>OU342960.1:29300416-29942500 GCA_910592155.1 Ypsolopha scabrella | reverse complement strand
TCATATTATTACTTCTTAATAGTTACTTAGCAGGCCAAGAATTACTTCAATTCTAAAGATAAGAAAGATAATTTTTGTTCCTGAGATTATTACAGCACCTAGTTGCTACAAATTATTACGCATATTGAGAAATATTTTTAGGTCGTGATTTGATTTTGATTTGTTGCACTTTATTTGTGTCATTTTAGACAATATGGTATGAATTATTTAGGTCAAGACTTCTTTTTCATACCTTGGTTTAAAGTCCCAAATGTATACTATTTAATCATGAAGCTTATGAAACTTAAGGGCCCATAATACCTCAATTCGCAGTCCTGCTAACGCTTCTGCTTTTTAACTGTCTATCCTACTCTAATCAGATGCCGCGCACGCAAATACATCAGTTATTTTGAAATGGTTTTTTCATTTTTATTGCTTTATACTAATATCAGTTATATCATGTAAAGTTTCAGATCTAATTTCAAGTATTTATTGAATGCTGTCGGTTTATTGTACGGTTTGGAGGTAACTTTGTAACTTTTTCCATCGAGAAAATTTAATGGAATCAAGTTTTCACTATTGTGTTGACATAGCTTTAGTCCTCAACTTAATCATATATTAATTTCAGAGTGATTGTTGCAGTGTTTGTTGGAAGCAGGATCATGCGAAGCGAAGTGAGGTATTATACTTACACCCTTAACTTTGATCCCAGGAGTGTGTTACGTTTGTTAAGACCTGTTTTCCTCGCTCAAAGTTAGTAAAATGTCTATGAAGGACTTTTTCCGGCTTGTGATTTTAATTAAAATGTTACTAAGCGACACCAACTTCTTGAATAGCTAGCTAAACGAAAATCTATAAGTGACAGTAAATGAAGGGTCTAAACAGCTTTCAAATTATGTGGGAATCACGACAACATAAAAAGTAGGAGAATTAATAGGAATAAAAAAAGAAATAAATCGTATGTCCTATAAAGTTGGCAATATGTCGCTTGGTAACTTTTTCTTTCCGCCTTCGATATGTATACATACCCAATTACTTAAGTAGTTATTATTTTAAGACTACATAAACATCACACGTGTATGGATATGGGCTATAGAAGTGGAAAAATGTCCTACTTCGGATGATCTGAAGATCAAAATGGTAAATAAAAATATAAAATCATTCGGACATTTAATGTTTGAAGTAACGCTGCAACATTTTCCAACATTTGTTATTATTGCCCTTAAGCTTAAGGTGGAACAGTATCCGCTCGGTGCAAATCGCACAACTTAACTTTACTTTCCTTGCTTAGAAGTTAAAAGTTCTGATACCAAGTCACTTTTGTATTCTAAATTTAATTTAAATTTAATTTATTTCATTTAATTTTAGGGTACAGTACGCAAAAATAAAAAGGGACCCATATGGTTATAACTCGCGTGTCCGTCTGTCTGGTTATCTATCGCAGCCTTTATTCTCCGAAACGGATACAGCTGTTGAAATTTGAATTAGTCATATAATAAAGCCTGTTGTTCACACCTAGTTCAAGAATTCGTGTTTTAGTTTTTCTTCATTTTAAATGGAACTAATGTACCGTAGCAAATGTGGTTACATTGGAATAAAACAATTGTTAAAGCTTCATAAACAATTTTCGTAATTTTTTGGCTCCATATTCTTTTAGGTGTTTAGAGAAAACTAACATAAGCAGTTTCCATTGACTTAATTAACGTTTGAGACATGTTTTGGCCGTTTGTTCCCATCTGTCCTATTATTTTGGGTAGTGTAAAAAATAATCTCAACTTTAACGCCGTTACTAGAAAACGGCATTTTCATTGGTTACTTAAGGGTGTGCCGACCAAAATATTCTAAATCGGCAGTCATGGTTAAATTGATTTAATGACTAATATTTCATTAGTAAAAATAAGAAAAACATATTTAGTATCACAGAAAATGTATGTACACTTTATCCGAAGCAAAAATTAAAAATACTTTATATTTTATAAAACAAAACTATTTAAACTAAGCCCAAAATGTAACAAAGGCGTATTGGCGTTTAAGTAATTTAAACAACTTAACTGTGGAATTTCATGTCAAACTTAATTTCAAACAATCACCAAAGTATAAACTACAATTTGTCCGATTTACATTTTAGAAATATTGCCTGGCAATTTAAATACGATTTATTTTGTTACATTTTTAGTATGGCCGGGCAGCATTTACCACGATAAAAACGACCACGAGAGTACAGAGCGTGTACAGACTTTGTCCACACATTTATTATCTTAACACAATTTATTTATAACATAACATTTTATATCTCTTGTAACACAGTGTAACATTTATATTATATTAAACAATATTATTAACATTAAAATAACAATTCTTTCCACTACTATCCTGCCAAGGCATCTGGAGTCGTGGTATCGCTCGGTCGTCGCGTGCGGATCACGAGTACTTTCTGTAAGGGTGCGTTAGTCCGATATTAGCCCCTACCCTTCCAGAGCGTGTCTAGTCGTCGTACGCTCGGCGCAGCCTTAATCACAAACGGGGTACGGAACCCTTATAGTGCGAGCCCGACTCGGTCTTGATAGGTTTTTTATTTTACATTTTGCCAGCGGAAGTCCGTTAATCTCCGCGTGGATTTCATTGCTTACCTCCTAATCTTGATGATCTGGAGTCATCCAACTTCTTAGGTCATCCCTTTTTGTTTATTGAATAAACATGTAGCGCTCCATACATTTCGCTTATGTCAACACAGCGCTTCCGAATGCACGATTAGTATGATATATGTAGGGATGTCGGCATTAGGCGGCATATGCTTCTTTTTAGAGTAAACTTGATTTTTAGGGTTCCGTGAAAAAAAGACTAGTGTACGTCGTATATACTCAATGGGTTCTCGATAACACGAATAATGAATGAAGAATTTGACTAAGAATACCACGTTGACAAATTTTGATGCCAAAATATTCAATAAATTTGTATTTTCAAACTGGCTTCATTTTTATAAACCAGTAGTCTTTTTCTATAGTATAGATAGACCCTATACGAACAACTTTTACTATGGAACCAATTTTAAAATGGCTTCATCTTCATCGTTTGTGAAGACGTGTGGTCTAGGTGGCACTGAACAAAAAAGCACGTTATTTTGTAATGAAAGCTTCATAATTTTCCGTTATTTAAATCTATTTTCAGTTACTTACGTCAAATTACGGTTCAAGTCTTAAGTTTCATATCGTCTAGTGGTGTCATCGATGTCGGTATATATTATTTGGTGAGTGTACAGCAACATATAAAAGAATCAGTCTTATCATTATCACGTGAATGAGTAAACACCGAGAAGATCGACAAGAAACTCAGTGGAGACATAATATAATTTTACATTGTGTTTGTGTCCTATAAAATCATAGGAGATGAATGCATTCTTTCCCACAGACGTATAATATAGTAGCAGACCTAACATTAATAATAAACGCATAGAGTCGACGCGTGGCAATTTTAGCTCAGTGAACTTCGGGCTCTTTTAAATATAAATATTACTTGTTTCCAAACAAAATACTAGAGATTAGTTTAGGAATTAACAAATAGGTTCCAAGCATAAGCCAGCCAAAACAACCCATTTTTATACGTTTCTTTGTTCCATGAAGACTAAATGTAGCTTATTTTTTTATATGGAAACTTGCCACGCTATTTAATACTTATGTTTGGTCTGCTACTTAGTAAAAATTATGTGTCTGTGATTGTTTCCCTAAAGAGTTTAATAAATATGTTGTTAGTAGGCTTTACTTTTCTACAGTATAGGCTCCTGGTACTTTGTGACTTTTGTGTAATAATATCTTTAGAAAAGATGATTTTGCTCCTTCAAAAATACAATTTTTCATGAAAATATACGTCACCTACACGCAATGACATGAATCTCCGAGGGGTGTTAGATGTGTAGTTTGGATTGTGAAGTGCAAGTGATAGGCCACACTCGTACATTCACGTTTCACCAACGATTATTATGTCCCAGCGTGATGGCTGGTGAACCCTATCGCCGTACTTCGGGCACAAATATGGGTCCACAAAGGACGGCCGTCATAAGCGCAGCAACTCAGTTGTGGGCGTGACCAAATGTAATGCTTTTTCAATTTCATTTCGCTATTACGTGCACCCTCGATGAAACTGGCAATGGCAATACAATCGCACCGATAGGAGATTTCAGATACAAACATATTCTAAACTGCAAATAGTTTCAAAGTTATGAAGTCATTAATATAACATCCTTATGTGTTACGTACGTACAGCAAAGCGTAGTGTAGGCCGACCTCGTGCCCGCTGGACCGACGACCTGAAGGACGTTGTGGGTGGCGGCTGGATGAGGAGGACGGAGGACAGACATGAGTGGCGAAATTTGGGAAAGGTCTATGTCCAGCAGTGGACGAACACGGGCTGATGGATAGATGGATGGATGTGTTGGGGAGGCGTGTATAGCAATGTAGGTGTAACGGTACATATTAACACAAATTATTCTTGGTAGTTAAAAATAAGTTGATACAATTTTGGCATAGTGTAAGGGTTTAGAAGCACCTGTTGCTAAGTAGGTTGTATTTCAGCGTCCAACGCCTCTATCCTCAAATATTTGCTATACATATTTATTAAGCCAATAAAATATTTAAACCGATGCATGCCTTAAAATAAATATTACTCCTTAAGAAAGTCTAAGCCTTAAATCTATTTTATATTAACACTAGCCTTTGCTCGCGGCTCCGCCCGCGTTTATACAATCTTTGCCCCGTTTTCAGCTTGGGCGTTATTTTATGAATACTCCTTTATAGCCTATTTGTTCACCATGTTCACTACTATGATAATACAAAAGACGTTGAGTGGTTCTCGAGTTAAAACGGAACATACAAACAGACACAAAAATTATAAAAATTGTGGTTTTGGTCTCAGTACAATACCAATAACCCATTTCATTAAACATTTCGCAACAATATTCAAAGTACAGACACGACTTTTTTACTAGTAACAGAAATTAGACATTTTTATCTTAGAATAATAGGTATAATATAGTCTTCCCTGTGTGTAAAATGCGGTTGTGTGTGCATGGGTGTGAGAGGGAGAGTATGTATTTAAAGGTGCGGTACCCAAATTATAATACTTGATCACATATCGTGTTGCCAAAGTAATTAACTAATTATGTAAATATATGTAGATATTTAATTTTAGGCGAGGTGCTACCCCGATTAGCCTAAAACTATGAATTTTTGATGTCATGTTTACGGTTGCTGAACAGACTTAAAACCTCAAGAACTCTGTGCGTTGCTGAGAACACTAATTAAATCATAAATCGAACAGAAAGAACAAAAATGTTAAGTATCAGTCAAAATAAATTGCAATTTTGAGCGACAACTTTACTTCAATCTAGACAGCAATTACACATACATAAAACGTATCGTCACGACATGAATCCCCGAGGGGGTGTCAGAGGTGTTTCCGAGTGTAAACTGTGAAATGCAAGACACAGTTCACACCCGGTACACCCGCGTTTCACCGACGATTATTACATCCCAACGTGGTAGGTGGTGAGACCTATCACCGTACTTCGGGCACAATTACACGCTTTTTAGGGCATGCAGGTTTCCTCACGATGTTTTCCTTCACCGTTCAGCAAGTGGTAAGTATTAGGTAAGAACACAAATACTATGCACATAAATTCCGAAAAACTCATTGGTGCATTCCCGACCGGGGATCGAACTTGGGTCTCAAGATTGAGAGGCCAGCGTTCTACCCCTGAGCTACCGCCGCTAAAACTAAACACAAACAAAATAAGCAGGGGTCAACAATATTTTATGATGAAAAATTTGTGTTATAGATTTACAGCACAGTTTAATTTCATATAACTCATAAGCAAGGGTTTCGGCACCGCGCTCACCAACCCGCCTGCCCAACGTGTGTGAGTATGGGCATTTCTTCCAGGAGGACCCCCAACAGTGGCGAAATCCTGGAAAGGCCTATGTCCAGCAGTGGACGAAACAGGCTGATGGATGGATGGAACTCTTAAACGGATTTTGATAAAGTTTTTGTACACGGGATATCTCTTAGGATATCTAGGATAGCTCTTAGGATAATTATTAAATATAAACACATATAACAATCTAGAATTATGATAAATATAAGGTGACTTTGATTTATACAGCCAAACTCGAGCAATATATAGTGCACTACTGTACCTAAAACTTCATTTTATTTATTTTTATTTTATTTAATAACAACAACAACATGTACACGAGACAAAATACAATAGGTGTCAGTGCGGCATTAATCTATAGTACGTATGACTTATTATTATTAAAAAATACATGTCTTGCGTCAATGTTTAAATTAAAGCAACATTTCCGTTTTGATTGAGTCGAATTTTAAATACGTTCCAACTGTTGTTGAACTCTTCTTCTTTGGGTGTTTTATATGGGCTACTTTGACAATTAGTTTCTTAAAAAAACTGTAATGATATTACCAAAATTTGTATTTGACATTTAACATAAAATGTGAGTTAGTATGATATAATATTACAATTATAAAAAAGCTTAAATTATTACAAAAATATCGAACTTTGTAAGAAATTATGGTGCATGTTAAAATACCTAATTTATAATTGTTTATCTGCTGTCCATTGCTATCCGGAATGAATCATTTATTTTTATTTGTATAAATGCAAAATGCATATTAAAAAAATATAATTAAACTTGCTTAACATACTTTGTTATACCTATAGCACACGTGGTTTAAATGAACGAAGTACTTTTCCTACCAGCCTGTATAAGCCATAAGTGGTTTCCTAAAAAGTATAAATTACCTTCACTTGGTGTTGGTGGGTCGCGGCTGACTGAACGAGTTGCCAAGCTGCAATAAGTGAGCAAATTCTAAGTACTGAAATGCACGTCTAGTAGAATAGATAGAGATCAATATTAAATACACATTCCTACGGGGTTTGTTGTCAAGATATGATTCAAATTTTCTGACTTTTAGGGTTCCGTACCTAAAGAGGAAAAAACGGAGCCCTTATAGGATCACTTTGTTGTCCGTCTGTCCATCCGTCCGTCTTCTGTCAAGACCAGTTTTCTCGGGAACGCGCCCTTCCTATCGAGTTGAAATTAAAACCATGTACTCAGGTCTATCTACAGTCCCTTGAAGCTGTGAAAAAATCGAACTTCTAAGTTAACGTAAAAAAAATATACAGCCGTTTATGCTGCAAAATTGTATATTTCGACACTCTCAAGGGAACCAAAATTTATAGGGTATTTTCCGTTGACCTATAACTATGAAATTTGGCAAGTAATACCGTCTTATACTACAAGTATAGGGAAAAATCTGAAAACTATACATTTTTTATTAAATAATTCAAAATATAGTCTTTAACGGAACCCTGGGTGGGCGAGTCCTTGTCCGGTTTTTGAGTTCTAATTTGGCATAGATCAAGATAATGCCAATGGACTCTGCCCAAAATATGATAAAAACATTCTTTAGACACCTCACAATTTTTTGTTTGCGTTTGTATGGAGGTTTGCGCGTTATGACTGCCCTTAACGTGCCTTCCGAAGAACGCCGACCCAACAAAAATGTGCTTCTACGAGATAATCAATACTTGCGATTGTCGGCACTTGGTGAAACATCGTCAACATCTTAAAAATACACTTGCACTGTTTCACTTAAATTCACTTTATTTAACTACCGGTTTCGCCTTACGGCATCATCAGGTCATAATAACTTAGTAACTAATAACTATGTAGATTGTTTAAGTAATAGTTTTCATTGATTTCAATTAATAAAGTGAATATAGTGAAACGGTACAAGTGTATTTTTTGAAATGTTTAAGATTCTTCTACGAGATTTGAACTGCGGATTTCTGGTCAAGACTTTATAACTACTAGACCACAGAGACGCTCAATAATCATAGTTTACCTCAAAAGCGTGCGTAAAACGTCATTTGATTTTCTACTAGAAATAAAGTTGTATGAAAATCTATTTCCCGCTTCAGTTCATCAAAGAGTTTCATACATTTGTGTAGACATTTTCCATAAAGGTAAATCGACGGTCATATCATACAACAAGTTATTTAAATAATCGTACTCATGCACAAAGGGTTCCGTACCACCCCAGAATACGGGTACGGAACCCTAAAAACAGACTCATGCTCAATGGGTTCCGTACCACCCTACAATACAATACAGGTTCCTTACCCTAAAAACATTATGCAAGCGGCTAAAATAGTAGGGCCTGACAAAAAATTTGGCACCGTCTAGGTACGGAACCCTACTTTTTATTATTTTTTATTTTACATTAGAGTAAGTATTACAATCTTACTAAATTTAAAACTTGTATGTATGACTGTCTTTAAGTAACACCTAAAACAAATACCTACGTTAAAATATTGACACTTTTTCGAGGATTCTTGTTTTTTTTTAATGTTTTATTAGTTGTCGTGATAGAGGCCGCAGTAATACGTATTTTGTGAAAATTTCAACACTCTACCTATTACGGTTGAAGCTGTAGACCTATGTGACAGACGGACAGACAGACAGACAGCGAAGGCTTAATAATAGGGTCCCGTCTGGCACTAGCAAAGATTTGTACCAAATTCGGCAACCATATTTTTAGAATCCATATCCATGTTAAAAATAAATTCATCTGCCCAGAAAGAATAGATCGTGATAACTATTTTCTGGCTAGAGAATAACTTGAATGTGTTCTTTGATGCGAAGAAAATGGGAACATAATTAAACATAAATTCCAGGTAAATTCGAAACATACACTTAAATTCGAACAATTAAAATATAGTAGATATAAATTTTATACCACTTGATGGATATAATATTATAATATGCAAAAATATTTAATCAACCTGCCATTAAAGGATCTCTTCGAAAAACGTTACGCAATAGTTTTCATGTTTTATTCTCTAAAATTACATATTATCAACAGTATTTTTTAGAAATTACTTAAGTTATGTTTTGGTGCTACCTTCACACGTAGAGCAGCTATCGAACATTATTTGCTTACCTAGACCCTATTACGGGATTAAAATGAAAGCGAAACTGCGAAGAGAAGAATTGACGTAGAAAATTACGTTGTGTGGGTAAAACCTGAAGCCAGAGCAAAATAAAATTTGATTTTTACGGAAATATTACCTACCCAAAATCGGACGTGAGGACTATTTAGATTCCAACAACATTTGGAAAATGTTCGTCCTAAAATATTAAATTGAAAACAAAATGACTGGATCAAAATTGACACATAACTAGGTATGTTTTTACAACTGCAAGCAGGTGACGAAAATCAATAGAAAGTTTCTGTTGCTACAGGGGTAACTTTTACAAAAGACGACAAAAGAACCACTAAGGGGGTGGTTGATAAGTACTTGGGTAATAATATTTCTACCGAAATGGTTATCTCTACCTATACTGTTGTGGCTTTTCAGATAAAATAAATCGACAGTTGTGCGAGACAATGGGTATAGGGTGAATGTGTCTCTAGAAGGGGCCGCTTTTATGGCCATACGGGGCACCGCCTTGCTGGCCTGCCCCGCCCTAGATAGAGACGCAAATATGTCAGGCCACTGGTGCGAGTGAAACAGGATCGAACAGAGGCGGAGTCTCGGATGCGTCAGCATAGGCGGCGGGGCTTCATCTTCGCTCATTCGTTTCGCGCTTGACGTCCGCTATGTAAACGGCCCTTGTTGTGAATCCAAACAAAATCAGTCAGTCTTCGTTTTGTTGCCGAAGCAGCAGCGTGTCGAGGGTTCCGCGGTCGTGGTCTGAGTATGTCGTGGTAGTGAACGAGGAGGCAAAATGCACGCGTTGTTCGGTGAACAGAGTCCGTACGCGTACCGGGGAGGATCGGCTGCTGGGTATTCCACCGGAATGACCCCCTACGCATATGAGCAGTACCGGTACGGCTACGGGTCTCCGTATCTGCACCCTCACCAGCAGCATGTTGGAGCCCCAAAAGACATGGTCAAACCGCCCTACTCCTACATCGCTCTCATCGCTATGGCCATCCAAAATGCTCCTGACCGCCGCATCACCCTGAACGGCATCTATCAGTTTATTATGGAACGTTTCCCCTACTACAGAGAAAACAAACAAGGCTGGCAGAACTCTATCCGACATAACCTCAGTCTTAACGAGTGCTTTGTGAAAGTGGCCCGCGACGACAAAAAGCCTGGGAAAGGCAGCTATTGGACTCTAGACCCCGACTCATACAACATGTTTGATAATGGATCGTATCTTCGGCGGCGGCGTCGTTTTAAGAAAAAAGATGCTCTAAAAGAGAAGGAAGAAGCTTTGAAGCGGCAGCAGCATTTGCAGCAAGCCCAAGAGGCGCTTGCAGCGCAGGAAGCGCTAAGTGCTTCAGAGGCGCTGGGCCATGGCCGGGACGACAAACCCGACGTGAAGCCACGAATCTTCGAGTGTAGACCCAAGCGCGAGCCCGGTGCTGACTGTACGCGCTACGACAAGCCTAACGACGGGCTTGATGACTTCAGTGAACCTCGACTGCCACCCTCAACTGTCTACTGCTCGCCGCAACCATACTCTCTAGCTGCGGAGGAGTTCCGTGCAGCCACTTCTGGCTGGTACACGGCCCCCGAGCCGGCGTCCGACCAGCTCCCGCCGGCCTTTAGAGACCTCTTTGAACCCCCGAGCTGCCAACTCGCGGGATTCCGAGGGGGTTCCCCGGCACCGGATGCATACCGGGCGTCGCCCCCTCCACATCACCATTACCGCACGCCTGCGCCCTCGTACTATCACCACCAAGCCTGTGTCGCCGCAGCGCCAGCTCCAGCGCATAAATCTTACTGAGACACTGCCCTCAGGTAAGAAACCCGTTAGATTCCAACTATTCATGTAAGCTCTGCGAAAGGCTAAAATTCCTGCCGTCTGCGAATATGGCTGTGCGACATGCGATGTCTTCACCCCGACCCGACACAGGTGGGTGCCAGTGTTCCGCCGGGGTGCTTCGTAACTTGGTTGTGGTTTCAGGATCGTTATCTCTCGGCGCCGAACGGATTTAGCTGCGTCGGAGTTCCAGTATGGATAAATATAGCGCGGTTGCCGGAGATGGCTCGGAGTTGCTGGCTAGTGGCGGCGCGGCGCGTCGATATTCACTGTTTACAGATCGGCGGCGGCCGACCGACCCTGCTGCCTCCCGCTCCGTTCACACCTATGGGTATGTTGTAATGCTCTGACCACATGTGTTTAACCTAGCTATCACAATAAGAGCTCGGTGCGGTGCATGTGTGCCGTGGGATCGTCGGGAACACGGCCGCGCCGCCGTCGCGGCATGTCTCGCTCGATCTTGTCCGTCTGTAATTTTTAAAGAATCCACGGCGGGCGTTGTTTTGATTAGCTGGACATACATTATCCAAAGAACGCATAGTTGAATTTAACCAGATTTTCTTCGGGTTATTTATGTCCTACGCCGGAGAAATATATTTTTCGGGTAAGATTTGTTGCATCTCAACAAATTGGAAGCCAAATTGTTTAGCTATTATTCCCTCGATCTAAGAAAAAGAACGGTGTTTGATTTTAAAAGCTGTTGAAATTAGACCCACAAAAATAGACGCATCTATTTATATGTTTTAAGAATCCGTCCATCGGTCTTTAAAGCTTAGCGTCAAAAAAAGGCTCACTTATGGTAGGTAGTGTCCTAAAGTCAGCATTGTTTCTTAGAAAAACTTGACCATCTGGTGACCACTTGCTCTACCCAACACATTCAATATTGTCTTAACCAAAACAATTCTGTATTGTTTGAAATATCAGAATATCTTTGAAAACACGTACGCAACACATGTTGTGGAATTCGATAATATGATTTGTGCCACACATTTTTAAAATCTTGGGTTTCCTTACTATTTTTTTTTGTATTTGTGATGTCGTTTAATGTCACGAAAACGCCAAAGGTTGGTCAATACGTTGATACATGAAAAAAATGAATTTAATTTAACTTTCTTTCTTTCTTAGTCTAAATTCGTAGACAGGTATATGTACAGCGAATTCATAAAGAAGACATTTTAAAAAAGCAAAGCCTTTTCCGTGTCGAAAATTATTACCTACTGGCTGATCTGACTATGCCTAAATAAACGTTACAAATATTAAAAGGCACCGTTAAAATTGTGTCAGTGTTGTTTAGAAGATTAGCGTTTCAAGTTCCGTCTTAACCGGAGTCATAAAACAATCAAAATAAGATTAAAATTGTATAACTCCCTGTAATTCCTTTCACGAGCAATGTTTTGTTGATTTTAAAAAATAACGATCTTTTGTTGCTAATGTGGTTCCAGCAAGGGAAGGCCTTTGCCCAGCAGTGGAACACCTTAAAGGCTACATAAAAAATTGCTAATATGTGGAAAATTTAAATATAAAAAAATAATTATTTTTTTTACTTGGCGATTTATCAAACACAAGCAAGGATCCCGGTTCAAAGCTCCGTACATTTATATTTTATTTTCTTCACTGTTTTTTAACAAATGAACTTTTTGATTGATTGATTGATTCGATTCTTTATCGCAATTTATATAATTTTTATATAAAAATCTATATATTTATGATACTCGTATTTACCTATGCGTACAATAAACATTATGTAGGATCCTTCCTACATAAGTCTTACAAGCAAAGTTTTATCCACCATCACTACAATACAGACTGAATACAATTTGTCTATAAATTTAATATTTACCTGATTATTTATAAATAGCTAGCTTTTTAGTAGCGTATACGCCCTCCTCTACTTATTTTACTCAGCTGGTCAGCTCCCTTTATATATAACGCAATGATGCTTAATCTTTCATATGATATCCCTTAGCAAAATAAAATTATTTTTTAATTTTATCATATTTATTCATAAAATATATAAATTAATCTTAAGGCGACATAGAAAGTAAAAATGAGATTTTAAATCAGTAGTACCTCCAAACTACAAAATATCGGTACAGGGTTCTGAAAAAAAAACATGTTATAGAGGAAATTTTCCTAGACGAAAGCATAGCCCAAAATATGACAGAGAAAAGTTCGCTGCATCGAAAAAAATTGCAAAGTGATGGCTGTTTTGTCAGTTCAAAACAGTAGTCCGTTGAAAATGATAAAGTAAAGAGAACAAAAGTTACTGTAGTAAACATTTGTATTATTTTATTATTATTATAAATATTATTTTAAATAATAATAATTTATATTAGATTTTATTCATTTAAAAACAGCATTAACCAACCTTTTCTTGATTCACCGCACTACTCGGAAGCGCACTTTTTCAAATATTTTTATCTCTTTCGTTGTGTAATGGACATACTCGTACCTATTGCACTTTAATGTTACCTTACCTGTGTAGTTTTTAGACTACCATCGAATAATTTACTAACTCAAAGTCGAAGGTAGTCATAAAATGGCTGACCTGGCTCTTCTCGTGATCTCAAAACTTCTTAGGGCGATTGTGTTACTAGACTTGGCACAATTATTTACAGGAATGTTTTTGTTGGGATCTTATTTATTGTTGTGAGCAAGTCTTTTGTTATTTTCTCGCTTACAAGATGAGTTTCTAAGCATTTTGTATGGATGGATACATAGTTTACCATCAAATAAATAATTTTGTGATAATTTTCACAAGAAGAGAAAGTACATGATTTTATTCTTCTTTCTTTTCTTCCTAAATATATATTCTAAATTTTTAGTTTTGCGCAGGTCTGCTAGAAAGCCTTAGAATTTTGATGATCGGTGAGTGAGTGTGTGGCGTAATAGTGGAACTTTGATGGCAGATATTTTCCATAATAGTATAATTATTTATTATAAACTAGTAATTTGAGAAGTTGTACTAGTTGTTGAGAGAAAATGCCTCGAATTGCTTTTAGAGGTAGAAAATGGCCTCGACTTTTGTTCATAGTATGATACATGCCATGCGATGTCAAGTGGAGTGAATAATCCTTATCAAAAAAATACTATGGAATATAAGGAACGCTCACTATAGGTTTTCAATTAAAAAAATCAGCGCGCATCTGTACAATATCAACCCTTTTATTCTTGAAAGTATGTCACCAAAAAGTTTGAAAATTTTCTTTTCTATGTACGAATTACGTCTTTCCGTCTGTATATTACCTTTTAAAACTCAAGAATCCCTGGTCGGATTTTGTTGCTGTTTTATCTTTCAGGCGTGGAGATTCATAGGGAAATTTTAGGCTATGAATCATTATAATGAACTGAAGCTGAGCAGTGATATTTTTTGTCTGTACTTTCCTTTATCTTTACAACCACTGGACGGATTTTGATACGGTTTTCACTATTAGCCAGCGGCAAATAAATATAGGTCAAGCACAGTTTTCCCTATAGCGCGCGCAGGGCCCCGAATAAAAAACTAGTATTTTATATAATAGTGAGGCTTATAGGTAATTAGAATTAAATGAAAATAAAAATCTGACAAAACTGCTTTAATAAGTTCCTTAATTTTTATTATTTTGCGTGAAATAATAAAATACAAGTCATTTACCATATTTCGTTTTCCCGGGAAAAGCCAGACTGAAGTCGCACTCGTAAAAAAACTTGAATTTTTCTTATTAATTGTTTCAATAGAATCGATGCGCTAAACCTAGGAAAAACAGTTTTGACACCCCATTTAACCAATTTATGTTATACAATCTTTAAAACAGACCAAATCCCCAAAAGTGTCTGCCACGGATATAATAATACTTTTTTAATACACCTGCTCAAAATATGATAGATTACGTGCCTGTTTAGCGTGCGTAAAATGACATATTTCGCACTCGTGTTTTTTTGTTTTTACTACCTACTGACGCCATCTAGAGGAAACCGGCTACATCATTTAGTAAGCATGTAAACCTTTGTTTTAACAAATACTCTATAATAACTAAGATGAGTATTTTCAAACTTTTATATTTTATTATTTAATATATTATGTATGTTAAATTTTAAAAGATGTTTTAAAAATTCAAAACGATTTTAGACGTCATAATTTATATTCTACTTTAACTATCTTAGAAATTATCATTAAAAAGATTTTAGAAAGAGACAATGGTCTTTGTAGTACAGATTGGCGCCAAACAGACTGCGTGTTCTTCAGTCGACTTGTATCTGTTTTGATTTGCAACAAAATTGCTTTTATTTTATTATTTCATGTAATTTTTCGCAGGTGTATTAAAAAACGTCGTTTGATACAGGTGCGAAAATGTTGATATTTAATTTAAAGTCACGATTGACTTTTTTGCCGAGACGCAGTAGAGATGCACTGGCATCAAAATGTACTATTATTTTTCCCGTCATTCTTAATATTACGAGAACCGCTTGAAATTTTCTGATCTTGCATCGAGTTAGTTTTATATTAATGATTACCGTTTATTGATGCCATAACAAACTTTTACATATAAGTTAAGGTTTTTTTACCCAGCGGCTCCATCCGGCGGCCATTTTTTCGGCTTCACACATTTACAAATATACATATGATAACGCCTGTCTCTCAGATAGGGTATACATCCAAACACGCCTTTTTCACATCATCCGTTAATCTCGTAGCAGCTCCTGTATTCCGGGTCCTTTTGACTTGGCCCTTCTTCAGTATGTCGCCTATTTGGTCGGCAAACGTCCTTCTAGGGCGGCCCGGTTGAGCTTTATCTTCCACTTGCGCAACAAATATTTCTTCTCAGTCCCCTCTAAACGTAGCGTGATAAAAACGTACCTACTCAAATATTCCTTGGGATGTTTTTTAAGTGATAAAGTTTTGAGTGACTTTCAACCAATAATGTTTTGTGATCTTTAAAACACATTGTCATGACAAGAATCCCCGAGGGGGTGCCAGAGGTGTTCTCAAGTGTGAACTGTGAAATGCAAGTCACCGTCACAACTTAGTTCACGCGCTTTTTACCGACGATTGTTACCATCTAAGAAACGTGATCGGTACAAGCACAAATATACCAGCAGCTTAACTAGTCCTAGCGGTACACAGCGATTATCCGTAAAATGCTGCAAATGATGTTAAAAGCATTGATATAACAAAGGGCATACGGTACGTTCTTTTATCGTAAACAAAAAAATTGACCTCTTTTTTTGACAAGCGCCACCGAATGACGGAGATAGAGCGACAAGCTTCAACAGTAGTGTAAGCGAGACAAGCTACACAAAAAAGGACCGTTGGGCCTATATTTGCAGGGCCGCGCGCGAGAATCGGGGTACCGCATCTTTCTTTTGTTTTATCTAAGGTTAAAAGCATGAGAATCGGTACATTTGATCTTAAGATCATAAGATCTAATTAATTGGAATAGTAGCAAACATTCTACAAAAAAATATTTAGGTGATCGTTTTATTACAGATCAATATTTATTGTGTACTAGTTCCTTGACATGGCTACAATATGAATCTAGTTTTAATCTAAGTTAAGTAAGTTAGTAATCTAGTTTTTTTCTTGTACATATGACACAGCTTAACTTTTCTGAACATCGCCATAACTTAATCAAATAATACACTCTGAGGTTAAAAAGTGTCAATTACCTGCAAAGCAAAACATTGGTGCAAATAATGAAAAAACAAGCCAAGTGCGAGTCGGACTCGCGCACGAAGGGTTCCGTACCAATATCTATAAAAACTGAAAAAAAATAATGTCTGTTGTATGGGAGTGCGCAGGTCCGACTCACACTTGACCAGTTTTAGTATTTTTTGTTATAGTGGCAACAGAAATACATCATTTGTGAAAATTTCAACTGTTTATCTATAAAAACGGCAAAATAAAAGTCTGTCGTATGGGAATGCGCAGGTCCGACTCGCACTTGGCTGGTTTTAGTAATTGTTGTTATAGCGGCAACAAAAATCCATCATCTGTGAAAATTTCATTTGTCTAACTAACACGGTTCATGCATTATCTATAAAAACGGCAAAATATCATGTCTGTTGTATGGGAGTGCGCAGGTCCGAATTGCACTGCATTTGTTGTTATAGCGGGAACAGAAATACATCATCTGTGAAAATTTCAACTGTCTAACTATCACGGTTCATAAGATACAGCCTGGTGACAGACGTCCAGACAGACAGACAGACGGACAGCGGAGTCTTAGTAATAGGGTCCCGTTGATTACCCTTTGGGTACGGAACCCTAAATAATATCCGGACAACTGCGAGTCGGACTCGCCCACAGAGAGTTCCGTTAAATACTATACTTTTTATGATTTAATTACAAATGTATAAGTTTTCAGATTTTTCCCTATACTTGTAGTGTAAGACAGTATTACATGCCAAATCTCATAGTTCTAGGTCAACGGAAAATACCCTATAAATTTTGATTCCCTTGAGAGTGTAGAAATACCTATACGTTTTTTGCGGCATAAACGGCCGTATCTTTTTTTACGTTAGCTTAGAAGTTTGATTTTTTCACAGCTTCAAGGGACCGCAGTGTAGACCTGAGTAAATGGTTTTAATTTCAACTCGATACCTCCTCCACGCGTTCCCGAGATAAAGGGTCTTGCTTGACAGACAGACGATCGGACGCATGGATGGACGGATGGACAGACGGATGGCCGGATGGGCATACGTACAGACAGATCCTGACAAAGTGATCCTATAAGGGTTCCGTTTTTAACTTTTGAGGTACGAAAACTTAACGTAATTAGTTATGACCTTTGTTTAAATATGTGGTTTTAATAAGTGATATAGGCCTCGATTTCATATAAAACATGTAAAACCAAACGTTGTCTACAAATGATCACTGTATTTTTTTTTCTAATCGTTTGCTACCTCTTAAAGGCCTTATTATTATGGCCGTAAGTTGTCATGCTTTCAACACCATTTGCAGTTTTTTTGGCGTAACGCTGGTACTAAACGTGCCTTCCGAAGCACGCACACCGAACACAAATTAATGTGCACTGCGGAAATATACCCAACGACCTCTGATATTTATGGGAAAGGACATGCGTTAATTCGCAGGTCGTGTTGAGAACTGGATAGCTCAGTTGGTAGGGCAACCGCCCGGTAAGCGAGAGGTCTCGGGTTCGAATCTCGGCTCAGAGCTCCTCACGTCCAGATTTACTTTTCTTATTTTCTATACCTCAATGATAGAAATTTAATTCCTGATATTTAAACTCCAGGGAACAAACTACGGCTTTTGTCCAAGTGAAAGTCTTACATTAAAACAGCAATATAATTTTCAAAATCGGTTCGGTAGTTCCAGATAATACTCGCGTGAATATAAATAATGACTATGTTCCTAAGGAACTGCCTGTCCCCAGGGAACAAACTTTAGACTATTTCCAAGTGAAGAATCTAAACATTACAACAACGAAAAAATTTTACAATATCGATTCAGTAGATATACCTACAGCCAATCACATCCAAAAAAAGTTTCTGCTTTCCTCTTTCAAGTGCCTAATTACTGTGATGCTATTAGCCCAAAAAACGGCCTAACCTCAACATCCAAAGTAAAAGTATTATTCCAGCTCCAAATTGTTCTAAAGTCCACATATTGTTGGGTAAAAAGTAACACAATTTTTAGCGTCGGTTTTGGGGGCAGGGGGGGAGAAAGTTAGGTTTTTTTCAATTTTTAGGGCTCCGTATCCAAAGGGTAACCAACGAGGTCCTATTACTGAGACTCCGCTGTCCGTCCGTCTGTCCGCACCACCCTCTGCTTCTAAATATTCGTCTGTGATGTTCGTGTACCGGTTATCACATCCTAGGCCTGAGTAATTACCGCATCTGCTTGAGCAGTTTAGACCACTCTTTCTGCACTCGCAGTTACGGACGCATTCGTCTTTGCAAGCGCACACTATGAGGAAAAGTAATTCCTGGGGAGCTGCAGGACGTGCTCTTGTAATTGGTCTCAGGTGCTCGCCAATCTTCTTCCACCCCGATTCAGCCACTGCTGCACCTGGTGGTAGGTTCTAAATGAATGCTGCCTAGAAGCTGCTGAAGTGGGGGGAAGCGCAGCCATTTTGAACAATGAATGTATTGGCTGCTTTGCAATAGCCCGTAAGTAACACTGGTAGTGAAAACAATCTAGATCTTCAGGTTCCTGGCTCCAAACATCGCAAGAAGGAATTGCTTTCCAGCGTCAGGCACTCCATGTAGGTCTTTCTACCACCAGGTGCAGCAGTGGCTAAATGAGGAGAAGAATCCGCTCGAAGGGGGGTGGAAGGAACCACCTGAGACCAATTACAACAGCACGTCCTGCAGCTCCCCAGGAATAACTTTCCCTCATAGTGTGCTCTTGCTAATACGAATGCGTCCATAACTGCGACTGCAGAAAGAGTGGTCTAAACTGCTCAAGCAGATGCGGTAATTACTCAGGCCTAGGATGTGATAACAAGGACATGAACATTATACACGAATATTTAGAAGAAGAGGGTGCTATGTTTGAAGAGGACTGAATACTGATGACGATTGATGATGATTTACGTTAAAATAAGGTCGCATTTAACATTCGACATTTTTGTTAGTGCAGAGTGGGTTTCTCCGTACCATAAGTTTATATGGAATAGGCCGGTGGAAGACTATTTTCCCTTAAAAAAGTAGCGCCCCTTGAGAGGGTGTTGAGGTTGTCGTTCCTTCAAGGGCTTATCACTAACCGGCCACTAAAATCGCAATTTGTTTTTACAAAACACAAACCTGCATAAAAAACAGTTTCCTTGTGATAATGTCATCATTTTCCAAAAATATTAAAAAACCGAACAATTGCTACTTTACACCTTCCGTAACTCTGGAACCGTTCACTTTAGCAAGATTATGCTAAAGACCATTTTTGTTTGCAATTTAATGTAGATTACTTTTGTCCTTGGCATTTTTGCGCTAAACCGCAAACCGAACTTCTCCTCCCCTTCCACCCCAAACCCAACTTCACCTCCCCTTCCCCCGCAAACCCAACTTCTCCTCTCCTCCCCCCCCAAAACCCGACGCTAAAAATGGTGTAACTTTTTACCAAACAACAATATGTGGACTACATAGAACAATTTGGAGCTGGTATAATACTTTTACTTTGGATGCTATTTATGTATCCGGAATAACAGAGTGAAACAAACATGTAGCATTTATTATGGTTTTATTGCTTTTCAAAATATTCGCCCTGATGATCGATACACTTTTGCATACGTTGGAACCAATTTTAGTAGCACTTTTTCCATTCGGATTGAGGTATCTCCAAAACGTGCATTTTTGAACGCATCATCGGCCTCCTCACGCCTCGAAAAACGTTGACCAGTTATTTTAACCCGTTTCACGGTTGGGAATAAATAGAAGCCGTTGGGGGCCAAGCTGTACGGCGGATGACCCGTTAATTCAATGTTTTGACCTTCCAAATACCGAGTTGTTTCAGCCGATGTGTGGCAGCTACCATTGTCATGATGAAGAAGGATTCTGCGTTGTCGGTTGTTATTTCTTATTTCTTCAAAGACTTCTGGCAAACAAATGGTCGTGTACCATTCAGAATTAACCGTTTTACGATCCTTTAGTGGTACGGTCGCCACATGTCCATTTATACAAAAAAAAAACAAGCAACCATTTGCTTCAAAGTACTTTTTGAACGAATAAGTTTTGTTGGGTTCGGCTCATCTTGGAACACCCAAACCGTTGATTGTTGTTTAGTTTCAGGATCAATGCATATCCAAGATTCATCACCTGTGTAGATATTATAGACAGCTTTTGACGCACCCTGATTGTACCTTTGTAATTTTTTTTTACACTAATCGACACGAGTTCGTTTTTGGTCCATTTTCAAGCTGTGCGGAATCCAACGTGAACAATTTTTTTTTCAGCCAAATATTAGTGTAATATTTTATATATACTCGTCATAATCTCGCGATATGTAACATGACGATCTTGCATTATTAGTTCCCGCACAGCATCAATATTTTGTTGAGGTACAACAACCGATTTAGGGCGACCTTCTTTGAATTCGTCCGTGAGCATAGACTGCCCACGATTAAACTCACTAAACAGTGACACAGTAGTGTTCGATGGTGCTCCGTCCCCAAAAGTCGATGTGAGTTGATCGATGCTCTATTTTTGAGTTAGACCTCGCCGAAAATCGTAAAAAATTATAGCACGAACATTTTCACGAGTTAAATCCATGGTGGTGATATTGAAATTGAAAGAAGAGTGAATGCGGGAAACAAAGTGAACGGAGCCCTGCACTCTTTTATGGGCAAAGTGTGACTGCAAACGCACGATTGGCGGTTCATAATGGAGTGTTGGCTCTTACGCTTATGCATGGTAGTGAATGTTGGGTTTGGCAAGATAAGCATCGAAGAAGAGTGAATGCAGTGGAAATGCGTTCCTTACGGAGTATATGTGGTTTGACATTGAATTATATAGTGAAAAATATCGACATAAGCGATCGTTGCGGCCTGAAAGAAGATGTAGTGACTAGAATAGAAAAGCAAATGCTTCGGTGGTTTGGGCATATAGAGAGGATGAATGGAAGTAGAGTGACGAAAGAAATTTATGCTACACCAGTGGAAGGTAAAGCCCGACCGCGCCGCCGTAGAAGAACGTATGCCGACCAAATAGGCGACATACTGAAGAAGGGCAAAGTAAAAAGTAACCGGAATAGAAGAGCTTGTATGACTAGATTGATGGATGTAGAAGCAAAAGAGGTGTGTCAGGATCGTAGCAGAAGGAAATCTGTAGTCACTGCCTACCCCTCTGGGAGACAGGCGTGAGTATAAGTATGTTTTAATAAAATTTTCGATTTTGTCTCAACATTCTACACAAAATCAAATTTCGCATCAGGGTGGCTATTCTCGCAACAAATGTTTTTATTATGATAAATTCTACTGAGTAAAACTCTGTAAAAGATGTGTAAAACATGTAATAAATCCAAGCAAAAGGCTTTTATCTTATAAGCTTGTCATAATTATGTTTCGGTACAAAGAGCTTCTAAAAATCACTCTCCTTCAGCCTTCGCAAATGCTCGCATCTGTCAGAATGGTCATTCCGTCTACGAGCTAGAGACCCGTGACATGTGAGATTAATAGGGGTCCGTTTTGCTTCGGGTCGTCGGAAACCTGTAAAGGGATGGTTTATGCGTTTAACGTGTATGTCTGATTGTACGGAACCCAGTATCTACTAACAGATTACAAAGCAGTTGTTTCATTGTCTTGTTCAATAAAACCGGTCAAGTGCGAGTAGGACTCGCGCCCTGAGGGTTAAACTTAAATGATTTGAGTAAAAATTACAAACTTACTTACAAAATATATGAAACAAACCTGCAAAATTAAGTTGGTCGACTATTACTTGTTAACTTGTAAAACCCAATTACCTGTGATAGTTTTCCCTTAACTTCGTTATACCGTAAGACTGCTACCATTAAATGAAACCACATATTCTACCGACCCTACTGAACCACTATTCCCAACAATCATACCCGCGGACACCCTTAGTTTGGGGAATAATTGAGTTCCAAACAAAAATGCGTGAACCGTATCGCACCGACATACGGGCGAGTTTAGAGAGAACGCCGTCCGTGAAACCTGAAGCTGTTTTGGTATATATTTTGTCAGGAACACCTAAATACCATACATAACATTTAACCCTTCTGTTACAGTTTTATAATAGTATACAGATAAAAACCCGCAAAAAATGTACTAAGTGGCAGATACTTTATTGATTATTTATTTGTTAAAAAATTAACTGCTCGGTGTAATTTATATTAATTTAAATAGAATACTGAATTTAAAAATATCGTTATAAAGCTCACAATGTAATATATAATAATAATGTAATATATATAATCTCGTCTTAATACAATGTTAGCCACAAAAACTTTTTGGCCACAACACATAAAAATAAAAAAACGGCCAAATGCGAGTCGGACTCGCGCACTATCTATCTATAAAAACGGCAAAAATCACGTTTGTTGTATGGAAGCCCCCTTGAATATTTATTTTATTCTGTTTTTTAGTATTTGTTGTTATAGCGGCAACAGAAATACATCATCTATCAAAATTCAACTGTCTAACTATCACGGTTCATGAGATACAGCTTGGTGACAGACGGACAGACAAACAGACGGACAGCGGAGTCTTAGTAATAGGATCCCGTTGGTTACCCTTTGGGTACGGAACCCTAAAAAATATATCGGAAAGGCTGTCATCTTGGATTATTTATTGTCAAAATCGGAAAACCCCACACTCAAGCTTTTACGGGCAGGCTTTTTCATGCACTAGGCCCTAGTTACTAGGGAGAAGCAAAACTTCTTTACATGCCAATATATAAAGATACGTATAGTTTATTTCTAGGCCAGCTGGAAAATTGGTAAATTTACGCACTACGTACCCCGTACCACGAAACGCAATAACCGATAAATATTGTATGGCAAAATTGGTGAGCGATACGTATCGTTTTCTTTTGACACGTAAATTTTTTCCTCCTGCCCTAGACACAGAGTTTAAAGTACACACTGATATGTAGTACAAGCCCGCACTCCTACCCTGTCGCGTACTGCACCTTCAAAGCCATAATACATCCAATGTGATATATCAAGTCGATTCTAATTAAAATTTCAATTTCCACTTTTTGTGCAATAACTTCGTTATTTTGGTCTAGTAACCTGAAACTAAAATCACAAAATCACTAAGATTTTGCTATGGGTTCTTATAAATGTAGGGTGTAATTAATTTATGCAGCTAATTTCATACTGGAAGCTTGTATCACTTGATCAGTATCATGAATCGATAGCACTTTTTGCTAAGTTCGTAAAATAAAATGCTGATCTCCCATTGTAATTGACTCGGGGCTGGGCTTGCGTCTGCCCAGCGTGTGTGAGTATGGGCATTTCTTCCAGGAGGTTGCCAGGAGTGGCAAAATTTTGGAAAGGCCTATTTCCAGCAGTGGACGAAACAGGCTGATGGATGGATGGATAGATGGGCTTGCGTTTGTAGGGAACACGAACAAATAATTTACGAGTTTCACAAACAGGTTCATGGAACCTTGGACACGTACCGAGTCTTCAGTATTAATTTGGCTGCATAAATTAATGTTATCCTGTATAAATATAAACTCATAATTTTGGTCAAAAATACCTTACGGTTGTTCGTAAATACACCAATATCGCCGTATTCCAAGTTTATAATATTAATGACTAAATCCGTGTCTATCGAGATTGTAATATGTAGCAAGAGAAATAAGACAAATATTTGTCAAATTGTATGATTATAAAAATGATATGCTATTAAATGTATTTTAATTTTGTAACACTTTGTAATATTTTTGTCGTAGGTGTAACGGGATAATATGAAGAAAGCGGGAGGCGCTAAGCAGGATGCAGTACCCAGAAGTAAAATTTGTTCAATTTTTTGAACGAATTTTAAGGTATAAGTACGTTTGACTGTTGTATGAACTTTGCAACGAACATTTGAAATGTTGAAATGCTAGTGATGTTCATGTTGAATAAATTCGTATTTTTGTGTAGTAAAATAATTACGAGTTGAAGACTTGTGAAAAATCCGGTTAACGTATTATTTGATTATGTCTGGTGCGGCGATACAATGTATGTTTTTTCAAGGCATACATTTTAATTGCAGTTGTTTTCACATTTATATTAACGACTATTGAAATATGTATTATATTTTACCTGAGTTACTGTTGTCTTCAAATAACAAAACCGTAAAAGAATAATATACTTGTTTCATACAAAAATAGTTTAAACGAATTATGTTTTATCATAAAGTAATAACTAGATCTCTTTTGTTGGCATTGCAGTGTCTGGGCACATTATGCTTTCTGATTTCATCGCTGTTCAGAATTATTTGTACAACGCAGATAACTAACTAATTTAATTATACACTAAAGCCGATTTTGAAGGCTTTAATTTAGTTTTAGATCTGTAAAAACTTTTTTTTTTTCATTTTGCAATAGTTCTTTAGTTTTAACAACAGAAGCTGTATTACTGTGGAAAAATGTGAGTTTTGACAGTGATAAAACTTAAATTAAAGCTTTCAAAATAGACTTTATTAGATTTGTAAAAAAATATTGGCTTTAACGATTTTAGCGTAATTTTATAAATTATTTCATGCAAAAGTCGTAGTAGGTATGCCCTGTACTATAATTATTAGTATGTTCTGTATTTATTCACAGCATTATAGTGTATATAACATCAATAATTTTAAACACGTGTATTTGTGAGGTAGGTATGCAAAATTTACTAACGATGGAATTAAATTGAGTTTACAAGACACTATATAGCCAGGTCTCAACATGTATGGTTCTGCGCACCACACATTTTATCAGCAAATTAACATACAGGTTACTTTTGTTTATATTGTTACTGTCATTAAAAAAGGGCCCATGGTCTTTATTTGGCAGCTTTTCTACTAGTCACTTATTCTGATAAACTCAAATTATTGCAAAATGTAGTTCTTAAATATACATTCTTAATATAACTTACGTACTCGTACACTGATAAATAATACAAATGTACAGTCAGTGGCTGATGTAGTTGAACAGATTCGATTCCTACACACTAGAAAAAAGAGCCAAAAGGGTTCAAAGACAGTACCTGACTCTACTTTGTATGCAATAGAACCTAAATACCTTTTTTAAAGATAAAATTGTTGTGTTTTCGTCATTCCAATTAGTTAAAATAGTTTTGAAATTTATTGCAAACCTGTAGGAATAAGACTGAACTAAAACTGTGTACACGCCATATTTTTTATGTGACAATAGACATCAGTGTGTTTAAACACAATATCTTTTTTTACTAGAATTGACTATGATTGATTCACCAAATTTCTATGAAATCTCATTGATGTGACGCTTGTAATATTATATTTGTTTATTTTGTTTGTATTTTAATTTAACTGTGAAAGAAAACTAGGAAAATTAGACAAATTGTGTAATTTTTAACTCTGTACCATATAGCAATAAAGAGTTTTAAGTTGCGTCCTCCCGGCAGGACACGCTAGTAAAAGAAGAATTAAATGTAAGACATACTAAAAGTTTGTCGCTACTAAGGGTCTATTGCGACACCATCATGTTATCGTCGGCTTAACGTCGATGTCACCTTGATGACATCCCACTTTCACAAATTTTAACTGGCCATTAATTTATCCTTATTTACTGCAAATTAAGGTAAAAATTTTAGTGTCGCGCTTGAAATATTTCGTCTAATTTGTACGATTAAGATACCGTGCTATAGTCAGTAATGTATCCTGATATCCATACCTTATGATGCTACTCGTAGAAAATATTGAGTAAATTTAGTACGTATGTATAAGAAATAGTAAGTACTATTCCGAATTTACATTACAGTCTGAATACAAACAAATTTCCTCGCTGTATGCATTATGTATAGAAATGTAAAATTCCGATTTGTAAAAATTAAAAGAGACTTCAAATAGTCGAAGTTTATGAACATAAGCACCTTACTTCTATAAAATAAGTATTATTTATGATGTTACAAGTTAACTTCAGTGGTTATAATGAAGGTCTAGGGTACACCCACAAAATAACAGTTCATTAACTAATCTTCGAATAAATTGTAAATTAAATAAGAGGTAGATGAAGATAACTTAAACATTGACTTTGTGATAATTATCGTAAATGTGTGTACATAAAAGTATTTGAAAAAATAAACGTTTATTTGTATTTATCACAATTTGAGTTCTTTTTGTTAATGAGATAAGTTTTTTGTAGTCCAAACGACACGTACTTCCAGTAGCACTGTTTGCTTTTGTCATGGCTTAAAAATATAAAGTTTTAAATATTCTTATACAGGTTGTTAAGATGATTACCTTTATCCTTAAAACGGGGTATTCTACCTCTTAATATGAACAACTTTTACTATGAAGCTATTCCATAGAAAAGTTAAACACCTAAGCGAACAAAAAACATGAAACCGCAGATTTTCTTTTGCGATTTCAGGGTTGAATCCAATAGAAAAAGTTGTTCATATTAATGGGTAGAATACTCCGTTTTAAGGAAAAAGGTTATCATCTAAACCATCTGTATAGTTATCTGTTTTTGAATACTCTAAAATTTACCCATAGCATGCGGCGCGCATACTGTACAGTACAGTCGTCTACCCATTTTATACAACTCCTATAACAGGGTACTGAGAATATTGGGTATTACTATTATTATCACTGACTACTACGAAGTCAACTGTCTATAGGAAGTACTTTTATTATGGAGCCAATATCTATGGGAGCCAACCATGAAATCGTGAAAAAAATTAGCTGTTCCATACCTTTGACCAAAAAGAGCAACTGATTTTGTTTTTCCTTTTCGGGGTTCACTACATAATAATATATAGGTTCAGTATAGGTAAATTGATCGTTTAGTAATTTAAGCGACTTAAAATAATCGTAAGAGAAAGTATTCGAAATTTATAGCATTATTATTTTTATTTAACACAGCACAACCCTGCTTACTATCAATGTGGTTGTTGACGCGAGTTTCGATGTTATGTATCTCGGAACTGATTTCTGTATCTGGTTGTGAACGGAGTAGATTTGGAGTTGAAAGGGGAGTCACACAAATAACTAAAAACATAATTTTTCTGGTACTGGGCTGAAATCTGTGGTACAGTAACCTCGGAATTGAGCAACCCATTTATTATTAACAGAATGACATGATCATAAAAAGCAAAGTTACAACACAACCATTTTGAATCTAACGCAAATAAGGCTTAAATGAAAATTGGAACCCTTAATAGCGAGTATTCGAACTTAAATAAATTCCATAGATACCTTAATACTATTATTGTAATAGATCAGTGATAAATTCGAATTCTCTACTTAAAAGGAGAACAAACGCGGATTGCGTGTTTTTAGCTCAATTTGTTTCCCAAACTAGCCACCAGAACAATCTGGAAACAATAAGTATTATGTAATTAATCATACCTACATTTAGGATTGAAGTTATTAAAGGTTTAAATATTTTATACCTTTTCCCAAAAAAACATATCCATCCATCCATCAGCACGTGTTCGCCCACTGCAGGACATAGGCCTTTCCCAAATTTCGCCACTCTTGGCGGTCCTCCGTCCTCCTCATCCAGCGTCCTTCAGGTCATCGGTCCAGCGGGAAAAAACATACAAGATGACTTTTATTTATACAACTAAATTCATACTAAAGACTCGGTATAAAGCTTAGATGACCCTTTTCGGAAAATTCGAAAATTATTTTTCTCCAGCTTCGTACAAACGCAAGCCCGGCCCCGAGCCGAGACTTTGAAAATTCAAAATTTTCTATTTGAAATTACGCGTAAAAGAATATTGATCCATCATACTAATAATTACTAGGCCTCCAGCCAGAGTGAATTAGGCTACATAAATGAATGTCATCTTGTATACTAGGTAATATTAATTCAACCGCCCAATTTTCAATGGCAGGTTCATCTAGATAGAGACTACACATGTCAAGTTTCAAGTGGATCAGCCAAGGTAATGGCAGATCATGTGATGTGAAGACCGTATGTATGTGTGAGTAAAATGTTGATTCAGTGGACACCTTGTTTTCTCAGAATACTTGTTTTGTAGTTTTTGATTGACTGTGTAAGTTTGTGTGCGTCTTTAACTTAGCTGGTTTCTCATCCATCGTTCAATATTTGGAAACATGTCCCCATCTACTGAACCTCCCATAAAAATTTGGGCGGTTGAATTAATTTCACCTTATATAAGGTGACTTTCGTTTATGTAGCCAAATTCTTACTTGAGACTCGATAAGTGGTCAGGACCAAGGTTCAAAACAATGTCGCGCGAATGAGTAACGAGCTTTCAAGTCGGCCCAAGTATGACTCCCGTAACCAAAAGAACCCAATCTTAGCCCGAGTGTTTCCAATCCGAGAAAGGAACCTCTCCCATCAGCGTAAACTGAGACACTGATTTATTTATTTACTATGGCACACAAAACAGATTACATTCAGAAAAAAATGGCATAAAGTTTAACATTTAAGTGCTAGAATATAATCCAAGGTAAACATATTAATTTAATTTAATTTACTATTAATTATGTTACTAATCTATTTTGTTCTGTTCTAAATAATAATAAGAAGAAAGAGGATGTTGGAGTTTATTCGACATTCGAATACTCCAATTACGTCCGGCGCACCCTTGTTTGTCTGTCAGACCAAGATCCAACAAACTGGCAAATCCTTTCAAATCAACCTGGCGCGGGTACAGTGGAGCAACGGGAGTCTCGTTTTGACTAAAATGTTGTAATAATCATAAACACTTTTCTTCACCCGATATATCGCGAAACCTGAAATCCTGGACTCGTATCTGGCTTCAACTGGTGGTAGGAAAGCCCGGACTGTCCTCATCTCAGAGCAGATCAGTCAGACTAAATACCGATGAGCTGATGGCTTGATAGGCCACCTGGCCCGATTTGGTACAATTAGTACCGTGAGCGAAAGGGAAGATATTTTAAAAATAATTTAAAGAAAAAAATGAATCTCACAGTTTTTAAGGAATGCTTGTTGTATTCCAGGTTCCATCAGCCTGTTTCGTCCACTGCTGGACATAGGCCTTTCCAGGATTTCGCCACTCTTGGCGGTCCTCCTGGAAGAAATGCCCATAATCACACACGCTGGGCAGGCGGTTTGGTGAGCGCGGTGCCGAAACCCTTGCACCAGTGACGCCGCTGCCCGTCACCAGTCTGTTATATAAGGCTCGGCAATTAGGGATGGATAAACCGCCATCCCTCGGTCCCAGGCAATGGTGGGCCGCCTGGTTTTGCCTGAGAGCTGTTCTCTTACTCTCCCCCGAATAACTTCGGGAGGGTGGTAGAGCTGATGCCGGGCTCGACTGTGGAGGTACCACCATCTTACTCGCAAACCCTCCCGTAGTTATTCCAGGTTAATGTGGATTTATAGAGCTGAAATTTGATGTGAGTAAAAAAGTGCAATATAAATGAAAATGTAACAGATGTATCTCGTTTTTAGGGTTCCGTACCCGTGAGGTGCCAAACAGGACCTTATTACTAAGCCTTCGCTGTATGTGTGTCTGTATGTCCGTCTGTCACAGGAGCTTACAGCTTAAACCGTATAAAGGTACCCAGGTGAAATTCTCACAGAATACGTGTTACTATAGCTTCAATCACGACAAATAAAAAAATTTAAATACATGGCATGTCTCCATACAAAAAAACCTCGAAAAAATTTATTTTTACTTTATTTGTTTCAGCTATCTTAAAGATGGTGATACGTACAAGTTCCAAACGTGGTTAAATTGTTGTCCATACGCTAAAGTAAAATAATAAAAATTTGGGTTCCGTACTCGGGGGGTGCAAAATTGTTTGTCAGGTCCTACCATTTTAGCGCCTTGGTTTTCGTCACCTTAATATTGCTATGACGTCTACCTATATATTGTTATTATGTACCATAATGTTTTAGGGTTTCGTACCCATACGGTGTGGTGGTACGGAACCCTTTCGCACGTGAGTCTGACTTGCACTTGGCCAGATTGTTTTGCCTCAAGCACAAACATCATGAATGCAGCAAGTCAGTTGTGGACGTGACCCATAGAGAAAATAGCAAAGTTTCCTCTGGAGCGTGACAAAATGTGATGTTATTTATAATGCACACTCGATGAAACTTGCAAAGGAATATAATCGCACCGATTCCGTCGCGGTCACAAAATTTAAAACGTGTGTCGAACATTTTTTGTTGAAAATTAATGTTGATAAATTTTCAAACACCCTCATGACATGATTATGTAATAAATTGTTTTAAAAATGAATTCCGCATCCTTTATTTATAAGAAAATGGTACCACACTTGAGATGTTAGGTAAATTAAAGCCGATATGATTTTTTTGTTGAAGCGCGGCGGCGTGAAACTGCGAGAGCAGCACCCCCCTCCCCCCCTGCCACTAGGTGGCGGGGGTCTACCGGGCTAATTCAGCATAGATTGACCCATTGTGCAAGTGTGCCAAGTGTATTCTTCCGATACCTTTTGGCGACCTCGAGGTCAAGACAAACTCAGCTAAGAGCTACAACGTCATGAGAAAAGTGAAAGTGGCGTATTAATTATAAGTCAATAAATTGCCCGTTACCGATTTTGGAAGATTTTGCGGAAGTCCAAAGCTATATTGACACCGAGCCTCTTTTCACTCTCTCACTTGCTGAGCGAACGCTTTGTATCTTGTGTCTTTTCGACGCTTTCCATCAGGTGTTGTAGTTCAAACGTAAGCCTATAATGTAATTGAAACAACCGGACAAGTGCGAGTTGGACGCGCGCACTTTATCTATAAAAACGGCAAAAAATCATGTCTGTCGTATGGAGTGCGCGGTATCGACTCGTTATTGCCCGGTTTTAGTATTTCTTGTTATAGCGGCAATAGAAATACATCATCTGTGAAAATTTCAACTGTCTAACTATCACGGTTCATGAGATACAGCCTGGTGACAGACGGACAGACAGCGGAGTCGTAATAATAGGGTCCCGTCGGTTACCCTTTGGGTACGGAATCCTAAAAATAGTTAATTTACCTCCAATAATTTGTATTTTAAAATGTCAACTCCTTGTCTATATACTAATGTTTTTCTTTCACAAACCACGTTTAACTTGAACTACATCTTGACTTTGTCATTATTCAATTTTTGGTGCGAAATTTGTAGTGATTTCTTGATTATATCTAAAACAATTAAAACATATTCGCCAAAACTTTTGTTAAAAAACGGTTTTTATGTTTTTTAAGGCTTTGTTGTCAGGATATGATGATAAATTTCCCGTTCTTTAGTTCTCATTTAGCGTAGATTCAAATTATGTCACAACAACTTACAATTTTGTGTTTGCGTTTGTATGGAGGTTTGTGCCGTGATGGCTGTTCTAAAGTACTTGTATCTTTAGTTTTAGTCTTAAATCAGTCATTCACTCATCAGTTTAGTTAGTGAGTATGCTGAAAAATATCAGCCAATTCCACAGGGAGTAATCAACAGACCAAATTAAAGTTCTTTTTTATCTTCTACTTTTAATCTATCTTCTACTATTAATCTATTACTCAATGTCTACGGTTCGGGCGTGAGCTCCGAGGAATCTTAAAAATGGTAAATGGTTGTTTATATTTTAAATAATAATTAATATTGTTGGTTACAATTTATTATCAATAAATTTCTCGAGTTCTCGACCCATTGGGCTCTCTCAATAAAGTGACGGTTGAACAAATCATAAACAAGTATTTAATATCCCTAATAAGATTGTTTGGAGCTCGCGTGCGGACTATGCTTATCCCATTAAAATCTTAATTTTAACTTTACAAACGCGCTCGACTGGGCTGCCCTAGAACCCGACCAAATAGGCGACATACTGAAAAAAGGCAAAGTAAGAAGTACCCGGAATAGAAGAGCTTGTATGACTAGATTGGTGGATGTAGAAGCAAAAGAGATGTGTCAGGATCATCGCAGATGGAAATCTGTAGTCTCTGCCTACCCTTCAGGGAGACAACCGTGATTATGTGTGTGTAACTTTAGAAACCTAGGAGATCAGGGGGAATCGGTCGTCTCATGGATATTTTGAGCTGTAAGTATTATTAATACCACTCAACCAAAAAGTATAAAAATTATTAATTTAGAATATAAAAGGTTATTTTAAACACACGATATATTTATTGTTTAGATTAACATTGTACCAAATTTCAAATAAATACGTTACGCAGTTTTCAAGTAAACCTTTCAATGACAAATTGACATGAGGTAATCTTATAAGGTTTTGTTTTCCCTTTTTAGGCACGGAACCTAAAAATGGTAAAAAATACCACTTACTTATTACTTGCCACTCATTACAGTTTTCTGCAGTTAGTTTGGCCGTTGATCTTTGGTCTCGTGGCTCGAACGTATCGGCTACTGGACGTCGCCCCGGTTCAAATCCCGTAGGGTTGGAAGGTATTAATAGTCTGTAAAACGTGGACATACGAGTTTGGATTGTGACTTGCATTGCACAGCTCTGACACCCCCTCGGGGATTCATGTCGTGGCGAAGTATTTGAGTATTATTGTTTACAAGTCAGCTGAATTCTGTGACAGGACGTATGACAAGTTTGAACGCTTCAGTCCTAAACTCTGGTATAAAATATTGGCCTAGTGGCTCATGAATATTTGATTATACCCAGTCACGCACAACTCAATGTCCATTATATATTTTCCCGTGTGTACGTGTCACGATAAGAAGCCACGTATTTCTTGGTGGAAGGCAAGTCTTTGATTGAGAGATGATTCGTCGAATCTGAGCTCCGTGTCCCGTGCACTTGAGCCAAGGGCCACTTGCACTCCGGCGCAGCACTCATAAAGATTATTCGTTTTATAAATTTAAATATTTTTCAAGCACCGTGTCGTTTGGTCGTCATTTTGATCACATATGTCATACAGACATATATTCAGACAGTGTTAGTCTTAGTCTTTGACGTTAGATACAATTACATTTTAAAAAAGAAATTTATGTACTGTCGCCCGCAAGTGCTTAGTACTTTCCAAACCCTGCTCCTTGCCTTTAAGGCTCTATCAAAAAACATAAAAACATTGAATATATGTACATATGTAGGTGTATAATATCAACTCTAAGTCAACATATGCAGTATTTTTTCTTCGTATTACTAAAACTTCTATATAAAAATTCAACCGAATGGTGTTTTTTGGCTTGAATTCTATACTGCTCTTAAGCAGTTTGTTTGATTTAATTAATTAATACTTTGATTTATAGTTTAACCTGTTAGCTAATAACGCGATATAGGATTATTCAATAAAAAAATAGCGTTCATGTGAAAAGTATTATTTTCTTCTCTTTTGCGCTATCTGAGACGCAGCGATCGTCGTAACAGCCACTTTGCAATGCGCGCTGATATGAACGTTATTTCAATGTCGTTTCCGTTGATATTCGTGCCGACACACGTCGAGTTGCTTATTTAGCGTTACTAAAAGCGTCTTAACATATTCATTGCAATCATTATTATACGCAATGTTAAAACCTAAACCATATCGCTAGCTGAACGGGCTCCCAATGGATATTGTGTTGGTTTATTTACGGGCGAGTATACCATCACGTTAATTACGCTGATTACTTTAAGGCGCATAGTAGGCCAATTTGGCTGCTCGTTGTGTGTCGATATGAATATCGACGGAAATTACATTGAAATAACGGTCATATCAGCGCGCATTGCAAAGTGGCTGTTACAACGATCGTTGCGTCTCCGTATAGCACGAAATAGGAAAAAATTATACTTTTCTCATAGACGCGATTGTTTAATTGAAAAATCCCAAATTATGTTTATAACTATCAAGTTCACCTATTAATCTAAGTAAAATTGAGTTAAGTAGCTTAGGAGCAAAAGTGAATTCTAGCCAAAACACACCGTTCAGTCGATTATTTTATACGAGTATATAGAAGTTTTAATTATACGAAATAAATAAGTCCAATATTTTGTCTTGGAGATGATATATTTTTTTAGCAGTATTGTAAGTATCAAGTGGTATATCTGTAAACTTAGATTAGGCTTTAGAAAGTATCAATTTAATGGTACCAAGCTTGTTATTCTAATCTGAGCTTGTAATTGGCAGCAATAAATTCAACGAAACCAAACTCGTAGATTCAAAAAATAAGTGAAATGAGGAACCCAGACATGTGGTGCTATTGTCTAACTAAAGTATGTACCAGCTTTAAAGTTGCAAACGATAACTTGCGAAATGATTCTGGGCTTCGACGGCAAACGAGAGTAAATGAATGTGAAAGAAAATGAAAATTTACATGTGTACAGTACAGTGTAGCGCGTTGAAAACCTCCATACAAACGCAAGCAAAGTTGTGAGGTACCCATGTAATGTTTTTATAACATTTTAGGCAGAATCCATTGACACCATCTAGCTAGATCTATGCCAAATTATGAAAATCTATGAAAATTATTGTTATTATTATCTATGAAAATCGGGAAATTTGAATCATATCTTAACAAACCTCTAAGAGAGTAAATTGAACGCGTTTTTACCAAAAAATATTATGGAAAAATTTATACTTATATCGCATCGAAAATGTTATAGATTAATTTTAACCCATTTGTATGTTGGAAAAAATTCTCAGAATTGCCAAATTGGTTTCTCAGTCTAAATTATAATAAAGCATTCCATACATAGAATACATACCTCATTACATTGTGTTTAAGTTAGTATGGAGGTTTGCGCGTAATGGTTGTCCGCAAGGTAATATCTAAACTATAAGAAATAGATACTCGTAAATCTGCTTCAAGAACACTGGAGTTCATTAACTTCAGACAAAATAAGAACTATGTACATTCAAACCTTTCAGAACAATTACTTACCTTGGCCGGGAATTGAACCTGCGCATTTTGCAAAAGAAAATACATCCTGTATTATGGTAGCATGAGTCGATAGTGTTGCCAGTAAGGACCAACGGACCAAGTCTTGCAAAGAATCAAAGGATATGTCTTATATTCTATCCATTTCCTTTAATTCGTACAATTATTTAAAGTAAAATAATTTATGTGGCTGTTACAACTTTTTTTAAATTAGAATTTTTCGAACGAATTTGCCAAATGTACGCCAAACTTGTGCAGGTTTCTTTGATAGGTATTTTTTCCGGAAGGCTGGTCTAACTCTGCACCTAAACTAAAAGACGTAGATAAATTTACAAAATGTTTTAATTAAAAAAAAACACATGCACATGCATTACAACTATGATATCAGGTTGCCAGACTTTGTTCCTACTAGCAACAATCTATTCATACATATATCCATACATATCTGTTGTTACCATAATACTTAATGTATTTTTTGCAAAATTAGCAGTTTCGTTTCCCCTAAGTAGGGTTGCCAACTCTTATTCACGGATATGCGGGAAACCAGAAAATGATATGCGCGCTTGGCCAAAAAAAGCGGAGCCAGCCTACAAATGTACTGAAACGAGAGAATAACAATTATTAAATCTTTGAATCAGTGTTTTTAAAATTTTAAATTAAATTTACAAAATAAATTCTTCGCAGTTACAAAGTAATCATGATAAAAATTAATACAAATCAGTAAATAGTTAAACCACTTTGCTCAATCAACTGTACCCAATCACAAGGCAGCAGCGGCATTAGAACAGGGAATGGACACAATGAACTGGTTTTTTTTTTAAACATTTGGGTATATTCGATTATTTTAATAGTTTTCAAACGCATTATTTGAGCCGTGGAAACGGGACCCCTAAGGAAAGACATTCTTCCATCCATCCATCAGCCTGTTTCGTCCACTGCTGGACATAGGCCTTTCCAGGATTTCGCCACTCTTGGCAGTCCTCCTGGAAGAAATGCCCATACTCACACACGCTGGGCAGGCGGGTTGGTAAGCGCGGTGCCGAAACCCTTGCACCAGTGACGCCGCTGCCCGTCACCGGTCTGTTATATTAGGCCCGGCAATTGGGGATGGATATACCGCCATCCATCGGTCCCAGGCAATGGTGGGCCGCCTGGTTTTGCCTGAGAGCTGTTCTCTTACTCTCCCCCGAATAACTTCGGGAGTATTTGCGAGTAAGATGGTGGTACCTCCACAGTCGAGCCCGGCATCAGCTCTACCACCTAACATTCAAGACATTCTTAAGAAAGCTTTAATGCAGTTTTTATTTTCTCCAAAATCAATGATGAGAGTTCTTTCTCTATCTTTTGTAGGTAGTTTAGATTTTTCCATACTGCCCCATCTCAAAGCACTGACTTGAGAGACTTGTATGTTTGTATTTTGATGCTTACATCATACCAGTATGCCATTCGTTTGTATTGGGTTTATCAATAATTTCCTATCCTTTACCGGTTTGGATGCTCCAAGCCTTTCCGTACTAAAAAATATGATACAAACAAACAACACCCAATCACTAAGATTTCCCAACTTTTCTGATAATATTACTCATGACCGGCATCCTAAGTCTCAACTACAACCGACTCCTATACATCCAAACGTAAAAAGCATGCGGTAATAAGAAACTTCTATCTTCAACGTTAATTTCAATTTGTTTTCATATTATTGGCTTACTATAAAAACTGATCTCAACGAAAACTAATGGTTGCTTCTGCCTGCAGCAAAACACTTTTTCAGTCTCGTTTTAGTTATGTAATAACAACTTAGCAAAAATTATTTTGTAATATCAACGTAACGGTCGATAAAAACTCTTTAATAAATTACGGTCACAATAAACAATGACATAATCTAGTTGTTCAAGATAGATGGTAGTTTTCTCTAAGGTGGAAATGCGAGACAATAAAGCCGATTCTGAAGGCTTGAATTTTAGTTTTAGTGCTGCCAAAACTAAATTTTCTTCATTACCAAATAGTTCTTTAGTGTGAACAATAGAAGCTAAAACTAAAATTAAAGCCTTCAAAATCGACTTTAATATAAAAAAAACGTTAGTTCATGATTATGCGCGACCTTTCTTTTTTGTGGAACCCTAACCTTTAGCTACTAAAATGAGGTATGTATACCTTGATGTGATCGACAGTATAATGTGATGATATTCCACCACCCGCGTTGACAGCTCTCCTTGGCATTCAGAACTCAAGTGGCAGCTCCGAAGGTCTGCTCCTAAATTGATGATATCACAAAAAATGGGAATATTGGGATGTGGGATTAAGCTTTATTGAAAGTTGTTTCTAAAGGCTGAATTGTTAGTCATCATGGCACTTGACTCAATGACGTTCAGGCAATGTGCTGGAGTTTAGTTAATTTAGTTATTTATTTTATGAAACTTACTTGCTTTTGGCCGTGGCATTGAACGCGAATCGTATAGGTGACTGACTGATATTATCCGGGGATGAATAGAAAATAGTCCAATATCCTGCTGAAACAGTATGGTGTGACTCGGTCATTGGCTGAAAAATAATGAGATCACAAAATAAATCAAACTTTCAGATTTATCATGTAAGGGGCCGACCACACAGAGCGCGGTATGCGTTCCGCATTCGCTGTAATCTATGCGATGCAATAGTTTGGATTTTTACACGACTGACCCCAAAAAGGAGTATTGTTTTCAGGGTTCATGTGGGTATGTTTTCTTGATTCCACCATAACTTCTTAATGCCTGAACCGTTTTCGAAGTGTGTGGTATCGTTAGAATCCTTATAGCACCTTGAGTGGAATAGGCTATAAATATACACAAAAAAGTATTAAATAATTAAAAATATTAAAAAATACGACTGCTGGAATAGAGATTTAATTCGGATTTCAGTGTAGTTGAGGGACGTGTTGTATATCAACATTTGATACGTGTTGTATTGTTTGTCCCCCAACTGCACTGAAATCCAAATTTAATCTCTATTCCGGGAGTAATTTTTTTTTTTTTTACACAAGCTGACCGCGATGTTCATGGAGAACCCGCTGTTTGGTTATTTGGAACGCTGAACGTGCTTCGTGTAGGCGGTCCCTTAGATAGGTAGGTATAAGGATTTAGGTGTTGTTTATAATAAAGCTTGTTAAATGGTTTATTCAAGTAGAAGAAGAGGTAGCATCGTAGTGGATCAAAATCTTTGCTTCTATACCTTCCCCTTTGAGAGAAAGGCGTATGTATTAATTATGCTTTCTGATGATTTTTTACACGTTTTAAACAAGACAATCTCCTTGCTCCAGTACAAATTGTGGCCGGAGTGCAGAACGCAAAACGGGAAACTACTCTATGTTTGGGATAACGTTATTTTTTGCATAGAATCATTGGTATTCAAAATTTCTCCAATGTCTTTGGAGGAAACATGATGACTGTAAAATGTATAGGTATATGTCAACGTAAAATTGTAAAACCTGCTAGGTTATCAATTCACTATAACAAAAACCTACCGTTAAATGTTAAACCTAGAGAGTTTAAGTATTATATTATCTAGCACAGCAAATAATTACAAAGAAAACGAAAACAAGGGGTGTCCCTATACAAGAAACTTTGAAAAAGTATAATTTTTTTTCCGTCTTTGTTTCAGCTCTATTTTTAAGACTAATACATACAGGTTCCAAATTTGTTCAACTTGTATCTACATACTCCAAAATAAAAGAATAAACAATAAAAATTAGGGTTCCGTACTTACAGCGTGCCGATTCATTTTTCCGGCGCTACCATTTTTACGCATTGTTTTGTATCACCTTACTTCTTAAATCTATATTGTTGTTATTTACCATAAAATTTGAGGGTTCCGTACCTGAATTTTGTGGTGGTACGGAAACCATTTTGCGTGAGTCCAACTCGCACTTGGCCAGATTATTTTGTTACATACGTATTTGTCCCCAAAGTAGGTCGTCCAGATACTGTTAACTTCGTTCTGCTCATGAAGATATAAAATTTACATTTATATAAAAGTATATAAATTAAATACTTAAAAGTTAATTAATAAAATCTTTGAACAGCTTCTATACTAACTATTTGTTGTACTACTTGGCTACGGAGTAACGTACTCGTACCTACGTTTATATTTTTGGGTGTATCTATAGATGTAGTACAATCTGTTTATTTGTTGTAAGAAAGTGAGAATGATTATTTTGGCACAAATCTATTTAACAAAACAACTTGCAGAGGTTATTGAACTTTGTTTGTAGTTTTAGAAGCACGTTTTGTAATACCAACCACATACCAACTCATTCATCGACGACGATTAGACAAGAGTTACATAATGTTACCAATCTTTTATTTCTGTTACTACTACATTATAGTATTTTTTTATAATGAAAAAATAGAGTTACATATTGTTACCAATCTTTTATTTTTGTTACTACTACATTATAGTATTTATTTATAATGAAAAAATTATTACACATTCGGTTTTAAGCCAAAACGAACTGAAACAAATTCCCCAAACAGTCCACTTTGCTGAAGGTGAACAACCAAAAACCAAGACAATAATCTCCCAGAATTACACCGACTTAAGACGATAACATAATCCTTTGTTTATTCGATGCCTTTAATAGTAACAGCCACGAAACGGAACGCATGTGAGGGCAGTCGTGTATCATACACAGTGAAAAGTTGATCCGACGGTGAAATATGGTGGGCGCCCACTTTAACCATTCCTGAAAGTGGTTACTGGGCGTGAAATACTGCCGAAATGCCGTTTTTAGATGCTGTTTATGTACACTGTAAAAACAATTCCGATTTATTTTCGATGTTGATGGGTTGATTTGAACTCCACAGTGGAGGTGGATTTAAAAAATATGTCAAGCGGATGCAAGGGTATGGATGTTATAAGTATACATAAGTCAGTGGTTGAATAGAGAATACGCTTCAAATCGGAAACCTTTTGTTTAGAATTCTAATCCTGTGAGTATACAAGATTATAGATTTATTAACGTAAACATATGAAACGTTTACCGTATTTTTCCAGGGCAACTGTAAAGCTACTAAAACAGCAGAACTTAGCCGCCAAATAGTAGGAGACGGACAATCCGTTTAGACTGTGATAATAATTTGTGAGTAAACCATTGGTAGTTATGATATGACTTATGAGTGTATGTGCTTTCAAAATGTGCCTTTTTGAAACTGTTGCAAGGCAAAACTTATTATACAAACAGATAAACGTATTATATAAGGTGGCTTTCGTTTTTGTAGCCTAATTCACACTGGAGACTCGGTTAGTGGTCAGGACTAAGGTTCAATGACCCTATTTGCGAAATCCAAAAAATATTCTTTGTCTCTACATATACTGTTCAAGAACAAACTCGAATCAATTAATATAGGAAGTCTAAATACTATTTTGCTCCTGACCACCTACCGAGTCTTCAATAGTATGAGTTTAGTTGTGTAAAAGGAAGTGATCTTATATAAAAACAGTTTTAAATATTTTGTCGCCAATCATAGAATATGTTGTCTCAATTCAAAACCTATAATGAATTCAAAATGGCAGGCAGGCATCGAAAAACCCATTTTCCTCGTAAAGTTTCCACTAAATTATAATATCCGTAAATGAATCGGCACGCTCTCGGTACGTTCCGAAACTATTCGTTTGATGGCTATCACACCTCCGTTTATATTGAGACGAGGGTAAATATTTGTTTTCGATTCTAATTTGGCACGACTCCCTGTACCACAGCCGAGAGGCCGAGAGAAAACTTAAGGTGTTTTGAGAATAATGGAATGGTATCCTATGGTGTTCGGAACATAATATCATAATATTAATTGTCAGGGTAAATAATAAAGAAACTGAAATTTTCATGATTTACTTTCTCCATGAAACTCTATGTTCTAACATATCGACATATAAAGATAGAAAAATGAATTGGCAAAAATATTCTCCCAAAAAAAAAATGCAAACACTTATTTCTGCATGTCGCGATTAATCGACGTATTCAGTTAGTCCACCAAAACCTTAAGATTAAAAAGTATTGCACTATGTTTCTTGACACTATCATGGTTTAAACAAAATTCATTTAATGTATCGATAATAGCGCGCGAGTTGAATGCAGTCGGAAATGAAACAAAGAGCGGGAGCGCGTACCCCCTGCGTAGGTGCTGTGTGCGTAAAGATAACGGCTGTGTGTGTTTATGGCGCATTCCTTTCCTTAGCTCTGCATTCAACTCGCGCGTTATCCGTATGTATGTAGGCAGAGAGTTGCTCTCTGTATGTACGAAAGTTTATACGTCATGATATTATACAGGCTGTAAATAGACTGTGACCTTTAAATAAAACCACATACTCCACTTGTACGGTCAAACCCGCACATTTTGCTAGTATCATAATTTAGCTTATACAACATGAAATTTAAGTAATTTTGTTAACAAAAACTGGAGATAGTACTCGTCCATATGAACAACTTTTACTATGGAGCCAACCCAGAAATCGTGAAAAAAATATCAGCTGTTCCATAGAAAAGTAAAATACCTACCCGACCCAAATGTATGAAACAGCTGTTTTTTTCACGATTTCAGGGTTGGCTTTATAGTAAAAGTTGTTCATATGGAAGAGTACTATCACCATTTCGTTAGCAAAATTACTTAAACTTCACGTTGTACGCAGTGTACGGGTAATCAGTCGTACACTTTGCAACGTTGCGGCCTACTTATGTCCAGCGCGTGCGTTATGTATTACTTTAATGTTTTACCTTTTCTATCACAGATCTAGATATTTATCTAGATCACAGCTAGAGAACCTACACCTTTCTCTACAATTAAACACCTTCAAACTACCAGTCTGTTTCTACTTACCTATAGCTCCACTTCACTACAACAGCCAACGTACGGCCAGACCAGATCACTCTGACCATGCATCAAATGCTACTTCGAGCACCAGAACTTCTTCGGAACTCTTCGGTCAACTACGCAGAGGAACGAAAGAAGGCTGGAACTAGCAGACTGAGGAAATTGCTATCTTCTACTATGCTAAGGGACTCCATCCGTCGACGAAAAATTAATGTGTAAACAACTGTGAGCTGAAGAGAGTTTTTAACTAAGAGAAGCTGTGTACCAAGGGATCCAGTCGTTGATGAAAAATTAACTTTGAATAAAACTGTGAGCGGAGAGGAGCATTAAACTGCCAGAAGCTGTGTAGCAGAGGCACTCGTCGAGAACAATTTTATTAACTGTGTGACAACAACCAACGTACGGCCAGACCTGATCACTCTGACTGACCATCCATCAAATGATCCTTCGAACCGGATTTCTTCGGAACTCTTCGGGCAACTACGCTGAGGAACGTTAGAAGGCTGGAACTAGCAGACTGTGGAAATTGTGATCTTCTACTACGCTAAGGGACTCCATCCGTCGACGAAAAATTAACTGTGTGAATACAACTGTGAGCTGAAAGGAGTTTTTAACTAACAGAAGCTACAGAACCTACGCCTTTCTCTACAATAAACCACCTTCAAACCACTCCACTACAACTACATACAACAACCAACGTACGGGCAGACCTGATTACTCTGACTGACCATGCATCAAATGGTCCTTCGAACCCGATTTCTTCGGAACTCTTCGGGCAACTACGCTGAGGAACGTTAGAAGGCTGGAACTAGCATACTGTGGAAACTGTGATCTTGCTTGCTGTGATTTCTACGGTAGCTCAGTAAGTACTCAGTTAATAAATAAAGAAAAGGTAAAACGTTAAAGTAATACATGACGCACGCGCTGGACATAAGTAGGCCGCAACGTTGCAAAATGTACGGCTGATTGCCTGAACATGCTCCCAAACCGGAAAGAAAAGAAAAGCTAAGTTAAAATTTTGTTTTGATCACAACTAGAGATTTAAAAGTGTTTCCTCGTACATGCCAATTAAAGGTGTATCTTACGTGACTTATTAACTGTAGCTGATAAACTTGTAAACTATGTAAGTTTCCTATATTCTTAAGAACAATAATAAATTAGTAGTCAATATACGTTCATCTCGACCACACATCTTTTCTTCCGCATTCCATCGCCGGCTCCTCGTACTAGAAATTACTGTGAGAAAGAAGACGTGGACCAGCTACTCACAAACAGGACTAACAGGGTCCTGTTCACTAATGATCATACTGACCAAATCTCTGAAGAAAAACACCCGCGCAAATCCCCAATGAATATATTCAACTGAAACTTTGAAGACTTTATCTGCGCTGCCTTAGAAAAACGCATAAAAAGGCAAGTTGCTGGAAGCAAAATTAACAATGTAGCACAAAGAATCACTACGGTGACACGAACTTTTATTCAAATCGCACAGTTGCCAACTTTTCGGACAGAAGGAGACAAGGGTATTATTTTTGTACTAATATCAATACGTACTCCATACCAGCAAATGATCGGCAACATTCACTAGAAGGTCGATTTCTTGTAGCAAGTTATCTCAGGTCGCTGCTAAAATCTTGATACAAGATGGTACAGTCGCAGTGACGTCATAATATTAGTGCTTCATGCCAGTAGTACGAGACGAGCACATAAGGATAGATCGGTAGATTTGACAGATAACATCGATAATCCAAACGACAACCCTTATTGTGAAGAAATTAGAGTCACATTTTGTTTTTATCGATACGATGTCGAGTCGATAGCAAGTTCGTAATTGTACTGTTCTTTTAGTCTGTATTTGTAATCGTTTATAACTTTAGAAACAGTATTTTAGATACGGTTTTCATTATTTTTACCGAAAGCATTCAAAGTGAAATTTTGAGCCCCGAGTACATCAAGCAGGTCCAGTTCTTTTTCGTATAAGTAATCTTTGACTGTATGACTATTTCTGAAAGAATGAAAAAAAAAGCAATTTATTTGTGATTTTTTTTTGTCATACCTGTCGAAGCGGCGGCGTACAAAATATAAACCCATGTTCTATTTTGATCATACTAAACAACTTTGGTTCTATGATATTAGAAATTATGCGAAAACTAAATCAGTCTCCCATACAAAATTTTAATAACACCTACCTACTCGCAAATCACTTTGGCCGGGTAATTTTTCCTAAAAATATGCAATTATAAAAGGTTTTTACAATTACTGTTTTCAACCGCAACTGGTGATGGGTATTTAGCATATCACGAGTATGTTCTGCGTCAACTGTACAGTTTAATGATTATATACCACAAACATATAATTATTATTACTAAGTAGCAGACCAAACATAAGAATTAAATAGCGTGGCAAGTTTACGTACAAAAAATAAGCTACATTTAGGCTTCATGGTACGAAGAAACGTATAAAAATGGGTTGTTTTGGCTGGCTTATGCTTAGAACATATTTCTAGTTCCTAAACTAATCTCTAGTACAGGGATGGCGAACCAATGGCACCCGTGCCATTATGGCACGCGACAAATTATTTCAGGCATGCTACTAATCGAAACGGTATTTTTTTTTTTTCGGTAGTTTTTGAAGATTTTTGAGTTGTTATTATTTTTATTTTATTTTATTATCTTGCCAGTAATCTCACTATCGAAGGCCTGTATATGGCCTCATTAAACACTTTTTTAGAAAAAATGGCACGTCGATCCATAAAGGTTCGCCATCTTTGCTTTAGTATATATTTTGTTTGGAAACAAGCAATATTTAGATTTAAAAGAGCCCGAAGTTCACTGAGCTAAAATTGCCACGCGTCGACTCAACTCGACTCTATGCGTTTATTATTAATGTTAGGTCTGCTACTATATTATATAATACGTCTGTGTTATATACACATTTTATAATTTTAAATAAATCTGCTAATTGCCCCTATTCATCTTTTAACTCAAAAGTTCAAGTTTGTTCTCATACGTTGCGAATTGCAAAGATTGTGATCTTGATTTCAACTTGAAAAGTTTCGCTCCGAATGCCGTAGTAGTTTAATGTGAATAAAAGATATCACAGAAGACGTTTGTATTTAAGTCATTGAACACTTGTTAAGTAAATAAATACGCCGGCTTTAAAATAAACAATTTATTTTAGCTTAACGCTCGACCCACATCGACATACGGTAAACTGATTCTGAAACTTTATTTTTTACAACGAAGTTGTAACTTTACCGCTACAAAATATATGCGTATTACTCTAAAATCTTAAAGATTATTTTGGCCCATTTATAAGTGGTTTCTCCCTAGGATCCTGACACACTTCTTTCGCTTCTTCAACGTTCATCAATCCAGTCATACTTACTAGCTCCTCTGTTCCGGGTACCTTTGACTTTGCCCATTTTCAGTATTTCAATTTGGTTGGCATACGTTCTTCTTGGCCGAGATTTATCTTCCATTTGCGCACAGTCTTTAGTATTTCCATCCATCCATCAGCCTGTTTCGTCCACTGCTGGACATAGGCCTTTCCAGGATTTCGCCACACTTGGCGGTCCCCCTGGAAGAAATGCCCATACTCACACACGCTGGGCAGGCGGGTTGGTGAGCGCGGTGCCGAAACCATTGCACCAGTGACGCCGCTGCCCGTCACTAGTCTATTTTATATAAGGCCTGGCAATTGGGGATGGATATACCGCCATAGAGCTGTTGTCTTACTCTCCCCCGAATAACTTCGGGAGGATTTGCGAGTAAGATCGTGGTACCTCCACAGTCGAGCCCGGCATCAGTTCTACCACCTTTAGTATTTACTGTGCGCAAATGGAAGATAAATCTCGGCCAAGCCGCCGTAGAAGGACGTCTGCCAACCAAATTGAAATACTGAAAAAGGGCAAAGTAAAAGGTACCCGGAACAGAGGAGCTAGTAAGTATGACTAGATTGATGAACTTTGAAGAAGCGAAAGAAGTGTGTCAGGATCGTAGAGAGAAACCACTTTTACATGGCCAAAATAATCTTTAAGATTTTACAGTAATAGGTACTATTATATTTATATAATAGGTAATCGTTGTAAAAAATAGTCAGTAAGTCTTTCGTCACTATCCTTTCATGCATCGTCTCTGTATTTTAGATATTATATAGATTGGTAAATAATATAAATACGTGTAACAATTTATTGCCACATAACGTAAGTCCCCAGTAAACGCGATAAACGTTTTAATAAAACCGATTGTTGATAAAGAACACCATACTAGTACGGGTCACATTTTATAATTTTCAGGCCATAAAATATCACGGTTAACACTTTCATAGGCCACACAAAACGCAATTAGGTAGTTCTCCGAATCATGACATCAAGCCCTTAATTTGGAATCATTCCAACATCACACTGGAAACGAGCACGTATTGCTGTCTCGCTCCTTCTTTCACCCGGCAAAAAGGGATGGCGAATGGATTCGATGTGAAGTAATGAAAGGCGATGTAAGTCGTAAACGATGCGGGTTCGAGCGTACCGTATGTAAGCTGTCAACCAAAATAGTTGGTTTAAGAAAGGGTACGCCGAGACGAGGCCCACATGGAGACGAGCCGGCCGCCATGGGCGAGATTTTTTTTAACTTTGTCTCTGAATGCACTTTAGGCGGAAGTCATTTTGTTTTTTCTTGGGATTTTAGGGTTCTATGCGCCACATTTGACCGTTTGCTCCAAATTCTTGTATGCGATGGGGAAATACTTAACTTACTATATAATTATGATGAGTATGAGGTGTTACAATGACCGTGATAAATCCTTTAAGCGACGCGATTAGTAAGTTACAGTTATTAAACCGGGTGTAAATGGAGAGATACATTTTTACGGAACCAGTGGATTACCACTGATTATACTGAACAACTTTATTTTTAGTTTAACTTTTAGTTTATGCCCTAGATAATGTATTTTCTTCTTAGTCTCCTTTTTTATAATTAGCATTTACACCTTCCATGTAATTTCTTTGTCTACCTCTCTGTATGCTTCCAAAGGTTGCCTGGAAGATATTGCTATTAGCAATAAGTGCCGCCTTTGTACACAATATTTGTTTGTTTCGTTAATCTGTCTCCCATATAATTTTTGTAAATGTGCAAAAAGTGTTAAAAATAAAAATAAATAAAACTTTTCCAAAGAAACATGAAAGCGAAAAAGAAAAAAAATGCCCTTACAACATTCGTAGTAGGCTTTCAAAATTATAAGGTATCGTGAAAATAACTATTTCACATCCACAGGTAAGTTTCTTATGGAATAATGTACCACAATTTTTATAATTTGTCACATTAAATGTAAAAAAAAACCGGACAAGTGCGTGTCGGACTCGCCCACCGAGGGTTCCGTACATATTAGTAAAAGTAAAAAAAAATCTACAACATGATTTGGTCACCCGCACCATTATGACCGCGCATACCGTTGCTTAACCTCGATGTTTTTTTTATAATATAATTACAAATGTATAGTTTTAAGAATTTTTCCTATACTTGTTGTATAGGACGGTATTACTTGCCAAATTTCATAGTTCTATGTAGGTCAACGGTAAATACCTTATAAATGTTGATTCCCTTGAGTGTCGAAATATACGTTTTTTGTGGCATAAACGGCTGTATTTTTTTTTTACGTTAACTTAGAAGTTTAATTTTTTCACAGCTTCAAGGGACTGTAGACTTGAGTATATGGTTTTAATTTCAACTCGATAACTCCACGCGTTCCCGAGATGGTCTTTACAGACAGACGGATGGGCAGATGGCCAGACGGATAGAAGGACAACAACGTGATCCTATAAGAGTTCCGTTTTTTTCCTTTTGAGGTACGGAACTCTAAAAAAAGACTTTCGTAAATTTTTCCGATTATTATGTAGCCAGTTTATCACGGTTTTTTGTATTGAATAAAGAATAATTACTAATTTTATTACCATAGATATATACACAATTACAATCAAACTTTCATGTCAGAATATTTCAGAATAACCTATGATCCTTAACCAATTGAATTCTGCAATTTTAGTTACAAATAATCTAGTTATTTAATTAGATCCGAAATCCAAGAAAATTACAATGTATAAAGCTATGCCATACAAAAAACAATTCGTAAATTTACAATCCATAAAAAGCGTAATTTGGTAAAAAGGTCTATGATTCTGCAATACGAACTATCAATAGGTAGCCTGTCATGCTGGCGTCCGTACTGTATACCTATGCATCAGTTACTCATAAGGCTGCGACATAAATAAATGAATGGCCACAAAATCTCCGATAATAGAACATGAAATCTATTTGCTTTTAGTTTTACTTAACACGGCTTATTTTAGATGTTTCCTTCAACCTCGTAGAAATTAGAAGCGAGTGACAAATAAAGGTAAACCCGAAATAGGAACATTGACGGTGTGCGCCTGCGCTTTCGATAATGGTTTAACTTCCATTCATCATGAGAAACTAAAATAGTATGTCTTCGAACGTTGATTAATAGAAATAGCATTGATAACACGCCTCTTGTTACGTCTGTATAAATACATCGGTATAGTTAATTACCTTTGATTGTTTATAACACATATTTCGGCTTAAAATGTTCTTTAACAATTTACGTTCGTCTATTTTTGAACATTTACCTACAGTCCGCGCGCGAGCTCAAAGGAATTTTTCGGAATGTTGAATTGTTGTTTATAATTAAATAATTATTAATAAATATTGCTGCTTACAATTTATTGTAAATAAGTTTCGAGTTTTCGAGCCACTGGCAGAGTGCGAGGAATAAGTGGCGGTCGGCCAAATTATAAACAACAATGATTAGACATTCCCAAAGATTCCTCGGAGTTCGTATGCAGACCTGTACTTATACTACAGTAGGGTATATAATATATAACACATCGGCTAGCTCGGGCTTCGTAGAGCGTTGTCTCTGTCACCGGAATGTAAGTGCTTCGAGCGACAGAGATGACACTGAAATACGATGTGCAATATTGACAGCCGGGACTAAAGTTCGTCTATCTTAATATCTCTTATACTCGGTCGTTCGTTTATATCCCTCCTTCATCTACATATTTCTCTCTATCATTCTTGCCGGAGCTAACCACACTCAGCCGCCTTTAACTTTTACATAATCTTTATCAAACCAAACAACCCCCGATACGTCCGTCTAAACTCGTAATGAACCGTTAAATTTTATATTTTGCTTAGTTATTTGGTTTACTCGTAGTTCTGAGATTTTAAGTTCTGTTAAACAGAATCCCGGTGCAAAATGCACATCATAATATTTTTCTCTTTACTTTTGAATAAGAAGTACGAAAAAATTGCGTTTCAAAGCAATTAGTGGAAATTTATTAGTAATAATTAAGTTTTCACAATAATATTATGATTTACATTTTGATTGCATTCGATTATCAAACTTAATAGCGTATTTATCGTTGTGATCGAATGCAATCAAAATGTAAGGCAAAAAAATAAGATAATTTTAATGCGAGAACCCTATTATTATTATTAGAGTGCATTACAAACTAGAAAAGATAAATTAGAAACAAATTTAAAGACAAGAATTTGAAAAAATTCCTCGGGCCAAGATTCGAACCTGCGACCTCTTGTTATCAGGACAAGCGCGCTACCGACTGCGCCACCGACGTACTTACCTAGACCGTTGAATTTTTCATTTTTTTCATTGAGAACTGTGAATTTCTTAACTGTCTGAAGAAACATATTGTAGCGACGACAGCGCCATCTGTTCCTAAGAACAAGGTGTGAAATCACGTAACACCGTCGTGAGCGTTCAGTATGTGCATTACAAGCTGGTTAGATAATATAGTTACAAAATATTCGGTGGACAAGTATGGTGGAAAAATTCAACGGTCTAGGTAAGTACCTCGGTGGCGCAGTCGGTAGCGCGCTTGTCTTGATAACAAGAGGTCACAGGTTCGAATCCTGGCCCGAGGAATTTTTTCAAATTCTTTTCTTTACATTTGTTTCTAATTTATCTTTTCCAGTTTGTAATGCACTCTAATAATAATATTTAGAGTATTCCAAAGCGATGGATTTCGCAATAAAAACATAATCTTAACCCTATTATTAGTAATCGATTTCCGCTAATTGCTTTAAAACACATTTATTGCATACTTTTTATTCAAAAGTAAGGAAAACAATATTATGATGTGCATTTTGCACCGACATTCGGTTTTACCACCTTAACACACAAACATTTTGTTTTGTGGATTTTTACCAAACATTTTTTTGTTGTTGGCCATTTAGTCTTGAATACTTTACCGGATATAAAGAACGAACATCAAAAAGTTCCTTTCCAATAAAATTTTATCAACATTGATCTGATTTACCCAGTATTAGGTCCCCCACTTCGGCTCAGACAGGACGAAGATAATACCTGACGGTCAGAACAAAAAAAAATTGGTTTAACATTATAATTTAAGGAACACCTTACCTGTACCTTACATTACACAGCCTGGGCTGTTTCATCTGTACTCACATATTTATGATTAAAGAGGTATTGATTACATTAGTTAGGGTATTGTTGGAAAAAAGGAAAATCTGCTTTTAATGAAAAAAAAAGCGCAAAACAAATGCTGTTACATTCATTAGTTATTTTTCGTAGTTTTAGTATGGATAATAGAGAAACTACAACAATTTAAGGCCATATACTGGTAAAATAAAAAAATATATTTATTCACATTAGTTATTTTTCAAGCTTCTCGCAATCATAATAAATTGTTACGTTTACAAAAGAGCGTTTAATAAATTAAACAAATATGTGTTTGTTTTATTTCGTTGAATTATATGTAAATGACTTTCTAAAATGGATTTTCAAACATAACTGAATCAAATTAACTCTGATTTTACGCACAATCGCATATTTATCATAATTAATGAAAATCAGATTGCTGAACTATACGTACAAAATACCGAATTCCCTGTCTAATGGCAACGGAAACAGGAAACAATATATGTACTTAAAATTGCTACGTTTTTATACATGAAATTGTTTTTGGAACAGCTTGACTTTGTTATAAATTCATAATTTACGAAATGAAACCATATTTGATGAAAAATATCGACTTACAATATAATACAAAGCAAAAATACGACGTGACGCAACATTTTTTTATAATTAGGGTTCTGTAACCGAACGTTACCAAGCGGGATCATATTACTAAGCCTCCGCTGTCTGTTTGTCTGTATGTCTGTCTGTGTTTCTGTCCGTCCGTCACAGCTTCAGTCGTAATAGGTAGCCAGTTGAAATTTTCACAGAATACGTATTACCATAGCTTTTACCACGACAAACAATAAAAATATGAAAAACAAAGGGGCTCACCATACAAGAACCCTTGAAAAATGCTATCTTAGAGACGGTATACGCACAAGTTTCAAATTTGATCAAATTGTTATAAATACTTTGTCAGTTCTTATACAAAAATTGGAGTTCCGTACTCAAAGGATGCCTTTTCACATGAAATTTTTTTTTGATGTTTTGATGTTGCTATGGCTTCTATGTTGTTGTTATTTATCATGTTTTAGGGTTTCTTACCCGTTTCATGTAGTGGTACCGAATCCTTGGTGTGCCGGTCCGACTCGTACTTGGCCGAATTCTTTTTAACTCTGCGGCACGGCTCTACTAGTAATTGGGAAGCCGGAGACTAACTTGAAATTTCTTGAGTGAGCATGAGCAAAACAATTTTCGGAATTTGTAGTACACGTATGCCCAGCTCTCGCGGAACTGTGGTGGATACAGATTTCACTGTGATGAAACCTATATGCCCTAAAAATTGTGTACAAAATAACAAAATGTTACATCCTAAGTTTTGACCTAAAATTTTACAGGAGTGGTCAAATCTCGTAGTTTTCGAAACTGCAACCCAGCAATAGAAGTCAAGACATAATGTTTGACCTGTACAATAATTTTTCACTGCGTTTTCTTGAGCCATTAGAAAATATTTTGTTTGATAAGACTTTTACTTCCTCTATTACATAATATGACCCTTGATGTTCAATGTTCATATACATATACAATTTGGTTAGCATCTGCATTCAGAATGGTAAAACGAAAATATTTTATCCAGCTAACAAAATAATAATAAAAATAATAAAATTGTATTGCAGAGATAAAATTAAGCTTCGCAATATCGTACCAAGTTTCCTTCTTACTCGTAGGTCTGCTACGCCGTAGCTGTTGCAATCAAATATAATGCGACGCGCGCTATCCGTAGCACAACGTAGTCTTAAGTTAGGCATTTTAGTTTTTGTTTGTCACTAAGATAAGAGGTAAATGGGTTGCGTGCGACCTGTTTCTGACCAATTTTTTATTCTATTCTCATAAATTCAAGTTCCCCGCTTAGCTAGACAAAAGGGCACCTTATTTAATACGGTTACCTACGCACACACATACATACCTAAATAAACTAACAAATATTTGAGGAGGCACTCGACAAATGGGGATCGGTTTCCAAAGATTGTTTACAGTAGTAACCCGAAAGTTCGTTTAAAAAACGAATTGAAAACTTGAATTTTAGGAAATATTTGTTGTGGTGGTTGTGTGGTATTTAAAATGCAATTAGTTGATTTTTCTCCGTGGTGAATAAGCAAATATTTGTTTCCATCCCCCGGTAGGGGAAGGCCGGGTCTATTGGACTTGTTGGCGGTGGGCTGATGTTTGCTTACTCTCCCCTATGTGCCTGGAGGTATATGCTCTGACAGCTCAGACAATTAACGGCGGCCTACCCCTAACTGCCCCAATATTGTTGGCATTCGATAAAATTATCTGTCTATACATACACGTCATACCAATACATATACCTATAAAGCGTACAGGGGTTACTTCTGTAGGGTGGACTTTTTGCGGAGCAAGTATGAAGTTTGATGATTTTAATGTTATCCAACACATTGACCTGTAGAAATATCTGTGAATAAGCGTACGTGTTTTAGTAAAATGAAAATATAAATTAAAATAAATACATAAAATTGAAACCGGATTTAATGGGGAAGAAAACGCAAAGCTATTTACAGGTAGCGCTGCTATTGCTTGGCCTAAAAAAAATTATGTATTTCATACAAATCATAGTGTTTGTAATACTTACAATTTACTTGTATTTATTCAATCCTAGGACATTAAAATGTATTTTCTCTTTTATTGAAGTTAGTTATTAATTTAAAAAAACATAACAAAAGAGAAAAATAAGAATATCCTAAAATACTATATGAGTATCAAATTCTAGATAAACAACAGATTGTAAATATATACTATTACTATATTTACTGGCACCGATTGGCACTGGACCGAACAAAAAAAATACGATTATAGGCCATACGTGGCCAATTAAAGGAAAACTAGGTACATCGATTTAAAAAAATTGAAAATAAACGAGGAATATAAAAAAATATATATGTTTTATAAATATACAATATGGGTGTCAAATTCAAGGTATTAAAGAGATGATTGTTAAAATATATAATTTGACTATATTTACTTGGGGCCCTTACCTCCTAAACCGAAAAATATGTAAATAATCATGTTAATTTGGGATTACGTAGAGATTACAGGAAAAATAAAGTGGTTGAGAAATTCACGATAGCAAAAAGAAAAAATTAAATTTTTCATCTATGAGTTTTATTTCGAGTACGATATAAAAATACTTGTGTCTCTTTTGTTGCTACAAATATTACTATTACGCGAAAGGAAATATATATTAGATAACCTATTTTATCATCCATCACAAAATGCAAGGGTACAATTAACTAGGTAGGTACCTACTACCAAATATACATTCCCAAAACTGACGAATTACGGAACCCTAGGTACGCGAGTCTGACTCGCACTTGACCGGTTTTTATATTTTTCTCTACCTTGCTCCGTAACAAAGAAGTTGAAATAATAGAGTGTTTGCATAATTCTTCGGTTCGATTTCTGCAATCCGCTCGTAAAAAACTACTAACGAAGAGAATAAAATAAAAATAAAGTACCTATGTACTTATTTTTTAAGATGATTCTAATTTTGACTGTGTCATAATAGGTATTATTGTAAAATTTAGGTTCATAAAGTCATTTCCCATAGGGACATTCATTTCTAAAGTTGTGTGCAAAGTTTCATTGTGATCAAACCTACATATGAAGCTGGCACGTATCCAGATTTTTGATTCGGGGGGGACATTCATTGAAACAAGAATGTGAATTGTGAAAGAAACCTCTCTAATCACTGTACTGTAATATTATTATGTATCAAAAATAACGAACCTTTTTTTATTAAAAATTTTACGTACTTTTACAGTGATTATGAATAAACATTCCCGGTCCCGTGTATGTCAAGCCAAATTTCGGGGGAGGATAAATCCCACCTATACCCCCCCCGAATACGTGCTTATTAAGCAAAGACAAGATCTTGTCAGTGATATGAAGACATCACCAACACCTTCAACGTTTTCTGTGACAGCTGAGCTGTATTGATCACCATAAGGACAGCCGTCATGAACGCAGCAATTCAGTTAAGGTGCTATTTCATTCCGCTATTATGTGCATGCTTGATGAAATTTGTGAATTCAACACAATCGCACCAATTTCGTCAAGTGGACAAAATTGAAAATGTGTGCCTCGAGAAAAAAAATCTAAAAAAACTGAAAATGGTTTGGAAACATATTATTCGTTAAAATTAATTGAGAATACATTTTCGATGTGAAATTAGTAAAAAATAATATTTTATCTAAAACAATATAAATACATTCGGCTACACTTTTTGGAAAAAAGGGTTAAATTGACGTTTTAGGAGTTGTTTGTTGATTCAAGTTTCCTGATTTTTAGTTCTAATTTGGCATAAATTTATGTAATGTCAATTGGACTTAGCATAAAATACTATAAAACATTCCAACATAAAAAAAAACATTACGATTTTGGCTTATGGTGTGATGGCTTAGTTATGACTACATGCAAACAGAAGAATTTCTTCCGAAAGGGGAGACATAAATCAAAACAAATGAAACACACACACACAAACACACTCTCATCCTCATACACACCCTCTTACTCACATAAAACATTCTCATATACACGAACTCACACACAGCACGATCATCTACCATATTCACAGTTGTAATAAGGCCAACAGTAGGTAATTATTTTATCAACTTACGTTTTGTAAATCCTCTGTGTAATTTAATTTTCATTTATAATTAGTTTTAATGTTATATTTAATTTAAATTTACTTATATCGACCGGGTACTAATCAAACTAAATGAGAACTCGTAACTAGAGCTAATCGTATTCTGGGCCCTGTGTTTTATGCTCTGCTTTGTCTAGGGTCCGTTGAAAAGATCGCCTTTACAACTTGTCGCATTATTGCTTATTTATAATATATTATGTACTCAACTCAATCAATTGTAAATGTTGTATTGTTATTGGTAAATAAATATATTATGATTTGATTTCCATTGATCTACTATTATGTCAGCTATTTTATCCTACTTTACCTGACGCAATGACAGGAGCTATTTGGGCTGTCTAAATACACGTTAAAGTTAATTTAATTTCCTAGCGAAATTCATTAAAATCTAAAATAAATTAATTAAGGTGCGATAAGTAACAGCATGTTGTATCGTCTGTCGGCCACCGCGCCGCGCATCGCTGGCGGTCTACTCCACACAGCGGCAGCAAAACCGTCACAATTTAGACTCCAGACACGACTCTAATTTATTTGCAATAGAAACTATTTTTGCTTGGATGAGTGGTCCACTATGCCAGTCGGTCTATACTCCCAAATCGTGCGCAATTAAACGTTAAGGCTATTCCTGTCCAACAAGAACACGTACCTCCCTGATAAATTCGAAACCGATATATCTATATATATAAAATTGTACGTATTTTGGCGACCGTTAATTAATTTATATTTAAATCGAAAGTAATTTTTAGATTACCGAAAAGTAATATAATTTAAAATATTTGACTATCTGTCAATGTTTTTAACATTTTTGTCTGTAAATCAGCCATTTTGCAAGGTTTTCTTGAATAGAGACTGAGTATTTTTTATAAGACCTTTATTTAGGCCCCATCTAACTTCGATACTGATACAAAACTCTCTTAAAAGCTACGACAGAATTAAAGTAAAGGGAGACCTATGAAGAGTAGCATTGACCCAAAACTCCTCTTAAATGTGGATAGCTCGCTCTAGGTGGCGAGCGGCTGCGCGCGCCGTGTTTATTTATCTGTGTAGACGTGTTTTTACGCAATCTGGAAGTTGTAAAACGTGTGCAACAATTTGTCGCTCTTGTGGAGGTCTACATCTATGCTGTCTCTGCTGCAAGGATATGAAGGGATAGCGTGTCTTCGAGCTTCAGGTTTGGGAAGGAAGACCCAACACCACGTATTGAACACACACATTGTAATTGTGTACCCTCTGGGTTTTTACTGAAAAGCCGAAAAGTAGAGACAGTCCTCGCCTATACGAACTGTAACGGTTGAGTCAACATGGAAAGCGCGAAGTAAATCACCTATTCCCAACGACCTATGCTGTTCCATAGAAAAGGTACAGATATTCTCTCTCACGAAGTCCGTTTGTCTATGGATGGGTAGTGCTGTGTACAGATAAGCGCATTTCGGGTATGTGGGGCGTTTTGTAGCGCTCCTGAGGGCTTCGGGCACAAATGGACCAACTTAACGTACCTTCCAAAACACGCGGACCGAAAGTAGGGTAAATAGGTAAGTCGGTGAGTGCTCTACCACTCGCCTACACAGACGGTAATTATTTAGTATCTCAGCTCAATGATAAAATAGGATGGCTGATGAGCCTAAGTTATTGCCGTGCTTCGGGCACAAATGGACCAACTTAACGTACCTTCCAAAACACGCAGACCGAAAGTAGGGTAAATAGGTAAGTCGATGAGTGCTCTACCACTCGCCTACACAGACGGTAATTATTTAGTATCTCAGCTCAATGATAAAATAGGATGGCTGATGAGCCTAAGTTATTGCCGTGCTTCGGGCACAAATGGACCAGCTTAACGTACCTTCCAAAACACGCAGACCGAAAGTAGGGTAAATAGGTAAGTCGATGAGTGCTCTACCACTCGCCTACACAGACGGTAATTATTTAGTATCTCAGCTCAATCATAAAATAGGATGGCTGATGAGCCTAAGTTATTGCCGTGCTTCGGGCACAAATGGACCAACTTAACGTACCTTCCAAAACACGCGGACCGAAAGTAGGGTAAATAGGTAAGTCGGTGAGTGCTCTACCACTCGCCTACACAGACGGTAATTATTTAGTATCTCAGCTCAATGATAAAATAGGATGGCTGATGAGCCTAAGTTATTGCCGTGCTTCGGGCACAAATGGACCAACTTAACGTACCTTCCAAAACACGCGGACCGAAAGTAGGGTAAATAGGTAAGTCGGTGAGTGCTCTACCACTCGCCTACACAGACGGTAATTATTTAGTATCTCAGCTCAATGATAAAATAGGATGGCTGATGAGCCTAAGTTATTGCCGTGCTTCGGGCACAAATGGACCAACTTAACGTACCTTCCAAAACACGCGGACCGAAAGTAGGGTAAATAGGTAAGTCGATGAGTGCTCTACCACTCGCCTACACAGACGGTAATTATTTAGTATCTCAGCTCAATGACAAAATAGGATGGCTGGCTAGTATTTTATAAATAAAATATAATTTCCCTGACGTTACCTGGTTTACTAGTTATTTTTTAGGGTTTTATATATAAATATAAATTTTACACAAAGTTTATGAATAATTAGAGTGCATTACATACTAGAAAAGATAAATTAGAAACAAAACTTTATATTTTAATTACAACACACTAAAATAATTTTGTCTATGCTAATATGAAGAAAGGGAAAGTTCGTTTGCCTTGAAAACTACTTATGAAATGAAGCACTATTATACATCAAACTGCGTGTGCAGATCTCATGTAATTTTAGTGCATATAAAAATTTTGAACATATTTTAGACTTTTCATCTTTCAAACGAATCCTACAAACTTAAATAAAGAATCTTAAATCATCTTGATTTATTAAATTTCGACAACTAGGTAGATATTTCTTATATGAGAAATAATATTTAAATAATACGACCATCATACACTATGTTCTAAAATAAATGTACTCTGCTTGAAAAGTCTCTTCATTTGACACTATGAACTATTTAATAATAATATTCATTCAATATGCGAAGTAACTTGTCGATGCAAAAAATCAAATTCGCTCGAAATTTTTACAAATAAAACGTTTTCATATATTAAAATAAAAAATATATAGGTATTTCAATTTATCTCATTACCTTATTCCGATTGTTAAAAATATTAATTTTTAATTTATCCGGAAATAAAATTCATAAGGACACATAATAACTTAGAGAAAAGTTTTAGCAAACATCTAACTCCTGATTATAAAATTTAACACACATAAAAATATATTTCTTTTAGAAAACGCATCGTGTGCGGTTTAAATCTTTCGAAAAGTCGCATCAATCCAGAGTTCGGGATAAAATCTTGTATCAATAAGAATGGTAGTTGGATGAACTTATCCATACATTGTGTGGCATCATAGTTGCGATCTATATCACAATCGACCTATTCTGATCCGTTTTATTATCGAACAATCGATTGTACATAATGTTTTACCAATAAAAGTTTAATATTAGGCTACAGCCGTAGAAAGAAGAGATTGAATCAGCATTTGGCAATTAAATTTATCTAAAGATTATCTTGTGGCACTATATCAGAACTTGAGACGTGGCTACGTTTAGTAAAATCCTCGATGAATTTGTATGCACTTACTTATATGTATGTCTTTTTTATAGAAGATTAACCATTTTATTTGCCAATCTTTTCCATGTCTGCTAAATTAAAATTAATAGAATAATTCTGAATAAGGTTATATCCCCGCGGCTTCGTTCACAACAGAAGATCATCACTATAATCCGCAAAAACTAACAAAAGAGAAAAACAAAATTAAATTTTTGTGCATTGCGCCCTTATGTAGACAGCACAAGAACTATTTAACGTTGAAATAACTGAACATATACGTATGTCACGGCTGTATGCGTAGATAAAGCAACTTTTTTAAGCTTTTGTTAGGACGTAACATTTTATGCACCCGATTTAATTCAATTTGCCAACAATTGAGTAACGTTTAGTTGCTAGTCTTTTTACGGGTGGTATCCGTTTTTTGCGCAAACCGAGTGCCTATTGCGATGTTAGGATAATTCCTTTGTGTCTGTCTGTCAGGTTTGGCTATTTTCGGATGATTTTTTGTATTTTATAGACCCCTGAATCAGACATTGCCGCTATAGTATAAGAGTTTATCTTATCTCGCCATGCTCGGGTGTACTAACATTAATTAAAATTCCATGACAGGGATATTGTTTTCATTTTGTTCCTTAATAAATAACTTTTTTTAGAGTGTAATTGCTATTTGAAATCAAGTCGTGGAAGTGAACGAGAATGAAAGCTTTGTGAGATATGTGCTACGTCACTGCTACGCCGTAGTTTGTAGACCCTGCACAAACTAAAGATATTCAAGAGTTAGAGACAGATATTTATGGATGCTTTACCCACCATTGTATCACATGAATGCCTTCATGACCTTTACTAGTTTTTGTAATTTTGGCTTATTAAAATAAGAAAGCGGGCTAAAAATCAGGAAATTGTGGAAGAAGAAATCAATATCGGGGTGTTAAACCGCTGAAGCCTCAACAATCAGTATATTATAAATCTTTAGCCAGTATAGATGAACCCCAAAGCCTACAGATTAATTTAGGTTATCTATCGACAAACAGCATCGGGCTTGTATAATTGTATTTGCGTGCCATTAAGTTTGACAATGGAGGGCCCGACTGAAACATGAATATTAATAAACTATTCAATATTCGACACTTCTGGTGACACCCTCCGCTGATCTGTATAGAGAGCCCCACTTTACGATATACCACAATCGTCCTTACTGCGCCCTTTTAAAGGTGATAATCAAATACAAGTATTAAGATTTAAGTAGCGCTGACTGTACCATAGATATAAGCTACGGTCAAATACACAAACAAGGGGGTGCTATTTGATCGTGACGCTCTCAAACAAACGTACCAAGTTCAAAGATAGTGGTTAATTTTTGTCACGGCAACAAAGATGGAAAGTGCGTGGAGGAAAACTATGCAGGAGATCGAACTCAGCACCCGAAAAGTCATTTCGTAAGTGTTGAAGACACAGAGGATTATAAAGATTATTACCTCAGTAAGTTAATATTTGAAGAACGAACTTTTTATTTCGAAATGGTTGTCAAAACGTGGTTGACTGTAACACGAATCCACGTTTCAATTATAATAAATTGTTATATAAATCCCAACATAACGTGTACGTCTTTCTTCGGGAACTTGTATAATACATGCTTATGAGGACATTAAATTTCATCACAATATTTTTCTTCACTGTTCAGAAAGTATGTATACAAGTGACTTTGGTTGATATAACCAAATTCATACTTGAGACTTGGTAAGTGATCATACTTTCTGCGAAAAACGCGAAATAAAATGTTGCTTTCCTATAGTAAAATTGAATCAGGGTTGTTCTTGAACAAGTTTAGGGGCACAAATAAATATTTTTCGTATTTTTCCAAAAAGGTAATTGATTCTTGGCCGCGGGTTTTTGCTCGTCCGACCGAAAAAAATCAGAATGTTAAAAAACATCTCACATACTCATATAAAACAATTATCTACCACACAGAAGATCATTATTTCTTACATGATCGAATCTACAAGTAAAGACAGTTCAATCCAAGATATATATGTTCGGTAATCTGAAACTAGATAATTAATGAAAAAATAAGTTGTTAAGATTTCGAGGGGTGTTCCAACTTCCATAAGAGGCGAGGATGGTCATTAGTCAGGTCGTAAACATTCAGAAGCGACATCCGGGACTGGCGACAGGCTGTCTGCAGGCGACGGTTAAGAGAGGAAAAAAAAACACTAATTTAAATCCAACTTTGTTATTTTAGGCGAGATAGCTTAATCTGTTCCGTATTGTAGAGATATAAGATCAGCGTTTCAGGATGTTGTGATTCTAAAAGAACAAATATGGTAACATCGCCCATGAAAATACGGGACACGAAAGTGATTAAAATACAAAAAACCTCAGTTGTAAACTACTTGTTATATGAGAACGCTGTAAGATAAAAATGTGTACATGTAAAAAAATGTTTTTTTTGTCATTTTAATCTCTAGTCGTGTACCACTTTCAATGGTGACGGTACATAATTTATGAGAAAACATCGTTTGAAGACGCACGGCTCGCCTTAAATGTCATGCTTCATTACTTAAATGAATCGAAAATAATATATTTGAGGGTTTCGTTGAAAATCATCAATATAATGCTAGTATTAAGTAAAAAATATTATATTTGGGAATCGTATTTTTATAATATATTAAGGAAAACGTATAAAATAAAGTATTGTCAAATATATTTCGGGCTATACGGGCATCAGTTACAGTGAATTAAATAAGTAAAAGGATAATAGATAATTAAAAAAACTTATCTTTTAAGTATCTACAAAAAAATTAGTTCATTATAAAAAAAAATATGAAGTGTATTTATTAAAAAAACCAAAAAAGTTGATTTATTGTATTTATTTACTTTTTTGGGAATTACCTATTTATTCATACTCGCTATGAAAACCCAAAGACTATTTACCTTTGGTATTGATATGAGCCCATTACATGTTTGCTAAAAGCAATTCTTTGTTTGATTAGAGTTTTCTTTGGGATAGTATTAATTAAATTAAAAAGCATTAATCACGTAAATGGCATGTATGTATACCACTTCATACAGAAAGTACTTGGTGTATACAAACCAACCCACTGAGTTTTTATTCTGCTTTCGAAATATTTCTTTTTTTTAAATCTCTGGTGAAGTGGCTATAATAAAACTCTTGTTAGTTCTTGTTAAATGCCACGATTATTATTTTATAAGAAAAATTACTCGTAAAATGATAGGCTAGAACTAGAACTACTCAGTATATTTCACATTCTTCTTTGAACTCCCGAAATGTACAATAATTATGTTGGTGGCTCCACTTTTAGACCCCAGCAATTCACCGAAATCGATAAAACTGTTGGAAAGAGAAGGATGATTACAACAAAAAGGGCGCGGCATTTGGTGACTCCACCTTCTACCCTTACTAACCACCCTTTAAAACCAGAAGTAGATAAATGTATCTTAGTACATACATCTATAAAATATAAGTGAATAATTTATCCACCTATATACATACTAAAATTAAGACGCACCATTTGAAATATACAAACTTAAGTGAATATGTGTACGACCGTAGGTCCGTAGATACTAGGTATCATTTGAGAATTAAAGAGTTGAACTTGAAATATGTATGTAGATAATCTTCAGAACTTATACTGTTATCTAAAAATGGATCTAGTATAGATATTCTAGTATACATTTCGATATTTAATTTATCCAAAACTGTAACTGTTATAAAAATCTTTAGTTGAGATAAATAAAAACAAAAATTATTTGTAGACATAAGACCGTAAAATATCACATTTCGAAGATTTCAAAGAAACTATATTTTATTACTTTTGTTTGCTTTATTACATACATACAGGGCGGCCGAGACAGAGACGTCCAAAAAATTTTTTTGGCTGCCTTACATTTAGTGGTATTCGAATCCACTATGATTATTTTAAATGACTTGTATATGAATTTTCACCTGAAATTAGTTTTGATTTTCTCTCTCTTTTTAAAATTATGGTTTACCTAGGTCTTGTGGAACATGACTAAAATTTAGTCGAAAGTTCAAAATTCCTGTTCAATCATAATAGTCTTACAATTTCAAAAAATAGAAAAGTGTATTTTAATAGTTGTTAATGGTTTCAAAGTAATTTCAAAAACTGCTATTGCTTTTTAGCAATAAAAGACATAAAAAAACAGACCTCAATAGGCCTTTTTTTCTGTAACCAGCCTTCAAATTCAAGGATTAATTTTTTTTTATCTTAATAAATTGTATGTCATTTTTCTTTAATTTATGATTTTATTTTATTCAAACACGGTTGATTATGACTAGAATTAATTTATTTACAGCAATTAATCAAAGTGCCACTCTCCAACAGTAATGCATAACCTACACCAACGCAAGAAATTTGGTTTTAATTGCTTAAAAGCTACACTGTTGCTTCTTATAACATTTCCAGCTTCTTAAATTTTCTCCCTCAGCTCATTTTCACAAGAAGTTTATTGTGCGTATGCTATTTCCTTAAAATAACCCCAAACAAAAAATCCATGGGGTTAAGGTCAGGAGAGCATGGAGGCCAGTTGATTGGTCCGCGTCTTCTGATCCACCTGGTAGGGTATTTTCGTTTTTTTTATTTGGGGTTATTATAAGGACATAGCACACGCACAAGAAGCATCTTGTGAAATGAGCTGAGGGAGAAAATTGAAGAAGCTGGATATGTTATATGAAGCAACAGTGTAGCTTTTAGGCAATAAAAATAAACATTTCTTGTATAGGTATAGGTTGTGCATTTCTGTTGGAGGGTGGCACTTCGAAAACTTGCTGTAAATAAATTAATTTTAATCATAATTAGCCGTGTTTGAATAAAATAAAATCATAAATTAAAGAAAAATTACATACAATAATACATATTATTCATTAAGTTTTTAAATAAGGTTACTTCTTAACTTTAAAGGCCGGTTACAGAAAAAAAGCCATATCGAGGTCTGGTTTTTGTTGCTGAAGGGCAATAGCAGTTTTTGAAATTACTTTGAAACCACTGGCAACATCACAAACACACTTTTCTATTTTTTGAAATTTAAGACTATTATGATTGAACAGTAATTTTGAAATTTCGACTAAATTTTAGTCATGTTCCAAAAGACCAAGGTAAACCATAATTTTTAAGGTAGTTACTAACATGGCTTTCATAAATAACCTCGAAAAAGCATTCACAAATATTAAATAGAAAGAGAGAAAAAATCAAAACTAATGTCAGGTGAAAATTGTTATTAAAATCATTTAGAATGATCATATCTCCTAAACTACTAAAAATCGCGGAACATACATGGGGTTGATTCAGATACCGCTAAATGTAAGGTAGCAAAAAAAAATTTTTGGACGTCTGCCCCGGCCAGCCTGTATACTCACCTATCTCTTAAAGGGATAGAAAGGGAGAACATAATTATTTCCATCGGCTATGATCCTGCCTGTCTATTCCTGACTTACTTAGTTCGATTCTACTGTCTTATTTCCTTATTTGTCATCAGCTTGAAGAAAATTCATATGGTTTATATTTACGTGACGGGATTCTAAAGTATAATATTAAAACTATTGGCGTATAATTACCATGAAAATAAACTGAGCACTTAAATTGCATACTTATCTAATATTCTTATCGGAAAACACCTTGCAAAACTACTAAACAATAATATGAAAATTATTACAATAAACTTGTTTTTCTGTTCAATACTTTACATTGGTAAATATATTTTTTTTATACTACGAGTTTAATTGTATTTGTATGCTTGATTCCATTGAATCCAGCATGTTGGTATGTGTCATCGGCGCATCGTAGAATTGGGAATTCTGTTAAAATAAGATGTGTTGCCTCGCTTTGCTCGGATTCGAAAACAAAAGTAAAATAAATGTAGCATCCAGATAAAAATATCTCTTTCTATATCATCTAACACAACACGTCGTAACTAATTGATAGTACATTTATTATTTTAGAAATACCTCAACCATGTAGGGGTTACAACCAATACGAACCAAAGGTCTCTTTTATGATCCTAAATAAATTAGCCCTCAACATGGCTCACGACCTTATTCGTGACGCCTTTAGGAAGATGGACACAGTTTTCCTTTACAAGCAGAGATATCAGCAGAATCATCAATTTTTCACTGCAGAACTCGTCTACAATGCCCGCTCCAAGTAGGTATTCATTCATATTATTGTTAATTAGGATTCTTTTGAAAACTGAAATGACCTAAAAAGAATCCTCGACATTTGCATATCCATCCGCTGTATAACTGCTTGGCCGATTTTAACGTTTGGCAAGTTGGTGCAGACATTCCAAAAAATTACGCTATTGTAGGGCACGCGTTTGTGCATCGTATTTTCTTAGAATTTGGAGTCATTGATATTATGTTTTTAGGTCAAATTAAATCAATTTTATTGGTAGAAAATCATAGGTTATTCAAATGTATTTTTTTTATTGTGATTATTGTTTATACTCAATACAAAATATCGTGGTAAACTAGCGATTATTAGATTGACAAATAGTTAATTACGTGTCAACTTATATGTCAGATTTATATGATTGATTGATCACTACAAAATAAGGTATTTGTTTTTCATTAATATTATGTGATTATTGAATAATAAATATTATATATAAGTGTAATATAATAGTTATATAGTATAATAGTTAGGTGGTAAAGCTAATGCCGGGCTCGACTGTGGAGGTACCACCATCTTACTCGTAAATCCTCCCGAAGTTATTCGGGGGAGAGTAAGAGGACAGCTCTCAGGCAAAAAAACCAGGCGGCCCACCATTGCCTGGGACCGATGGATGGCGGTATATCCATCCCCAATTGCCGGGCCTTATATAAATCAGACTGGTGATGGGCAGCGGCGTCACTGGTGTAAGGGTTTCGGTACCGCGCTCACCAACCCGCCTGCCCAGCGTGTGTGAGTATGGGCATTTCTTCCAGGAGGACCGCCAAGAGTGGCGAAATCCTGGAAAGGCCTATGTCCAGGAGTGGACGAAGCAGGCTGATGGATGGATGGATGGATAAGTATAATAAGTCTGATGGTTTGGCAACTTTTTTTAGCAAATTTATTAAAGTATTCAAGATCTAGCTGTTTGAAGTTCACAAAGTGATAATTTTTTCGTAAACAATATATGTGAGATTTCACTACAAAAAAAGGAATTGAATTTAATTATTAATAAGTTTACTATATATTTCGGTCTATGTAAATGAAAAGATTGTCAATAAAATTTCATCACGATTTTAATAACTAAATGACACACACCTATCACTAGTCGGCTCGAAACACAAGTGAAGGCAGTCACAGGTTTCAAGTTCTCAACTGTTATTGGAGTTATTAGCATTATGGTCTAAAATGGTCACGCAGCACCTCTGCCTCATAGTTTTGAATTATATAGATACCCTAAAACCTTTATCAAAAGCATTTGTTACAAACAGCATCACAACCAGTTAAGTCTATCCTGCTCTCAAAATTAAAGTAAACATTCTCGTTCATACGTATAGACGGACATCGAACTTAAGAAGATGTACATATAGATTTTTATAATGTGAATCTAACAGGGCATCAAAAATGATGACAATCTTCATGAGATCATATGACAACGCAGACCGGCTGAGCATAGAGACCCACGTGAAGAACCTAGATGATCTGACTGGGTTTGCCATCGAGGCTGACCACATTGCGGAGATAATGGAGAGGTATGAAGAGTACCTAGAGACGAAGGCCGATGGCGGCCGCCGTGATTCTCAGTTCAGGTGAGTTTTAGGGGAACCAAGTTTCGTGGTCTCTGTCCATCAAGTATACGCCGTATTTACACGCCCGCACACTTTATACAGCAGGCGCGACAAAGCTACGAAAAAAAAACGGCTTAATTCAGTCGGTATCACCACTGATGCAGTAATGCCAGATTGGGCGACAGCACGCCAACTGAGCGCGATTTTTTTTCTTTCTATAATTTCCCTCCTCACCCTGGCCCAGGTGGAACCTGAGTATCTATCTTATTTGATCTACTTGAAAATGAGCCGTTCACGTGTTATGCTATAGACGGAACGGACAGACAGACAGACCGAGAGTTTGAGTGAGGAATTCACCCGGAGCAAGAAACTCGTGCTTCAGCTGTAAGGTTTTCCGCTTTTTAATGGTATGTTATTTGTTTGTACTATGGCTAAATCATGTATTATATAGGTACATATTAAAAGTCATTCCACCAAATTACGCTTTTTGTATGGCGTCGTGTCTTTTGGGTCGTAATTTACGTGGAATTTGGAGTGATTTTAATTATATTGGACGGCCTAATTAAATGGATGAATTGTCAAGAAAATTGCAAAAGTCGAACAGGTAAAGGTTACATAAAATTTTGATTAAAATTGTGCTTTATATGCTTTATACAAAAATTGAGTTAAACTGGCGACATTCATTAAAAAATGTACGCAAGTCGTTTATTTTTTTACATTTAATGTGATAAATAATAAAAATTGTGATACATTATCTTTAAACAAACTTTAATTATATATCTGATGTTTTGGCAATTTTTTCAGCAAAGCGACTGAACTTGGATTAAAGAAATTAAATATAAACTTTTTGAAGTAGAAAATGTGATTATTTCTCCAGAAACGAGGCGTGCGGCGTGAGATATTGATCACGTGATCGCTACAAAAGAAATAAAGTAGTATTTCTGTATGTGATACATAAACATTCAATACGAATGATTGGTTTAGCTTAACATGTATTCAATAGTATAAAAGTCTTTCCTAAGATGGTAAATTAGACGCTAGAAATTTTAAATTACTGGCATAAAATGTAAACCGCCTGTTAAGCAAATGTACCCAAAGATGTAAGAACACGTCATGATGGTTGACAATGTTATCAAATTGATAACACATGATGAATTAAGAAAATAAATAAATACATCGTCACGACATGAATTCCCGATGGGGTGTCAGAGGTGTTGCCGAGTGTGGACTGTGAAATGCAAATGTACCCAAAGATGCAAGAACACGTCATGATGGTTGACAATGTTATCAAATTGATAACACATGATGAATTAAGAAAATAAATAAATACATCGTCACGACATGAATTCCCGATGGGGTGTCAGAGGTGTTGCTGAGTGTGGACTGTGAAATGCAAGTTTATTTTATATTTTTACTAGCTTTTGCTCGCGGCTCCGCCCGCGTCGAAGAGATTTTCGTGGAAATAAGGAAAACAAAAGAATATGATTTTTTTAACGACAATATGCAACGGTCACCATGTATTACCAAAGTGCTAATAAATACCAATCGAATAAGCCCCAATTCGAAGGGTCTGCTGTTATCCGTTGAGTAGATCCCATAACCACCTTCCAGTCCCATCAGCAGACCCTGGTCACCATGTTTTACCAAAGTGCTTATAAATTCCAATTAAATAAGTCCAAACTCGAAGGGTCTGCTGTTGTCCGTTGAGGAGATTCCGTACCTACCTTCCAGTCCCATCATCAGACCCTGGTCACCATGTTTTACCAAATTGCTAATAAAGACCAATAAAATAAGCCCAAACTCGAAGGGTCTGCTGTTGTCCGTTGAGGAGATCCCGTACCCACCTCCCAGTCCCGTCATTAGATCCTGGTCACCATGTTCTACAAAAATACTCATCAATACCGATCAAATAAACTTAAACTTGAGAGGTCTCCTAAAAAAAACATTTACCAGTGAATGATTGAAACCCCGACGATGAGACTACATACGACTACGCAAGGCGTACACACCACATTATTATTTAAAAATCTTATTGAGTGCTTAAAGATTTTTTTATCGTCAGTTCAGTAGTCTAGCCCCACGGTCCGAATTAATTGTAAGCTATCTTACAGTTGATTCAAATTCATACCGTCCTTATCGCACCTACAAAAAAATACGTGTGCTATCTCTCACTCACTCATAATTTGAGCGATATAATTCTATTTCGGACCATACGGCATACATTACCCATTATATGCAAACAAACAAACAAATCTTTCTTCTTTATTTATTAGTGTAGACAAACTTTAACGTGAGTTGATTTGAACCAGACTGCGTCAAATTCGATGTTTTGAAACATGCGGCGCCATCTAGTGTATTCAAATAAAAACAATTTGAACGCCAGCTTACTGAGCCGTTATCCAGGATAGCTTCCCAGAGATGGCGTTTTCTAAGCACTTGAAAATAAAAATATTCTAGTTATTGGTCTTTGCTCAGTCAAGAAATATAATTTCAGCTTTAATATTTTTTTTACAAAAGGAAATATTTTTTCCGAAAATAAAATAAGAGAATAAAAAGTGAAAACAAATTTTACCAGTCGGGGTTTGAACCCGCGACGATTGACTATGCTACGGCAGCGAACCTTCCATATGTCTCACTAAAATTCTCATTGCGCTGATCCCTTTTGTCATAGCGTGATCATACATAGCTTTAAACCTTTCCGAAAAAATGCTTTATCTTTCAGTGATAACTGCATCAAAATCCATTGATTGGTTCTCAAGTTATGAGCGAACGAACAGACAGACAGACAAACGTTGTATTTTATATGTATAGAGAAGATAATCACAGACATAATAACAATTATACGTCTGTGGCAATAATTTACAAAAAATATTATAAAATTAACAAAAATCAACAACTTCTTCTAGAAGCAAATACGGATCCAATCACGAGTACTGTGTAGGTGAACTCATACTAATATCATCCTATCCTATCCTAATAATATTATAAATGCAAAAGTTTGTGCGTGTGTGTGTGTGTATGTTTGTTACTCTTTCACGCTGAAACGGTTGAACGGATTTGGATGAAATTTGGAATGGATATAGCTTATACCCTAATTGAACACATAGGCTACTTTTTATCCCGGAAAAATGCATGGTTCCTGTAGGATAGATCAATATCATTGAAAAATCAGGTGTCTAATTAGCGTGGTCCTTATTTGTTTGTGGTGAAATAAGACAAGGTTATGTTATCTCATCACACTTCACACTAATATTATAAATGCGAAAGTTTGTGTGTGTGTGTGTATGTTTTTTACTCTTTCAGGCTGAAACGGCTGGACGGATTTGGATGAAATTTAGAATGTATATAGCTTATACCCCAACTTAACACATAGGTTACTTTTTATCCCGGAAAAAAGCATGTCGTTAAACCGAATAAGACGCGAGCGGAGCCGCGGCCAAAAGCTAGTGTTGATATAAATCAGGGACCCTTAAAAAAACGTAGATTTAAATCAAGTGATTAAAATCATATCAATCCTGTAATACGCATTAATATTATTTTATCGAGCGGAAAGGGGTTTTTTATTTCCTCCAGCATTAGCTTGGAGTCAAAGCGCAAGCGAGATAATTGGCTTGTTCTTTTTTGAATAGCTTTCCTTAACTCTTTCTTGTATACAGATTTTTAAATAAGCGTGCGTATCTTTTATTAAATGAAAAGGAGCGATGTCTTTCATTTGACCTTCAGTGACGTCATCACAACACATTTCCATACGAAAAAAATATTTCTTGAATGCATCTTAAAGTTTGGCTAGGATCTGACATTAAACCTAATACGATGACGTAATTTCTTGTAACAACTGAAATGCTTATAAAATCGATTTAAAAGCAAGATTTTATTTTATTATGAATTTGCATTCCTAGATCAAAATCAAAACCAAAACAAAATATTTATTTTGTAAAATAGATACTTAAAGTATACTTTCTGCAAGTCAAAGTTAATCTTTACAATATATATCTTTAGAATTAAAAAAATAATAATAATACGGGAAATACATACAAAAAATATTTAGGTTGGGCTACTAAAATGTAATAAAATTATAGACCTGCATAAAATAGAGAAAAATAGGAACAAAAATATTATACTCGTATAAACATAATGCAATGAACAAATAAGTTGATAAATAAACTAAATAAACCAAATATAAAAATAATGCCTAACCATCCGCACCATTCGATTAGTATTGCTAAGAAGAAGGGCAAGATATTTAGCAAACATGTTTCTTTAAATTCTCCTTTTTTTAAAAATTTTTGTAACATAATCTTAATCTTAAGTAAAGGCATAACAAATATAAGACAAAAGGAATTATGTCACGAGAAAAAAAATTGATCTTAGTCAACCCGTCTTATATTCTCTATTACCTTTAACAGCAAAGTAAGTTTACATATTAATTAACTTTAAAGAGCCTAAGATTAGCCTTTAAAGGAATCGTACATTATTAAATGTTGCTAATTATGAATTACAATTTTGATAAGGATTATTATTATTTATTTATCCATGCTTCATTATCGTCCAAACAATCATTGATTTTATAATAAGCTTTGTATAGCTTAAACTTATTTTCAGGCAAACTAAGGACCTCTTTTGGAAGTTTATTGTGAAATCTTATACCATGTCCTACAAAAGGGGTTGGAAAGTTAGAAAGAAAGAAGTTGGCAAGTCTGAATTTTGGAAAAGCTAATTTTTGTTTATTTCTTGTTTCAACAAGTCGTGCACACCAAGACTCGGGAGATTATCAATATTTTTTCTGACATAAATATTTCTTTAAACTTTTCTCCTAATGAATCTCGGTACTTCATGTTATACGTGGGGACCCCACTGAAGACGAGAGTCTATAGTAATACCTAAAAACATAGAATACTTGAAATTAAATCTGAAACTTTGTATAATATGACTGATATTAATTAGTACAAAGCAGCCGAGACTGTAACATAAAAATGGAAAAACCATCAGTTTAGCCGCGATTTCAAAATAACTGATGTTTTTCGTGCGTGGCATCTGATTAGAGTTGGATAGACAGTTAAAAAGTAGAAGCGTTAGAGCAGGACTGCGAATTAAGGTATTATGGGCCCCTAAGGGCTTGGATTGGGTCTTTCAACGGTTTTTGTTTTAATATGCTGAGTCAACTACTTATCTGATCGATGTAAAAGTTGGACACGTGTTTTTTCAGACCTTTGTCTTTCCATTGTCAAGTCGGTTATCTAATTGAACACATTTTGCTCGATAGATTTTATTTTTGAAAATTATGCCTTTTTAAGTTATTATTTCGTTTTATGTCTAAACGGCTTGAGTTTTATGTCTGAAATTACTGATATAACAGGAAAACATGGTTTATTTTCCGATGTCAGGTGGAAAAACTCCTGCATCAAAAACTTTTTCGTGAAATCCAGAAAAACCTCTAAAACTCATTGATTTTCCGTGCCGCCAGCGCGCGAAGCGAGCATTCTAATGTAGACTTTCTGACAACATTCTGAAGTTCAAAATCGCTCTGGAAGATTATCGTGCACCAGGAGTAAGGCCTTAAGCTTTATTTAACAAAATGGAAATGAGCAATTTTTTAAAAACTGATTTGGTTCGAGATTTCTTGTCCTACAGGGATTTTACTAGTTAATTTGTGTGATATCTTGGATTTAGTGTATTATTATGGCAGAAAACTGTTAGTTTTACAACAAATTTTGAAGATTTATCGTTGCTTATAACTAACAGCGTGATTATTGATTTATTTCAGGGAACAACTCGCAAAAGATATGGAAGAAAATGTCTTAAGAGACAAGCAGAAGATGGCCCAAGCTAGGAGACAAGGTACGAAGGTGAACATCAAAGATATTTTTGCTGATTTTCCGGATGAAAGCATTGGTCTTGCCACCATGAAACCATGACTGAACTATTCAATAAAGGTTTAAAAACCAAACCTATTAAATTAAAGGTTGCGTAAGTATATTGGTATTTAGTAAATATTTCGCACATCTTTGACAGCAACAATTTGGAATTAGCTCCGAAAACCTGACGTTCATTCAAACTATATCGACATCCTGCGCGAACGCACACCAAACGACTTTCGGGATACCAAAGTTTACTTTAGGTTAAGGATTTGTTATTACAAGCCATATGGACGCGGTGCTGTGAGCCGGGGTTTTTTTTACACTTTTGGACTAATTTACAACCGTTCGCTGAACAATTACTGGCCACATCTGTGACGTCTTATTATGGACAACAAACAATAAATGATTTTAGACATTGAGGATTGACTATACACGGATTGCAGTTTCTTTTTTGTCGATACGTTTTTTATGCCACGCTTTGTGCATTGCCCGAAAACCTGGGACCCCTCCCTCAGTCACCAGTCACCAAGAAGTTATGAAGTGAACTTTAAAAATATACTCGTAAATACATATTTTTAGAGTTTATAATGTGACTGATTTATATAATATATTATAGTCTAAGATTAAACAAGAGAGATACTCATTAAATATGAATAGGATGAACATCCTACATATTGTAGCATTCGCTATTCGCATTCTATTCTCGTAAAGTGTTTCACTATAATATACAGGGTTAGTTTTTCTTTCAAGTGGGCAAGACGGAATAGCGGAAAATACTCAATGGAGTCTCGGGCCCGATTTTGATGATAACCAAAACTGCATCATTTACATGTTTGAAAAAATTTTGCCTTATTTCTCAGTCCCCAATAAAAATTTTATTACCATTGTAACAATATTTTTCTGAAAGTAACAACAAATAAAAAAAACGATAGGATATAACATGGACGATACCACTCTGGCTCTCAACGATCCAACTAATAAAATATTTAGGAAGATAACTAAAGAGCTTCTTTCTATAATTATAGGTACTTTATAAATTATAATTTCCATTATTTTTAGTCTTAGACCATTTAACACGGGACCTGGCAAAGCACGACTCTTAGTACTGAAATTATTCTGCCGTTTTCCACGGGAGGGGAGGTAAACACGCACAGCACACATTCACTCATTCACGCACACTCCTGCGAAAAATTGATATGTCACACTAAATCAAAAGCTGCAACACAAACACAAAACGAGCACACAAGCAAACTTACATGATCAAATTGTTCATGTACTTCGGCAGTGGGGGATAAGTGCGCTTGCCTAGTCCCGTGTTATATGGTCTAAGATTTTAGTACATGTTTAATATATATTTATTCAAATATTTATATTTTATTTTAATTTGCAAGTTAATAGGTATGTAGTACTTCTTAATTCCTAAATAATGTTAATATATATTTAGTAAGTACAAGTAGATACGTCTTTATTGTTTTTATTCATGGCATTTTTACGGTTCCGTACCCAAAGGGTAACCAACGGGACCCTATTACTAATACTCCGCTGTCCGTCTGTCTGTCTGTCTGTCCGTCTGTCCGTCTGTCACCAGGCTGTATTTCATGAACTGTGATAGTTAGACAGTTCGCAGATGACGTATTTCTGTTGCCGCTATAACAAAAAATACTAAAATTGGCCAAGTGCGAGTCGGACCTGCGCACTGCCATACAACAGACATGATTTTTTTGCCGCCGTTTTGTGCGAGCCCAACTCGCACTTGGCCGGTTTTTGTTTTCTGGTTTGTACACATCTGTATTATTCATAATGTATGTTGTTGTTACTCCTATTACTTAGGTTTGCTGGTGGAAATCTCTTTTAGAGATAAACTCGCCTGGTTTTTGTTTTCTGGTTTGTGCACATCTGTATTATTCATAATGTATGTTATTGTTACTCATATTACTTAAGTTTGCTGGTGGAAATCTCTTTTAGAGATAAACTCGCCTGGTTTTTGTTTTCTGGTTTGTGCACATCTGTATTATTCATAATGTATGTTATTGTTACTCATATTACTTAAGTTTGCTGGTGGAAATCTCTTTTAGAGATAAACTCGCCTGGTTTTTGTTTTCTGGTTTGTGCACATCTGTATTATTCATAATGTATGTTATTGTTACTCATATTACTTAAGTTTGCTGGTGGAAATCTCTTTTAGAGATAAACTCGCCTAACTGCATAATTTTTTTATGTTACTGTTGCTTTTTATATTATGAGCAATAATTTTTTTTAATATGGGTATGAATAATAGGAACTACTTACATATGTAGCTCCTTGCGGGATGCCACTTTGTTATTTGTGTTTGTGGCACTTTCCGGCTTGCTTTCGAGGAATGAATGAATGCAAAAAGAAGAGAAATATCGTCGCCGTATTATCATAAAATGCCCGATTTCAGGAAGTTTCAGCTTGTTATCCTGACCAACTCGTGTAATCTGAAAGTTATCTCAGTGAAAATCTTATTATTTAGTTTATTAATATTCAAGCCAAAGTTCCGGAGCCCTGCGGCTCTTAGCGAGGGTTTTGAATCTACTTATGATATTCGATAGGATAACGAGTACATCTACTTTAAAACTTAAATTAAGAGCTGGATAGAATTTTAACTAGTATTAAGAGCAATAAAAATAACAAAATATGGTATTTTTTACTTCCATCTATCTATTGGGAAATTTCAATTACTTTACTGGTTAATTGGCAAGTTTAGTAGATTAGTCGGATTAGTATAGATGTACTACTGTTTTTTTCTATAATTTTTGTGTGTTGCCAATATTACTGAGATCTCTTAACAGTATTTTATTATATGTTAGATAGGATAAAGTACATCTACTTTAAAAGTTAAACAGAATTTTAACGAGTGTTAAAAATAATTAAAATAACAAAGTATGATATTTTTTGCTTCCATCTATTGGGAAATTATAAATACTTTTACTGGTTAATTCGCAAGTTTAGTAGATTAGTTATGGATTAGTAGATCTACCTTTTTTAATATAATTTTTGTGAGTTGCCAACATATCGTAGATATCTTAACAGTATTATTCTATGTTCGATATGATAACGAGTACATTGAGAGCTGGATAGAATTTTAAATAGTATTAAAAATAATTAAAATAACAAATTATGGTATTTTTTATTTCTATCTATTGGGAAACTTTAAATACTTTTACTGGTTACGAATGTCAAAAAGCAAACGGTGAGAAAGCTCGGTAAAAGATATAATAACTCTTTATTTTAAGGGTTGGTTGGCCGAAGGGCTGGGGCTTACTTATTTCAGAGAATAAATAAGCTATAATACTAATGTATTAATTCTACACACCCGTAGAATAATTGAGCTTGGATAACAATGGATTTATAGTCTGTCAAAAAAGTTGTCAAGAAAGTGTTGAAATGAATACTGAAGAAACTATTTTCTTTCGCCTGGATACACCAAACAAATAAGTACAAAATCTGTTAAATCGAGTTAACCACGTTGTTATTTCACAAATATATTACCTAAATTATACTACTTGAACGTTTGAAGTCCAATAAAGTTCATTAAAGTTTCATTTTCATTTCAACACTTTTTTGACAGACTATACATACCAATGTATAAGAAACAATTATCCAAAATTATAACTTCATAGACAATTATATTTTACTTATTTGTTTTAATGTTATTTTTAAAAGAAAACTAAGTCAGTGTATTTTATAAGTACATTTGCCTGATCATGTGACTCGAGATTGAACACCTCATTTTACATAGAACTGAACTCTATATTAGGTGATAGAGTTGGTGCCGGGCTCGACTGTGAAGGTTCCACCATCTTACTCGCAAATCCTCCCGAAGTTATTCGGGGGAGAGTAAGAGAACAACTCTCAGGCAAAACCAGGCGGCCCACCATTGGCCTGGGACCGATGGATGGCGGTATATCCATCCCCAATTGCCGGGACTTATATAAAACAGACTGGTGATGGGCAGCGGCGTGAAAAACACGATAATAGCATTTTTCAAGATTTCTTGTGCGGGGACCCCCTTTGTTTTTCATGCTGCCATGCAACATTACAAATCATTGCTGTAAAATATAAGAAGGAAGTGACGAAAGAAGTGGCTATATTTCCATCCATCCATCCACCAGCCTGTTTCGTCCACTGCTGGACATAGGCTTTTCCAGGATTTCGCCACTCTTGACGGTCCTCCTGGAAGAAATGCCCATACTCGCACACGCTGGGCAGGCGGTTTGGTGAGCGCGGTGCCGTAACCCTTGCACCAGTGACGCCGCTGCCCGTCAGCAGTAATTATTATACCAGGCTATATTTACAGACCCAAAATCTTGTCTTGACATTAGGCGTTCTACGTGTCATACATAACATTCCTTAATGACGACCCGGTAATTAGATCTGTACTTTCTGTGGTACTTTGACATGGGACTTCTTTCGTGACGTTGACTCTTTAGGTGGAGCTTTTAAACGCTCCGTTCAATATTATTCTTCATACTGCGCATGCCCAGAGGGAGGGCGGAGGGCGGCGGGGGGGAGGTTGTCGAAAGAACGGGGGGGGGGTTGTCGAAAGAAGAGCCGGGTATAAAAGCGATAAATAAAATACGATAAACGACAAGACAGTGAAGTCAACTCATCTTAGTCATCTTAGTGTTAGGATATAACGGAATTCGGAAATACCTCGCCATTTCCACAGAGATTTTTTTTACACACAACTACTACATTGATTACAGGATTTGTCATGACTCATTCATGATATTGATAGCTTATTGAATTTCAGTATGTGACATTCTCAAAGGCGTAATTCTTAATTAACTCAACGACAAAGAAAGCCAAGCTGAGACTTGGGAAGTCCTTAGGCTTCTAGACTAGATGGCCACACGATGTAGAAGAGAAAAAAAAACGTTTTATAACAAAATATGGTATTTTTTAACGTAAAATTATATCAGCACCCTTACCATGAGTTTCGCTTACTAATACACGTTAACGTCTGCGTAAAATACATATTTAGATGAGAAATTGTGCAGCGCCACTAGCGGCTTACTACAGGAACCAGCATTTCTCATACTAAATATTTTACGCAGACGGTAACGCGTATAGTGAGCATTCATGGTAGGCCTACTAGTCGTAGTTCAACTCACATCTTAAAGAGCCAACCCGATTAAAGCTTTTTTTAGGGTTCCGTAGTCAGCAAGGAACCCTTATAGTTTCGCCATGTCTGTCTGTCTGCCTGTCTATCCACTGCTTATAGCTCCGAGACTCTTAGTACTAGAAAGCTGTAATTTGGCTTGAGTATACATACATATTAATCGCGCCGAAAATTGGTAAAATAAAATGTTAAAAGGAATTTTTCATGCTACGAGTACCAAAGTATACCAGTATACCAGTATACCAGTATGTTAAAATTGTAAAAGATGTTTTAAAAATTCAAAACGATTTTAGACGTCATAACTTATATTCTATCATATCTCTCTTGGAACTTATTGTTAAAAAGATTTTAGGAATAGACATTGGTCTTTGTAGTGTAGATTGGCGCCAACTATACCTGTACACTGCATTTTCTTCTGTCGACTTGTATCTGTTTTGATTTGTACCAAAATTGCTTTTATTCTATTGTTTCATGTAATTTTTCGCAGGTGTATTAAAGAACGTCGTTTGATATATGTGTGAAAGTGTTGATATTTCTGATATAAGAGGCTTACCCCCTAAAGAAACACAGGTTTCTTATGCTGAGAAAGTTATATAATCTTTCATGATAATCATGTAAGTGTAGATAATAACGTAAACTAGAATTGCTGAGCAGATTTTAATGTAATTTAGCGTATTAGATAGATATACGTCCTGAATTATACAAAAGACTACTAGAAAAATACTGCGTGTAACACAAAAAAATATTGATGCACCAATCAATAAGAAACTATATGTAAAGTCCTAGATTAACATAAAGCCCTTTTTTAATTTAGCAAATTCCTGCAGTAAATTGAATTGATGGACATATACCTTCCACGTTGAAGGTCGCGTGATTAATCAACTGGAACACGGGCTCAGTTTATAAAATTATGGGTCCCAAAAATACTGATAGATTTAATAGGACTATAGAAAAACAGCCCCCAAAGTGGCGGGCAAAAGCTATCTTTAAATATAAAATTCAAAGTGCTGACTGACTGACTGATATATCAAGCCACAAACTAAACCACTGGTCTTAGAGACATGAAATTTTGAGAGTGTTTTTTTTTGTGAAGTGTAAGTATCCACTAAGAAAGGGTTTTTCGCAATTCTACCCCTAAGATAAAAAATTAAAAGTCCTGACTGACTGACTGATATATCAAGCCACAGACTAAACCGCTGGTCCTAGAGACATGAAATTTGTAGGGTGTGTTCTTTATGAAGTGTGCTGAGTATCCACTAAGAAAGGGTTTTTCGAAATTCTACCCCTAAGAGGGTGAAATGGGGGGTTGAGTTTTCTGTGAAACTTTTTATTCTCTGGGTCTATTAACTTCAAAATTGGTACACACACTCTACAATTAAAATTAATAGGGCTTCAAAAATCCTACACGGCATGGTAGACGAGCGCATGGCGCACAGGGTGGCTCAGGGCATGCAAGGGAGCGCGCCAATTGCGGCGGCGGCGTGGGATTATGTACCTATCAGACAGTAGGTAGGATTTTTTAGAGGTAGAGGTGTATCTGTAATCCATCCATCCATTCATCAGCCTGTTTCGTCCACTGCTGGACATAGGCCTTTCCAGGATAGGTAAGTACATGTAAAAAAAAGCGTTTGTTCCTCTATTAAATAAAACTAAATACAATAGGAGCAGTCTGGTGATTCGAGCACTTGAAGGAAAAACAAAATATATTGTTTACAAAGAAATACTGCGGTAGGTATAGTATTTTGTTGTAAACAATATTCATTATTTATTATCCACTTCTGGTTGTCTCTCTAATTAGATTAAATTTATATCACTGCGGTGTAGAAAATCAGAAAACTAAATCTGAACGTGAGAAGCTCTGAACTGGGATTTGAACCCGGGACCTCTCGCTTACCGGGTGGTTGCTCTAATTATAATAAAAATAAATATTTGTGGAATAACAAGTACAAGAATTTGTGTAATTTATTGAAGATGACATTCCACCTAGAACCATCAATCGAATCCATCCACTGCATAATTTAAGTGTACTTACAAAAAAATACCCAATATATTGACTGTATCAAAATTATTATAGAATTTAGGTTCATATGGTCATACATGTATTCTATCTAAATGTCAAAGAAAAAGCTTATCAAGAGCTAAAACACCAGAGGCATTTTCAATGGTAAGCGGGATGGCCACCGTAATGTGACATTAAATATTGTTCGGATAAAAACAGTTATTGTCACTTCTTTGTGACCCTAATTACTCTAAGTACCTGAAAAACTCATCACTCCTATGCAAATAATGACGCTGCAAAAAAGTGCTCCCAAATCCAAATTCAAAAGATCAGAGTCAATTCGTATGAATGAAATTGAAGCATCCTGAACAGAGGCGTGCGCCAGCGACTGTCCCAGCGATTATACAGTCCACCACGAACGTAGAAATTTAGATGAACGAAAATCACATCTATCTCTAGATAATAAGAGTTTATTATATCATGGCCGAACTGCTTCGTCAAGTTGCGCGATTCAAGCCTTGGCGTCTTTATGTCGTCAACGGCGGCGTAGGCGTCGAGGCCACACAGAATTCAATGTGGACCCCAGCGATGACTGTCATTGTCGCCCACCACTATCTGGTCAGTTTTGACAGCTCGTCATGTTTTTATTAACGCCCCGTCACGTCTATAACGATTTCACGGATGACGGACATCCAAAAAGTTCAATTTGCGACAATGGGCCGCACTTCTAATTCCCATTGTGAGTTTTAAGCCACTGTTATTGCGCCCGCGCACAATGAGGATTAACCAGTATTTGTTCAAATGACTTCGGCTGGGGACGTGTTTGTTCACCTGTGACGATGATTTCTACTTCCTCTATTGGAAGGCTTTCTTTCGCTATCCAATTAGATTGTGTAAACAGAGAGATGTTAAAGACTCCTTGATAACTAGTACAAGGCAAATCACATAAAGATCACATAAAGTACTCGTTTTCGTAAATTTATTAATTCTCTGAAACGTATAAGTAATCTAAATAGTAAAAAACTGTACTAGCAACCCATAAATAACTAACATCCTCACGATATGTTGTTTGGTTAACAACGCCACGCTAAGATATAATAAGTATGGCAGTCTCACTTTTTCGGTATAAAGAGGTCGGAGAAAAATAGTCTACGAGAATGATACTTCGGAGAAAAATACTGAAAATCTTCGATTATGTCATACTTGTGAGAAAATAAACTCCTGTGGTCTGTGTGTGTGTCGAATGAAGCAATCTTTATTTTCAACGTTGATTTTTTATAAAAATCGTTTTTCTTTTAATTATTTTTCGCGTCTTTAATACTCATTTATAAAGACGCGAAAAATCATCGTTTGAAGGTGCATAATGAGCAATGTTATATAAACTGTAGGTACACAATATTTGTATTTTGCAACCTCCTGCATATCTAACATGGACAATAAGAAGTTTTGTCTCTCGAAGAGACGTTTGCCCAATAGAAACGCAGATAAAGATAAGCTTTATCCTGCGTGCCCATTGGTCAAACGTTTCTTTGAGAGATAAAATTTCTCTATTCGTGTCATCTATTATAGCTATAATACTGGTTAGACTCTCAAACCGCTATCAACTCACCCGGGTTTCGCACGGACAGCACTAAGTATCTACCTGATCGTGTCCTGACTTGTAATGAACAGAGGCACAGCACAGCACAGCACAGCAGAACATATCGAGCTTTATCCGCTCAATACAGAATGTCTATCCCTCTCAAGGGAGATCAACAGAGTGACAGAAGAGCACTGTATCACGCGCTATCGAGTTCGATATGGTTTGCTATGCTAGACTAGCTGAGGAGGATAGTGGTAAGTTTATCTCTGCCCGGCCTGTTGTTTTCATTCTTCCTCTGACTAGAAATATCAACTACACCTGAGGTGCAATTGTGTAAGCCAATAGTGTTCAAATTCAATTGTCATATGCCTATTCGGCTAAGCAAATAAGCCCGTTTGACAATTTAAATCTTACGTTTTTGGTTGTCAACAAAAAACAAGACAATGTATTCATTTGACAGCCAAAAATGTACGATTTCAATTGTCAAACGGGCTAATTTGCTTAGCCGAATAGCCATTGATAATCAATTTGAATACGATTGGTTTACACAATTGCACCTCTGATTGGCCCCTTTTCCACTTACCGGCAATCCACCGGCACCGGCAACGGCGACGGTGACGGCACGCCGTCATACATTTCTACCACCTTAGCCGTGCCGTCGCCGTCGCCGTTGCCGGTGCGGGTGCCGGTGGATTGCCGGTAAGTGGAAAAGGGGCCATTCTTGGCATGTTTTTAATATTTTAATATCAACAATCATTTACGATTTTGTGTTTTAGTTGCCTGGGTGACAAGCAACTGCCAAATTCAACAATAAAATAGATAGACATATAGATAGGTAGTGTCGCGGACCTTAGAAACTCTCAGAAGACAAATATCTTGAAACCATTTTCAAAGCACAAATATTCATATTTATATACCTAAACCTTCCTCGTAAATCGGTCTGTGTATTGGTATCTAATTCTGAGATAAGCGCGAACACACATAAAGACAGTTTGGCGGGGGACTTCAACTGATTGACAAATATTTGTTAATTGTCGGGAAAAAACCAGAGAATCCTTTATAATTTAGACCGTCATTGTTCTTTAATGCAATTTAGTTTCTCATAGGCAGTGTCTAAATGTCTCCTAAAACTAAAACTTCGTTTCGGATGCAGGTCCCCCCATGTATGAGCAAAGACGGTGCATTCCGAAATGTATACTTAGTTTAAGGAAGGTCGTGAGCTGGTCTTTTTGTACATTTACAGTTGCAATGTACCCGAGGTGTACTCCCCAATGTGAGCGGTCCACGTCAAACTGCTACAAAATAAACGTTGGACGTCTCCCGGCGGCGCCTGCGCACGTGCCCTTGTTGTTGTAGCGTCGGAGCTAATTACTGATTTATACTCCATAGCGTTACTTCGTCGTTCGTGGCGCAAGTCTAGTGATGTTGCGTCTGAATTTGAATTTTATGTAGACGCCGTTCATTTTTTACAGAACATTTTTTTTGCCGTTTAAAAATGTTTATGTTGATATATCTCTTAAATTTCAAGATTAAATATTATGTTCTTGTCAATGCTATCGATATGTATGTAGTGCAGATGTACATATCTACTTCTTTGTATAATCAAACCACAGATTTTATTTATGAAAGACTTTTGGATTTACTCGAAAAAACTACTTACCTTCCCATAGTGGTATAGGGTATTCCAATTTTGTATAAAGAAGATGTATTTCGTGTTATTTCAGAAACTGATAGACAAACGTTATTCGGTATTTAATTAGTAAACTAAACTGAACTGTCTCCTCAGATATACATATCAGATATACATATCTGATAAGGTCGGTGAAAGCATACGTCTATTTTACACACATGGTACAAGGAAGACCCAAAGCGCATCTACCTGCTTAGCGATTAAACAGGCCCGTGAACACTGGCATAAAGAGGCCCAAACGGTCAGAAAATAATAAGAATATTTTTGTAGGTACCTCTACGTATTAAAAATAGGTTAGTGCAGTATTTTTCGAATTTTCGTGAGAGAAATGGACCTAGATTGAAGACACCGACTCTTGTCTCTTAGAGCACACACCAGCCTACGGCTCGGCGGCGTCACACGCGTTCGCTTAAGCAAACACTCAGTTTAACCGCAGCTTAACTCCGCCACTTCTACTCCGGAGTGATAAATTTTATTAAAGCTTACTCTTACCGCCGTCTGTACTTATATAAGTATTCTACTCTCACCAAGAGGGAGGGTCGGTGCACTCTTACCGGAAGATATTGTTTGGCAGGTTAGAATTTTATTCCGGCTGGTGTTACCTAAGTTTGAACTCGAATCGAACGTAGCCGAGTAAATATGAAACTACTTTATGATTAATATATGCGATTTTCCTTGTACTGTTTAATTATATAACTAACACCAACCAAAGATGATTAATTGAAATAGGCGTTACCTTGCGGAAGTCCATCACTAAGTAAAGGATATATGAATATAATTTGCAATATTCCGCTAAACAAGCGGAATATTGCAAATTATATTCATATATCCTTTACTTAACACCAACCAGTTTCGCTAAAGTTTTATCTGTTTAAGAAACTATTTAACACCGGAGCGCAGCTGATGAGTATAAAAATTAAATAGTTTGTAAAAATAATACAAACTAATGCATATTACAATTTTAAACAATATATAATGCTTCGCCCACTTTTGGTAGGCTTAACCTTAGACCTGTGGGATCCAGAATTGATGAAGTTTCGGTGCAGAAAAATGGGCTTTTGCAAAATTAATTTAACATTCTGTTCACACAACGTAAGAAAACTAACTTGAAATCACGGTACGAAACCTTTAAGACACGAGCCGCTACCGGACCTATCTATTATTATTATTATTTATTTTTGCCTGGTTTCTTTGTTAGTTATTTTAACGCTTTATCTTTCACCTGACTTGATCAATAATTATATTTAACCATTTCGCTTCTACTTCTACACAATTTAATTAAATTCTCTTGTGGTAGATGTATAATATATTACCTAAAGGGCGTGGCAGACAAGTCAGCCAGCAATTTTAGCAATGTCCACTATAAATAGACCTCTGAAAACCCATTTCAACTTCCTACTTCCCTTTCAGTTGTCAATATAAACGTAGAGGGGTGAGAGACCAGGTGATGCTGGTCTGCCAGATAAAGGAAGGGTGGGAAACCTCACCCTTGGAGTTAATGGAAGTCTGGTGTATGTATGTATTGTTGGTATATAAAGGTATATACATAAATAGGATCCTATCAAGAAATATTGACTAAACGGAAGGTGGGGAATGATAAAGTAAACAATAAGTTCTGAAGGTTTTTTGGAAACTTGATTCGAAACTGCTACTGAGGTGGATTTTCTTGTGAAACGACGTAGGCTTAATGTTTTAATGGAATAAGTAAAGGGCAACTTAATCAACTTCCTTAACCAACCTAAAAGCGTATACTGCCACTTGGTATAATAGCTTACTTTGATTTATGAGTATTCAGCGAAATTGGAGACTTGGTAATGAAAAAAAAAGTTTTTTGGTTTTTCAGGCGCCTCTATGTTACTCTATTCTCGTACAAATGACGGAAAGAAACCGATAATGGTAAACCTATACAATTTTTGACGTGTCTCAGCCATTTTTCCTCAGAACTTACTCGTTTAAAGGTAAAGCGAAAATTGTATCCCTATTTTACCAGATTACAAAAGCGAGTTAGATTTACGCAACGGGAGGTCCGTTTATTACTAAAAAAACCGGTCAAGTGCGAGTCAGACTCGCATTCCTAGGGTTCCGTAATTCGACAGTGTTGAGAACAGTTAGGAAGAAGGTGTTTAAAATTTTGCTCATAACTGTTTATGGTAACTAAAAAAAGAATTGATTGTCCGATCGGCATGTGGACGATCCGCAGTGACCGCATTAAATAGATTTTAGTATTCTTGTCCACTTATCGGCAACGCACGGAGCGGACGCATCGGCGAAGATTCTCGATGGGGCAACTTTTCCGTTTAGTGCGGATGACGTCATTCGAATTGCCAAGCAGTGGATGCACTCGCACACCCGCTTCGTCCACTTTTTCTCCCCTCCCGCTTATGTTGTATGTTTTTCATTTGCGGGTTTTTCTTTGGGAGTGTTTCTCAGTCGTGTGTAGTGTCAGTAAAACCTAAATTTTTCGTTATTTTTATTTGTAAATAAAACTCATTCATAACCAGTCATAGAAAACCATTTTATTGTCTAGTACTCGTTGGTAAGCGAAGGTCCGATGTCAAAAACATCAAAGTCCGCTTGCTACGAAAATCCCGATGTCAATGTTGAAAATTCGTTTGCAAATGGCGATCGCGTTGGCAACCCGGTTGCTGCGGTTACAGTGGACGTACCCACAGGCATAATGCTCAAAAAATCCGTCCGATTCGATTACTGCAGAGCCTCCGATGCCGGCATGTGCTTGTGCATGGCTAACAAAAATTAGCACTTTAAAGCTTAATATTTCGCCAACGGATACCTAAATCGAAAAATGGTTTTCACACACCCATAATGATTTTGAACGACCTATCCAACAATACTCCACAATATGCGATAGACAAGAAAAAAATTCATTCCCAACTTACGTGTAGAGGAGATACCCTTGAAAACATTTTTTTCGAGATTTTTTTTACCATTTTGTTTGCGTTATTGATATGTATACCCGTACCAAATTACAGCTTTCTATACTAATAGTCTCTGAACTAAGCCGCGGACAGACGGACAGGCGGACATGGCGAAACTATAAGGGTTCCTTGTCGGACTGTGGAACCCTAAAAACTGGCCAAGTGCGAGTAGGACTCGTACCTTGAGAGTTATTTAGCCTAACTTAACTTGACACATACAATCTAGTAAACTCTATGTATTCAAAGGGTCTAGTTAACTTGAACCTTAATTTCTTCTCAAATAATTACACATTGGTAATTTTTAGATCGAGCTATGTGCTATAAGACCTAATTGTTGACGGAATTTCAACTAGACGCACTGGAAGCACCTTAAAGTTTGTTTTCATGGTGGGTGAGCCAATTTGTATGAAATTGATTTTTGCCTTGTGTTAGAAGCCTCATCTTCACAGATAGACTGACGGGACGGACATCAAAGTGATCGTGTAAGGGTACCTTAGAAATATAATATCAATTATATAGGTATATTAAATAACTCGCAGCGCCTATATTTGAGTCTTGAAAGTTTAAAATTCTTTCATATTTCAGAATTTAATTAAAAATGTCACAACCATTGATGTATACGTACTCATAACCGCTAATTTTTTTCCTGTAATGGTTATTTCTCTTGTTGATGTAGTATTGTGAATAATTTTCGATCCATTAAGCTTACAATATTCTATAATATTTTTTTGGTAATATGTAGGAGACATACTTTTGTGTGGTGATTCAAAGTTAGAAGATAGTTCAAAGCTTAAGCAAGTAAATATTTGTCTGTTATGTATGTATGTATCAAAATATTGATAATATTAGTTTTTTATTTATTAATAGCAATAAGGCTACAACCAGCCAAACGTACGTACAAACAGCCAAACAGAAGGACGGACAAAAACTATAATTGTAATAGTTCCTTCAGGCCTTTATCGTTTCTGTATACGTACCGACTCTAAAAACACATTATCTTCGAAATGTGACGTCAATTTCTCAAACTCATCCATTTCTACATACGTGTAGCACAACTCAATAAATCGAGTAGGGTACAAGAGTTCCGCTAAAAAAATCAGATTTTTGGAGAAACCGACATTTAACAAGTTGCTGATATTTCCATTCGAGTTAATGTTTATATGATTTTATATAACCCGTACATTTAGGCAGGATAAAGAACAATTAATTACTTGAATTCCCTACGAGAGAAGACCCCATTAATCACCACATTCACCACAAATGTATGGACAAAAGTTTTTAAACAAATTGTGTGAAAAATAAAATAATACTATACCCTCTTCGAAACCTTGAACTATAAAATATAGACTCTACACGTACGCAAGTAAGAATAATTTTGAACGTCCTAACTGTAATTCGTATCCTATTCGATTGTTTTCGTTAGAGGGCGTTGTGTTTACCAAAGGGATATTTGTAAGTGTGTGTGTTTTTAATGTTAAAATAAGTCTACCCACAAAATTAGGCATAGAGATAAATCCTTACACAGATGTCTTGTTTCTGATCCCTGATTCTGTGGTTGATTTAGAATTTTCAGGATTCCCTCGAAGGGCACGACATTTATGTGTAGTTTGACCGTGAACGAAAAGATTATTATTGTTAGTTATAAATATCTATGACCTAAATATGTACATATATAAGGTGGCTTTAATTTATACAGCCAAACTCATACTGGAGGCTTGGTAAGTGATCAGATCAGTAACACGGTTTGCTAATTTCGCAAAATACAATCTTGATGTCCCATAGTAATTGACTCGGGGCTGGGCTTGCGTTTGTAAGGAACACAAAAATAATAATTTACGAATTTCACAAAAAGGGCCATCGAACCTTGTTACTGAACACTTACTGAGTCTTCAGTAAGCATCTGGCTGAATAAAATTAAAGTCGCCTTATATATAATATTCTCATTCCTATATTTCTTTATTTTATGCAGGTGTATAATTTTACTAGCCCAACTTAAATATAGATTTCCCGTATTATATTTGTTCCATTATATTCTTTTGTTGTTATAAAGATATCTAATCTGAAATTGACCTGTAGAAAGTATACTTTATGTATGTATCTCTTTAACAAAATAAACTATTTGATTTGATTTGATTAAATTGATCTGACTTAGTTATTTAGGAGATAGATGTGATGACGGACGCTTTGAGTGTCTATTTCTCACAACACAACTTTCACGACACGATAATATTAGCTCGTTACCCCATGAACAAATCGAATAAAATTCATACATATTTTGATGGTAATCGATGGTAAGAAAATGTATGAAAATATAAGTAATTTTATATTAATACCTATATTTCATTAGGAATGTCGGTCTATCCATCCATCCATCAGCCTGTTTCGTCCACTGCTGGACATAGGCCTTTCCAGGATTTCGCCACTCTTGGCTGTCCCCCTAGAAATGCCCATACTCACACACGCTGGGCAGGTGGGTTGGTGAGCGCGGTGCCGAAACCCTTGCACCAGTGACGCCGCTGCCCGTCACCAGTCTGATTTATATAAGTCCCGGCAATTGGGGATGGATATACCGCCATCTATCGGTCCCAGGCAAAGGTGGGCCGCCTGGTTTTTTTGCCTGAGAGCTGTCCTCTTACTCTCCCCCGAATAACTTCGGGAGGATTTCCGAGTAAGATGGTGGTACCTCCACAGTCGAGCCCGGCATTAGCTCTACCACCTACTATCGGTATATCCACAGAATAAAAAATATAATATTACAGTAACATCTGTCTGAATGTCCGTCCATTTGTCACAGGCACAGGTCTAAAGCTTCAGCCGTAATTTAATTTAAGGTCGCTGGCCGTAACAGGTAGAGAGTTGAAATTTTCACAGAATATGTTACTATGTCCTCTGTCGCGGAAAATAACAAAAATAAAAACCCATGTTAGACCCCATAACTTTCTTTTATAAGGTAGAATTTTGACAGAAAATTGTTTCAGCTCTATCTTAATCATGTTTACGTTATTTTTTAGGTTCGGTACCTACTACATTCTGTGTAAAATATACCGTTAATTGTTCAATAAAACCAAAAAGTAATTTATTGGGCAAAATGCATGGAAGACTGGGTCAAGCGCTGGCGTAGCTGTATTGCAAGCGAAGGGGCCTATTTTGAAGGGAACATGTGTTCCCATATCGGGAACAGCGCTGGCGTAGCCATCAGCTACGCCAGCGCTTGACCCAGTCTTCCATGCATTTTTTGTAAGCTGATTATGGGTATGGTCTTCAACTCCTTCAGTGAATTTTCTTTTAAAGCCTCAATCGACTCGAAACGCCTTCCTCGAAGTGGTTATTTTAGCCTCGGAAACAGGAAAAAGTCAGACGGAGCCATATCAGGAGAGTACGGCGCTTGGTCGATGACATTCGTTGAGTTTTTGGCTAAAAACTCTTGCACAATGATGGCTTTGTGCGATGGTGCATTATTATGGTGTAAAATTCACGAATTGTCGTTCCATAAATATGTGCGTTTTCGGAAGATATTTTCTCGCAAACGCCTCATGACGCCTAAATAATATTGTGTATTTACCGATTTTTCCTCTAGAAGAAATTCGTAGTGTACTACACCGCGGCAATCGAAGAAAACCGTAATTTATGAATTCCCGGTACTTTTTACACAGAGTAGTATATTGTGTTGTGCGTGAGTCCGAATCGCACTTGGCCAAATTATTCTTTGTTTGAACTGTGGAAATGCTTATAACATAAATATGACCAAAGTGACTATTCATCATTAGTTTCAATTTCAAGTGACGAGAAACATCAGAGCATAATTCACATAGAGAACGTCTAATGTACTGACCTATTCAACATTTGCTGGTTTAAGAAGCCTCAACCCGCAAAAATCCCCTCACAAAAGGTAAAAACTGACTGTGAAGTCAACTGCTTACTTTCTTTATCTATTTTTAATGAGTTTTTTCAGAGACTAAATAATATTTAAATAATTTTATTTTGTACAATAATATTTAGTCTATGGTTTTATCTAGCGACATCTAACTACGTATAAGAAGGCTAAAAAGCTAAATCTGATGATATATTAAATTAGCTGTCAGGATATCGATTGCCTCGTTTTTATGCAAAGTTTAATGATTCGTACAATTTGTCTTTAATAGAATAAAAAAACGAGACATACCGCGGGTCGTTCATGTAAAGAAGATTAAGTTTAAACACTGTTTTATAAATAAACACGTACAGTTTCATGGAAAACAGTTTTTACCTATGAAACCATTTTGCTAATACTTTTATCGGGTGAATACCTCGCCATCAATGCACCTCTCGAAGAGAGATGGGTCGGAGTGCTGCCTCGAAGATAGGGAAACCTAAGACCAGACCCATCAGGGCGTCACAAACACCAAAAGCATTTTTATGGCAGCTGAGCGAGAACTGAATTGTGACATTTTTTACCCACTGTGACACCTTGTCTAAAGATAAGTTTCCGGAGTTGAAGATTTACAGTTATTATAATAATATATAATTATATTTACAGCCGTAGGGACGTAAGTAAATTTAAAATTGAACGAGGCTCTATTATGTTCACTCACTGGTAAGCCACTCTTTTAGCAAAATTGCAATAGAAAATATCTGTTCTGCCTAGCCTAAAGGAGGTTTATTTTGTTATTTTGTGTTTTATTAATTTTTAGGGTATCGTACCTCAAAAGGAAAAAACGGAACCCTTGTAGGATCACTTTGTTGTCCGTCCGTCTGTCTGTCAAGACCTTATCTCGAGAACTCGTAAAGGTATCGAGTTGAAATTAAAACCATATACTCAAATCTACAATCCCTTGAAGCTGTGAAAAATCAAGCTTCTAAGTTAACGTAAAAAAAAGATAACGCAGTTTATGCCGCAAAAAACTTATATTTCGACACTCTCAAGGGAATCAAAATTTATAAGGTATTTCCCGTTGACCCAGAACTATGAAATTTGGCAAGTAATACCGTCTTATACTACAAGTATAGGGATAAATCTGGAAACTATACATTTGTAATTAAATACAAATAAAACATTTATAATATGTACCTACAAATTTGTACGGAGTCCGACTCGCACTCGTCCAGTTTTTTTTATATTTCCTTGCGTTAGTGATGAAAAGTACACTGTTCAACTTGAGTATAAGTGATCAATCAATTACACGCACTCCCATTCGCTTCGCAGGCTCGTGCGCCTTAATATCTCAGTTGTAACTGATTACTTACCTCCCTATATATAAAAATCTACTATCGAATGAAATCCTGTTAAGGGTCAAAATGATAATTTAGTAATCGCTACCTTACATCGTTGTTGTTTTTTGCTGCATACATATATATATTTAATATTTATGTACAAATTGAAGTTTCATGTTCCCGAGATTATTTCAATTTTGCACCTTTTTCAGTCGAAAATAATGTAAAATTATACCAAAGCCGTGTTCCCGGATGAAATTTGAATTTAGAGTGTTTAACGAGGAAATGGTTTCCGGGGCTTAAAACGGCAGAACCCTCCAGCAAGATTAGCAGCCGACGTAACATATCGTTAGCTACTGAAGGAATAGAGAGTTTACCTGCAAAGGAACACTCGGCAAGTTTAATTGTTACAGCCAAATTTATACTGAAATGTTATATAAAAAGTTAAATGTTATCTAAATGATCAAAATGGAAAAAGATTTTATTTATTTTAATAGTTTTGGAAATTAAGGCACATGCCTACCCTTAATTAGCAATTCGATATGTCTCAGTACAAAAATCGACGGAAACGACATTGAAATAACATTCATATCAGCGCGTACTGCAAAGTGCCTGTTACGACGATCGCTGCGTCTCCGGATAGCGCAAAATAGGAGAAAATAATATTTTTCACGTGGACACAACGACATAGTTTTGTAATCTATAAATTGTCTTTAGTATGGTTAAAGAATCATTAAAATCGCATCAAGCATTCGGAAGGAGTGAGAAAATTCTTGCGTAAATCACAGGAAACTTTTGATAACTCGCGATTATTTTTTTCAAAACTTAAGACATTTTTTTAAACAGTGAATTTATTTTTGATCGTGTTATGCCTATTCTGTTTTTTTTGTGTTTGGACCATCTGTGAAGGAGAAGTAGGCCTTCAAAGATAGGTCTAAATTGCAGTTTGAGTATACATTCACCTTAACTGTCCTAATTACGATTTTATTTTTTCAAGTTTTCAATTTAATTTTTTTGGGATAGTTTAATAGAGTCTGTATTTAAGTATATGGTTTCATTTAAAGGTAATTTATATTTGCACCCGGTATATCGACGGATATTGCAAAATTAAAAGACGCACGCTCATTTTCCTCACTGGAAATTCTGTTTACCCCTAACCCCTATCTGGTAGGAACTACGAGATCGCAACCTTCGTTGCAGGTGGTCCCTTTGGCCCCAGGGCCAGAATCCAATTATTATACTCGCCTTAATCGCTATTTTACTTGTGCGTATCAAGCTCAACGTAACAAGAAGTAAAAAAAAAACAAGCAACGCAAAAATCTATCGTATTGGCTGTAAGTTGAATTTGTGTTGTGATGAAAAACCGAGTTTGTTATCAATTTAGTTGTGAATTAGTAGGTATTTAAAAATATAACTTTTTTGTTACAAAATTTGTCAATATTATTAGTTTAAGCCGACCAGGCAAATACTTTTTTGGAATTAAATCTGAAAACAAAAAAAACGTCGACCCTGCCATTTTTTGTCCGGCAAGCTTAGTAAGGCATGTCATTTTGACACCATTCTTCCTGTCCTATTCAATATAGGTGGGACAATTTTTTTCGATATCGTCAAAAATTCTCATCCATATTTCTTAATGAAATCCTCACTTTGGACGTTGTACGAAACCGTCCATTCATGTTGTCATTTGTTGAGTAAACACAGACCTTTGTCAAACAGACGACTTTCGAAATGGCAATTTTAAATTGCCGTCTTTTTTTCTGAACTGGCGAAAGTATGTAAGTAGTAGTATTTTATTCATGTATCCTGTAAAGGGTAAAGGCTTAAGCGAGTTTCTTGTATAACGAGTATTTACGAATAGTTGGTAGTTATATTATAAATAATGAAAGTTATGATTTAATTACGCCAGCAATTCAGTGATGAGTTTTTTTTGAAGAAGTTGCATCGATACTGTTGTATAAACAGTGACGTGTACTTCTGTACAATGTGCGGGTTCCGTCAATTTACATTTTTGTAATTTTCTTGTTCTTTTTCGCAGTTTTTTGACAGTGATCCTTTTGCGTGTTGCTGGTAACGGGTCGGTTTCATCTATCATGGCGTCCCCCTCTCAAAATATACATTTTCGTTGAGATGGTTAGATGGCTGATTGTCGGTGTGCGCAGGCGGGTTCTTTTCGGACTAAAGTACATATATTTAACATTTTTCAAGGTCAGTAAAATGTTTACGTCTAAAAAAACTTACTTCTAAAAAAAATATTAAGTTTATTCAAGAAAAAAGTTTATACAAATAAGTTTTGAGTGTCGGTATCGAAAATTTCCCATTATTCTTCAGGGGTCCCAAGTTTCAGCCGTCTAGGATGATGTCGTGGAGAAACAGAAAAATGGCGTCGACGTCGCTTCGCTATAAGGAAGTTGATTGTTGAAATTGTCTGCACTTGTTGGAACTTATCATCATTGATAGTTATGAAAAAAAAAGTTATATTTGTTCTTTTCCACATATTTACGAGTACTATCAAATCTTATTAGGCCCCAGCCGGTTTCACTATAATAATAATTTATCAAGGGCGTTATCTTAAAATTAATACTTAATGAAATGTTAGGTGAACGCTGCCATAAATTACATCTCATTTGTAATTTGGGTTGGGCATAGTAGGCTCTAATAGTAAATTCGTGGAAAAGTAAGTGTTTTTTTTCACAGGAATGTTTGCTTGAAGGTTTCCCTTATTTGACACTACCCTAAAATATTAAACCGCCACACGAAGCCAGACAAAGAAGAATTTTTACAAAAAGTGCGCACCGCTTCATTTGCGCAAACAATGCGAGGATTTGCAGGTCAGGCCGATTGTCTGTGGTTTGTACAGCGGTGCAGCGCTCCGGATCAGCGCTCGCGCGTCGCTGAGCAACCCTTATCGGCCCGCAGCAGACCAACGACCCCTTTATTTTCGAAATTCGAAACAGTTTTAGGATCAGCATATTTTAACGTCTTTCGCTTTGTCGAACCGCTAAATTGGACGCGGTATTGGTAAATGAGACCGGGATGAGCTGCTACAGTGCAATATTGAACGGTATAATATCTGAAGGGTTAAACAAAGTGATCATTTTATTTTATGCATTAGCGACAAGTTGTTGCTGTCGATACGGGCTGATTTCATTAAAATTCATCTTTAATTTACGGCTTAATCTACAAATAATATTTGTAACTACCGTAAGCTGAACCCATAATTAAAGGAAACGTCCACTAACGATAGACGCTCACATTTCGGATAGAAATTGAACATATCGCGGGATGAATTGAGGCATGCCTAAAATTTCCAGTCACAATTAAAAATCGATTTTGTATGGAAATGTAATGCTGTTGTAAGTTAATCAGTTACGGATAATATATTCGAATACTACTTGCTATTTGCAGGTTTAGATTTTCAGCATGCTCGATAGTTAAATATATTTATTTTTACAGTGTGTGAAATTCAAAAAGGATGCACGCAAATGGCCCACTTATTTTATTATCCGGATGCTATTCTGCCAAAATGATCAGAGAAAACGATTTAAGAGGAAGTTTCAATAGATGCCGTCAAAGTCCGGTCGTGAATCTGTCATCGGATGACGATGAAACGACTCTGGGAACCCATTCAACGATCCGTCTGACGAACAGATGGACACCTGTCTTCATAATAAATTTTAGGTATACTTGATATAAAAACTGATGTACTTGGCAGTTTTAGTAATGAAAGTAAAATTTGTGATTTCTTACACGGTCTTTTTAGGCGTAAGGTACAAAATATAATTTTGACGAAATCCTAGATACGAATACGCACAGAATGAGTTCCAACAATGTCATACATAACGAAACAATATATATAAAAAGTACAAATAAATGTGAGTCAATCTTATGAATATTATTTTTCCTGCGCTTAAATCTCTTACCTCTCTTCACATAATCATTAGAAGGAAGCGCGAACGGTTAGCGTCCGAGCGACGACGCAGCCGTCGGTATCTTGACGTCACAGATTTATAATACACATCAAAGAAGACAGGATTAATTGAGGCATCGAACGGAAAAGAAAAAAGTTAAGCGTCAAAGATAAGTTCCGTTTCGAAACATTACACCTTTCGCGCCTAAATTACTGCTTTCGCGCCCAATTTGAGATGACGCTTGCGTTTTAGGTTGCCGTTTGGTAAGTATCGTATTCTGGTTTCAGTTGTTCTATTTGGATGCCGAGAGCTGAAAATAACAATCATTTATTTTTAAAAGTTTAGTGTATATTCTTGATGTGAAAAAGGTTAAAAGTACTATGTTCGTCAAAAATGGTAACCATTGTAGCAAAGTTCTGGTGCTTAGACATGGCATGCAGTGCAAAATTAAACCTAGAGCTTCGAGGAATACATTTTATATTCTTCCAATAATGTCACATTTTAAAAATATTAGGGCGTGGTGCTAACCTGATTTGCCTGACATAATAAATTTAAACGTCAAGTGTGTAAGGTTGCTTAAGAGGGGTTATCCCGATTTTGTCTTTTTCCAAATTCATTTTAAACCAATAAAAAAGCGATGATTAAATTTTGTAAAAAATATATGTCATATTTCACTCTTTGTTCTTAATATTTCGGCCGTTCGAAACACGATTACTTGCATTTCCCTCGATCCGATTAAATCACAAAGATAGGTCTATACTATGATCTAAATATAATTCCATTTGAGCTTTATTAAGTTTTAGACAATAAAACTAATACGGCCGTTCTTCTCAATCAAGCTCAATTAAGCCCATCCTTCTAATTACAAAATAATAAGTAAAAATACCTCGAAACCGTGAGTTTTCTGAGTGGCCTGCTGCTTCCGCTGAGCAGGATAACCACAAGAAAAATGAAAGCGTTGGAGCAGGACAGATTTCTCTGGATACGTCGCCTTAACTGTTCCAAGGTCGTTCTTTTTTCGCGAATTGAGGTTCGGCACCATAGTAAACGTTGTCAATCTTGAGATAAAAAATGCGTTATGTCAACATTGATATCTAACCATTATATAACTAAGTACATACGTAAGGCAAAACGTTTTGTTTGTAAATTATGTCGGGTTGACTTTTGTTATTGTTCTGAGGGTTGACTTGTAGAAAATTTTTTTAGTTAAAAGTCTTATAAAAATTAAGTGCAATAAAAAGTTAAGAAATAAAAACTTATCTAAGGATAGTACTCTACTCTACCGGTTACAGAAACATTTGGTTACATGGGATTTTTTCCGGGGGCGGTTCTGTTCTATGCTTGGTTATTTTATGTCACAGTAGATTGAACTAGAACTCAAAGCCAATATTTACAAAAACATTAGAATTTAAAAAAAAAATTACGGGAAATACGAATAAAAAGTATTTAGTTTGAGCTACTAAAATGTTATAAAATTATACACCTGCATAAAATAAAGAAACATAGGAATAAAAATATTATATATGTACATATACCACCTACAATTCAAAGTGAAAAAATTTAAGAGATGATACAGTATCCCCAATAGACAACTTTCCGACGAAAGAAAAATTTTTGGCGCGATCTTTTTTTTCACCTTTGCCATAGAAATTTGGTCAGCTGATTGAACCACTTTGTACTGAAAAAAATATTCGACCAAAACATTTTTTTCTTTCGGGAATGTGATCAGTTAACGATACATAATCTACCCTAGAATTATTTTCACTTATTATTGTAGGACCACATTATTATATATGAACAAATAAATTGATACATAAACTAAATAAACCATAAATAAATCGTAGATGGATAATGAATATGTTACAAAATTATTATACTTCCACAAAGACCTTATCAATATACTTATACTATAGAAGAGCCAACGAGAGATGGCACCTATGACATCTGCGTTTAGTGATAGGGTGCATTTAAATTTCGGCAAAAATAAAAATCAAGTGCCATTAGCGACTTGAGTAAATAAAATATCGATTTATTTGACATGGCAAATGTGCATTTACTTAACAAAGCAGCCATAAAATCTAGAAAACTGGTTTACAATTTTTTTATCATTAAAAGGATATAGTTTGTAAACAGACGGAGCCGTACGATTAAGGAGAATAGAACCCGTTATTTATTGATTACAGTCAGCCACTAATATTCCTCATGATCCCTTGAGTTTTGAAAAAAATTGAAAATTTTGCTATAAATAAAGTCTTTATAAAATCGAAAAATGATGATCGAAACGAGTAGTACGTCACTTTTCGCTGCCAGCAACAATGAAGTATTAGATTATTTTAGTGACACTTACCCTTAAACAATTATGAAACTTGGTAGGCATTTAAACGTCATAGGTGCCATCTCTCGTTGGCTCTATTTTAGTCATGTACATCTAAACTAATAATAAAGTCGTGCCTGTACAACATTGACGCATATGTCAATGCTGTATAATTAATATTTTTTCAACATTTTGAATGGAATAAGTGGTATTAAACTGAAGCCAAATCTACCATTTTTAGAATTTTAGTCTGTCAGTCTGTATGTATGTTCCGTTTTAACTCGAGAACCACCCAACGGATTTGGATGCGTATATTTTCAATATCATCGTAGTGATCCTGGGCAACACATAGGCTATTAAGGAGTGTTCATAAAACAATGCCCAAGCTGAAAACGAGCAGAGATAGAATAAATAAACGACAGAATGTTGATACTACTGATTGTTGGCACTTGGTGGAACTTGGAAAAAATAATGAACAAAAAATCACTTGTACTATTCCACATATTTATATAATATATTTACATAATATTTATTCCACATATTGGAATAGTACAAGTGATTTTCTGTTCATTAAATAAACGACAGGCAGACAAACAGACAAAAATAAAAAATAAAATAGTTTTGGTCTTAGTACAATAAATGACCCATTTCAATTAAGATTTTGTTGAAATAATCAATGTACATACAGACACGACCTTTTACTTCTTTATTATTATAATATCTATATATAGATTTTTAAGCTAAATTTAATCACTTATCAGCTATCACTTATTTTATTTAAATAAATAATTTCATTCATACCATACTATATACAAGGTGAAATTCAATCAACCGACCAAATTTACACTGGAGACTCGGTTAGTAATCATGAACAAAGATCAATGACCCTTCAGGTGAAATTCGAAAAAAAATTTTTTTTTGCCCCGTAGTGCCTGTACTAGGAAATTGTACTTGAACTAGTCCAACCAGTACGGGAGGAAGAAAATTCATTTTACGAATTTGGCCAAAAGGATTACTGAACCTTGTTCCTGATCACCGAGTCTCCAGTATGAATTGGGTCGGTTGATTGAATTTCACCCTATATTATAACATAAGGTCCTACAAAAATAAGTGAAAATAATTCTAGGCTAAACAACGACCTTTGAGGTTAGATCATTTATCGTTCACTGTTAACAATCAAGAAGAAACAAATTTTTTTGATCAAGTATTTTTTTCTCTTTCCAGTACAAAGTGGTTCAATCAGCTGAGTAAATTTCTATGGAAAGGTGAAAAAAAATATGAGCAACATTTTTTTTTCGTTGGTAAGAGTTCTGTTGGATACTTTATTATCTGTTAAATTATTTTCACTTTGAACTGTAGAACCTTATTAGGTAATTTCAAACATTCCCCAGTCCGGCAGCGGCAGAATGAATTTCTGGTCCTACCTACCCCTACCAGCGCAAGTCTTAAGCAAATAAAACGCCATCTTTTGCCATCTAAGCATAGCTTTCCATAAGTTTTCTACAATCTGTCATGGAGTTTATTGTGCATTCTGCAACTGGCTAAACTAGCTAGTTAAGCCAATAGAATATAGATGGCGCTTACTGTTTCGAGTAGAATGTAGAACCGTAGAGGGCTCCCTCTAGGGGTGTTGAACAGGAATCAGGATGAATGGACGCCATCTGTGGTTCAGTACATGAATCAAATGTACCTTGAAAACACCAGTGCTGTGACATTGCACCGCAGATTATGAACTTTAAACCATGTGCATTCCATAGTTTATTCAACAGATGTCACTAATAGGGTAAAAGTACAGACTTTCAAATTGAATGGTGGTAAAAAGCAATAATAATGGTTATAGAAATATCGTAAAAAGCACTGAAAATCTTAGGTAAATGTAATAATAACGTAGAGTTACACCATACGTTCACTAATAATAATAATAAATAATATTGTTATGATGTCTATGGTAAAAAGCTAGATACTCTAATAAGCCGTGAACACGAGCATAAATTGCCTTATCGCGAAAAAGCCCCGTTTTAGCAAAAAAAAGCGTAAAAACCAAATTATGGCGTCGTAGTCACACAGCACAAATTATAAAGAGGTACACACAGTAGCAACACGTAACACAGTCCCACTACGCGACACAGTGTTTTAGAGGACCCGATTTAGTGAAACGTTGTTTTTTTCCCATGCAACGATAGATTTAACTATTCTAAATACCAGAGAAAAACTCCCGCCGCGCTGCTGTACTTAGTTTTTCTACAATAATTTTTCAAAGTTACCATATTTTCAAGTACGGAAAAATTAAAAAATATATATATATTTACAGATAAAAGCCTGATAATCGAATTTTGATTAAAGATACATTATGTGTAATAATGTCAAAGATACTAATTCGTGCAAAATAAAAACTCGCTGACCTTAACCGCAACAAAGATATGAATATTATTAAAATTTTGGTTTTTATTTTTTTTCTCAGCTATAAAGCAAAATTGGGTCGGGATAGTTTACTCAAATATTGGTCTTGGCTGTGTTCACTTACAGTATTTTTTTCGTATCTTAATTCCCTGTTCCGAGAGTTATTAAAAAAAAAATGTGGTTCAGGGTTGCCAAAATTCCGTTCCGGAAAAAATATTAACTTGTACTACAATTTTGTCATTATTAAAAAGTTTATTGAACGAAGCTTTCCGAGTCTACTTGAACAATTCGGCGTTTGTACTTATGTATGTACATATATTCATGTATGAATATTTTTTTGACAATAACTCGAGTATCCTTGATCGGAACGCAATGAATAAGACAAAAAGTATTTCCAAGTTCGAACATGAGCCAAATCGGTCAGGTGAGAATTGGACAAGCGCGAGTTCACAGTTCGGGGCGAACTACTATTCTAATAATCTCGTAAGAATGCGCGTATGACGTTTAAATGTTTCCCAAGTGTCATTGAACGAGTGAGCGAAGCGAGGAAAGTTCTACTTTAACATTTCGGCGTATGTATGTATGTATGTAGGTATGTATGTGTGAATGTTTGTTCGACAATAACTCAAGTATAATGCAGTCAAAAATGTCATAAAAAGATCAAAATATCCTATTGTATGTAATATTTTATAGCTTAATTAAATTGTATGGTTCCTTTCCCTATATGTGCCATCCTGTTACTAAGCCTACGCCATCTGTTCGTCCAGTTGTGTATCACAGGGCTGCATCTCGGCATAGACTTAGAGTATGATCTCGGTAACCATTGTAGGTAGCCACTTGAAATTTTCACAGAATACGTATTATTACATATCTACATCTACATCTACATCTACATTTACATCTACACTATATATTATTATATAAAGAGGAAAGATTTGTTCGTTTGTTTGTTTGTTTGTATGTTTGAGGTAAACTTTGGAACTACTGAACCAATTCTAAAAAAAAATTTCTTTTGTATAAAGCTACAATATTTCTGAGTAACATAGGCTATATTTTATTTTAATAAAATTAGATTTACAGGTTGAAAATTCAATATTTGTGAACCATGGAGAAAAAACGCTGCTTAGCGGCTTTATCGGCGTGCTAACTAACGGTTAAAACGTGATAAAACCGGTTGTTTTTCCATACGAGGAAACTGTATCAGTTTATTTTGACTAAAGATTTCCATCTACAACGATCCTGACACACCGCTTGCTAATGTTAAGCTTGAAAAAGTGACTACAGCCAGGTTTAAGCATAGATACATTAAATACTATGGTATATAGTAAGGGGAAAACTATATCAGTATAATCTGACTACAGATTTACAACTACAACGATCCGGACACACCTCTTGCTAATATTTAGCTTGAAAAAGTGATTACAGCCAGGTTTATTTATTGATTTTGTCCCATACGAGAAAACTGTATTGGTTTAATCTTACTACAGATTTCCATTTACATTGATTTTGACACACTTCTTGGCACTTTGGTAAAAAATGGTGACCAGGGTCTGATTATGGGACTGGAAGATGAGTACGGGATCTTCTCAATGGACAACAGTCGACCCTTCGAGTTTGGCCTTATTTGATTGGTATTTATTAGCACTTTGGTAAAACATGGTGACCAAGGTCTGATGATGGGACTGGAAGGTGGGTACGGGATCTCCTCAACGGACAACAGCAGACCCTTCGAGTTTGGGCTTATTTGATTGGTTTTTCAATTCAAAACAGCTAGTAGACGGTAACGTACAAAGCGTTTTTTGCAAAAACGCTCTCGTGTGGTTATATATAAAATTTTATTATTTTAAAAACAGCATTGTCCATGGTCCAACCTTTTCTTGATTCACCGCACTACTCAGACGCGCACTTTTTAAGATATGTTTATCTCTTTCTATGATGGACATATTGGGCCATGACGTTTTTACAAAGTTCCGCAACGTGTCAAAATTGTATGCGAATGAATTTGCATAGATAGATACTCGTATATTACGATAATACTAAACAGTTTAATAATCGTACTACATTCTAATCTATACTAATAATAAAATAGTAAAAAGTCGTGTCTGTACATAGAATATTTTTGCAAAATTGTAAATGAAATCGGTGATTATACTTGTTTAAGTATTGTATTGAGGCCACAAAACAAAACTTTTTATTTCTTTCACTTTTTATTTAACTAGCAAACCACGTAGTGACGGGTCAAGACATTAAGGTGTGTTGATAAAATAACCACCACGCCGAAAACTGGCAATATTACTCGAAAATTGAAAAACGTTTGACAAAAATAAGGAAAGCCAAAATAATTTTAAATTGTTCTGTAAGACAAGAAAGTGTTGAGTTACTTTACTTTTGAAGACTGATGTGATGCTGATGATACAGTGGAGCTTCAAGGACGTGCAGCAGCAAACTGTTTCACAATCGTAGGTACCCGTATTTAAGGTGACTTTCGTTTCGTTTACATAGCCAAATTGATACCGGTCTTGACTACTTACCGAGTCTTCAGTATAGATTTTCCTATATAAACGAAAGTCACATAATACTCGTATATTGTGAACTAATTCTATGTCACAGTTTATATGGATTAGGTTTTTAAAAATCTTCGGCGAACCGTGGTTGTAAGTAAGTATGTAATGGGTATTGCTGATGGTTTAGCAGTCTTTATTTGAAAACACCTTTGCAACCCCCTATGGAGACACATCATTCTGATGTATATGTTTTAAAGAACGCAATACTTAGAGACAGGATTAAAATGGATTTTATTTGTTCTTTGATTTAGCTTACTTACTTATTTAAACCCGTAGTTTCTGATATCGAAGATAGTTGCAGATATAGCATGTAGCAGGTGACGGGGAGCGTCTGTCTGTTCGTTTTTGGCGAATCAGGGGCGGCAGGTGCGCTGCGCGGGCGCAGGTGTCTCCGCGATCACTGCCGATATCGATATACAGGACGCTCCGATTGGCAATTGCTTTCTATTTATGTATTCATACGCTATCATCGAGGCTTACGTTAGTTTTGCCTTGACACTTCCGCATCATTCACCGCAGCCTTATTTACATTGTTCTCAATATTGGTGCTGGTGTCTCAGTTGTGCGATCGCTAAAAAGGTGCTGTTTTTTTCATCCCGATTGTCTTTTCTCAATATACTATTTGCTCACTATGTCTGTACTTGATAAAAAGTACGCCGTGAATGTTGACGTGCTGTAGCTGAAGTCGAATGTTATTTTGACAAAATAACAGCCTTGCCTAAATTATTAAAACAAAGATTAGATTGCTTGGCCCTCATACAATAAAAGGATAAACTTTTCTTCTTCTTTTTCTAAATGTTTGCAAGTAGCATCCATAGTATAAAATAATCTCTCTTAAGTTGATCCTTTTGTTCAAGAGCTAAATATCGTAATTTTACGTCTCCGTAAAATGCTAACGTCGTTGTATCACAGATTCACAGCCGCTCGTTGCATGTAAAAACATAGATTCTTTAATTATTTTTAACTACATCTCCGCCCCCCCAGCTACGAATTACGCTAGTTAGTTACGCTAATACATAACTATATATATAAACTTTGAATTGAAATTGAATGGATGATTCAAAAAGGTATACATGCTTTTTACTTTAGTTTGTGACCGATCATTATAGTCAATCCCGCAATTGAAACAAACTGTCCATAAACAAAAAAGTCGTAAAAAAAAGTTCTTTCTTACATTATGGAATTATTATTTGTAGTTTAAATTATTTGTGTATTAGGTCTTGTTGAGAATGCTTGAGGCCACATACATAACCCTTCGAATTCTTATTATCGCTTATACAGCATCAAAGATCTTCCTTCTGTGTTCTCTTTTCAAATATAACTTTCAATGACTTACTGACTAAGCTACTTGTTCGTTTGTATGTATTTATGTGTGTATTTGTATGTAGTATGTTTATATTTAGATGATAGGTTTTAATAATATGCACTTTCTAATATAAAAATGTTTCTGTTTCCCAAGGTTGATTGGAAGAAATTTCTTACAGGAATAAGTCCACCAAGCTTTCTGTCTGTTCTTTGTACCTTTACAACTGTCTCATTTTTTGTGCAATATGGTATTTCTTCATTCATTCATTATGACATGTCTAGATCGTGGCTCGGATTCATCTCACGGACTAAATATGTTTAGGATCATCCTGTAGACAGCCGCATGCTGTACGAGTACTTATTTGTAGCGCACGAGATAGGTATGTAGGAGGAGGACAGATGGCGCTTGCAGCGTGTGCTTGCGCCCGCGCCGCCCGCCGCCGCGCCTCCCCCCGCCGTGCCGCCCCCCGCCGCACTGCACACACCCGAGATGCGATTTTTGTGATGGGGTAGTTATTTTTGCGTATTGATACAGATAATTCTATCTCACGAAGTCCGTTTGGATATTGTATAGTGGTGCGTACACACGCAAAACGCGCTTATCTGTACACGCAGGCGCAGACGCAGCTTATGATTTTGGGGGGGAGGGGGGTCATCTTGGCCAATCAAGAGGCCAACTATAACAGTAAAACAGGTCAAGCAAAAATGAAAAATTATGTTACAAAACAAATGGAAGCCTTATATTAATTTTATGGGCTTTGCGGCCGCCATCACCAACATCCGCGTTGGCACGAATATTTCGCGGGCTTTTCTAATTTGGTTTGCACTGTTTAAATAAAACTATTGGTAAATTGACTTTTACGTTGCATATGCTCATACACATTTGTATGATCTCATAAATCAATATCATTTGCCAGATACTTCATTTCAACTATGAATCACATAAAACATGATTTCGATTGGTACAGCATTTGGTACAGTACATTGGTTACCAATCTTCTAATTTAGGTAAAGCTAACACTACACTACACGTCTGCAAAAGTATGTCACAAACTTTATTCTCGTCTTCCTTATTTAATTCAACTAAATATTTCAGTTGGGTTATCAGAAATTTAATGTGAGATTTGATACAATAAAACAATATTTTTCTTCTACACAACCTCTGCAAGCCATGGGCGGCAGATTGAAAAAAGGGTGACTCCATAAAAGAGGTTACATCTTTGAAAAATTGCCGCTTACTTAATTTATGATACAAACACTTTTTAGTACAGAAAACAGTGTTGGTGAAAAATGATAGTGTTCTAAATATAAAAGCTCTGTCAACTGTTCTAGCTCGTTTTGTTTCTCAAATTGTTCAATAAAGTCTCTAAGCATATTCTCTATAAGATCTTTATTATTTAAATTTGCAATATTCAGCACCTAGCCTGGCCTATTTCCAGCAGTGGACGAACATGGGCTGATGGATGGATGGATGGATGGATGGACGGATGAAATAATATTTACTCCTAACACATTAACAGAAAGAAACGCAAAGAGAGTTGTTCAGCAGATATTGCCGCCAAAATCTAAGCAATTTATATCTTAAAAGTTATGAGAATTTCATGTATTGGAGAAGCGGAAAACAAGTAAGTACGTTCTCGATAAGTGTTTTTTAACGTATTTTGATGAATTGTCAAAGAAATTACAGCCGTCTACACTATGTAGTGAATATTCTATTATGAAGACTATATACCTAGTAAAAATGAAACACGAAATTGGTGTAAAGACTTTTACGAAGCTGACATCTTTATCAAAATTTTACTTTAAATTTTTATTAAATAAATATTTGCTAACAATATCACAGTTTCATTTCCTCGCAATCGAAGTGAAAAGCAGAGTGTTGAACTTCACCAAGGCTCAGGCAGCTAAATATCTCGGTAATATGACTCATTTTATGCACTCGTATAACAATCTACTATTTATAAAGTTATTTTGAATATTTTTGACTTGAACGTTAGTAGGCAGATAATAATTTGTTTGAAATGTTCGTATACCATCAAGTTTTAGGACATTTTTTGAGTTTTACGTGTATGTTTTTGGGGACCCCCCTGACCGCCACTATGTACACGTCAATATTTGATGTGATACAGATATTGTATCTCATGAAGTCCGTTTGGCTATTCTTGTAGTAGTGACTCCAATATTTAGTTTTTTTTTCTTTCGTAATTTTCTAGGTTCCGGTTTTTTTTTTGATGCCATCATATGTCCTATTCCTAGACTGGCTATTACTGAGTGATGCCGTGGATGGAAAAATTTCAACACAATCAAGAAAGAAAAATTTGGTCAAGTGCGAGCAGGATTCGTGCCCTGAGCCTCAGGGCCTGAGGATTCCATAATACCGTTTAAAACACAAACGAATTCTATTAACCTCCATGTATATGAAGGGTGTACTCCTTAGAATAAGGCGTAATTATTCTGAAGGGTTTACATTTCTTTTGAATACTGATATTAGTAGTTTTCAGATTTTTTCCCAATTGTGAACGGAGTTTCAAGTTTCCAAGTAACTGGAAGTATGTACAGTCAACACCTTGCAAAGTACTTTAATAAGATAAATAACTTTTATTTAGACGTAATATAAACTATTGTATTATGCCGTGACCTGATGCTGACTGTACCTACAAGCAAATAGAGAAATGAGTAAAGGAGCAACAACATACATATACCTATATGCCTACATTTACTTCGTTTGATCTATTTATTTGCATAATTTCACATTAAATAATCATACATTTTCGGTAAACGTCAAGTTATTGTTCGAACTACAAGCTACAAAGAAAAAAAAAGGTTTAATTACAGATAATCAAGTTGAGTAAATATTGATTATTTACTAGCTTGTGCCCACGGTTGCGACCACGCGGATTTTGTTTTCGGATAGTCCTTTTTTACGGAAAAACTAAAACAACGCGTCGTCTTCTTTTTCTGGTGGTGTATTAGTTGCGCCTAGAGGTCAAAGGTAGACAATAGGTTTGCATTGTTCCCACTGTATTGATTACTTATCTGGCAAATTGTACACGAAACCGGTTTTGCTTCGCCGTCCCATTGCTGCTCGTATGTTCAAAACTGCATTAACGATAGTTGTCATTCTAGGTGAAATAAATTATGAAAAATCCGTCAGCCATTAGCATATCATTTATACCGTTTAATTTTTTCATTTTTATTTTATGGGTTGATATTAGTGTTGCCGCTGGTCATATTTTGGGTTGCCGCATTCCACTGACGAAATTGCCGTACATTTTCAAAACATCAATTTTTAACATAATAATTGATTTCCTAACATATTTTCCATATTATGCTAATCACTATTTTCGTATGCAACTGAGGGCTTTTGAATTATTTTTTTTAACATTGCGGTGGTTGGTTTAAATTTGTAGGTACAATAATTTTTCAATTAATTTTTGCGATTGAACTGCTAGGCAATACGGCAACATTTAAAGCCGGTTCCGGGTCTTTGTTTTGATTAAGTTATCAGCTTTCCACTCGATGAGCCAACCAAGAATCATCTCTATCACAAGTTAATAAAGTCTTGGCCATTGAGCTTGTTGTGATGGCAGGTTAGTAGGTAGTTTTTTGGTTTGTTTGGAATTGTGCAAATATTGTCTTTGCCTCTATTGATAAAGTAGGTAGGTATGTCAGACAGTGCCATCAAGGAGTCTAAAAAACATAAAATTTTACACAACAAGGTAAAAGAAGAACGCTCATTCATTGCCTCGAGATTGCCTCAGATGCTTTACCTGAGTTCATTGCCAAATTGCCGTATTTTAGCGTACGGTAATGACTACTCTGCCGTATGCCGTACTTTTAATCATTTTATAGCCCGTACAATACTGCAATTGCCGTACAAACGGCAACGCTGGATGGTATGAAAGACTTTAAGCCACGTCTTCGTTTTAAACAAGTCCTTTTACAAGATTGCCGTTTTACTATCATTTCCAGTGTTGCCTGAGCTGATTTCGATCTGTTCCGATATCGTCCCTAAGAAGTTCCGAAAGGTTCCGCCTAGTAAAACTATACAAAAGAAAATCCATTTCCAAATTAAGTAGCGCTTCAAACCAAATAAAAAAAACCGGTCAAGTGCGAGTCAGACTCGCATACCTAGGGTTCCGCAATTCGACAGTTTTGGGAACAGTCAGGAAGAAGGTATTTAAAATCTTGCCCATAACTGTTTATGATATCTAAAAAAAGAAGCGATTGTACCACAAAAGAGAGACTGAAATATTTCTATACGGTAATCTAAATAAAACTCGTGGATGAAAAATTAAATTGTGTCATTTTGTTATCGTGAACTTCTCACCTGCTATATTTATCGTGCAATCTTTACGTAATCCCAAATTTCTATGATTTTTTTCATATTTTTTGGTTAATTAGTTTCGGAAATAAAGGGGGGGGGGGGGCATGCATTTTTTGTGGTTTTTCAAAGATTTCTCGAAATCGGTGCCAGTACATTTTGTAAAAGCATATATTTTTATAATTAGCTCTTTAATATCTAGAATGTGATACCCATATTGTATTTATATTAATATTTTTAATTTTTTTAATATTTAATGAGATTTAATATTATATTGTAGGTATATATAATTAAAAAAAACTTTTAAAATTACTCGATAATTTCGAAGACGACATCATTCGACTGACGACGACCACAAGCTAGTCGAAATATATATAATACTAAATCTCATTAAATTAAAGACTCCAGTAGTCAAATAAATGATATTCATTGAATTTTTTAAATATTTCTCATTTGTTATAACTTTTTTCGATTCATTAGTTTCGGACATGTATTTTTTTGTGGTTTTTCAAAGATTTCTCGAAATTGGTGCCAGTAAATGTAGTAAAAGTATATATTTTTATAATCAACTCTTTAATATCTACAAATTTGATACCCATATTGTATTTTTAAGATTTATTTTTTTACTTTTTTCTATTTTATATTGGAAATATTTAAAACAATAAAAAATGCTTTGTTTTTTGCTCCTTACCTTCTTATGTATGCAAGTGAATGAAATTTTTGTCGCAAATTTCCAAGACATTATCTTTAACGGTGCTAAAGTTATGAGGCTGTGACATACGGACGGACGGACGGACGGACGGGCAACGGAGTCTCACCATAAAGGTTCCTTTTACCTTTCAGATACTACGGAACCCTAAAAACACTGTATTGTTATTTATTTACTACGCCATCCGATAATATCGCTTATAATTATAAGGATCAAATTCTGGAAACGGCAAACTAAAGAAAAGGGCTTATTTTTAGAATTCATGCATTCAACTTGTTTTTTTTTTAAATATATTCAGGTAGAAAACTTAAATACATATTGTTATATATAACGTTTGTAGTTATGTCATATACCTTGAACTTGCGCTTTGTTCGTCCGTCCGTCTGTCTGTCAAGACTGGTCAAGACCCTTTATCTCTGGAACGCGTGGAGGTATCGAGTTAAAATTAAAACCATATACTCAGGTTTACAGTCGCTTGAAATTGTGAAAAAATCAGACTCATGAGATGATGTAAATAAGATACGGTCGTTTATGCCGCAAAAAACGTAGGTATATTTCAACACTCTCAAGGGAATCAAAATTTATAGGGAATTTTCCGTTGACCTAGAACTATGAAATTTGGCAAGTAATACCGTCTTACACTACAAGTATAGGGAAAAATCTGAAAAATATACATTTGTAATTAATAAATGTATAATTGGATGTATGGATGGATGGATCTATAGATGGATGGATGTTTGTTACTCTTTCATGCCGTAACTACTGGACCGATTGGGCAGAAATTTTGCATGAATGTAGTTCTAGACCTGGAATAGGACATAGGTTACTTTTTATTCCATAAATCAGTACCCATGGGATGAAAATGAGGTTTCAAGTTTCTATAGAAAAGTGATGTGTTCCCATATGTGAAGGGCTCCCATACAACAGACGTGATCTTTTTTTCTCGTTTTTGCATGATGTTGATATTATTGAGTTATATTATTCACATTTTTTAAAAAAATTTAACCTGTCAATATGCAGGGGTGTTGATGAAATAATGTCCTAGCTGAAAACGAGGCAAAGATTGAATGAACGCGGGCATAGCTGAAGGCAAAGATTGCACATTTACACAAAGCAAACTTAATGCTAATTAGCATTATCTTTCCGTTAACCTTTATCTATCTAAGCAAGGAACCAATAATAGTGTGAAAGCTCCCTAGTATTTTGCATGGTGGGTTTCGGTCATTCATTTGGCAGGTTTTGATAAATTTTCACAGTAATTTTAGTATTTAAAAAGCAAGCGTACAATAAAAAATGTATTTTTCATCTAAATCAGAAATAGCCAAAGTTTATCTAGCAATTAGTAAGTACAAAACTAGTTTATAAAATTTCAAGTTGAAACAAATTTTGATATACCGCTAAGAATTTGAAAAACACGAATCGGTTTATTTACTTGTAACAAATACGTTGTATCATTTTAAAAACTACTCCTTGGCAATATTAAGACAAATCATCGGCATGGAGTTGCAAAGGTAAAACTTTAACACACCTTTAATAATGATGTAAACCAATACAAAAACTGGTATAAATATTGGTTAATATAGGTGAACTTTCTGTAAGCCAAAGTGTTGTAACAAATAGCCTACTTTGTTTGAAATGCTATGTAATTTTGAGAATATGTAAAAAAATTAACTGTTACCCATTTCCATCCATAGATAGTGCTTTATCCGAACTTTTATACATATCCGAACATTTACAAGTTTAGTCGGTTTTATTTATTTGCATTAATTCAGACAATGGGTGCTTTCCTAGAGAAATGGGTTCTATAAGCAGAAAAATAGTCTTAAAATTTAAAAATAAACTTAAAATTTAAAAATTTATTAATTATATAAATTTCATAAATAAAAAAAAAACAAGGAAGTAATGTTTCTAATTCTGAATTGGTAAATATTTTATACATTTTAAATTACTTTCTCAGGTCGTTTATTACTTTCAAACTCTGATCCTGCCATCAACGCTCAGTTGCATCAAAACTGACCAGTAATAAAGCCTTATAAAAAAAAATCTTGATGGTTGTGATTGTTGGCACTAGTTGGAACTCATTAGACATCTTTGTTTAAATAAGCCACTTGTACTTGTCAACAAAACTATTACATATTTCAATACACCCATCCGGTTTCGCTTATAAGCATTTTCTAGGGTATTTTTAATAACTAAAGTAACCACACAATGTTGTTTATCTATTAATTGCGTGCGATTAATGTCAAATACATTTTCTAGGGGTACTTAAATATTGTTTTATTAGTGTGTATAAAATGAATATCGAAGATTTTGCATTTTTGTAAACACGACTGAGTGAACATTTTAAAAGCTGGAGACTAAATAAAACAGACTATAATTTTGCTGAACATCTAAAAAAGAAAACACATTTTTGACCCAAACTCTAATTATTGATTTATTTTAAATAACAATAGAAACTTAAATAACATAAAAAAAACCTAAAATACTTAAAAATATTTAACTAAAAAAAAACTAAAATACTTACCAAATAAAAGCTATAAGTAAAAAATGTTTGCCAGATCGCCGCCGTCATGTGGCAGAGTTCCCAGAAGACTGGCGGCATTCCCTCTTTGGATTGCCAAACTAAGGCGTTGTCCGAGGTATGCCCCAGCCCTTGGGTCCCCGGAAACGTCGACCAGCCGCGAAGAATCGCATATTTGCATATTTACGCCTTTTGGTTGCCTCAGCCGCTGCCGCGGCTGCGCCAGCCCTGGCGGCTGTCGCTTGGATGTGGGACGGGGCAAGAGTGTCAACGCATGTTGCGTCCCAAACCAATGACTTGCCGCATTTCCAAGGAATGAGTGTCATACCATCGGGCCTCTTGCCATCGCTGCGTGCGATTCCGTTCGGCTCTAAGATAGCCGGCACACTAACTGTGGCAAAGGCCCTTCGGATGACATCATTTAGGCTGGCATGCCGCGACAATCGGCCAGCACTTCGTTGGCAAGATAGGCCGTGGTGTCCGAGCTGATTGACGTTAGTGCCACACCGGCAGCGATGTGGCTCGTTAGTCCTAGCACCGAGCCGCAGGCTGACGGCCAGAGTAAAAGTTACTCTGTCCAGCTGGGTGCCGATATTTGCGGATGGTAGTGCGTGTAGCCAATACCCTGACTCCCGCTCGCCGGAAGCAAGGAGACGAGCTCGATCCACAGAGTTGGTGGCAGAATCCAGAAGTTGTTTTTCGATCTGGCTGCAGATCGGCTCGTCCCACAATCTCTGGGAGTTCAAATCGGTAGGTAGATTTTTACCAGGACAGGCAACAATCCATGCATCCCTGGCCTCCATCAAGCACGAAGCCTCAACATCACCAAGTGATGGGCGTATTAAAGTGCCGAAGAGGTCGTTCGTACTGTGAATGGAGGACAAGAAGGCAGGGAGCGCTACACTAGAAATTTTGCGGATCCCTAGGCCACCGAGACGGACTGGAAGGGTGGCTTGGGTGGCTTGGCTCCAGCACCGATCTGCAAGTGAGCAGTTTAAAATTGTTTCTAAAGTCTTGTGTAGAATATTATCAAATATATTTAGAAAGTTTTCATGTTTCCAAAGAGGACAGCAGCGGAGGACATAAGTTAATTTAGGTACAAAAAGGCAATAACGAATTATAAAAAGGGCAATATGGGGGTTAATTTTGATAAGGCGATCGGAAATTCCAATAAATGTTGTTATCTGTTCATTCACATACCCAGGGATCGATTCGTTTAGGACCGGAGCTCCAAGGAGGCGAAGCAAATCATTGTTTAGAATATTAATATTTGGGGCAATACTGTTGAATTTTTTAATAATCTGATCTTTTTTTAGTGATGCTAAATTGTTCGAAATAAATAGTTCACACTTCGAAAAATTTATTTCTAGTCCAATATCTTTAAATTTTTTAATTAAGTTTTCTAAATCGGTAAAGACGGATGTGGCTTCACCTGCAATGGTTCCGTCATCCAAGTACCAAACGTTGAATTTCGAATTTAGTGCTGAGATGATCGGATTGAAAGCCAAACTGAAAATTGCTGGTCCCAGTGGGTCACCCTGTTGACAGCCAACTGCTGATTTAATCAGGTTATTTTTAAAGATTAAATTTGAAGGTCTGCCGTAGCATTGGTACATATAATTGTACAATGCGGGTGCGTTTTTTTTTATTTCTGTCAGCAGGGCTCCTCTGTCCACCGAGTTGAAGGCATTCTTAACGTCAACCTTCAACAGGACCTCACCCGCATCATGGTCAAGGAAAGTGCGAGCCGCTTGGATAGCGGCCTCACATCCTCCCTTTATTCCGAAACCCAGTTGGATAGGTTGTAATTTTGGTGTTAAATCGTTCATGATATGTCTACAGCAAATTTTGGATACGAGGCGCCGAAAGGTATTGCCTACTGCGATAGGTCTTATACCACCATCCTTCTTTTTTAGGGCACACAGATTTGCTCCATAGAGCAAATCCCTGATGTCCTCGCACACCCCACCTGACAGCATCAAATTCACCAGCTGCGTTATATCCTCCAGTAGGAGTCGACCGCTCTACCCCGTCGAACCGCATAATAGGTCTTTTAAGTGCTTGGGGCTGATACCATCTAAGCCAGCGGCTAACCCGTTCCTAAAAGACATAATTGCAGCTAGAGTCTCATCAGCTAAGGCTTCGGGTGTGCGGTCAGAAGGATGGGGTGGGTCCGGTAGCGGGCAGGTTGCTGTGGAAGGTGGGTGCTTAGAAGCCAAGAGCTTTGGTCCTCTCACTTACATGCAGCTGCTGTTTTTCAGGGCCACGTAGAACATAATCCTTAGCTGAGGATTTATTAAGTTTTTTAAGGTATTCATTATGGTACTTAAAATCCAAAATGGTCATGTGTGTGACTTCAAAAATAAATATTTATTATAAAATTACATGTGCATAATTTTCTTAATAAATATCTCCTCGTTAATGTCATTGCCTATTTGCTAACCAATTTTAGAAATTCAAACATTATTTTGAGTTTGACGTTCCAGATATGACACTATCAAAATTACTATTTCTAAAGTTACTCAGAAAGAAAAGAAAGTAAGACTTGTTTTCGTAATTTTAAAATTAGTTGTCCAATAGTTTTCTATAATTTCCTTGTTTTTATTTTACTATTAATAACTGATAAAGTTAAGTTGTATATAACTTAACTATTGACTTAAATGTAATAAAACTGTTTAGTTTCTAGAATCATCACAAAAGCTTTTGTATAGACGAACAGTTCGGTTGAGAGTCACATAAAAATGGTGATAACTCTTCGGTTACTAGTAACATTCCGATGGTTTTTTTATTCACCGAACGGATTTGCAAATTAAAACATGACTCAGGCTGCAAGATTAGCAATGGACAAACACTTTGATCATGAGTACGCTAGGTAATGTAGCAAAACGTAACAAGAAAGGTTCGGTTGAATACCAAACTAGGTTTGGTAATGTCGTACAAGAGCTTTGCACTTCCCTATTTCTCAGTAATGTAACGACCTTTTTTTTTGAGTTTAACCTAATTGGCCCATGGGAGGCCGAATATCGGCCTTTCTGAATCTTTATTGGCCTTTGAAAGCCATTGGCCTTTTTTCTCGGCCTTTGAGAGTCATCGGTCACCGTTCATGACATATTTTCTATGCCTAGTCACTCGTTAAGCACAAGTTTATAAAATAATGAAAAGTTTATGTAAATCCAAAGTTTTTTTTTATTAACAGCTGTTCCGATCAAAAATCTTAGGCTCATAATCGAAATTTTTTATTTTTATGCTGGCAACATTGTTTACTGGATTTCGGAGTGTTAACACTAGAAGTTTTCTTTTGTCGATCATTTCGTGATCTTCGCTTTCTCGACCCTGTGACCTGACTACGCCATCCACGGTAACAAAATCCTCTTATACTTAGTAAATTCATCTTTTAAGATTGAAACAGTTACTGACACCAATGTAGTCACGTCATCCTATATTTTATTAAATATACTATCAGTCTGTTTATAATGGTTTTGGTGATGGGGGTAGTTATTGTTTTGTTCTTATGTTGGCCACATTGTTTACTGGATTTCGAAGCGTTAACACTAGAAGTTTCCTTTTTTTCGATCATTTCGTGTTCTACCTGTGACCTGAATACACCATCCACGGTAACAAAATCCTCTTATACTTAGTAAATTCATATTTTAAGATTGAAACAGTTTCTTGCACCAATTTAGTCACGTCATCCTTATTTTATTAATAATCTATCAGTCTGTTGGTAATTATTTTGATGATGGGGGCAGTGATTTCAAAATTTCATTGTCAAACATCAATTCTTTCTTTCTTTTAAAATCTCTGATTCAAATATTTTTGTTGAGGTATTCTTAAACATCACGATTAACACATTAAATATTACGAAATAGCAAGGTGGTCAAAGCTTATAAAGTGATTTTGGGCTCTCCGATATTATGAAGAATTTTAGAAAAACCGCAAATCTGATAAAGCGTTTCCTTTGTCGAGGTTTACTTATATATTTATTATTATGGTGTATTTTCTGGTTGCAGAATTATGTCTAGCCGTAATTTCCGAAGAATGTGTGGCGGTAGCACCTTGCCAGATCCCGACGGTTCTGATGGTGACTTTGATCCCTATTCCCAGCCTTCAACTTCAGGGTCCTATTACCAAGGGGTGAGTTTCATGTTTTGTACAGTGTAAAAAGAAAATTAACCTTTAATTATGGACATCATTTTTAGGGTTCCACGCCCAAAGAGCAAAACGAAGCCTATTAATGCGCGGCGCCCATAATGTTTTTGCTAGAGATGGGATTCTACACGCATAAATTTCCTATTCCCGGAAAATATTTCTGAAAACACCCGTTTGAATAACAATTCGGCTTGTTTTAGTTGTTGCTTTTGTTCCTATAGGGATTTATAGAATTTATTTAATTACAAACAGAAATGGCTTTGTTCGCCCAACAACAAAACACTTTGCAAACTTAAGACATCAAATCTACACATGGATGATGACTAACAAATAAGGCGAAAATGGGTATATCTACCGCCATCTGAATTGCCGATTTTATAATAATGCTGGTTCGAGTATTACATTAAAGTCCAACTTTTTCAGTTGGAGATTTACTCCGTGCCGGAGCCTGAATCTGACGATACGATCAAGAAGTACGAGGAGTCAGTGCCGGCTAACTTTGGTAAAAAGAAGAAATATAGCAAGAAAATAGCGAAGGTGGCTCAAAGTAGCATTGATGTGAGTAAATTGGTTTTTTAATTTTATTACGGTTTCACTATATAACTTTATTAACACCTATTTACTATTAATGTGATTAATCGTTATATTTCTTGTTTTTTTTTTATGAAGCCTTAAGGCAAAACCAGTTGTGTTAACAAAGTTACTATAGTGAAACATTACAAGTGTTTTTATCTAGTTATTGATGATGTTTCACTAAGTTCCATGAAGTAATAATCATAGTTTGATTAATTTTACGATCGATATTTGAAAATCTCGTAACTGGTTCCCCAAAATTATCCACTGTCCGATGTTAGAATTACCCTGTTGAATCCAATTTCTTGTGTGGAGCTGACTGTCTCAAACAATCCATGTTTTTGTCAAATGAATTCAAATCACATACATTGTCCGGTCTGGATAAAAACCTAGGTCTCTGATGCACAGTCTTGAATTTTGCTTCCAAAAAATAAATTCTTATTTTATTGCTTACTTCGACAGAGATTATTATTATTAGTATTAATACACGAGGAAAACTCCGGTGTGTCTATTTCGAGCTTCAGAAAAACCATATATTAAGATATGCAATGGAAGTTTTCATTCAAAATAGTTATTTTGATGCTGTTTATACTCGTAGTTAAAGAATGCCCGCCTATTTCATTTGGAGTATTTATTGTTTGTTTGTTTCTATAACTATGTTTCATTTAATTACTCCCACTATTAATTGAAAAACGTAGTATGATACACGTGGGCAAGAACAGTAACTTACTTGTGACGTTTAAAATATTCACTTCGCTTGTGTTTCAAATCTTCGTCGTAAGGTATTCCCTCCTTATAAAATTGCTGCCTACCGCATTTGTAGCATAAACTACTATTATTTTATTAGCATTTTTGTCCTAGTTAGGAATATTCAGATCATAATGATGTACCAGGATTACGATTATATTCACCTTTGAAACATTGCGTTTAGGGTTGTTACACGTCATTTTTCTCCGAGTATACTAGAACAATCCGGCGTTTGTATGTATGTTTGTATGTATGTATGTTTGTATGTATTTATGAATGTTCGTTCGACGATAACTCGAGTATCACATGTAAAGAGTTGGCAAGCGCTAATTACGCAGTCTATAAATTAAAGCCGTTGCTTGACAAAAAAACCTTAATAACAGTCTACTATGCCTATATACATTCGGTGATAAGCTATGCCATCACTGTATGGGGAAACGCAACTGAAATAAAAAAAGTCCTCATTTGCCAAAAAAAATCAATAAGAATCATTAACGGGTTACACAGATTTACATCGGCTCGAAATTATTTTAAAGCAAATTCCATCATGACTGTCATTTCGTTGTTTATATATAAATCGCTTAAAGAAATTCATAAAAATAAAGATAAATTTCCTAAAAGAAAGGACATACATAAATACCAAACCAGAAATAGGGAGAAATTAGTAGTTCCTAAAACTAGATTATGTAAAACATACAAACAGGGAAAGCAAATAAAGCTAGATATGTACAATAAGCTTCCTTTTGATGTGACAAGATTGCAACTTAATGATTTTAAAAGCAAAATTAAAACATTTTTTGAAAATAATCCCTATTACAATTTAACAGAATATATGTCGGACAAGATTGACAAAAATTCATTTACTCATGAATTGTAGATTAACAAACCATTTTCTACCTAAATCCTAATGGATCTTCGTGTATTGTGAATTTTATGATTTTAGACTATTGACAAATTATGACATTAACTATTATCATAAAGATTAATGATAGAATTATAAACATACTTAGTTTTAAGTATATACCTATATTAATTAATTTAATGAATGACATACCTTACATAACAACCACTGTTATTTGGTGAATAAAATTCTGATTTCTGATTTCGTTGATCGGAATGTCATGAAATTTGGCAGGCAGTAACTAGTAACTAATTCCCCGAACTGTGAACTCGCGCTGGCCCGATTTGGCTCATGTTCGAACTTATAAATTCTATTTTCTTTATTTACTTGCCTGCCAAATTTCATAACATTCCGATCAACAATACTCGAGTTATCGTCGAACAAACATTCATACATACAAACGCCGGACGCTTCGCTCGCTCGTTGAAATATTTTCCTCAGTAAAAATTGTTCCTCGTTATTACGTTATTAGTTACGACGATAACAAAAAGATTTTAAGACATCTTTCAAGACATGAACTGCGCTTGTTCTGCCCTTACTGGTGACTAATTACGAAATACCGTAACTACTGGACTCACCTAATCTTCCATTTTATTATATTTTTGCCTACGACTTAATTGGCATAGTTTGCAGCAGCAGTTTTAGCTACGCACGAATCTTAAGACGACATATATAGTAAAATAATGTAATTTTAAAACAGTAGACCAAGCCTTAATACAATAGATAGGGTTCTGAAAACTAGTAGTTCGCCCCGAACTTTGAACTCGCGCTCGCCCGATTTGCGCTTTACCGATATGGTTCATGTTCAAACTTAAAATTTATATTTGCCATATTTACTCGCCTGCCAAATTTCATGACATTCTGATCAGTGGTACTCGAGTTATTGTCGAATAAACATTCATACATACATACATACATACAAACGCCGGATTGTTCCAGTAGACTCTCGCTTCGCTCGCTCGTTCAACAATAAAGGAAGTTTTTTCCAAAACGATAGCATATAAAACTTCGCGACATCGAAAAAAATTGCATAGTGAATGCTGTTTTTCACCATTACTATTTGAAAAGGGGTTATTGGTTCACCAAAAACAGTGAATAAAACGCTCTTTTCCTCACTGAGTGAGAACAAGTAACTTTTTAAACTTTTTGGGTAGGCAAAGGCAAAGGTATTTGTGACCATACAGCCATCTTAAAACATAATCACCCGAGAAGCTATAAACTATAAATCTTGCAATCACTACATTTTATGTTCCACAAAAATGCCTGAATAAAGCATTTTAAATTTGGATCAAGCGTCAATGCACAATATAAAAAAATATCTTACCAAACGTACTGGATGGCCGCTTGGAAAAAAGACCAAAAAAAAAAAAGAACCGCCATTTTTATGTTTTGTTCTCTTATTAATTTACTATGTACCGATTGGTTGTAAGTATAATAAAATTTGATTCAAATAGTTAATATGGTACTGTTTATTTTCTCATAGTCAATGGTGAAAAGTAGAGTACATAACTCGTGAAAAGAAAATTCCATCTCGGCTCTTGGATCTCTCGCTCCGCTCAGGATTCTACTCTAGAATCCCTCGCTTCGCTCGGGATTCAACTTTAGAATCCTTCGCTCCTCTCGGGATCCACCTTTGAGCCTCGAAAGAAATTCCCTTTTTTTTCATTTGTTGTGTAATCTACTATTTTCAGTTCAAAACAGTAGTTCGTCCATACTAATAAAGTCAAAATAAGAATAATGAGTGTTGTAAACCTATTATCTAACTAAAACACAGAATTACGTTTTTGTTAAAACGCTCTCTATTGAATTTATATTAACTTTTTTATCACTTAAAAACAATTACACACTTTAACATTTACATTAAAAACAGCATTGGTGAATACCCTTCTCTTGATTCACCGCACTACTCGGACGCGCACTTTTTCAGATATGTTTATCTCTTTCGTTGTGCAATGGACATATATATTGTGCCTTTCCCTTCCCGCCACGTGATCTGGATTTACTACCCACACGATCAATTAGATTACACAATATATACTTACAAAGCATAAATAATAAAAGAGATATTTGATTTTGAAATGTTACAACCCTGTGCATCAGAATAATCAGAAAAAAATTAATCTTAAATTTCTCTGGTCTGGAATCCTATCACATTTCGATTCTATAGTTTAAAATATAATTCTACATTTATATAAAAGATTATTTCGCATTTGAAGAAAATTATTTTAAAAATATGAAAATTATCTTTAAATTTTCTAAAAATACATTTTTTACCCTTACAATATATACATTTTTTTTCTTGACGTTACACCTGAGCTTTGTGTTGTGATTGACTGTAAATTAATAATCATACAGAAAAAATACAAATATGGTATTTTTTATCATCTAAAACAAAATACCTTAATATTTATTAAACTAAAGTGAATTGACACACCGTTATTTCGTGTATTAAGAAAAACTTGTATATCTACGTTAAGGTTTGTCTTTCGATCCCTTGTAATAGCAAAGGAGAGACAATTTTTTGGAAGCAGATCTACTAAGAAAAGAGTTATCGACTAGTTGCTACCAACGAAAGCTAAGAAACTGGTTTTCATACCCGCGCCTTAATTTTCTAATCATTCACGTTATTTTTCATAAGCGTTATTTTTTGTACAATTAAGGTATTCGATATTCAGCCGAATAGTAGATAGATAGATAGATAGATGCTTTATTTATTAACCAGGTTTTTTTCTTATAAAACTAATACAGCCAGTATTTGGCCAAATACCGAATACTCAAAATAATTTGGCCAAGTGCCAATCGCAGAAAGGGTTCCGTAGCACCCCACAATACGGGTGCGGAACTCTAAAAACATTACGGTAAATAATAAAAATATACACGTGCCAAAGCAACACAAGTCTACAAATAACAAGGCGCTAAAATGGTAGCACCTGAAAAAAAAATGGTAGCACCTTCTGCGTACTTTTTAATATTATTTGTTTTACTTTAGAGTATGTCCTACAAACAAAATTTTAAACTTTTCTGTTTTACCATCTTTATGTAAGAGAGAAAACCAATAACGTTTGAATAATTCCACTTTTTCGAGGTTTCTTGTATGGGGACCCACCTAAAATGTCTGTTTTTATATATATTTTATTACTTGTCGTGGTAGAAGCCATAGTAACACGTATTCTGTGGTAATTTCAACTTTCTACTTATTACGGTTGAGGCTGTAGGTAGACCTCTGTTGCAGACGGACAGCGGAGGCTTAGCAATAAGGTCGATACCCCTCGGGTACGGAACCCTAAAAGATGGGCCGTAATATTTGTTATATCTTTAAAAATATTATAAAGATATCTCAATGTTTTTAGGGTTCCGTCCCAAACGGGACCATATTACTAAGCCTCTGATGTCTGTCTGCATGGACTGTCAAAATGCACAGTTGAATCATTTCAAATTAACTGACTGTTTTGTTTATTATTCATATGTATTAATTTTCCATTTAAATTTTTCCAGTTTATGTTCTTTTAATTGTTTCTAAATTTTTCGGAACTGGCAAATAATACGCCGTACTCGTTTGCTTGCGACGTCATCTCGATAATATTTTCGATTATAAAACATAATTTACGAATCCTTGTGCGACAACGATATGTTGGTGCATGAACTGGTCGTGGCCAAAATCGAAACTAACGCTGGCGCCGCCATCCTGTTTTAGAACGGCGCTCCCATGTCTTGCTTATGACAGCCACGCGCCAAAAAAGCCTTTATTGAAATTACTATTTCGTCTATGATTGAACACAAAAACGGTAAATCTTAGGCTGTACCTGACACTAGAATATGATTTTCGATTTTCGAGGGTTTTTTTGACAAAAGTAGGACTTTCTTAATATTGGAAAAAATATATTTGATTAATTGGTATTTTGTCTAGGTGATATACTTATAAACAATGTACTAAGATTTATACTTTTGTCAAAAAAAAATTTCATTTTTTCATTTTTTAAAAACTTTATTCATCATAAGTAATTAGGCACAATAACAATATTCCGCCAAACTGTTAAAACAGTTTATCGGCAGACATAAATCTCTCTTAATGATAAGCACTTATGATTATTAAATCCTAAATAAAAAAGATAAACCGCGTAGAGGGTAGTTTTAACATTTTGTATCATTCGCTCGAGTTGTTGTTGGGTAACAAAAGACGAGCGAATGCCGTGTGTGCGTTACCGCAGTATGACACGGTATAACAAATATTAAAGTAGGTACTTAAATGAAAACATTTTCAAGACCAAAAATAAATACTTTTTATAAATTCGTACTACTAATATGTGGATTTAACAAAAAGAAATCTTTTAACCTCTTCTTAATTTGAGTTTTAGTACCTTTGTAGTCTTTTATGTCTTGTGGAATAGCATTGAATAATTTTGGAATAAGCCAATTTTTGCAACGTTTTCCATAAAAATTTGAAACTTTTGGTACTACTAATTTAACAGATATTTGTGACCTAGTTTGATGTCCATGTTTAATTTTTATTTTGTATTCGTTGTTCCAAAATTCTTCTATTGCTATCAAAAACAAACACTTTTTGTGTGCTGGAAGAATTTTGCATTTCTCATACAACAATTCATAATTTTCTTTATGTTCAGTTTTGGTTTTTTCTTCATGTATTCCTCCCTCTTTTTTGGTTTTCAAACGTTCGTTTCAAGAACGTGTTTAAGAGATCAACTTGATTTTTTTTCATAAAATAGGTAACTGGTTTATAAATAAAGGTTTTCTACTTAAATCTAGTATTTTTTCCCTACAAAATATTTCAGTATTACCTAAAAACCTTCCGATCTGCTGTTTCGCGCGTAATTATTAGTATTATGCATCCTAGACAAATAGGTCAATTAGCTAACCAATAATCGCCTCTATCAAAAGCTAATAAAGTATTTGACATTGGCCTTTTTGTGTTGGACGGGTAATAACATTTTTTCCTAGGGTATGCCATGATATGAGTAACTATCTAGTCTCTAACACGTCGTTATGGCATACATGGATTTCACCAAGAACTTTCTAAATGAGTTTATGTATCCTTGGAAGACTCCCAGTTGTTTTTTGTTCTGTTATAACTACTTATAATTAATCCCCAATTTTGATTCAATCCAATTTCCCTCTTCAGCACTGTATCATTTCTGTGTATAATCTATTCTGTTCTATTGAGGCAAATATCTCCGACATTTCTTAAAAGATTTAATTTTTTTTGTTTGAAAGTGTCTGCTTCCAGGCAGGTCATATTTTAGTTTGATCGTGATCTGATGATGGTCTTTAGATGGTTGAACTCCTCAATGGATGACAGCATATCACTTGATATTGCGGCAAACGCTTTGTACTAATTACTTTGTACTAATTATAATTGCAAAGTGTTACTTAAAAATTTACATATATCCACCTGATCTTCGATCCTGGCCTCATCACCATAGAATTCCTTAATGGATGACAGTAAATAATTCGAGATTTCGGGAATCACTTTGTATCAGTTTGTTCCTTGCAGGATATTACTTGAAGATTGTCATTATGCTACCTGAACTTCGACCCTGGCCTCATCACCATAGAACTCCTCAACGGATGAGAGCACATAACACTATATTTCGGAAATCACTTTGTCTGAGTGTATTATTTCCAGGGTATTACTTGAAAATTGACAATATGCGCACCGAACTTCAATCTTAGCCTCATCACCATAGAATTCCTCAACGAATGACACCACGTAACTCTAAATGGCAGCTATGTGCCTGTTTCGTCAACTGCTGGACATAGGCCTTTTCAGGATTTCGCCACTCTTGGCGGTCCTCCTGGAAGAAATGCCCATACTCACACACGCTGGGCGGGCGGGTTGGTGAGCGCGGTGCCGAAACCCTTGCACCAGTGACGCCGCTGCCCGTCACCAGTCTAATTTATATAAGGCCCGGCAATTGGGGATGGATTTACCGCCATCCATCGGTCCCAGGCAATGGTGGGCCGCCTGGTTTTGCCTGAGAGCTGTCCTCTTACTCTCCCCCGAATAACTTCGGGAGGATTTCTGAGTAAGTTAGTGTGCTCATTGCAGGATATTACTTGAAAATTGTCATTATGCCACGGGACCTTTGAATTTGGAACTCCTCAAATGAGGCAATCAGAGTGCTCACTGTAGTCTACCCATTTTTCACAATTTAACCCATCAACACTAGCAATAATAATAATAAGTGATATCAAATATTATAGCAGACATTTACTAAAAAGTTTAAAATAACTACATACTGACCGATGGTACCGAAATAACACTTTTGGCGACTTCTTTCTTCCTGAAACATATGTTATCTAGAAGTCAGCGTATTCCCCATAGTATAGAGCACAAAAACCAATATAAGAGCGCCGACTTCTAGAGACCATGTGCTTCAGGCAGAAAGAAAGAAGGCGGCAAAAGAGTGATTTCGGTATCACCGGTCAGTATGTACTAATTATTTTAAACTTTTTAGTGAATGTCTGCTATGATATTTGAAGTAAGTTATAATTTTTTTTTAAATTTCATTTATACTGAATACTAATACGAGCCTTGAGGGTGAATCTAGCTAGTTGTATACCTTAACTGAATACTAACCGAGACTAGAGGGTGAATTTAATAGTTTGTGATACCTAGTTAACCCTGATCTTTCGAGGCAAGCAAACGGATCTCCAGATAAGTGAGTCATTCACTAAAATACCTACCATACAACAGAGACATAACCACAGACGGTTGCAATATTTTCAGGAATCCGATAATGAGGTGGAGAATGCAGTGCGCTTTGTGAATAGTATGCTCGGCGAACAGAATTTGCAGCGAGGACCCTCGCCTGATGGGCAGCCGGAGCGGGTGTCTTTCATGCAGGTGCAGAATAAGCACCTTAACGTTAACTACGAGATCATTAGAAAATTCGGGAAGGAAGTTCTGCCGTTCCAGAAAAGGTGATACACTGTGGCTTAGCTTTTTGGTTTTTGCTTATGACGATACTAAAAAAAACATTAAAAAAATATCTTTATATTATTATACCTGGCCAGCAGTTTAGTTATGGGATTTTTTAAATAGCTGTCTTTTCTATTCTTATTTTTTGACTAATCAGAGTCGAATTTGTTTAAAACAAACTCTCAAACATAAAAAAATCACAGACCTTGCGGTCTACGTAACAATCAATGTGTATTTAAAATTTACTTGGGGCTATAACAAAACATAAAAACTTACTACTGAGTTTAAATAAAGAGCGGAAAATAACATAGAAAACTTTTTATCCTGGAATGCGTAATTCCTCGGGAATCTGCAAGCTTTTGAGATATGTCACTTTTGAAATATCTCACTTTTGACATCTGTCAAACTAAAATTAAAATAAATTGTTTTGTTAAATAAATACATTAGTATACGTTCTACATGTCAATATTATTCTTTATAAAACAATAAAATAAAATAAAATAAATATTATATGGGAAGTACATAAAAATATATTATTTAGGTTGGGCTACTAAAATGTAATAAAATAAGAGTAAAACACTGAAGTAAAGTCGTTTGCAATAGAATCCAACAATCATGTAAACAAATATGGCGGACTGACATTGACAGCGTATTGTTTATGCCCATAGTGATGTCATAGTGTTCTAATTTAATTTTAATTAAATTTATTTTTCTAATTATTTTAATTTTAAGTCATAGACTATGGCCCATAGTAGGATAGGTACTAAAATAAAACTGACTAAATAGATTAAATATATAAGCCATAGACTATAAAATAAAACTGATTATATATAAAAAAGTGTTTATTAAAACAAATTTAAATCTTCGTCTTCGTCATCATCACTATCAGAAGTGTCGCCGGTGACCGTAATTATAAATGGAACCACTGTGTCATCGCTTGCCGTGTCTAAAATGCCGTCGAGCTTTTTCATTTCTTCCTCTTCCTTTAGGACGTGACTTACGCATTTCGACCATTGTTCGGCTCCGATTCTCGCCAACCGAAATAAATAGATTTCCGTTGTAGGTACTAGATCTAAATCATTCTTACCTCCTGATTACTCCTTGAGAAAAAATACCGATCGTATGCTATATCAAAGTCCGTGATGCCGTGCAAAGGTCGTCGTTCCAAGAAAAATATGTCCAGCCAAATCGTAAAGCAAAACAAAAGTCCAAAATGAGAATGCAAAGTCGTAGAAATCGGAAACAGAAAACGGAAACAGAAAACACTAATGCACAGCGAACCCACAGAACAGTGAATGACTGTGAATGACAATTCTAACAAAATGGCCACCTGTCAATTTTTAAAAACTAACCATTATTTTTATGGCTTAGGATACAATCCGTTTTGGTTAATTATATTAAGCTCTTGAAAAAAATTTTTTATTGTATTCAAATAATATTAAATTAAAATAATTTATTAAATTAAAAATAAAAGATAACTTCAGATTACGAACAACACTAACTTTTCAATGACTTATAGAGTTCGATGAGTAAAAAACTAAGATGACAGCTTGTCAAATACTTCGAAATTTTTACGTTGCAAATGTTTTAACAAATTTAACTTATAAATACAAGTTAAATCGTGTTGAAGATAATGTGAAAACAATGGTGCGTTCGTTGAAATCAGACTATGTTCATAATTGATCGTCAAATGTATGTGATTACGGAGTAATCGTGACAATTTGGTTTGTTTACATGATTGTTGGATTCTATTGCAAACGACTTTAGATTATTCTGTTTATAGTCATAACCGCACTCATTATCTTATATTAGACATAGACCTACGACAGTTTATCCCTCAGAAGAATAACTAATATTCTTCTGAGGTATATCCTAAGTCTATGGATATGCTAGTTCCGCCAATATTATCAAATCGGATATGCTCATAGACTTAGACTTACGACAGTATATCCCTCAGAAGAATAACTAATATTCTTCTGAGGTATATCCTTAATCTATGGATATGCTAGCTCCGCCATTTTGATTCTATAAATAAGTTGGTAGCACTGTACCACAAAGTTGCCAACCTGATAAAATAAAGAAAGTGTCTACTGTGCCACTAGTATCAGTTTCTTTATACTTTATGACATGAATAAAGAGGTTGATTTTGCCAACTGCATGACGTCAGCACAACAAAGCTATAAAAATTATTAAAAGTTTACTACTGCTAGGAATGAAGAAATAAAAAAATTGTTGCTTATAATTAGTCCACTTTAAAAAACTAAAATATAAAATCAGTGTACTTTACATATCAAATTGTAAAATCTTATACCAGGTCCCACAAAAGAGGTCTGATTTTTGGAAAAGCCAGTTTATGTTCTGGTTTCAGAGTAGTGCATACCAAGCCTCGGGAAAATAACAATATTTTTTCTGACATATCTTATAACGAAATAAATAAATTCACATGGAAGCGTAAATAAATTAATTTCTTTAAACGTTTCTCCTAATGAATCTCGGTACTTCATGTTTTAAATAGAATGAATTGCTCTCTTTTGCAAGACAAAGACTTCTTACATATCCGTGGCTCTACCCCAGTGGAGCACAATGCTGCGGAAGAAACTAAAAGACAATAACCTAGCAATATCTACATCAGTAAGTTGCCTCATACGTTTAACAGCATATGCGACCGAACTAAGTCTGTCACTATTGACATTGTGTTAATTTTGACGTCTTTTTCTTCAAATGCATGTCAGTTTCACCATCTGTCAATTTTGACAGGTGTAACTTTTGATTACTATCACTTTAAATATCTGTCACTTTGGATATCTGCAACTTTTGACATCTGTCAATTTTGTTATCTATCACTTTTGAGATCTGTCAGCATTGACAGCTGTATCTTTCGATTTCTATCACTTTTGACATCTGTTGGTTTGGACATCTGTCTCTTCCGATGTTTGTCAATTTTGGCATCTGTAACTTTTGATATCTGTCACTTTTGACATGATTTTGATATTTATCACTTTTGACATGTCTAGTTCCATCATATTCATAAATTTAAAGATCGAAATATAAAGAAAGTAAGACATAAGACATAACAATAGAGTTGCGGCGGATAAACTGAAAATATCCAAGTCTAGTGTATCCAGAATAAAAATTCAAGATATCGGATGAAAGCTTTTGTAAAATTAGCCACCCCCAAGTACGCCAAAGACCAAGAGATGCGTGCTCAGCGAGGCTGTTAATATTAAAGAAATATCTAATCATTGATGATGAAATTATACAACTGTTGAACAGAGCGATGTTCCTGGTAATCAAAATTTCCACGCTATTAATCATGACGATATAGATTATGACGAAAAAGTCGCACTTAAGGCCAGGTTTTTAGATAAATACCTCGTTTGGCAAGCCATGGATGAAAACGGCAATATTTCTGAACCCTTTATTTGTACGGGATCTATGAACTCTCAAATTTACCGTAGAGAGTGCAATATCAAACTTTTGATACCTTTTATAGACAAGAATTATCGGAGGGAGGATATTGTATTTTGGCCGGATATGGCGTCGTGTCATTACGAGTCTGAAGTCGTTCAATATTTATAGTCGGCGAATATCGATTTCATAACTAAACAAAACAATGCTCCAAATGTGCCTCAAGCTAGAAGCAACGAAATGTTTTGGGCTTTATATAAAAAAAAGTATAAAAAGTTAACAGAAAAACCAAAAACATTAACAGTATTTGAATACACCTGGGGACTAGATTGGCCAAAAGAGTTGCAGCCATATCTGGAAAAGCAGCTATGAGGCGTGCAGCTATCCAATCCAAATCCATCAGCCTGTTTCGTCCACTGCTGGACATAGGCTTTTCCAGGATTTCACCACTCTTGGCGGTCCTCCTGGAAGAAATGCCCATACTCACAAACGCTGGGCAGGCAGGTTGGTGAGCGCAGTGCCGAAGCCCTTGCACCAGTGACGCCGCTGCCCGTCACCAGTCTGTTTTATATAAGGCCCGGCAATTGGGGATGGATATACCGCCATCCATCGGTCCCAGGCAATGGTGGGCCGCCTGGTTTTGCCTGAGAGCTGTTCTCTTACTCTCCCCCGAATAACTTCGGGAGGATTTGCGAGTAAGATGGTGGTACCTCCCGGTAGCCCGGCAGTAGCTCTACCACCTATTAGTAGTTCTACCACCTATTGCAATGCAGCATAGTGCAGCTATTAATTTAAGAAAATCGGCTATAAAGATATCGTTCGAGCAAATTCAATATAGATTATGTAAATACACAAATTTTACGTTCATATGTCTAGTATATATGTCAACAATTATATATATATTATCATTAAATATTTTAAAGATAATTTTGTCTGTTTTATTCTGGAACACCCCAGTTATTTTTCCCTATCCCCATTTTCAACCCCATACGACATATAACGCCACCATTTTTCGAACCTTTGACCGCAAACGTCCTCCTAGTCCTCAAAGTCCTGCACTGCTAATATCACTTGGCCGTCAGACCAGTCTCCGAAGCCAGCGGGCGATTTGCATGTCCAAAGCCGCTGGATACGTGCAACGGTGGTTTTCTCAGATGCTGAGTAATCCTATGCTTTTACCGGCTAACCTTTTGAGTATACTCTGTCCCCAGAAATCGAAATCCGTAAGTTATTTGTCACGCTCACACGCCGACCATCACCTGGTTTCACAATTACACGTATTCCATACACGATTTTAGCACCACTATTCTAATTCATCCATTCATCCATCAGCCTGTTTCGTCCACTGCTGGACATAGGCCTTTGCAAGACTTCGCCACTCTTGGCGGTCCTCCTGGAAGAAATGCCCCTATTCAAACACGCTGGGTAGGTGGGTTGGTGAGCGCGGTGGCGAAACCCTTACACCAGCCAGTGACGCCGCTGCCCGTCACCATCCTGTTTTATAAATGGCCCGGCAATTTAGGATGGATATACCGCCATCCATCGGTCCCAGGCAATAGTGAGCTGCCTTGTTTTGCCTGAGAACTGTTCTCTTACTCTCCTCCGATTAACTTCGGGAAGATTTCGTGTAATATGGTGGTACCTCCATCAGCTGTACCACCTACTAATCCATCTAATTAATTCATTAAATTATCGACCACCAGTTGTTTCAAAAACAACTTCCAAAGTGACAGATGAAAAGTGTTGCCATAAGGCGTTTTACAAAAACCACTAAGAATATTAAAAATCCTGTTCCATTTCGGACAATTAATAAATATCAGAGCTAATTAATTTTAATTTAAATGAAATTTAGAATGGACAAGCAAGTAGCTATAAACAATAACCACAAGAATTTGTAAACATAAATTATGTATTTTTCACAGAAGCGGTCGTCAACACCCAATGATGGGATTCGGTAAGAAATGTAAGGTGGTACCAATGGATAAGTACAAATTTAGAAAAAATGGTGAGTTTAAAATGTTATAGTTTCTCACGGCTCCCTAAATGATAATTGCTTTATTTCATGTCACAATAGCCTATAATAATATATTGATAAATAATTGAACTTTTTATGAAGGACCCTAGCTCCAATGGAGAGTGCGCACTTAGAATCAATAATCACCTCATAGTATAATCAAGTATATTTGATTAAATAATGTAATCAATGGACTTTGGAGAAAATCAGTAAGCAACATCTACAAAAATATCACTCTGTCAGAGTATCACAAATTAGGCCGCAGGCTGCCGTGGTATTATTGCTATAAAATCTTCAACACGCTCCCTGAATTTTCAACTGCAGCCCTAGGCCACTTATGCACTTGTAGTGCTTGTACACAAGCAACGCTTTTGTTAAAACGTCAGCTAGCATAAAATCTGTCGACATGTGTTTCAATTTTAAAATTTTGTTCCTAAGTACTTCCCTTATAAAGTGGTGCTTTGTATCCTTATTGCTTGGTACGAGCATGATAGACAGGATCCTTAGCAAGGTAAATCGCCCCCTGATTGTCAACATAGATAGTAGTTTTTGATAGTTCCAATAGACCTATCTCTTTTAATAAACTACTCAGGTAGAGGGCTTCCTTTATTGTCTCGCTGGTACTGATATATTCAGCTTCAGTAGAGGATGTGGCTACAGTTCTCTGATTTTGAGATCGCCAAGCAATAGCTGCTCCGCCCAAAACAAAAGCATAGCCGGAATACGAACGCCTATCTACATAGCGATTCCCCCAATCTGCATCTGAGTATCTTGTAACGTTTGTCCTGTTCTTTTAAAAGTAGGATGATAGTCGATAGTTTTCTTTAAATATCTTAGAACTCTTTTGGCCGAAATCCAATGCACATTTTTAAGACATGTCATAAATTGCGCCAATTTTGAAACTGTATTGCAAATATCAGGTCTGGTACCCAGGCTTAGGTACATCAAAGTCTCTATCAGTTCACGATATGGCCATAGTTCCTGTTCTTTGCTAACTTCATCCAGGCTCTCTTCTTTAGATTCTGCAAAGTTTAGTCCAACTTCAAATGGAGTGGATACTGTTTTGCTTTCTTCCATTCTAAATTACTTTAGTTGTCTATTATTTACTTCTTCTGTGACAAGCTTATTTTACCATCTTTCTTCTCAATTTCAATACCAAGACAGTATTTCGCTGGTCCAAAATCTTTTAGCTCAAATTCTTCACTAAAATCCCTTTTAAATTGCTCTATCCACTTGATATCCTGTGAAGCAACCAAGATGTCATCCACATAAATGACAAATATTAAAATTTATCCATCTCCTCTACGCTGGTGATAAAGACATGGTTCATTTACGGTCGTAGTTAGGTTAATCTTCCGAAGTTTTTCATCTAATTTAAAATACCACTGCCGCCCTTCATCATCAATCTGACCATTTAAGTATGCTGTGTTTATATCAAGCTGATGAATCTCAAGGTTCAGCTCTACATCAAGTGCCATTAGCAGTCTGATTGTCTCAAGTATTGCAACTGGGGTAAACGTTGAGTGGTAGTTAATACCATAACCATTCTTCATTGTAGTCATGTCAACATTCAATTTTGTCTTCAACACGTAGCGAAAACCAACAATGTCTCGGTCCTTAGGCTTCTTTACAATATCTCAAGTCTCATTCTTGATTCAACTTAAAATCTCAGACAGGATTACCTCTTGCCATTCCTCATGATCATCGCTTGACAAAGCTTGTTTTAGTGATATTTCAACGAATGCAGAGATAAACTCTCCATCATTTTCGATTTGTTGTTCCATCTCTTCTTCATGTGTTTCTACCATTTGATAAACCTTCTTAGGACAACCGCGCTCCCCCTTAATACACTTTGGTCATCCAGGAGCTCTTCTTAAAGTTACCTGTTTAACTTGTCTCTCAACAGTTGGTTCGGGCTCGTTCATAACTCTTTTACAGCTGGAAATCACTCCATCACCGGAATGTCCACCTTTGCCTGAGTGTTCTCCTCCTCCCGAGTGTTCGCGCTCATCAGTGTGGTCTCCAGCGCCCGCGGATGGCCTCTGTATAATTTTAGTACGTGTGTCAAACTCCAACTCTTGAATTTGTGTGCCATCTTTTGGTTGAGTTTCTTCAACTGAAGGTTGAACGCTTTTTTTGTTCTTTAACTTTCTCAATTCCATTTGAAATTTAACATCTCGAGCTTCTAGCACCTTATGTTCAGTGGATATCCAGATGCGATATCCTTTGCTCGATTTAAGGTATCCGACAAAGATTACCTCTCTGGCACGTGCATTGAATTTATCCTTCCCTGGCGTCTTATCCAATACATACGCTTTAGTTCCAAAGCTTTGAATATTTTCTTAGTTCACAGCAGTACCAGTCCATTTCTCGAATGGAATGTCACCTTCCAAGCTGCTGGTTGGACAGCGGTTACGTACGTAAGATGCAGTCACAACTGCGTCCACCCAAAAGCCTACAGATAGACCAGAGGATAATAACATGCAACTGGCCAGTTTCATCAAGGTTCTATTCACGCGTTCACTAACGCCATTCATTTGGGGTGTATGTGGCACTGTCAGCCGTCTTTGAATACCTTCGCTCTTGCGAAAATCATCAAATTCGTGAATGCAATATTCACCGCCGTTGTCACTGAAGAAATTTTATTTTCTTCCCTGTCAAATTTTCAGCGTAATTATTATATATGTTCAATGCACTCAATACTGCACTTTTATCCCCTAGTAAAAAAAACTTTACACCATCAAGAACTGTCATCAATAAATGTTACAAAATATTTCTCACCGCCTATTGATTGCATTTACATCGGACCTACTACGTCTGAGTGTATGATTCGTAATTTTTCATTACACGGTCCACACGACCTTGGAAATGGTAACAAACTCATGTTAACACATATATCACAGTTGTAAATCTCGCATTAATCTGCCTCTTTTACATTATACTTGGAACGGTTCAGTAATTTTGAAAGATCTCTACCATTTAAGTATCCCATACGCTCATGCCAAGCAAGGATATCAGTTGAATTAAGAACAAGATAAGCTTGTTCGTTAAATTTTCTAACATGGTAAAGATCCCCTTTTCGTTCTGCTGTCATCACAGTTCTACCCGTCACATCATTTATACAGGCTCTATCTTTAGTAAAGTTAATTTCATACCCGTTATCAGCAATTTTGACCACAGATATCAAATTTCTACAAAGATCTGGTACGTACAATGTATTTTGGAATGTTATATGCCTTTTATCTGATGCTGACAATTTTACGTCACGTTTGCCCTTGATATCAGTCGACAGATTTGATGCTAGTTTTAGTTTATCCTGCAAAACATTGAAATCTTTGGTAAATTGAAATCTCTATCATTGCACAAGTGTGATGTATATCCACTATCAAGGATCCAATCATCTTCTAGAGATTTTAAAGAATTAGCAGAGTTCGTACAATTAAAAAGAATATCAAATGTACTGTCCTCTTCCTTTTTCAGCTCTTGTGCACATCTTGACTCATTATTATTTCGCTTCATCTTGCATTCCGAAGCTTTATGTCCCATTTTGTGACATTTAAAACATTTAAACACAAATTTACTAGGTCCAACTTTCTGGTCATCAGGTTTCAAGTTCTTTTTCGGTGCTTTGCGTACAATGTTCACAGTTTCGTTCGAACACGAGCTATTCGCTTTTTCTAATATTTTTATTTTTAGAACCTTTATATTCGGTAACTGCAGAGATGCACTCTATTGCGCATTTTCGTAACTCGCGGCGCGCCGGTAGGCTATTTATTCCAAGCAAATTAAAGATTGACCCGGACATTTGAAACCTCAAGCTAAAAATTGGTGAAAATGATGAAGAATTGTGTTCTGATGAAATCTCAAACATCCCAAAAAGTCCATCTTGGGGAAAAAACGCCATCTTGAAAAAACCGCCGTCATATTGGATTTGTCAAATTTTAAGCATAGCCGCTGAACCGAACGTCTGATTGTATCCATTTTTGCGCCAAATTACTTAATTCAGTTACACATTAATAATAACATACCAATTTTAGTGCTTAAAAATAATAATATTTATTATTTTTCAAGCACCAAAATTTCTAAAATTTTAATAAACGAAAGTTCAAAAATTTTAATAAATGTTAGAAATTAGGTATATTTTTTCTTATTATGACTGGAGATTGACTAAACTAGAGCCAACGAGATATGGCACCTATGACGTTTAAATACCTACCAAGTTTCGTAATAGTTTATGGGTAAGTGTCACTAAAATAATCTAATACGTGGGACGCACTATAAGTTTCCGGAATGAATATGAAAAAATACTATTAAAGGTACAAAATTAATTTATTGTTTTTCAAAATAATCTCCCTTGGCGTCTATGCACTTTTTCATTCGATCAAACCAGTTTTGAAAACTTTTGTGCCACTCCCCTGTGGTGACCTCTGAAACGTGTTTTTCATACTCCTCGACAGCCTCTTCTGGTGATGAAAATCGTTGACCGCGTAATTGGTTCTTAATTATTGGGAACAGAAAAAAGTCACAAGGTGCCAGGTCGGGACTGTATGCAGGATGACTCATGAGTTCTACATTTTTCGTCTTCAAAAAGTCGTTTGTCTGTCTGGCCGTGTGAGAACTAGCATTGTCGTGGTGCAGGATGATACGGCGTTTACGGTTATTTTTACGGAGTTCGTCAATAACTTCCGGCAAACAAATGGTCGTGTACCAGTCACTATTCACGGTACGACGATTCTCTAAAGCAACAGTAGCCACGTGTCCAGTTTTATTAAAAAAAGAAGCAATCATCCGCTTAGATGCACTTTTCACGCGCGCCACTTTGGTTGGTTTCGGCTCATCTTGAAAGACCCATACGCTCGATTGCTGCTTTGTTTTGGGATCGTAGCAATAAATCCATGTTTCATCACCTGTTACTATGTCCCACACCAAATTTGACGCACCTTCGTTGAATCTGGTAAGCATGGCACTGCACCAAGTGACGCGGTCCGTTTTTTGAGCCTCGGTCAAGTTGTGTGGGATCCACCGCGAGCACAGCTTTCTCACACCCAAATGTTTGTGTAGGATTGATTGTATTTGACTCATGCCTATTTCTAAGGATGCGCGAATTTCATGGTAGGTCACATGCCTGTCTGTTTCAATCATACGGCGCACAGCATCGATGTTTTTGTTGGTCACAGCGGTGGACGGCCGACCATCACGAGATTCGTCACTGAGATTGATACGACCACGCTTGAATTCTGCAAACCAGCTATAAACAGTCGTCTTGCATGGTGCTTCATTGCCAAAAGCTGTTTCAAGCCGAGCGATGCTCTGTTGAGCTGTCAAATTACACTTTTTTAAATGGCGCCACAAGGTAAAAACAAAAGACAGTCAGATGAAACAAACTGCATTCTACAGCCAAAGAGTTCTATTTTCAAATGTTGCAATAAATTTTTAAATATTGTTTATGTAAGTGGCCAGTTCCGGAAACTTTTAGTGTTACCTATGTACTTCATTGTTGCTGGCAGCGAAAAGTGACGTACTACTCGTTTAGATCATCATTTTTCGATTTTATGTAAACTTTATAGCAAAAGTTTCTATTTTTTTAAAACTCAAAGGATTATGAGGAATGATAGTGGCTGAATTGTAATCAATAAATAACGGGTTCTATTCTCCTTAATCGTACGGCTCCATCTGTTTACAAACTATATCTTTATATGAATAAAAAATTGTAAACCAGTTTTCTAGATTTTTATGGCTGCTTTGTTAATGTAAGCAAATGCAGATTTGCCATTTGTATTATTATGATGCATGTTGTATGACGTGTGAAATAAATCGATATTTTATTTACTCAAGTCGCGATTTTTATTTTTGCCGAAATTAAAACGCACCCCATCACTAAACGCAGCTGTCATAGGTGCCATCTCTCGTTGGCTCTTCTTATAGGTGTTCATTCCCTGGTAGTGTTGCAAGTGTGCTCTAGCAATTTCGTAAGACAAGACATCTAAAAAGGGACAATTTCGAAAGAAAAGTGACGGTTTTTCAATAACACTTAAATGATTGACCTTAAATGTTTGGCTTGTTTAAGCACTTTTAGTTAAAATTTGAGTAAAATGGTAATTTTGAAAGCTTAAAAGTAACTTTTTAAAAATTTTAGAACTTTCTTTTGTCGCATTTGAATAAATATTATAATTTTCTAAGCACCAAAATTGGTATGTTGTTATTAATTTGTAACTGAATTGAGTAATTTGGCGCCAAAATGGATACAATCAGTCGTTCGGTTCAGCCGCTATGCTAATATGATGGTGGTTTTTACAAGATGGTGGATGGTCCCCAAGGGGGATTTTTGGGATGTTTGGGATATCGATCAGAACACTATTATTCATAATTTCCACTAATTTTTAGCTTGAGGTTTCAAATGTCCGGGTTTGGGCAAATTTTTCCTTTATTTTCCGGGAGTAATTCAATAGAAAGATCGACAGCATGTCATCGTGTATAGTGACACCCATATCAAATCACTTAAATGCTTTCGTACATCATCGCCTTCTTTGTCAATTTCTTCAGCAAACTTGCTTTCCTTGCGGGACCTTTAGATGCATAATTATACGGTATGAAGGAGCCTAGCTCCAATGCAGAGTGCGCACTTAGAATCAATAATCACCTCATAGTATAATCAAGTATATTTTTTAAATATTGTAATCAATGGACTTTGGAGAAAATCAGTAAGCAACATCTACAAAAATATCACTCCATCAAAGTATCATAAAGTGGCGTTATTGCTATAAAACCTTTAACATTTTCATAGGAGGCTTTTGCACAATGTAAAGATAGTTTGTCTTGATTTAAGCTAACAAACAGAAAAAGTACGCGTAATGTTAATGCTGTGGGAGTGGCGTAAAGTTAATTATTCCTTGAAAAGATCAAGAATGACAAAAGAAAATGTTTGTTCCAGGTCTGTCTATGTCAGTGGACTATCGGTCAAATAGCAGAGTATTCTTCACTTTCGATCACGATAATGAATACCAGCAACAACAGAGGGAGTTTATCTTACTGTCAAAGATCAACAGTCATTTTGGGGTGTCCAGGACATTCAAAGAGCTCAAAAAAGCTGAGGACAGCTGTCATATCGAGCTGATGTTGGAGGTAATGCATCTTCCCTGTTTACTTTTACAATACTCTGTTTAAAAGTTATTTCAAAATCTTTTGGGCGTTGTACTGAAGGGGGTTTAAGATTTTTGTACAGTATGACTTAGGGGCGTGTCACTTATTTCAGGAAATAAGGGCAATTTTGTTTTAAAATTCAAATGTTTTCCCTGATTGAATCCGGAGAAGGTGGCATAGACTGAGTAACTTTGTCAGTTTGTTTATTCCCAGCAACGTAAAGCTGCCTGGCATCGATGTAGAAAATACGTTAACTATTTGATGAACAAACGAATTGAACGCTTTTTAAAAGTTGTGTCCTGCCATCCTTATTTTTATTAAATAGCTTTAACTACTAGGATCGAATGATTGTTCCCATATTGTTACCCGATCATGTAGTTATTATTTAGTTTAATCAGTTCTTTATTATTATTTGAGGTTTGCAGTTTTATCCCGAAAAATGCATGGTTCTTGTAGGATAGATAATATAATTGAAAATTGTGGTGAAATAGGACAAGGTTTTGTTTTTCATACATCAGGTGTCTAATTAGTGCGGTCCTTAATCGTTTGTGGTGAAATAAGACAAGGCTATGTTATTTCATACATATTAATAGTAAACCAAAATATAAATCCTAGATAGATGAAAAAACCGGCCAAGTGCGAGTCGGACTCACGCACGAAGGGTTCCGTACTATATATCACACTAATATTATAAATGCGAAAGTTACCCTACTACCCTAACTTAGCACATAGAATACTTTTTATCCCGGAAAAAAGCATGTCGTTAAACCGAATAACACGCGGGCGGAGCCGCGGGCAAAAGCTAGTTAATACTATCTATTAAATTTAAACATTTTGCCTTGCAAAAGTCGGATATCTGCAATTTTTGGATATGTTATACTAGTAAAAGCCTTCATTTAAAAATGCAAGTTCTCAACTTTGGGGTGAATTTCGACGTGTTTTATTTTTTATTTAATAAATCCCAAGCTTTGGGCTTTATAGCAAACTTATTTTCTAAAGTAATTAACCAAACTAAATCCGCTATAATGTGGTATTAGAATCATTTTTTTATATAGTTACCAAGCTACAATACTTCAAAATATAAGCAGTTAGGACTAATTCCACAAAATTAAGATTTCCTTTACATTTTATATTACATAAATCCTGAACTGTGGGTTTTACTGAAAAAGATTTTCCCAAAAGTGTAAACTACACTAAATTCGCTACAATTTTTTTTTCAATAAAATTGTCCTTTTAAAATTAAAAGTTCCTATGATATGGAACTTGCAAAGTCTCAGCCAATGTGAAGAAAAAGAGGAATAGATTTTCAAACATTTGATTTCGAACTGAAAATTTATTAATCAGAATTTATAATATCACCAATTTACTTATGAATAGTTTAGCTTTCTATCAGTGTAAGAATTTTTAGAATAAGTTTAGTAGTTCCAGAGATTATCCTATTAATACAAAAAATATACGAATTTTACCTCTTTTTAATATCAAATTAGAATATCAATAATAAAATTAAAAACAAACAGTAAGAAGGTACACAGCATGTGTAGACCAGAAACTATACAATTTTTGGCCCTCAGATGGACCTGGTGTATCATCTTTTCCTTCATTACTATCTATGTTATCGTTCTTTGATCGTTCAAAATCATCATTCACTTCGTCACTTTCAACGGTGATATTAGGCACATTTTCACAAGATTGACGAATGCAAAATTTGCATAATCTACATCTACACTTCTTTTTTTTTTTAATTTATTTAACCGAAATATCATAGGTAGTTACAAATAATAATCTTCGCCAAACTACTGAGTAGTTTGTTGGCGACTACGCTCTTCCAATTTCACTATTCTACCTTAATATAATACATATTTTCTCTAAAACCTACCACAATATCTTACATTTTATATCTCTTATCTATCTATTACTCTAACATGCATCGCTTAAGTTTTTCTTTTAGAAGTGGCAAACATTTCACCTTTTTTGAATCCAACAGCATCGCGTACTTATTACATGTTTTTGGGATTGAGTATTTTCTAGTTCTTTGGCCGTAGTAATTATTAACTCCTCTCTGTATCAACTTTTCTTGCTATTTCGACCTAGTACAGTATTTATAACAGATTTTTTCCTTGAACTCTTCACTATAGTATGTTTCTAATGCTAATAAATAATTCACTTTCTTATCCACTGGTAAGATTTTACATATCGTAAAAAGTTTGCTGTAATCAACTTTGTTTTCTTTTTTTATCTTTTTACAAACAAGGTTCTTAATAAATCTAATTTGAATTTTCATAATCTCCTGTATATACGTTTTAAAAGTTAATCCATAGGAACTCAGTCCGTAGCTAAGTATTGAGTCAGCTAATGCGTAATACACCATGTATAAAGTCTTCTTATTTAACACTTTCTGAAGGTGGTAAAACTTGCCCATCACTGATCGCAACCTATTACAAACACTATTGACGTGTAATTTCCAATTAAATGTTCTATCTATAATAACACCTAAATACCTAATATGCTCAACGTATTCTTAACTTTGACATGTACAGTTATCTTTATTGTTATGTAAGCAACCATAGTTGTGTCTTACAATATTTATATTTTTATTATCTATTTGTTTAGCTACTCTGTTGTAGGGTGAATATATACGCATACATTTAGTTTTACTGCTGTTTAAAATGATACCATTGTCATGGGCCCATTTTGTTATATTTTCGAAATCCTGCTGTAACAATGCCATTATTTTTTGCACATTTTTGTCAGCTATAAGCAAGCAGGTGTCGTCTGCGTACATAAACACCCTACAATGTTGTACCACGTTAGCCATGCTGTTGACATGCATAATGTAGCCTACTGGCCCATACACTGAACCAGTAGGTACTCCTAACGTAATGTCGGCGCTCTCTCCTGCCACCCCCGCCACAGACGTGCACAAAGATCTGTTACTCAGGTAACTTTGAAAGAACCTGTTGATAGGACCACGTATACCGCATTCTTCCATTGCCTTTAGCAACTGACTATGTTCTAATGTATCAAACGCTTTTTTAAAATCAATAAAGAGGGCTAATACCTGTTTTCCTTCGTTCAATTGGCTATTAACAAAATCAGTAAACTGCGTTAATGCGGTATTCGAGCTCCTTTCTTTTCTAAACCCATGCTGTACATTTTTTATTACTCCAAATCTCTCTAAAAGGTCACTAATTTGAGGCACGATCACTTTTTCTACTATTTTATTAATTACTGACAAAATTGCCACGGGCCTATGATTTGTATAATCAAGATGATCACCCTGTTTGTATATAGGTCTAATTATAGCATTTTTTAACTCATTTATACCATCTTATATAAACATGTGTGTATGTTTATAAAATGTGCAAGGACTTCACTTATTGGTTCTTTGATATATTTTAAATCTTGCACTCTAATGTTGTCACTTCCTGGTGCTTTTCTATTTTCTAAATTATCTATAATTTTGCTTATTTTACTGGGTGTCACTTTGAGAAATCTAAGCGATACATTACTTTCATTTATATAGGAACTTCTATCCAGTAGCTTACAACTACAATTGTGCTTAATTTTTTCTATCTCTTGGGTAAAAGTTTTTGCGAATTTAGTACAAATATTATACATACTATCTGTTTCACCTAAATATTTATTTACTGTGCAGTCTATAGTAGCTTTCTTTCTGCCTGTCCATTCATTCATCAAGTGCCATACTTTTCTAAGATCACCTTTACAATTGCTTATTTGGTTTTGCCTGTATTTGTTCTTAGCATTAGCAATTTCTTTATTAACCTTATTTCTATACCTAGAATATTCCAGCCTTTTATTCATATTATTAGGGTCCGTTTTCCAAATTCTAAACATTTCTGTTCTCTTGTCCATCATACTTATTAGTCTACTATTTACCCAAGGCTGTGTTTCTCGTTTTTTTCCGGTTTTTTACATCTACATCTACACTATTATATAAAGAGGAAAGATTTGTTTGTTTGTTTGTATGTTTGAGGTAAACTTTGGAACTACTGAACCGATTCTAAAATTCTTTCTTTTGTAAAAAGCTACACAATTGCTGAGTAACATAGGCTATATTTTATTTAAATAAAAGTAAGTTTTCAGTTTTTGTGAATCATGTCGGAAGAAAAAACGCTGCTTAGCTGCTTTATTGGCGTGCCCTGTCCAAATGGTTAGTTATACGTGATAAAACCTGTTGTTCCATACGAGGAAACTGTATCAGTTTAATCTGACTAAAGATTTCCATCTACAACGATCCTGACACACCTCTTTCTAATATTAAGCTTGAAAAATGGACTACAGCCGAGGTTTAAGCATAGATACATCAAATACTGTGGTTTAAGTAATGATTTCTTCCCATATGGCAAAACTAATCAGTTTAATCTGACTACAGATTTCCATCTACAACGATCCTGAGACACCTCTTGCTAATATTAAGCTTGATAAAGTAACTACAGCCAGGTTTAAGCACAGATACATTAAATATTATGATTTAAGTAATGATTTTTTCCCATACGGGAAAACTATATCAGTTTAGTCTGACTATAGATTTACATCTACAATGACCCGGACACACCTCTTGCTAATATTTAGCTTAAATAGTGATTAAAGCCAGGTTTATGTATTGATTTTTTCCCGTACGAGAAAACCGTATTAGTATAATCTGACTACAGATTTCCATCTACAACGATCCTGACACACTTCTTGGCACTTTGCTAAAACATAGTAACCAGGGTCTGATGATTGGACTGGAAGATGGGTACGAGATCTCCTCGACGGACAACAGCAGACCCTTCGAGTTTGTCTAATATTTGATAATGTCTTTTTAAAACAAGTGAGTTTGATTGCTTATATAATACATACAGTATTCGTTTGTTTTTGCAACTATTTCTTAAAGATTTTGTGAACCAAGTTTTTTTAGTTCTAGATTTAAGTTTTATTTTAACCAAAGGTATGGTAAAAATAAAACTTAAATCTAGAACTAAAAAAACTTGGTTATATATATTTAAAATGTCTCCAATATTTTACTAAAACAAGTATATATGCATTTTATTCCTTTTTTGTTTTGAAAATAAAAAGCCCAGTTTACCCTTTGTAGCTCTGTTTGGAATTTATTAAGATTCTGGAGACTGAATATTCTTTTTTCCGTATACCATATTTTCTTATCTTTACTAATAATTGTTTTTTCATGCTCTAATTCTACAAATACTGTACTGTGATCTGAAAAACCGAAATGTTGGACATATACTTCATGTGGATCAAAGTTACTGAATACAAGGTCAATGCAAGTTTTTGATTTCGCTGTGATCCTTGTGGGTTCGGATACTTTCTGTTTGAAATTATAGCTGTGAGCTAATAATTCTAAATCTTTAACATATTTCGATCTCTTAATATAGTCTAGGTTAAAGTCGCCTACAATTAGGATATTTTTTTGATTTTGTTTGTTGCATAGATTTTGAAATAGCAAGTTTATTTGCTTCATTGATGTTTCCAGTTCCCGACCTGGCCAATAAATACAAACTAAGATTTAGTTCAGAGATTTGATTTCTGTAGCACATATTTCTTTATTGAATTCAATACTCAAGTTTTTTATTTCTAACAATTCAGTAAATTTATAGTCTTTTTTCAATAGTATACAAACTCCTCCTTTTTTCCTTTGTTTCCGACTACAAAAAATGGCATAAACATTAAATATAATATATTCATTTTGTCCAGGTTTTAGGTAAGTTTCAGAGAGGCATAAGATATCTACATTATTATCAATTAAATAAGCAGTCAATAATTTAAATTTCTTTTTCAGACTATCAATATTTTGTATAAACAATTTTACCTTGGAGTTATTGTATTTCGTTTTGGGAAGACTCCGAGAAGATTCTGATTCCCGTTTGTTGTCCATGAAAGGAACGCCATGGCTTGATGCATATGTCCTGTGCCCAATTCTCGACCGCTAGTAGTTTGTCTGCTTCTTTCGACGGAACCTTCAATTTAAAAGACGCGTAGTCTCCTTTCGGTGTCAGGGCTTCAACGGTGCATACATTTTTTGACAGAATTCCTTTTAGATGGTCCTGAATATCCACTGGGGTTGTGCCCAGCTTGACATAATACAGACCTATATCTCTCAGATGCTTCTAATTTTGTGGTTCCTGGCTGAGCTGTTCCTCTAATAACGTTTGCTGGGGGGGCTCGTGTACGCCTCGTCTTGACCTCAGTCCATTCGCTTATGTTATTAGCTGCTCGAAGTGTAGTGGCCGGCTTAGATAAAGTAGCGAGCGGGCTCGCAGGTGGTTCATCGTTCATGGTTGTACCCTCAGATTCATCTTTCGATTTTGTAGCAGTTGCGCTGACTGATGGTGGCAGTTTACCCCTTTTTTGGGTCGGTGCTTTGAGTGCGGTGGCTGCAATGGCTATCTTAGCACGCAGGTGAGCTGTTCTAGTAGATTTATTATTGATGTCTATATCAACAGTTTCCGTTATAGGTGTATTCAGCGCTGGTTTAGAGATTTTATCCGTTACATTCTCATGACTCACGCTCGCGCTTGGAGTTGATCCTGTCAGGTGGTTGATGGCGATATTTTGTTCATATATCACTTTTTCTAGGGAATCAACTTTTTCCACAAGTTTTAGAACAGTTATTTGAAGTTCACTTACTAATTTTTCAAGCTTAATTTGAGCCATAAATAATTATTAATAGAATTTAATAGTTAAATACAAAATTTCGACCGTTCACGTCAGGCGCAGTGTTGCCAACCATGGTGACCAGGGTCTGCCGCTGGGACTGGAAGGTTGTTATGGGTTCTCCTCAACGAATAACAGCAGACCCTTTGAGTTTGGGCTTATTCGATTGGTCTTTATTAGCACTTTGGTAAAATATGGTGACCAGGGTCTGATGATGGGACTGGAAGGTGGGTACGGGATCTCCCCAACGGACAGCAGCAGACCCTTCGAGTTTGGGCTTATTTGATTAGTCTTTATTAGCACTTTGGTAAAACATGGTGCCCAGGGTCTGATGATGGGACTGGAAGGTGGGTACGGGATCTCCTCAACGGACAACAGCAGACCCTTCGAGTTTAGGCTTATTTTGTTGATATTTATTAGCACTTTGGTAAAACATGGTGACCAGTTTCTGCTGCTGGGACTGGAAGGTGGTTATGGGTTCTCCTCAACGGATAACAGCAGATCCTTTGAGTTTGGGCTTATTCGATTGGTCTTTATTAGCACTTTGGTAAAACATGGTGACCAGGGTCTGCTGATGGGACTGGAAGGTGGGTACGGGATCTTCTCGACGGACAACAGCAGACCCTTTGAGTTTGGGCTTATTTGATTGGTATTTATTAGCACTTTGGTAAAACAGGGTGACCGTTGCAAATTGTCGTTCAAAAAATTATATTCTTTTGTTTTCCTTATTTCCACGAAAAACTCTTCGACGCGGGCGGAGCCGCGGGCAAAAGCTAGTACTGAATATTTGCCCTTTTTTGCAACGGGGTGGGATATCTACGACATCAACTCTTTTCGGTAACGGTAAAACCAAACTTGCTTCTGTTCTTCAAAAAAACCCGCAACTAAGAAGAGATGAAACAGAATTCCAGGAAAGCTATGCTACGCCGGAAAAGGTCACATAGACTAGCAAACGATCATTATTTGCACTACTTATATTGAGGTTATCCTTATACTCAAACCCTTAACGAGCTATGTGACAAGATATTTGTAAAGGCAGATTCAATAAATAAGTTTTACCTTGCTACAGATTGCCACTAACTCAAGATGCTGAACGCTTTCATTCCCTAAGATCTTACAACCAAGTACAGAAATGGTTGGGATTTGATGAAAACCTGTCCTGGGTACCGCTTGTGAATGAGACCAGCAGAAGAGTTCACGGTGCCTTTCACTCCCTAAAGAAGCTCCAGAATTTTCTACCCTTTAAAACCAAAATCATGCTTGCTCAATCACTTCTTCTTCCAATTATTGACTATGGTGATGTTTGTATTCTTGATCTCAGTGAGGAATTGTTAAATAAACTTTAAAGTCTTCAGAATTTAGCTATCCGATTTATCTTTGGTCTTCGTAAATTTGATCACGGTTCTCATTTTCGTAAGGAGTTAAAATGGTTGCCAATTCATCTTCGCTGAAATTTTCATACTTTGTGCTATCTCTTTAAGATAGTCGAGAATCCACTTTCCCCCGCTTACCTTCGTAAGCGTTTTGAATTTTTAATCCCAGTGAGGGTGTCCATGCGATTAGTGTATTTTGAGTAAATAAAATCGTCTTATTATGAGGTACTGGTACTTTATTTAGACATCCCAGTATTTAAAATAATATCTTTACTGATCATACTATAACACACCCTTAAAAGATTCTTGCCTTTGCTTCTACACCCGGTATATATGTATATTTATGTACTTTATTATACCTATATACTAAAGTAAGTAAGTCGTTTAGTATTATTATTAATGGTATTATATGTAAGTATTGACATTTTATGTTTAGTTTTACCTTTTTGTATATTAGGCAATTTTTATTTTTTATTATTTACTTTTTTTGTACACGTGTATTTACTCTTTTGCTTTATTTTTTTACTCATTCCTTAATGGTTTCCTGAAAGAAATCTCTTATTAAAGATAAGCTTACCCATATGTACATACCTTTTTACTGTTACTGTTTGTTTTAGTGTTTCTGTGTACAATAATAAGAAATAACAATAAGAATACCCAACTGAATGGGCTTGGACAAGCAGTCAACGCGCTCTTTCACCACTGAAAATAATTAGGGACCCAGCTCCAGAATCAATTCTCAAATTAATTTCATGTGGTTGCAAAAAAGGTATTTTGTATTTGTCAGTCCAGTGAAAATATGCCAGATATTCCAGTTAAAATTGATGATGACAATGATGATTTTGAACGATCAAAGAACGGTGACATAGAGAGTAATTAAGCAAAAGATGATACGCCAGGTGCATCGACGAAAATAGTAGATTTTCTGTTTTGCTTAAGCTGTGTTCTTTCTTATTGCTTGTTTTTAATTTTATTAATGATATTATAATTTGATATTAAAAAGAGGTAAAACTCGTATATTTTTTTGTATTTAGAGAGTAAACTCTGGAACTACCAAACTTATTCTAAAAAATCTTACACTGGTAGAAAGTTACACTCTCCGTGAGTACATTGGTGATACATTAATTTCTGATAAATAAATTTTCAGTTCGAAATCTAAATGTTTGTAAATCAATTCCTCTTTTTCTCCACATTGGCTGAGACTTTGCAAGTTTCATATCATGGGAACTTTTAATTATAAAAGAACAATTGAAAGAGACAATGGTAGCGCATTTAGTCTAGTTTATACTTCTGATGAAGTCTTTTTCAGTAAAACCTGCTTCAGGATTTATGTAAAATAAAATGTAAAAGATTTTTTATTTATTTCGAAAATGTGTTAAATTGGTCCTAACTGCTTATATTTTGAACTATTGTATCTTGATAACTATTAAGTATACAAAGATGATGCAAATACCAAATTGTAGTGAATTTTGTCTTGTTAATTACTTTAGAAAACAACTTTGCTATAAACCTAAAAGTTTGGGATTCATTAAATAGAACTGGAAAAACGTCGAAATTTTTTATCGTTTTATGGACATGGTAGAGCTCCAGGCAGCACCTCAAGGTTGAAAACTTGCCTTTTTAAATGAAGGTCTCAACTAGTATAACATATCCAAAAATTGCAGATGCCTGACCTTTTGCAAGGCAGGTATCCTTTTTCCATACAGATTAAGTGAATTATAATTATATAACCAATGATAAAAATATTGAAAAAAAAGTGCAATGGAAATGAGAAAAAATGTTCGTGCAAACAAATAAAAAATCAGTTGAAAGTTTTCTGTTAGCTATACTTATTCATCTTTTAAATTTGTTTCGCTTTGAATTTTAGGACCTTATACATATATGTCGCAGTAATTTGATGAAATCAGTATTTTTATCAAAACCCTAGGATAGAAGCCAAAAATGGAAGAGCGTGTGCTCTTGTGTTGCTTGAGGTTATAAATTTGGCAGCTGAGCGAAGCGGAATGGAGCGAGGCGACCACCATAGTTCTTAACATTAATTTTTAAGAAGAAAATCCTAGGATTTTGAACAATACTGATTTCATCAAAATCCTGCACATACACATAATTAACTCCTTGTTTATTGGTTTGGTAAAACGATTAATGTAATTGAAATTCCATATGTTTATAATGTTCTAGTATGTGGACATACTCTTCGCAATTGAAGCGCACAATAAAGCAAACCACCTGCTGAATCTGATCATCGCGTACATGCAATATGCTGCTAGTCCTAGGTTCGATGTCACCGATGTAAGTGTTTTTTGGAGTGTCCCAAAAGTCAACCTCATACTTGGAGGGCTGACAGGCTAGCAACATAACCATCCAGAATATCAAAATACTAGCTTCTGTTAATACTTTCGGACTGATAACTTTATAGTACGTATTTGACTTTGACTTTTGGTGCTCATTTTTTTGTATGTCTGACCTTACGTCTTTGTCCCTGGGGAACGTTGGCTATGCTTAAGTGATCACATTAACCACCTATACTGTTTTTGCAGATGAATACCCGCCTGGATTATGCATTTATAGAAAACCGTCCCTTTCACGTGGCATTGCTCAAATATTTATATATGCTCTCAAACAGAGCCTGCCACCGAACTGCCTTGGAAGTGGCAAAATTGCTGTTAAATTTGGACAGTAGTGATCCTCTGGCCGTCATCATGATAATTGACGTCTTAGCTTTAAGGGCCAGGGAGCATGGGTGGCTAATAGACGCGGTTACCGAATGGGAGGCCGAAGGGGACAACGCCAGTCTCTATAATATTCAATATTCTTTGGCATTAGCAAAATACCATCTTTCAATGAAAGAAAAAGGTACGTTAATATAATATAATAAGGTGCTAATTAAAATATGTGCCACGGCTGCAATGGGAGAGAAGATTGTGTATAAAAATTACAATAGCAAAGATAAATTTATTGATCTTACGTCATACATTTTTCATACAAAAAATATGTCCGTTTAAATTTACATTGATTTACTAGTATGAAACCGAACCGTAGTAGCCCAATTTGATATGAATTAATGATTATTTATTTACTTTATTGTCTCAAATTTATGAAATTTCTTTACTATTGATATCTATGTACACAATACTCTCTTCCATTGCAGCCGTGGCAGATATTTTTATAGCATATTTTATTTTATAGTATTATATATTTTTATATACAGTGTTATGTGTTAATAATCGATTAGTTACTCACAATAGGTAATAGTTTTAGTTTAATAAGTAAACAAGTAGTTTATTTAGTATGAAGGTAGTTTAACAGATTGAATAAATTCTCACTGAGGTACCTACCGACCGACAGAATAATAGTTGATTGACGGTTGAGAGATGTCAAAGAGAGGTCAGTGAAAGCTATGTCATGATTATATTGAAATTGTTGTGTGCAGCTGATTGAAATTAAATTTACATGGCATTTTAAGCACCGTAATTACTTGCTAGTGATTTTAGTTAACTGTGTGTGTATGAAAGGCGAAAAGGGGTAAGCATTGTTACAATTTCTTTGTTTACACGAAATTGATAAGTATATGCTCTGACAGTAATCTGGATTATCCTATTGTTTTAGCTTGTGAAAACGCCCTTTTTGATAGACAGAGAAATAGGATTATCCAAAGACCCAAATTAACAAATTCCAATTACTGTGCAACGTATTCAAGACCATTTATGAGCAGTAGCCGGAGCACTGGGTAGGCAGGGTCCCTTGAGCAACTCTGAAACCCTCCTGGCGTCCAACATTAGAATAAGATAATTATAAGTCCGATCCCAACGGGGTAACCTAGTCATATAAGTGTGTACATATTACATAGTAGAATTAGGTATCTTAAGTTTTATGTAAATAAACTGTTTAGGTAGTAGTCAATCAAGCCTTGCTTTATTTATTCTCGCACCATTTCCCAACTCGAATCATAACAACAGGTAGATGTTAATTCGACCATTTTTAGGGTTCCGTCTGTCCGTCCGTCCACCCGTCCTTAGCTCAGAGATTATTAGTACTAGAACGCCGACAAAACGGTATCATGAAAAAAATATTTTAATGTGTGAGTCGGTCAGTCAGTGATAAATATAGTGATTCTGGGACGTTTTAATATCTAAATCACTGTTAAAGTTCCATCTATGAAATTCGATATAAAAATATAATTACTGCTGATAGCTGCTTTTTTTATTATTTAATATATAGAATTATAAATGTACACTAACAATAAAATGTATATATAAATTATATAGACAAATACTTAATAATTATTCTCAAGATAATATTTCGGGTCCGATCTGGACCCGGCATCAGTTGAGTTTATACCACACACACACACACACACACACACACACACACACACACACACACACACACACACACACACACACACACACACACACACACACACACACACACACGCACAAACTTTCGCATTTATAATATAGTAGGATAGGATAATTATAACTGTACACTAAAAATAAAATGTATATAAATTATATAGACAAATACTTAATAAAGATAATATTTCGGGTCCGATCTGGACCCAGCATCAGGTATATACTCAACTGATGCCGGGTCCAGATCGGACCCGAAATATTATCTTGAGAATAATTATTAAGTATTTGTCTATATAATTTATATACATTTTATTTTTAGTGTACAGTTATAATTATCCTATCCTACTAATATTATAAATGCGAAAGTTTGTGCGTGTGTGTATGTGTGTGTGTGTGTGTGTGTGTGTATGTACGTTTGTTACTCTTTCACGCTGAAACGTCTGAACGGATTTGGATGAAATTTAGAATGGATATAGCTTAAACCCTAACTTAACACATAGGCTACTTTTTATCCCGAAAAAATGCATGGTTCCTGCAGGATAGATCAATATCATTGAAAAATCAGGTGTCTAATTAGCGAGGTCATAATCGTTTGTGGTGATATAAGACAAGGCTTTGTTATTTCATACATCAGGTGTCTAATTAACGCGGTCCTTTATCGTTGTGGTGAAATAAGACAAGGCTATGTTATCTCATCACACTTCACACTAATATTATAAATGCGAAAGTTTGTGTGTGTGTGTATGTTTGTTACTCTTTTACTCTGAAACGGCTGAACGGATTTGACTTAAACTCGTATTTCAATTTCTGATTTCGAAGTCAGCAAAATGCTTCCATACCCCCAGCAGAGGTTCGGTGGGTCCTACACAAAAAATCCCCACCGTACCCCCAGTGGTATTGGCCAGTGGTACCGTGGGTCCGACACGTGCGCACGAGACAACTGGATTACTAGCCTTTGCCTTCAATCTCAGCTCCGTTTTCGGCTTGGGTGTTATTTTATCAACATCCCTTATGGCCTTTGTGTTGACCAGGATCACAGCGATGATAATAAAGACAACCGCATCCAAATCCGTTGATTGGTCCTCGAGTTAAGGCGACGCCACGAAATTTTGGCTATATGAATCTCCATTTTTCTCAGCAATAAAAAACATAATGTAATTACTAATTTATATACTAGATTAAGCATTTCATTGACATCGTTTTGCCCGAAGATTTAGTTGATTGATTAATTTTTATAGCAGAGAAAGATATATTTAGAAAACCTCTTTTAAAACAGAGATTTCTATTTTACTGAAAAACGGGAGCGATGCAGTCTCCAAGTTTTTTATTTAAATTAGTCTACAAAATACACTTCAATATGGCCATTGGAGTTATTAAATTACTTATAGTTGTCATTTTAAATAAAAAATACTGTTTTGCCGCATACGAACTTACGGCATAAGCTAGTTCGTGAGCGCATATTTGTATGGAGTAAGTCCCCCTCACTCCTATCCCCTAAGGCGCCGATTTGACATTAAAAGTTTATCAATGCCTCGCCTTAAAACGGAACATACACACATACAATATACAGACAGACAGAAAGATAGACAGACAGACGAAAATTCTAAAAATGGTAGTTATGGTATAATATTAATAGCCATTTTTATGAGTGTACAGACACGACTTGTTTACTTATTTATTAATAGTATATATAGGTATTAGGTGGTAGAGCTAATGCTGGGCTCGACTGTGGAGGTACCACCATCTTACTCGTTAATCCTCCCGAAGTTATTCGGGGGAGAGTAAGAGGACAGCTCTCAGGCAAAAAAACCAGGCGGCCCACCATTGCCTGGGACCGATGGATGGCGGTATATCCATCCCCAATTGCCGGGCCTTATAAATCAGACTGGTTACGGGCAGCGGCGTCACTGGTGCAAGGGTTTCGGTACCGCGCTCACCAACCCGCCTGCCCAGCGTGTGTGAGTATGGGCATTTCTTCCAGGAGGACCGCCTAGAGTGGCGAAATCCTGGAAAGGCCTATGTCCAGCAGTGGACGAAACAGGCTGATGGATGGATGGATATATAGGTATGTAGATTTCACGTTTGGGTGACATGACGTAGCTATTACGTTTATGATGGTTTCCAAGTGCAATCACCAAAATACCTCCGATATGTAATGAAAAATTTGTCAACTAACGTATTTTTTTACAGTGGCTTGGTGGAATGACAAATTTTATAGATACTGCATTCTTTTTCTTACAGCTCAACTAATAAAAGCCACGGAGCTGCTAGAAAGGGCTATGATACATTTCCCGTCGGTGGTGATGTCTATTCTGGAATATGCCGGTCAGAGCAATGACCCCATATTAAAGGAACACCCATATTTTACCATAGGATCAAAAATTACGTAAGTGTTATTATTAAGCTATAGCTCAGCATGCTGTGGCCGGCCTGATTTTCCGCGAAAAGCTGCAAATAGTGTTAAAAGCGTGAAAAACTCTGACAGTCTATACTATGAATTGCCATCGAATGAGGTTCGCGTCAGCCGTCGATTGCAGTCGACTATCCAACGGCTGACACAACCATCAATCGAGTGCAGTCAGTAGCGGTCGGCGCTGTTTGGCAGCGTCAGCGCGTCGACTGCAACTGATAGCTGACGCTCGCTACCAATGTTCGATTGTAGTCGACGGCTGTCGCTAACATGGGCCGGTATCTGCAGTTAGCTCAATTTATATTGAAGACACGGTCAGTGCTCAGTGGATATCAAGGTTCCATGACCCTTTTTGTGAAATTCGTAAATGTTTCTTTTCGTGTTCCTTACAAACGCAAGCACAGCCCCGAGTCAATTACTATGAGACGTCAAGATGTTATTTTGCGAAATTAGTAAAAAGTGTTATTATCGATCCGTGTAACTGATCACTTACCAAGCCTCCAGTATGAGTTTGGCTGCACAAATAAAAGTCACCTTATGTGTACGTGGGACGCACTATAAGTTTCCGGAATGAATATGAAAAAATACTATTAAAGGTACAAAATTAATTTATTGTTTTTCAAAATAATCTCCCTTGGCATCTATGCACTTTTTCATTCGATCAAACCAGTTTTGAAAACTTTTGTGCCACTCCCCTGTGGTGACCTCTGAAACGTGTTTTTCATACTCCTCGACAGCCTCTTCTGGTGATGAAAATCGTTGACCGCGTAATTGGTTCTTAATTTTTGGGAACAGAAAAAAGTCACAAGGTGCCAGGTCGGGACTGTATGCAGGATGACTCATGAGTTCTACATTTTTCGTCTTCAAAAAGTCGTTTGTCTGTCTGGCCGTGTGAGAACTAGCATTGTCGTGGTGCAGGATGATACGGCGTTTACGGTTATTTTTACGGAGTTCGTCAATAACTTCCGGCAAACAAATGGTCGTGTACCAGTCACTATTCACGGTACGACGATTCTCTAAAGCAACAGTAGCCACGTGTCCAGTTTTATTAAAAAAAGAAGCAATCATCCGCTTAGATGCACTTTTCACGCGCGCCACTTTGGTTGGTTTCGGCTCATCTTGAAAGACCCATACGCTCGATTGCTGCTTTGTTTTGGGATCGTAGCAATAAATCCATGTTTCGTCACCTGTTACTATGTCCCACACCAAATTTGACGCACCTTCGTTGAATCTGGTAAGCATGGCACTGCACCAAGTGACGCGGTCCGTTTTTTGAGCCTCGGTCAAGTTGTGTGGGATCCACCGCGAGCACAGCTTTCTCACACCCAAATGTTTGTGTAGGATTGATTGTATTTGACTCATGCCTATTTCTAAGGATGCGCGAATTTCATGGTAGGTCACATGCCTGTCTGTTTCAATCATACGGCGCACAGCATCGATGTTTTTGTTGGTCACAGCGGTGGACGGCCGACCATCGCGAGATTCGTCACTGAGATTGATACGACCACGCTTGAATTCTGCAAACCAGCTATAAACAGTCGTCTTGCATGGTGCTTCATTGCCAAAAGCTGTTTCAAGCCGAGCAATGCTCTGTTGAGCTGTCAAATTACACTTAAAATCGTAGAAAATCATACTACGAAAATTTTCCCGAGTTAAATCCATGTTGATGCAGACACACAATTTTTTAAATGGCGCCACAAGGTAAAAACACAAGACAGTCAGATGAAACAAACTGCATTCTACAGCCAAAGAGTTCTATTTTCAAATGTTGCAATAAATTTTTAAATATTGTTTATGTAAGTGGCCAGTTCCGGAAACTTTTAGTGTTACCTATGTATATCGTCACGACAGGAATCCCCGAGGGAGTGTGAGAGGTGATCCGAGTTGAACTGTGAAGTGCAAGTCACAGTCCACACTCGGTACACCCGCGTTTCACCAACGATTATTATGTCCCAAATCCCAACGTGATGGGTGATGACTTTGGGCACAATACACACATTTTAGGACATGGAGGTTTCCTCACGATGTTTTCCTTCAACGTTCAGCAAGTAGTAAGTAAATATTAGCAAATAATATAAAAATTTCAAAGAACTCATTAGTGCATGCCCGACCGGGGCTTGAACCTGATTCTCTAGATTGAGAGGCCAGCGTTCTACCTCTGAGCTACTATATAAGTATATTACCAGTAATTATCCCTATTTACTCTTCTATGCATGGATAATAATTGTATAGGTAGATTATGTTAGTTACTTACATTTCTGCATGCATTTTCAAAGCTTTTTTAGCCGCTTCTTTTCTTGTTTTAGCTTTTCGTGGCATTTTTTCCAATCAAAGTATACCTATTTACAATTTATCTCAAAAAGGTTCTATACCAATTCGTCAAACGTCTAGTTTATTTTGGCGTCCACGAGTGAACTTCATTGCACACTTTATCCTATAAATAACTGAGTAAATTGCCAATAGTACCTACTCTCTGACGTACCCAAATAAAAATTCCTCTAAATATTTTCAGAACGTTTATTAGATACACTGATTAATAAAATTAAATTAAAATTGAAAGTGAAATAATTTTCAGACTTTTAACATTATTTGCAGCTTTTTATTAGGCACTTTTTGAGTGGGTTTACTACTTACAATAAAAAGCTACTAGTTTGATAAGTTAGTTAGTATAACATTTTGGAACCTTTTTAAGGTTCCGTACCCGAAGGATACCAAACGGGACCCTACTACTAAGCCTCCGCTCTCTGTCTATCTGTCCGTCCGTCTGTCATAGGGGTCTACAGTTTCAGCTGTAGGTAATAGGAAGAAAGTTAAAACTTTCACAAAATACGCGTTATCATGGCCTCTAACACGACAAATAATAAAACTGAAAAAAAAAATACCTCAATGGTCCCCCCATAATAAATCCCGAAAAAATTGCATTTTTTAACGTTATTTTTCTTAAAGATGGTAATACAATACATACATGTTTTAAATTTGCACATTTAATACCCTAAACGAAAACAACAAATAAAAAAATAGGGATCCGTACTCACAGGGTGCTAAATTGTTCGTTAGGTGGTACTATTTTAGCGCCTTGTTTCTTGTCGCCTTAATGTTAAACATAGCATCTATGAGTATATTGTTGGTATGTACATATGTTCTTAGAGTTTCATACCCGTATTGTGCGCGAGTCCGACTAGCACTTGCCAAATTATTCTAGATTTCTGTTGGAAACAAAGGCACAAGCTTTCTCATAGTGTGACAAATAAGAATCATACTTCATTAGATGGCTTTTAACAATATCTATGTTTCGGTAATTGAAAATTTTGCTAGCTATTTTAGTTTTTATTTATATAAATGCGTTTTTTGGCGCCTTGTCTTTTGTGTCCTCGCTTGGGATGACACTGACAGTTGAAAACTCGATGCCCCAGTAGAAGCAAGCACTGCACAATGTACAAATGTTTGTTCAAACTTATACTGCAAACTTGGCCTAAATGAAGTTCAAATATCAGGAATCGGTTTTGATGTATCGGCCACGGCTGCAATGGGAGAGTATATATTTATAAGGTAGATTACAATAGTAACGATATTTTATTGATATAACGTCATAAATTTTTTCATACAAAAGAATGTGCGTATAAGTTAGAATTGATTTACTTGAGTTGGAAAGAGATAGAAATTATTTTCATTGACGAAACGACACATCGCGCGTAGTTTGTGAACCAAGTTATGCATAATAAAGCAAATATTTATTTATTTACTTTATTTTCTGAAATTTATATAACAATTCTGGGGTATAAAATTTCTTCACAATTGTAATCTATATACACAATACTGTTTCCCATTGCAGCCGTGGCAGATATTTTTAGAGCACCTTGTACATCACATCACTATAGTATTAGCTGGCGAAACTCAAACCGTAGATAGTCTCGAAAGTCTTTATTTCTGTCACAATAGCGTTCTTAAACCCTGGCTTCACTTAACTTTACAGGACGTCAGAGGCGCTAAAAAAATTGACCAGTTTATATGCTGCGTTAGTTTGGCAGAAATGGAGAGAGCCAGGAATCATGGAGTGGTTTATTGAAACAGCTAAGAAACTGTGCTGGAAAGTTGACGAAGACATTACTTACAGGGTAAGCCATGGTGTAACTAGCCATTTGCAGTAACTGGCCACAGACAAACTCATCTCTTAACGTAGGCACGCTATCTATGGGCACTTTAGGCACTATACACCACTTTGGTATTAATCAACTTGAGTTTCAGTTTAAACATTTCTTTCAACATGTACACAAGCGATAAAATTCTTGGCATCATTTTGTAAGATGGCTTGAATGGCTCGACATAACAAGTTATTTCTTGTGAAATAATAGTGCGAAGTAATAAAATTACTACAATGAAACAATCTTTGTAAATGCTTATTAAAATTGTGAAGAATGAGATTATGTTCCGTTTTGCTTGATTTTCTATGCTAGACCCACAATATCCAACGTCAAGGCCTTAAACCCGACATATGTACAATATTGAGTAACAATAATGATACGCTTTTCTCTGATAAATGTTAACCTTAGAGTATACATAAGTAGCATACTCTAAGATGTTAACTAACAAATAATAATGGCGCAGCGCTGCTCGTGTTGTTGCCCGTGCGCGCCGCCGTGACTCATACAAACTTTTGGTCCACCCGTCCGGTAGGGGCGCTGTCATCTTGTGTTGTCAACATAAACTTTGCTTAGTTCTCCAATAGAACGACTGGCTAGTTACTAAAGTAAAATATGCATGATTTCAGTTTCTGGCCACCAAGGCTAGGTACTGGTAAATTAGCTAAAAAAAAACCTGTAACAAAAAACAGAAAAATAAAAGACACAGTTTTGAAACTAACATTGACAAAAACTCCCAAGAAAATTCAAAAGCAAATGAACCCATAGTAGGTATGCTGTGATATTTGTTTAAGCCAAGAAGGTTTATTGATGGCAGTCATTGTAATAAGCAAGCAATCTTAACTGTATTTCATTGTATCACAGGATCATGTCTCTAACCTCGAAAACACAGATGGTGATGCATTTTTGTGCAACTTTAGTTATAGACAAAGTACTTAACGACTTATTAATGATGACGATTAAAATGAAGATGAAGCTTCTATTCTTCAAGAATATAAGGAATAGAGATTAAATTAATTATGCGTTTTATATGCATAAAGTAGCTATTAATTATTTTAGTCACAGCGATGTTCTACAGTGTATATTTATATGAAATATTGATTATTTGTAATAGATACTAATGCACAAAGTTCATAATATTTTTTCTATACCTACGATTCCACAAACTAAATCCAAATTTGCAAGCATCAATACAGTAAAGGATCAGCTTTCCTCTATAATCTGATGAACAAAAAGATTGGCATTTATAACAAAAAATCATATGACTGCGAAAAACGTATTAATAATTGGTTGCAACCACTGAACTATGATGAAACTGAGGCAATTTTGACATATTTACAATAATGCACACATCTTTGGTTTACACCATATACGGGTCTTCTTGTTTTTAGTGAGAAATATTGCGATAAGACGTCATTAAATAGATACGATTATTCATAGACTTCGCGAATGCCGAAGTCGCAGTATTTCTCACTAGACCTGTACCATAATGTTTTTAGGGTTTCTCATCCGTATTGTGTGGTGGTAGGAACCAAATTATTATTATTTATTAATAATGATTATACATGTTCGCTAGAAACAAAAATATCTATCCTTTGAGATAAGAGAAACATAAACAGTTTCCTAGATCCTTATAACCTCTTTTCCCGTTTCAGCAAAGGGTTGTTAATATAATGGTGTAATTTGCGTATTTCCAGAATCGCGCATTGATGGCAGAGGAGATGAGGCGAGTGCGGTTCTCCAAGTACTCGGTACCGGCGATGCGTCACATCAACGTCATCCTGCCGATGTCCAAACTAGTCGCTGAGGACGTAAGTACTTTACTGTAATTAATTACCGATCTGTGTACTTTCAATATATATTAATATTATATTTTTCAAATGCAAGACGTCTTTTATATGCTTCAAAAATGTTTTCAAAGTCAACTTTACCACACCTATATTTTATTTTCATTTTATCAAGTTTATTGAAAAACGGTTGCCAGTCTTTTCCTGTGTACCATAGATAGACTTGACAGAAATGAGCTACAAACGCATCGAACCTCAGATAAAGATTTATCTGAGCATCAGACTGAAAGCAGCTTATTTCCGTCAAATTAACACTTGCGTGCAAAGAAAAAGAAAAAGAATTTAATGCTCGCCTAAGGTTCATTTGGAGTATTCATTGTTTGTTTCTTCAATAACGTTTCATATATTTACTCACACTATACATTGAAAAACGTAGTATAATACACGTGCGTAAGGGCAATAACTTACTTGTAACGTTTAAAGTACTCGCTTATCTCTCTTGTTTCAAATCATCTTTGTAAGCTAATGCCTCCTTACCGCACTGAAAGAATAAACTACTATTGTGCAATGCAGAATTAATAAATAAAATAAAATATAATGTTCTTACCTTTGTCATTGCCGTATTATACAGAAAAAATCCTTAATTTATTACATTTTTGAATGTAATGGCTTTTTAGTATAGACCTGCGGCCAAAACCACAATTTTTTGATTTTTTGTTTGTCTGTCTGTATGTTCCGTTTTAACTCGAGAACCACTCGACGGATTTGGATGCGGTTTTTCATTATTTCCGTAGTGACCCTGGTCAACACAAAGGTGTTATTTATGTTCATAAAGTCCCAAGACAAAAACGGTGCAAGGATTGAATAAACGCTTTTAACTCGAGAAACACTCTTTGAATTTGAATGCAGTTTTTTTATTAACATCTTAGTGACCCTGGTCAATAGATATACTATAAGGGATGTTCATAAATTAACGCCCAAGCCGAAAACGGGACAAAGATTGAATAAACGTGGTGGAGCCGCAGGCAATAACTAGTCGTAAATATGGCGTTGCATTCGATTCTCAGACAATATGTGTGTAGTTTCAGTTTTAACCGCTTTAAATTATTTTAGGTTAACGTTGTTGCGTACTAGGATGCTTATGATGCCCATAATTAAAAGTAAATTTTTCTAGTGCTTTTAAATTACTAATTTTGATTGTTTTCAGTTGTTTTCTCATCTAAAACGTGTTATGATGTTTGTAACGAATACATCGTAAAATTATTGGTATAAAGTCATGCTGTATAAATAAACTGAAATAACCTTTTTGTCCGCAGTGGGTGCCAATCCTACAAGACCCAGATGAAACTGTGTTCTCAGCGAATCCGAATCCATCCAAAGGCTTCTTAACTACTGTCAACAGATATCGGTATCGGTATTGAATTCTGTTGATAATTACGGGAAAAATAGTGTACACTAGGGTGGATAAATACGTATATTTCAACGCTGATAGGGGTGGCCAACCATATTGCCCAAAACTCCTTTATGAGTTATGGGCCGGAAACATCAACTAACGTTGCCTGTATTATATTCGTTACTATGTTAATTTTAAGCTAAGGAAAGCTACTTTGTTGAAATATTTAGTCACTGCAGTGAAGTTTATTATTTTAAAATTTTTACATTTGTGATTGTTTTTGCGCTCTGTTAAGGAATTGTGGCTATTGGAAGCCATCATTCAGAGACTTTTAATTTATAATAAATTTGCACTGTTTTTATTCATATGTACTTTTAAAGAATCGTGGCTATTGGAAGCCATCCTTCAGAGCCTTTTAATTTATAATACATTTGCACTGTTTTTATGAATATATACTTTTTTAAATACTGTTAGAGAACTCGGTTTTTTTATAAAATAATAATTGTTGTGTACAGGAGATAACACATAAAATGTGCTTTTAGAGAATTATGTTTAATGAGAAATTGATTTCGACTCGTTGTTCTTTTACATAATAAACATTTGATTTTATTTTATTTATTTTTTTCTTAAATCCTTTTCTACTCTTATATATAAAGAGGAAAGATATGTTTGTTTGTGTGTAATTGGTAATATGTGGAATTACTGAACTGACTCTAAAAAATCTTTGACAAAAAGAAAGATACACTATCGCTGAGTAACATAGACTAAATTTTATTTTAACAAAATAAGGTTTTAGTTCGAAATTGCAATATGTGTGAATCAAGTCGGGAGAGAAAGCACTGTTTGGCTGGTTTATTGGCGTGCATTGACCAAATGATTGGTTATACGTGAAAAAAGCCGGTCATTTTCACATACGGGAAAAGATCGTTTAGATCATTTGTCCCATCCTATCCCACTAATATTATAAACGCGAAAGTTTGAATGTATGGATGGATGGATGGATGTTTGTTACTCTTTCACGCCGTAACTACTGAACCGATTGGGCTGAAGTTTTGCATAAATGTAGTTCTAGACCTGGAATAGGACATTGGCTACTTTTTATCCTATAAATCAGTTCCCATGGGATGAAGATGAGCTTTCAAGTTTCTATAGAAAAGTTATGTGTCACCCTTTCACGCCATGCTTACGAAACTGATTGGGCTGAAATTTTGCATAAATTAGTTCTAGACCATAGTAGGCATAGCATGTAAGGTGGATTGGGATTTCCTCAATGGACAACAGCAGACCCTTCAAGTTTGGGCTTATTTGATTGGTCTTGATAAGTTATTTGGTAAAACATGGTGAACAGGGTCTGACGATGGCACTTGAAGGTGAATACGGGATCTCCTCAACGGAAAACAGCAGGCCCTACGTGTTGGGGCTTATTTGATTGGTCTTGAATATTATTTTGGTAAAACATGGTAATGAAGGTCTGATGATGGGACTGAAAGTTTGATACGGGATCTCCTCAACGGAAAACAGCAGACCCTTTCGAGTTTGGGCTTATTTCCCAAGGATCATTTCTTATACTTAAAAAAGTATTATAGATATCTTGAAGGTATTTTTACAATTCTTGACCGTTATCTTGGTTAAATACACAACATCCTTCAAGATAACCTGTAGATACCTCTGTAGGTATAATTAAGTAAAAAAGGGCACAGTATTTCAGTAAAAATGAAGACAGATTTCAGGCAACTACCAAGGTAGACTTTAGAAAGATATAAGTGAGATTAAAATCGAAGAATTAAAGATTCTGACTTAAAGATATCTTGTAGTTAAAGGTAATTCCAAATTGAAGTGTTTAAGATATCTATAAGACCAACTTTATTGTTTCACAATTGAACAGTAGGATTAATCAGTACTTAGAAAATATACCTTCAAACTTCATTGTACTAAGCATACTATTCGTAGTTAATCTAAAGGCCATATATGCTTTTAAAAATGTGCCAGAGATGGATAACATGATATAAATCACACTAATATTATAAATGCGAAAGTTTGTTGTGTGTGGGTATGTTTGTTACTCTTTCACGCTGAAACAGCTGAACGGATTTGGATGAAATTTAGAATGGATATAGCTTATCTTCGTTCACCCTTTCAGAAGAATATGCTTGGGTTCGGCAGCATTCGGAAAGTTGCGTCACATATTTACGTCGTCGTCAATACCGCAGTGCTTAAAGGCTAAGATGTACAACCAGTGCGTCCTTCCTGTGATGACGTATGGCGCTGAGACGTGGTCTCTTACAAAGGGCCTGATCCACCGATTTAAGGTCAATCAGTGAGCTATGGAGTGCGCTATGCTTGGGATATCTGTGATGGATAGAATCCGAAATGAGGAGATCCGTCGGAGATCGAAAGTAACCGACATAGCTTGCAGAATCAGTAAGCTGAAGTGGCAGTGGGCAGGCCATTTTTGTCACCGACATGATGGCCGTTGGGACCGAAAGGCTTTAGAATGTAGACCACGTACAGCAAAGCGCAGTGTAGGCCGACCTCGTGCCCGCTGGATCGACGACCTGAAGGATGTTGCGGGGGGCGGCTAGATGAGGAGGACGGAGGACCGACATGAATGGCGAAATTTAGGAAAGGCCTATGTCCAGCAGTGGACGAACACGGGTTGATGGATGGATGATGGATGATAGCTTATACCCTAACTTAACACATAGGCTACTTTTTATGCCGGGAAAAAGCATCTCGTTAAGCCGAAAAACGCGGGTGGAGCCGCGGGCAAAAGCTAGTATTAAAATAAATATGCTGGATAAGGGAATGCATGTATCATGATGTAGGTACGGTTAAAATGTAAACGCCTCTTTTGTTTATCGTATAAAAAGTCCGGATAGATCTATAAATTGCGCGGGCTTTAAAAATTATACTGCAATGCGTAATTTTATTAACAAAAAATAGTCTTAAACAAAAATTTACAAACATCCATATTTTTTTTATTAAAAGTTTTTTTTTAAATTCTTGTGTATTCTTTTCAAGATTGAACTACATAGGTAACACTAAAAGTTTCCGGAACTGGCCACTTACATAAACAATATTTAAAAATTTATTGCAACATTTGAAAATAGAACTCTTTGGCTGTAGAATGCAGTTTGTTTCATCTGACTGTTTTTTGTTTTTACCTTGTGGCGCCATTTAAAAAATTGTGTGTGCATCAATATGGATTTAACTAGGGAAAATTTTCGTAGTATGATTTTCTACGATTTTAAGTGTAATTTGACAGCTCAACAGAGCATCGCTCGGCTTGAAACAGCTTTTGGCAATGAAGCACCATGCAAGACGACTGTTTATAGCTGGTTTGCAGAATTCAAGCGTGGTCGTATCAATCTCAGTGACGAATCTCGTGATGGTCGGCCGTCCACCGCTGTGACCAACAAAAACATCGATGCTGTGCGCCGTATGATTGAAACAGACAGGCATGTGACCTACCATGAAATTCGCGCATCCTTAGAAATAGGCATGAGTCAAATACAATCAATCCTACACAAACATTTGGGTATGAGAAAGCTGTGCTCGCGGTGGATCCCACACAACTTGACCGAGGCTCAAAAAACGGACCGTGTCTCTTGGTGCAGTGCCATGCTTACCAGATTCAACGAAGGTGCGTCAAATTTGGTGTGGAACATAGTAACAGGTGACGAAACATGGATTTATTGCTACGATCCCAAAACAAAGCAGCAATCGAGCGTATGGGTCTTTCAAGATGAGCCGAAACCAACCAAAGTGGCGCGCGTGAAAAGTGCATCCAAGCGGATGATTGCTTCTTTTTTTAATAAAACTGGACACGTGGCTACTGTTGCTTTAGAGAATCGTCGTACCGTGAATAGTGACTGGTACACGACCATTTGTTTGCCGGAAATTATTGACGAACTCCGTAAAAATAACCGTAAACGCCGTATCATCCTGCACCACGACAATGCTAGTTCTCACACGGCCAGACAAACAAACGACTTTTTGAAGACGAAAAATGTAGAACTCATGAGTCATCCTGCATACAGTCCCGACCTGGCACCTTGTGACTTTTTTCTGTTCCCAAAAATTAAGAACCAATTATGCGGTCAACGATTTTCATCACCAGAAGAGGCTGTCGAGGAGTATGAAAAACACGTTTCAGAGGTCACCACAGGGGAGTGGCACAAAAGTTTTCAAAACTGGTTTGATCGAATGAAAAAGTGCATAGACGCCAAGGGAGATTATTTTGAAAAACAATAAATTAATTTTGTACCTTTAATAGTATTTTTTCATATTCATTCCGGAAACTTATAGTGCGTCCCACGTATATTGAATTTCTTTTAATCAAATCTCAGTTAAAAATATCTTAATAAATTGTTAAATTTATTAAACTTTTCATTTTAAGAAAGTTTAGCTGTATTAATTACTGATAAAGACACAGTGGACTTGAAAATTCAGAATTCAGTATGAGTGAAGTATTATGAGCATTTCTTAAATAAATTCAGATTAAAAAAATAAAGATTGATTTGCCATGAATTTAATGCAATACAATTTAAGTAATAAAAGTGTTATTCTATTCTACTTTGAATTTTTACATTCATAAAGGTTTGTAAAAAGTTTAAATTTATTAAAAATTCTATAATTAGTGTTTTAACTAATCCTTTAAATTGAGTTGTATATTCAATATCGTCCTATATTTTCGATTAACTCAGCTCATGTGCATCCTTTTAGAAGAAGAGCTGCATACAAAAGAAACTAACCGGTAAGTAAAATAATGGGGTTGGCTGTAGACGTAAAACAAGGGATTTTGATTATCATTTAAATGGGGGGGGGGGATTGTTAGTACACATCAGTTGCGTCCGCCAAACAAAATTTTCTGCCATTTTTTGCGCGAGACGCAGGGGGGGCGGGATAAAATACGGATAGCACACACTTACACTAAACCGCACGCCAACAAAAGAAAACAAAGGCGTAATTACACACGCACACTGAAACAAAAGTACCTACATCCACAATTTATCTCACACGTCTAAATATTTTCCCCGTCATGTCTGAATATAGACCAAATTGCCAACGTGTGTCTGTAGATTAGGGATAGGGTGGTAACTAATATAACAGTTTGGTGAAAATAACGAAATTAACTATTATTTTTTAAATAAATTTGTAGGACTTTGCTTTATGACGATAAAACATCGTAAAGTGTTTTGTCTGTCTGATTGTACATAAATCAATGTAAAGGTCATGTAATTTATCTTACACGTCTAAATATTTTTATGTGTGAATAGTATTTTCATTCCTTTGAATTTGAATTTTGTTGTTTATGCGCTGCACAATTTTCATATTATTAGGGTTCCGTAGTACCTAAAACGTAAAAGGAACCTTTATGGTAAGACTCCGTTGTCCGTCCGTCCGTATGTCACACCCTCATAACTTTAGCACCGTTAAAGATAAAGATTTAAAATTTGCTACAACAATAGCACGTGAATAGCAATCACTTCTACACACATAATGGCGGAAAAAAAGTTTTTTTAATTTGGAGTTTTGTTGTGATTGTTGGCACTTGGTGGAACTTTTGATGAAAAACACTTGTACTTGTCCACTTATTTATATTATTTCCCTTACCGGTTTTTGATACCCATATTGTATTTTTAGTATATATCTTTTACTTTTCTCACTTTTGTATTGGAAATATTTTCAACAAATTATATTTTTTTATTATAACACTTGTACTTGTCCACTTATTTATATTATTTCACTTACCGGTTTCGCTGTTATAGCATTATTAAAGTACAAGTGTTATAATAAAAAAATATAATTTGTTGAAAATATTTCCAATACAAAAGTGAGAAAAGTAAAAGATATATACTAAAAATACAATATGGGTATCAAATTATACCTATAGTTATTAAAGAGCTGATTACAAAAATATATACTTTTACTCTATAATTTTACTGGTACCAGTTTCGAGAAATCTTTGAAAGACCGCAAAAAAATGCATGTCCCCTTATTTCTGAAACTAGTGTGTTAGAAATGAAATTTTATGAGCAGGGATTTATTGTTACATAGCCTTTGCCTCCCTCTTGTAAGAAAAATAAATTGTTTTCTATTTCGGCCGCTTGGTGCGCTGCCTTCCCTTCTTGCGTGATCGTGTGCTATGGTGTGCTATGTCTTCCTGTTGGAATAAATATTATCAAGAAATTCCTGGTATTTTCATCAATATCCCTGCTAGAATCCTAACCGCCAAGAGGTTATGGGCCCAGGACGCTCTGCAAAACCAAGGAACAGTGAAAGCAACACGGAAATACGCACATTGAAATCGCCGTGTGCAAAGCCAAACCTAAATTTTCAAGATGGATTCCACAGTCCGCATGGAAAGATTTGAAGGGAATAATTTCCGCCAGTGGAAATTCCAAATAAAATGTGCTTTACAAGGAAAAGGTTTGGATATAAATACGCCACGACCAGAAAATGACGTTGGAACTTGGTTGAAAAATGATGGCATGGCGAAAACTATAATTACGTCAGCCATGGCTTTGGACCAAATAACGCTAATTGAAAATTGTGATACTGCGTTGGAAATTATGAAGAAATTAGAATCCATTTACGAAGCTCGGTCCGATATGAATAAAATGGTCATACAAGAAACATTTTACAAGTATCAACTCGATCCGCATGACAACATGGCGCAACATGTAGCCAAGATTGAAAATTTAGCCAAACAGCTCAAAGAAAGTGGAGAGGAAATCAGCTCCAACGCAATCATAACCAAAGTATTGGCAACATTACCAAGCAAGTACAGATCACTTCGGCAAGCATGGTTATCGCTTGATCCGAAAGAGCAGACAATTTATAACCTCACAGCTCGCTTGAGGGATGAAGAAAATAGTCTTGCTGTAGAAGAAGAGACGGAGACTGCATTGTTAGTTGCCAGGAATAAGATAAGGAATCGGTCTTCCTATCAGAAAAATACCGGTCAAAGTTCTGCAAGTAGCAGTGCATCTCAAACTTCTTCGGGAGAGGATGCACGACATAGATTTATTTGTAACAATTGCAACAAACGTGGGCACTTTGCTAGCCAGTGTCGGGCACCTAGAAAACCCAGAAGAAAACCCCAAGAAGATACAGACAAAATGTTGGCATTTAATGTTGAAGATTCATGTATACATGGTGGTGCAGAAGCTGAGGTATGGATAATGGACAGTGGTGCTTCCTCACACATGACGTTCCAAAAAGAATTGTTCTGTGAATTCCAAGTATGTGACAAAAGCCTAAGTCTCGGTAACCAACAGACTGTTGAGGTGCTTGGAACGGGAAAGATCATTATGGAAAAGTTGGTACATGGACAGTGGGAAACTTGTATGCTGGAAAATGTATTGTATGTGCCTAAACTAAGAAGAAATCTATTTTCAGAGGGAGTAGTGATGCGAAAAGGTTATAAAATCGAGAAAGTGTCAAATGAAGCTTTTGTTTACAAGGACAATGACAGTTTAGTGATGTGTGCCAAGTTGAAAAGCAATAACCTGTATGAACTTTGTATAAAAACGCCAGTGAGTGTAACATGTGATCTCGTGCAAAGTGACCTCAAGACCTGGCATGAGAGGTTGGGGCATGTGAACTTGAAGGAGATTCGGAGCATGTGTGACAAAGGTGTTGTTGAAGGACTGAATATTGTGGACAAAATGCCTAACTTCATCTGTGAGGCATGTGCCTATGGTAAACAGATTCGCTTGTCTTTTCACAAGTCTGTGAGAGGAGAGTTTCTGCCGGGAGACCTGGTTTATAGCGATGTCTGTGGTCCCATGAGTCATCAGTCAGTACAAGGTATGAGATATTTTGTGCTTTTCAAGGATGCTGCTTCAAGTTATAGACATATTTATATTATAAAGAATAAGAGTGATGTTCTTGAGTGTTTTAAGAAGTATAATGCTATTGTAAAGAATAAATACTTGCATATTGTCAGAACTCTGCACACAGACAACGGAAAAGAGTATGTGAATAACTCTTTCAGAGAATACTTGAATCGTGAAGGAATAATACATGAGCTAACAGCTTCGTACACCCAGGAACAGAATGGGCGTGCAGAAAGAGAACTCCGCACAATAGTTGAAAGTGCAAGATCAATGTTGTATGCTCGTGATATCCCAATGAACTTATGGACTGAAGCGGTTACCTGTGCAGAGTATTTACTGAATAGAACGTCCTCTAGTCAGACACCAAATAAATCTCCATTTGAAATATGGAATGGTGTGAAGCCAAGTGTAGGTCACATCAAAGTATTTGGTAGTGAAGGTTATGTACATATACCGGACCAGCTGAGAACCAAGTTGGATAAGAAGAGTATAAAGATGATACTGGTTGGATATGATAACACCAACTACAGAATGTACAACCCTGTTAATCACCAGATAAAGATATCCAGGAATGTGATTTTTGATGAGGCAAAGACCCCTGAAATAAGGAAGAACATTATTCAAATATCCATTGGACCTGAAAATGAAGAAAACTTACCTTCACCCGTAGAGGATGTTGCTTCTGTTGGTTATGAAGAACCAACACTGCTTGAATCAAATGACTCAAACGAGAACCCTAGTGATAGCAGTATATTAAGTTGCAATGAATCTGATGAAACATTTGAGCCATCATAGATCATTGAAGATATTGAACAAAGCAATATTAACTTGAAACCAAGAATTAACAGACACTATGAAGCTAATCTAGTCGAGCTAAACATCCCATTGACATATGAAGAAGCGATAAATGGTTATGAAAAAGAAAAATGGTTGATGGCTATTGAGGAAGAACTTCAAGCACATGAGGAGAATAAGACTTGGTATGTAGTTGAGAAAACCGACCAGAGAACTATAACCACAAAATGGGTTTTTGATATTAAAAGAAATCAAGATGGTAAAGTGGACAGATTCAAGGCTCGTCTATGTGCTCGTGGATTTACCCAAATAAAAGGTTTAGATTATGATGAAACTTTCTCACCTACTACTAGGTATGATTCAATAAGAATTTTGTTAAGTTTAGCTGCTAGTCATAAGTTATTTATTAGACAGTTTGATGTAAAAACAACTTTTCTTTATGGTGAATTGAAAGAAGAAATTTTCATTGATGTTCCAGAGGGAGTGAAATTACCTAAGAATAAAATTTGTAAATTAAATAAGTCTTTATATGGACTGAAACAGTCTTCTAGGTGCTGGAATAAAAAGTTTACAGATTTCTTGTTTCAACACCTTGGCTTTGTTCAATTTCAAACTGACAATTGTGTTTTTGTTGGAAATTTTGAAAGTATGAAAGTGTTTTTGGTAATCTATGTTGATGATGTCCTTATTATGTCAGAAAATGACACGGCTTTGTGTAAAATTATAGATTCTTTTAAACAAAGCTTTAAAATAAAAGAATTAGAATTAAATTGTTTCGTTGGAATGGAAATAGCTAGACGTGACGACTGTATTTACATTTCACAAAAGTTGTATATTGAACAAATAATTAAAAGGTTTAACATGTGTTATGCTAATCCTAGCTGTACTCCAGCTGATGTAAATGTTGTAATAACCAAAAATCAAGGCAGTCATGCCGTTGATTTTCCATATAGAGAAGCTATTGGGTCGTTGCAGTTTTTGGCTTCTGTATCAAGACCAGACATATCATATGCGGTCAATCTTTTAAGTAGATATATAAATAACCCAAGTCAAGACCATGTACATGCATTAAAGAGAATAATAAGATATTTAATTAGTAGTAAAGATTTGTCTATAAAGTACCAAAGTAAAAGAGATTTAGTTGGTTTTGCAGATTCAGATTTTGCAGGGGATTTGGACAGTAGAAAGTCAACAACAGGCTATATTTTCTTTTTGAATGGGGGACCAATCACATGGTCAAGTCAGAAACAACAAACAATTGCTTTGTCATTCACAGAAGCCGAATTTATGGCTGCATGTGAAGCATCAAAAGAGATTCTGTGGCTTAAACAATTTTTGTCAGATATTGGCTCTGTGCAAGATTGTATAACATTGTATGTTGATAACCAGAGTGCAATTAAGTTAATTCACAATAATATGTTTTATAAACGTACTAAGCATATTGATGTTAAATATAAATTTATTAGAGAGAAAATAGAGCAGGGTCACTTTGTTATTAAGTATGTTGAGAGTGCTAAGCAGATAGCAGATATTTTTACTAAAGCTCTGTCGACTAATAAATTTATATCTCTTAGAGAGCAAATAGTTGTTTAGTAAATTTAACTCTGTCATATGTCTTGTAAAAGTTGTTATAAAATTTAGAGGGAGTGTTAGAAATGAAATTTTATAAGCAGGGATTTATTGTTACATAGCCTTTGCCTCCCTCTTGCCCTCTTGTAAGAAAAATAAATTGTTTTCTATTTCGACCGCTTGGTGCGCTGCCTTCCCTTCTTGCGTGATCGTGTGCTATGGTGTGCTATGTCTTCCTGTTGGAATAAATATTATCAAGAAATTCCTGGTATTTTCATCAATATCCCTGCTAGAATCTTAACCGTCAAGATAGTGCACCAAAAAAAAATGACGATAGCGATTATATTACGAAATCAATAGCGATTAAAAAAAAGTTTACAACAAATGAGAAATAAAAAAAATGTAAAATAAATTTAAAAAAAATATTTTACCATATAAAAATAACCGGTGACGGGCAGCGGCGTCACTGGTGGAAGGGTTTCGGCACCGCGCTCACCAACCCGCCTGCCCAGCGTGTGTGAGAATGGGCATTTCTTCCAGGAGGACCACCAAGAGTGGCGAAATCCTGGAAAGGCTCATGTCCAGCAGTGGACGGAACAGGCTGATGGATGGATGCTTTTACTCAGCGATTTCAAGAAATCTTTGAAAAACCATAAAAATGCTTGTCCCCCCCCATATTTCCGAAACTGGTGGACCGAAAAAATTTAAAAATCATGGTAATTTGGGATTACGTCAAGGTTACAGGAAAAATATAACGGTCGAGAAATTCACCATAGTAAAATGACAAAATTTTTTTTTTTATCCACGAGTTTATTTCGAGTACGGTATAAAAATATTAGTGTCTCTCTTTTGTGGTACAACCGATTCTTCTTTTAGTTATCATAAACAGTTTTATATATATTTATGGGCTAGATTGAAATGCCTTCTTCCTGACTGTTCCCAAAACTGTCGAATTACGGAACCCTAGGTATGCGAGTCTGACGCGCACTTGAACGGTTTTTTTTAATGTCTTCGGATTAATGTGTAATTGTAGCCGTATGATGGTGTAAACTACTTTTTCGTAAAAAAGCATGGCATAAAGGCCAACTCCCGAGATGAAAGCAATCGACGACAACAACGACGAGCGAGCGAGTGAGGCGAAGCGAAGCGAGGATGAGCGTGTGTATGGTTTACACAAAAATAAATTGGGGAGCCGAGCGAAACGGATCGGAGTGAGGCAACCCCCTTAGTTTCAACAGAAAATAATTTCTTTTGATCGCGTTTGATCCGTAACTCATTGATGACCTAAACAGCGTGAAAAACCGCATCGTGCAACGAAATATATGATAGTGGAAATAGTATCAAAATAAAACAGTAAATTAAGTATATGTATTTTTAATGACACAAAAAACTAAAACCCAATTGGTAGAATAATCCAATATTCCCGTTTTCAAGTCAGGATTGCTAAATATATTTTTTGATAAATTAAAAAGAAGTTAACGACATGAATGGGTAATTTAATAGAGATTTTATTAATATTTAAGAGCCCGTTTATATTTTATGCGAGTAATCAAAAATTTCCAGCGCCTTTAACAATTTACCATCTTAGGAAAAACATTTATGCTGTTGAATATATATTAAACATAGACCACTCATTCTGATAGTTAATGTATCATATTTACAAACACCACTTTATTTTTCGTAGTGATAAACCTCCCACACCTCGTTGGACTTTGGGAAACACATGACCAAGATGAAGTTTTGTGTTTAGAACTTAGAGAAACACATGACGAACATGAAGTTTTTTTCTGAATCTTGATTTGTATTATTGCAATCATGATGTTTACATATCATTGTTTACGCCATGTATGTCTCCGTATATAAATGCCATCTCATTATTTTACCACATGATCTCAGAAATGCCTGGCTGAATAGTAATATAATAAGACTCCATTCAATATCAATGCCTCAGGCGGCGACAGGCATTATTATTGAAAGTGTTGATAAATAATACACCATAATGTACAAAAATAAATACCAATATGCATTTAATGGTACATACGTCTCGCAGCTGCTCTCTTTATTAACTGGAACTTAAGTAGATGTAAAACATTGTTACTTCACTCGCAGTGCAATTTTTACAACTCGGAAGAGCGAATTACGAGTACATACTCGAGAAAAGCTGCAAAACGAGTCAAATGTTTTTACAGGTTTCCATATTGGGGGTTTTTTCGCAATTTTGGAAAATATTTTTAGTTCTGGGGAACTTTTGGGGAAACGAAAAGATTGGGGAAATTTTGGAGGAAGATAATTTTGATACTGTGGAAACAGGGGAATTTAGGAAATAGGAAAAATACAGTTATTTCCACCATGTCCAGACTACTACCGAGGGGGAATTTATGAGATACAAAATGACGAAATAAATTAATAAAATGGTTAAAATTGTGGCTAGAATTAAAGGCTAATAACTATTTTACTTGACCCAATTTCTTAGTATAATAACTATTTTACCTGACCCAATTTCCTTTCTTTCAATTAAATTGTAGTCCAAGCAATACCTTATTTTCTCGATAAGATATTGTGATAATTTAAAGCCTACAGAAATTCTGGGACACTACGATATAAAACAGTGAACATTTCATTAAAATCCTTTCAGTCGTTTTGACGTGATGCTCTTTCATAAATACATGCAGACGAAAAATCCAAAAAGTTCTGTTTTGGGCTCTGTAGCGAGCGTTAGTACGTAAAATACACACTCGTTGAGTACACAGCAATTACTCCTTTGAAAAAATATTACATGTACGTATACAGTTTCGACCTCGCTACAACTTTATATATAATAGGTTGGGGAAAAACTCTTTTCGCAAATAGTATGTATGAACTTATAATAAAATCTCTTTAGCTATACCATTTGTATCTGGCTGGTTTTGGTATTATTAAAAAGTTTAAATTTAAAAAAAGATAATTCCGAATTCAAATTAGGTAAAATAAGTGATTTTCATTTGTTTTTCTTATTGTTAAGATGAGTGAATCTAATGAAGAAATTCGATACATTTTAAAATTTTACTACAAAAAAGGTCAAAACGCAAGGCAAGCCGCGAAAAAAATTTGTGATGTTTATGGACCTAGTGCAGTGTCTGTGAGAGTAGCACAAATTTGGTTCAAGCGTTTTCAATCCGGAAATTTTGATGTCAAAGATGCACCTCGCTCTGGACGCCCTGTTACGGATAAAATGGATGCCATTTTTGAAAAAGTGGAGCAAGATCGGCAAATCAGTAGTTACAATGTAGCTGAAGAACTGGGGATTGATTACAAAACAGTTTTGGCGCATTTGAAAAAAGCTGGGTACACAAAAAAGCTCGATATTTTGGTGCCTCATGAGCTCACTGAAAGAAACTTAATGAACCGTGTACTCATTTGTGATTCCTTATTACGACGTAATGAAACCGAACCATTTTTGAAAAACGTGATAACTGGTGATGAAAAGTGTATCACGTACGACAAGAACGTGTGAAAAAGGTCGTGGTCAAAGGCTGGTCAGGCTTCACAGACTCTGGCGAAACCCGGGTTATCTCGCATCAAGGTAATGCTGTGTGTATGGTGGGATTGGAAGGGCATTATTCATTATGAGCTGTTACCGCCAGGCAGGACCATCGATTCTGAACTCTACTGCGAACAATTGATGAGATTACAGCAAGAAGTTGAGAGAAAGCGGCCGGAATCAGTCAACAGAAGGGTTTTTCATCATGATAACGCTAGACCTCACACATCTTTAGCCACTCAGCAAAAATTAAGAGAGTTTGGCTGGGACGTATTAATGCATCCGCCGTATAGTCCTGACCTTGCACATTCAGATTTCTACTTGTTTCGGTCTCTTCAGAGTTCTTTAGGCAGTGTCAGGTTAACATCACGAGAGGACTGCCAAAACCACTTGTCGCGGTTTTTTGATCAGAAGCCCCAGAATTTCTATAGCAATGGGATCATGTCCCTACCTACAAGATGACCGAAAGTTATCTAACAAAATGGCACCTACATACTTTCTATTTAAATGTACATAAACTTTATTAAAAAATGTTTTGAACATAAAATGCGAAGAAACTGTTTCCCGGCGCTTTGTTGTTTCGTAGGTTATTTTACAATTTTATTTATATTATATTTTTTCTTGATTATAAAAATCATTTAATAATTAAAACATTTGACTAAGTATTTTTATTAAAAAAACAATTTTTGTGGGTAATTTAATGTAAACATTGAGTTTGTATAAATTTACGGGAGGTTTTGTAAATATCTTTATAACATAAGAATAGTTATTTGTTATGCAAGGCTGGAAATTTAATTTTTGGCGCGAGTACCCTGTATTGAAAGCTGAGCGTAGCGAGGGTTTCAAAGGTACGAACGCTAAATAACTTTGCTGCCGAGCGAAACACACAACTTTTCACCTCACTAAGGCGAGGAAAATGTTAGGTGCAAGAAAAACAGTTTTAATAAATATTAAATTATTGTATCAAGTAAATCCTCCAAAGTGTCCTTGATTTTCTTGTTTCAGATGGTTCAATGAAGTATGATAGCATTATTGTCTCCGAAAAAGTATTCACGCCTTTGGAATGTCTACATATGCATTGAACAAATCGTACGCTTTTTTAAGTATTTTTTGCGTGATTATTCTGGAAGAAAACTCAACTCGGCATCATGTACCGTTTGCACGAATTCTGCAGGTGTTAAATTTAAATCTTCGTCGCTGCTAGCCTCGCTCATATTTTATATTTTTTTGCGATCGTATCAAAAAACAACCTAAAATAATGGAAGGAAAGTGAATTGAACAAAGAGAAGAAAATTTTAAAGTTTTTGTTTTTAATCAAATTTTCTTGCTGGTCAGTGCGAAACACCTGCTTGGAAAGTTCCTTCTTACTTTTTCGAAAACGATGGAGAATATACGTCATTGCTGTCATACCAATATGCGGGCGGAATAAATGTACGAATTTCCATTGTTAACGTGCTGAGCGGGCAGAAAAAGTATATGAAAATCCATTGTTAACGTACTGAGTGGGCAGAAAAAGTATATGAAAATCCATTTTTAACGTGCTGTTTTTTTTATTTGTTGACAACATCCGTACGATAAGCATTTAATGTTTTAATAATAATTAATAATTAAAAATGTATTTAATGTTACATTAAAAAGGTATTAACTTCTTCGTACATAACCTAGCTTGAAAAATAATGCCAAAAGACAAAAAGTTTTTATGTCTTAGTTTGCAAAATAATACTGGCCACTTGCTATTTATGATCATAAAAAAATGAAAAAAGTGAAAGTCAAAAAGTTTTTGTCTAAATTTGCAAAATAATACTGCCCATTTGTTATTTATGTACATAATTAAAAAAAGAAATTAAAAATGCAAATCGAACGCGAGTCATCAATCTGCTTCTTTGGTTGTATCTTTATTTAAAAAAAAATGATCGTAAAATGTCGTCTAGTAGTGATATAGAAGAATGGGTGGTTTTGTCTTTTATTTTTCTCGCAGGTGTAGTATAAAGCACTATGTATCACTCGGGAGAGAGTGCGATTCCCAACTCGTGTGTATGGAGGCGCTCGGCTGCGCCTCGGACCTCAAACTACACCCTCGTTGGTAATTGGCCTCTTTCTCCACTCGGTGAACAATTTACTATAAATGAGGCTGGCGCATGACATGAAATAAGTATTTCCATTTCAGGGAACTGGCTGCAGAGAATATAAACTATTACGAAACCAATGAGGTTCTATATAATATGTAAAATTATTGTACGAAACCTTTATTGAATAAAAATATTCGAATTTTAAAAACACTTTCCACGCTATCGAATAAAGTGCGCTTTTCCACCCAGATTTCGAATGATAAACAGAGCCTTTCAGAGCTTGCGAGGTGAAAAGGAAATTTTATGGTGAGTACATTTTTATACTCAATGTAGCTGATTCTGAAGACTTGAGAATCAGCGCTGTCAAAATTAAAATTCTTGCAGTGTAATTAATTTAGTACTTAATTTAGTCCACATAAGTACTATAAAGCAAAAAACGACGGCCCTTACGATTTATTCATGGTCAGAACTTGAGAGGAAACTGTATTCTTTTAAACTCAAACGAATAGCCGGATGAGATAAAGGATATCCTTAGAATAAAAGCCATATCTCCCCGAGCACACCCAACGCAGCAATGGCTTCTACACAACGTTCTAATAGACAGCTTCTATAATATTTAAAGAAATTGTTACCTTATATTCCAGTGGTGGAAAATTTCTATCGCCTTTTCAGAAAAAGCCCCAGCTGATTTATAACTTCTTAATAATCCTGCCTTTAGATATAGCAACTAGTGTTAGCCGAAAATCTCCAGCTAAAAACTTAGTAACACCCCAATTAAACTACTGTCTCCTCCTAACTTTTATTGTATGATTGAAGGCCTCCAGGTTCATCAAGAAAAAATATTTGACCACTGTCTTTTTCGATACTTTCTATAGTATTTTGTGATAAACCCATGACTGTTAATTTTTGTTATCAATTAGTTACAAACAACAACAATAACATAAAACCTGTGCCAAAACATTTGTGTCTTAGACGATCTCCCGAAGGTATCTATTTTGCAAGACTGCTTCATCTCTTGATGGTTAAGGCCGACAATACTGTTGTAAGTGTTGGTTTCCCAATGTAACCTTATGGTTTGATGGGATATAGCATGACCGTTGGTTAACGTGGATGAAGTTCATATATACAAGTGTTTAAAATTATCACATGCCATTTATTATTATAAGCTGTTATAAACTTCATCTGATAGTTGTTAGTTAGTTAGGTATGTGTAGGTCAAATCTTGCAACTGCATTTTAAACCAGTTCCCCGAACCCCTTGACATGGGTATAAAAAAGGATTTAACGAGAAGGAAAGCTAACATAAGGAAACCTACACCCCTTTAGAAACTGAATTCATGATTATGTAATGAAATGAGATGGATGTTAGCTAGCTCATACAATAAAGGGCGGCTTACACGATTGAATTAAAAATTAGAAGAAGTCAACGAAGGGATAACAATTACTATAGCTACTGTTGCTAACCTTGAGAAATAGTCACAAGAAAGTACTTAATAAAAAAAAAAAGTAAAAACAAGAATATTTTATTTGTACTCTACTATCTGATCCCACCACACTCGTTGCTCGATACTAACTGGACCGTTGCTGAACTTTAGCTGAAGTTCGGCAATAACATGAACTTTTCTACCAAACTATTTGTGAATGGTCGACCACACCAGAAACGGTACAGTAATATGAGGCTTTGCACTAGACTAATAACCAGCTACAGTGTAATCCTAGCTTACCTCTCAAAAGATCTAGGTCTGATTTGGGTAACAAATCACTGGCTCACTGGGACGACTGGGCTTTTATGATAATGTGGCATTAGGCGTAATGTCGAGTGGCTGAAAATGAAGCAAACACGTGAAGGGCACAAACAATGGTTCCGTCAAAAACATAGTTGAAAACTACTAAGCATGTTGGTTCAACTGCTTGCGGCTCCGCTCGCACTGAATAAAATGTGTCTGTTCTCAGTCGCTTTTTTCAAATTACTTCACCGAAATGGTTATTACTGCTCAGATTCTATTAGTGGGAGCGCAATTTTGCAAATCCCAACACTTTCCAAAGGGAACTTCTAAATGTAAACTAAAACCGCAACAAAGTCCGATAATGATATTCTCAAGTTATATGAGACAACACAAACAAATTGATATAGTTAGACCATACGTATAATACGCACTGCTGCCTACCCTCAAATAGTTCCAAAGGTATAGGTAAAACCAAGCAAAAACCGGTCAAGTGCGAGTCAGACTCCCATACCTAGGGTTCCGTAATCCGACAGTTTTGGGAACAGTCAAGAAGCCGTTTTTATGCCGTACTCCAAATAAAACTCGAGGATGAAAACTAAAATTTTGTCATTTTATTATCGTGAATTTCTCAACCGTTATATTTTTCCTGTAATCAGTAAATAATCCCAAAAAAATATGATTTTTTAAATTTTTTTCGGTCCACCAGTTTCGGAAATAAGGGGGGGAGGGATATGCATTTTTTTGTGGTTTATCAAAGATTTCTCGAAATCGGTGCCAGTAAATATAGTCATAATCAACTATTTAATATCTATAATTTGATACCCATATTGTATTTTTGTAAATTATTTATATTTCTCACATGTGTTCAACTTTTTTTAAATCGCTATAGTTTCCTGTAATTGGCCAGGTATGGCCTATAATTGTAATTTCGGAAATAAGGGGAGGGGGTCATGCATTTTTTTGTGGTTTTTCAAAGTATTCTCGAAATTAGTAGAAGACAGTAAATATAGTAAAAGTATATATTACCAGTTTCTTCCACCCAAAGGTTGTCTGGAAGAGATCGCTTTAAGCGATAAGGCCGCCTGTTTGTATTTACCCAATATGTTACATTAAGTGTTACATTATTTTTTGTTTCCTTTTTTTTGGTGTACAAATAAAGCTGTATTGTTGTTGTTGTATATTTTTATAATTAGCTTTTTAGGGTTCCGTAGTCCAACAAGAAACATATGTGTGACATACGGACGGACGGACGGATGGACAACACAGTCTCACCATAAAGGTTCCTTTTACCTTTCAGGTACTACGGAACCCTAAAATATATTCCGTGGTTATTTAAGAAACATAAAGAGTATTTGCTGTCTGTTTATTTTGTATTATTAATGTATTAACGTAGAGAAAAATAATAAAATAAACTGCACCCCACTCCACCTTCGTTTTGTACTATGTTATATCTATTATTATACTTCTACTTGTATTGTATTGTTTCGTATTAATTGTATACAATATTATAGAACTATAGGTATAATAATATAATATAATAGAGTACTTTTAAAAATAGATGAAAACGTAGGAGTGACGTGCAGTTTAAAATTAAACGGACTGGCTCGTTCAGATGGGGCAGCATGGGAAAAATCTAAACTAACTACTAAGTGATAGAGGTGACATGTTTGCTCAAAGGACAATCGATTTTGGAAGAAATAAAAACTGCTTTTGAAGCTTTTTAAAAAAATTCATGAATCTAACCTGCTTGTTTTGCAAAAGTATTAACATCCTCTATTAATGCATCAATATAGAGTACACCGTACAGTGTTGCATCAATATAGCACCTGGAAAATGCCTTTAAGGCGAAACTAGTGCGAGACATAATTATAATAATTTTGTGAAACAGTACAAGTGTTTTCTTCAACCATCAATATAGTGTTGCTGGTAATAATAAAGTTTTGCAAAGAAACATTATGTGTCAATTCAATGAAAAATTTAAGTTTTGACTGCAGTAAAACTAAAACTAAAGCCTTCAAAATCAACTTTAGTCTAAGTATATTATTCTAGATATAAAAATTGAATACGTTTAAACATAGTTTGGTATCGAGTTGCGAGTAATGTGAAAGTGAATGATATTATTTAGGTTGCAAAGTTGCATAATTTGATTCCTGATTGAGCGTGCATGTCTTCTAACCAGCCAGTATTTTGTATACTCCTTGGACAATGTCTTAATAATTTCATGAAACTTTTTGCTCTTAAGTCGTTGTAATACTGTATTTTCATGAAAGTTTAATTCCTGTAATAAATTAAACTTTTACACAAAATAATTTGCTGGCATTTTTAGGGTTCCTTACGGGCAGCGCCGGATTTAGAGTACTCTCAAACTTATAATGCACATACGAATCTTCGCCACTGCTCGGCCAAGTTCGTATTTCCCTACACTTTCTATACAAGCAGTAAGGTCACGTGGTACGTCCGGTCGCTCGGCTACAGATTTCTATGCGCATTATAATTTCGGACGCACTGTACACATTTGCCGCCAGTAGGCTAATCACATGTTGCCACCCCTACCGGCCTCCACAATTCAATACAATCATATAAATAAGTAAAAAATTGTAAATGAAATTGTAACTTTATGATTTGTGCACTATCGTCTTAATTACACCACCTTTTTCCCGTAATTAGTATGATATGATTGTAAGCGAGGCATCTATGCGACAATCGACAACATTACAAATTAATATTGGTACAAAACTAAAAACCATTTCGAGGTATTGGCTTTCTGAGCATCATATATTTTTTTCAGAATTAAATCATTATCAAATAAAGAGATAAAAAAATGCAAAAGTTGGTAAACACAGGATTTTAAAAACAATTACCTTTGCTTTCAAGTTCATTTCGTATTTTAAAAAAGAATGAGTGAATAAGAAAAAAATAAAATAAGCATCAAAAACACAATAAAACAAAATGAAAAAATACGTAAGCTTTATTTTTACGCTGATTCTCAATTTAAATATTGAAAACAAATGGTCACCTGAAATGAAATGATGTCGATTCCGAGATAATTTTTACAACCCAACGATTTATTAAGACTGCACAAGAAACAATTTTCAAGTATATTTTTGAGTTAATAAAAGTTCAACCATGTACTATCAATAAGGTGGGGTAAGATACCTTAATACTATTTCTACTTACACAATTATTATCATTCAGTAAACATCACACTAATATTATAAAAGTTTGTGTGTGTATGTTTGTTACTCTTTCACGCTGAAACGGCTGAACGGATTTGGATGAAATTTAGAATGGATATAGCTTATACCCTAAGTTAACACATAATCTACTTTTTATCCCGGAAAAAATCATGTCGTTAAACCGAATAATATGCGGATTGAGCCGCGGGCAAAATCTAGTAATTAAATATTTTTATTGCACTTAGGTACTTACAGCTTTAAAATAATTATTATTTGGTAACAATCCGGCTGATGATGACGATGAAATTCAATGAATTGATTTAATACCCTTTTTTGCGATTTTTTATTTGCAAAATCATCAATTACTTTGCCGTATGAAATCTTGTTCATAAGTTCTGACTCTATGCACATAAGAACTAAGGCGTTTAAGGGGGGTGGTCCAAAGCCGCTCTCCATAGAAACTTATCGGTACCAACAACCACGACAGAAGCATTATAATTTAATTGTTTTACTTTTTTCTACTCTTAAAACCGCGAATAATCAATCCTTTTCACAAAAAAAAAGTTTTTACAATCCTATTTTGCTATTTAGTACTTTCATACATTTTTTAAACAGTAAAATTTAATAGTAAAAACATTTTTTTGTGAAAAAAACTGATTTTTCGCGGGTGTATTTATTGAAGAAGTAGAAAAAAGTAAAAGAACGAAATTTTAATGCTTCTGTCGTGGTTGTTGGTACCAAAAGGTTTGTATGGAGAGCGGCTTTGGACCATCCAACGGTCATGTCACGCGCCTCGTGCCACTAAAACGTGACTACGCAAATTGTAGAAACACTTATCTAAGTGGTAAAATATATATAACATGTTGAATTGTGTGGATCTGATAATGTTTAGGTATATAAATACGAAACTTTTTAATTTCTGTAAGACATGAAAAAAAATTTGGTCCCTAATTCGCCGCCCTTAAAATTTGCCGCCCTAGGCACCAGCCTACTCTCCCTGCTGGTAAATCCGGCACTGCATACGGGAAGGGTGCCAAACGTGACCCTATTACTAAGCCTCCGCTATCTATATATCGGTCTGTCTGCCTGTCTGTCACGGTAGACCCTACAGCTTCAACCGTAATAGGTAAAAAATTGTCATTTTCACGGAATACGTGAAATCTATCACGACTTTTTATAAAAATTAAAATTTAAGAAGTTAAACCCAATATATAAACCTCGTGCTAACCATAGCGAAATCTGAGATGACTTGTTTGACAGCTTTTACCGAGGTAATAGATGGCGCTAAGAGTGACCTTTTTGCACCGAGGTTCATTGGTTAGATGGTAGATGGCACTAAGATCTTAAAGGCGGTCATTTGTTAAGTACCATAATATTTTTAGGGTGGTACGGAACCCTTAGTGCGCGAGTCGGACTCGCGTTTGGCCAAATAATTTTACACTTACTTCAATTTTACTTAGGCTTTCGTATGCAGAGCACTGAAACGTAAAATGATGAAAGTTTCGCACGTCATTAACTTGGCGATGCACCTTGCGTGTGCGCAACTGCTACGGTGTTCCCTTACAGATTCCTACGGCTTCATATAAAATAACTCAGCATACACAAACTTTTTTGTAACATTCTGTATTGGGAGATACGAAATTTTAGTGTTCCGTATTACTATGCTACAACGTACATATTTTTGATTTCTGATCTTATTATTATCCTCTTTTGAATTATACTTTTAGATAGAACAAAATATTTCCTTAAACATATTTTACATTATTTAGGAAACATACGTACAGTCTTTTACAATTATTATAAAACTAATATAATAGAAAATACAAACAGACCTAAATGGGAACAAAGGTGAAACACTTGTTGGAAAGTTTTACAAACAGTTAAAACAACACGGAATAAACTCAAAATGTATGTACTATACAAAGCAACTATATAAATTAATTTCATACATGAACATGATTATAGGAATTGAACAGAAATACAACACATAATGTAAAGAATCATTCTTACACTAAACAACGCTTCTCCAACTTCATGTTTGTAACCAGATAATGTTAATGCAGCGATATCTATGTACCTATAAATCGCTTAGGTATTTATTATACATGTTAGAAACACACCGGAAAAATAAAGTTTTCGCAGAATTGGTTGGGCATAAGTGTAGATAAAAAGTATCTTTCGAACATAGATAAATGTAAATTTTCTAGTAAAGCATCGAAATCAAGTTTGTTGCTATTAATTTTTTATGATGGTCTTGCATCTTTATTCCAAGGATGGAATATTATAAGATTTCCAATAGCTTTGCTACTATTTGTTAGAAATTTTGCAACAAAATTCCGGAAGCATGGCAATGTTTAAATGACAAGTAATTTAAAAGACAGTCAAAGTTTTTTTTGTTAGATAAGACCTAAAGATTTTCTTTTGGATGACATTGGATTTAGTACTGACATCAATAATTTTAACACATGACATGAAATTGTCTATTATCATTGTATTTTGATTTTATAACATTGATGTCTATTGTTATAGGACACATATTTTTATTTTATTAATTAACTAGCCTTTGCCCGCAGCTTCGCCCGCGTTCTGTGAATTTTCGCCCCGTTTTTGGCTTGGACGTTATTTTATGAACATCCCTTGTAACTTATGTGTTGACCAGGGTCATTAAAATGATAATAAAACAAAAAAACACATCGAAAACCGTTGAGTGGTTCCAGAGTTAAAGCGTTTATTCAATCTTTGCCCCGTTTTCGGCTTAGGTGTTATTTTATGAATACCCTTATCACGTATGTGTTGAACTACGATGATAATAAAAAAAACTCATTCAAATCCGTTCAGTGGTTCTTGGGTTTTAAAAGCGTTTATTCAACCTTTGCCCCGTTTCTGGCTTGGTCGTTATTTTATTAACATCCAATAGCCTAGTTGACCACGGTCCCTGCGATGATTATAAAAAAAACACATCCAAATCCGTTTAGCTGTTCTCGAGTTAAAACTGAACATACAGACAGACAGACAAAAATTCTAAAAAATTTAAAATACCAATAACCCATTTCATTTAAATTTCGCGAAAATCTTCAATGTTTGTACAAACACGACTTTTTTTCTACTTTATTTTTATTATAGATATGTTGTTAGATGAATTTAATTTATCTTAAATCTATTTAATATTTATTTTTATAGAGCTATTTTAGTCCCTGTTTACGAAGAATAAACTAGCTCTTTTTGAATAGACGTGATAAAAAATATTAAAAATTTGGGTGCCGCACTCAGGTACCAACTTGTTTGCTAGGTGTTACATTTTAGCAACTTGTTTTTCGTCGCTGTGATGTTGGTATGGCATCGAAATTATTTACCCTTTGTGCATGCTGTTTTATAATCGTAGTGACCCAATTTTTTATGGGAGGCTTAGGAGATGATGGAAGCAATTGTGTAAAGTTTCAAGTGAAAAAGCCCAAAGCCTTTTATTTCTTTTTAAATAACTTAAAACAAGAAAATGGCAGTCGAGAAACACTGAACCAGCACAGTCAAAGATGCACAAAAACTCACACGATAGACCCAAAGCTAAAACACACGGTTTTTACGTAAAAACACCCAAGACACAAACAGTATTTTCATATTTAATTTTCAGCCCCTTTTATCACACTAATATTATAAATGCGAAAGTTTGTGTGTGTGTGTATGTTTGTATATTTTCACGCTCAAACGGCTGGACGGATTTGGATGAAATTTTGAATGGATTTATTTATTTATTTTCTTTATTGGGAAAACTAGTAGTTAGTAAGCTAATTTTAACAATACATATTGAACTAAATAACTGCTAAACTTCTAACTTATTAAGGTAATCACAGCATGCATTTTGTATAAGTAACATGTAAGTATACACATATCTTAAATTTTTCATTACTAAAATTAAATTAATAATTAACATATAGCGTATACCCTAATTTAACTGATAGGCTACTTTTTGATCCCGGAAAAAAGCATGTCGTTAAACCGAATAACACGCGGGCGGAGACGTTTGCAAAAGCTAGTTCAAAATAAAGTTTTAAAATTTTGTGATATAAAATCCTTAAATTGTCGGAACGTAACTATTTACTATTTTACTATTTCCAAATGGCTAGCTCAATTGGACTATGACGAGACAGATAAACTATCTAATATTGTAAGCTGATTCAAAGTTTTCATTGATTTTGATTGAGTGTCATATTATTTGTATTCGATTTGTTTATTTTATTCTTTTATTTCCTAGGTATATCTGATAGTTGGCAATTTCAATTTTAATTTCAATTTTATAAAATGCGATTTCATAACCTGCTAAGTATCTTATATTATCTTTTATGTTTATATTAAAAGAACGTTACATTACATTGTGCTGAAATGTGTTTGTATTTCTAAGGATAGGTCTTTTTGTTATCTTTTTGCTACTATGTTGTATTGGACCCCGTGTTTCAAGTTTGCTTAGTTTGGGGTCCACCACAAACATTTTAAAATAATGGTAAAACTATTTGATACTCATGTAATCCTATTTATGAAATGTTTGTTCACTTTGTGTGTGCTAGTAAATTTTTTTTATTTTTATTTTATTTTACTGTCTAGTCACGTAACTGAATTAAAATTTGTATTCACACATGCAAAATGATTCTCGAAATCACGTGACCTGCCATTACCTTGTCTGATACACCTAAAACTTAACATGTGTAGTCTCTATCACCTACTGAACTCGCCATAGAAATCTGGGCGGTTGAATTTATTTCACCTTGTATGGATGTTGATAAAATAACTGTCAAGCCGAAACTGTCGATTTAAGAAAGCTGTAGGTAAAAGCTAGTACTACATAAACTTGGATTGAATTAATTGAATTAATTAATTGATGACGGCCTTATTGAAGAGTATGGAAAAGTTCATGTTTTTTTTTATTTATATTTCCATTCGAGTCAAAAATAAAATAAAATGGATTGGAGTTGCAAAATACACTCTAAAAGTTTTTTTTTGCCCGTTTTATTCCAGTTTTTGGTAGTTTCACGAGAAACACTTAAACAAGGGTTTAATTTATAAAATAAACTGAGCTTTTATGTGGTTCTTTTACTCAATTTTTTGTATTTAGTTAAGGTCTCGGAGGATTTCAAGTAGTATAATAAGTTATATTGCATAAAAAATAACTTAACCAAGGTCTGGGTCAAATCTTGCAACACAATTTTAAACCAATTCACCCACGTTTGATTTTGGTGACAATGCACGATAAGCTAAGTGTCATAATTCTAAATCTAACATGCTGGACGTGACCAATGGTCGTTTATTATTTCCACACCAGCCCTCTTGACATGATTATAAAAAAAAAATTTCACGATGAGAATACGATAAGCTAAACAATGTCATCCTGACATCCTATTACGACGGAAGCCCCATGATGGTGGACTAAATTTCTTTAACTACCTTCATGACATGGGTATCAATCAAATGATAAGATTTTCCAAGCAGAAGACGTGATCTAATTCTTAATTTAAATTGCTGATGCCACAAGATGGTGGACTAAATTTCGTTAACTATTATATATGTTATTTTTTTTATAAAGACATTAACTTAAAAAGTTTCTTGCCCATCTTCTCAAGACTGATCGAATGGGCAGAGTTAGGCATATATTTATTTCATTAACATATTTGCCCAATACGTACATTTATCGCCAACATTGCATTATACATAAATAATTCATTTCTGTATTTTTAGTTTATGTAAGATTCTATTAAATTTAAGGTGATTGTAAGGTGAATTTGCATTCAAGTACTACAATGTGATCAACTCCTTTAAACCTTTCATGTTGTGAACCATTATTAAGATAGAACTGAAACGAATAACTTTGAAAATAGGTTTAGAAATAGAGTTTATTTTGCAATATAGGTACATTATATACACGGTCTTAATGTAAATATGAATGATCGAAATAAATCCAATACAATAAATATTGTATTGGATTGGATTTCTAAACCTCTTTTCAAAGTTATTCGTTTCAGTTCTATCTTAAAAACGATTCACAACATAAAAGGTTTAAAGGAGTTGATCACATTGTAGTACTTACATCAGTACCTACACAAATATATAAAGAGCAAAGATTTGTTTGTTTGATTGTTTTTTTTCACGTATTGGGTAATCTCTGGAAGTTAACCGATTCCAAAAATTCTTTCACTAATAAAAAGCTGCACTATTGCTGAGTAACGTAGGCTATACTTATTTTATTTTATTTTACAAAAAAATAGTTTTCAGTTCGATTTTCAATATTTGTGAAACAGTCCGGAGAAAAACTGCTGCTTGGCTGCTTTATCAGAATGCGTTGACCAAATGGTTAGTTATATGTGAAAAAAAATCGGTCATTTTCCCGTGCGGGAGAACTGTATCAGTTTAATCTGAAGAAAGATTTTAATCTACAACAATTTAATGAAGCTTGAAAAAGTGAGTACAGCCCAACTAGTCCCTGTTACAGCCAGATTTACGTAAGTAATGATATTTTCCTATACAGGAAAACTGTACTAGTTTAATTAATCTGACTACAAATTTCCATCTACAACGAGCCTAACACACCTCTTACAAATTTTCACAAAAAAAGAGAGGGGTCTGAATTAAACTCTTTTTTTGGGTATGTTACTCCGTAACTCCGTCATTTATTAACCGATTTAAAAGACTTTTTTTTGTTTGGAAGGGTGTGCTTTCAGATAGCTTCCGTTTTTGTTTGGTTATGATCTGATGATGGTCTTCAGAGGTAAGCAGTGGAACTCCTTAACGGATGACAGCATACCACTCGATATTGAAGCAACCACTTTCTACCAAGATGTTGATTGTTATTTAAAAATTGTCATGAACCCATCTGACCTTCGATCCTGACCTCATCACCATAGAACTCCTCAGCGGATAAAAATACATAACTCAAGATTTTAGCAATCAACCTTATGTTAATTTGCGTATTATATATTATGAGGCTCTGGAAATATAGATAAAATACACTTATAAATTTAGAATACCAAACGAAATTCCAGAGGTGACACTACTCTTGAAACAACTTTCACGATGAAACCAAACCAAACAGCGAAAATAAAATCAGCTGTTAAATTTTTGGCTAAATATCTATTCCTTTTGCATTAGGCTGTTTTTTGCGATTTCGGAATAGGTCCCATAATGAAGATATCATTTCCGAAAGTTATGCGGTTATTCAAAACGGTGTATAATATCAAAATTTTTGCTGAAGTAGTACTTCAATGAAAACATTATACCAATAAATACAAAACTTGTAAAAAAAAATAAGTCTCGCAACTTAGTTCTTCTACCGTAAAAAGTTGTGAGATCCATGTAAATCCAAGTCCATTAATTTATTCAGTCCCTACTTAAGGAACCATCTGTCTTAAGTTATTACATAATTAGCTAACCTAACAACATCTTATAGTGACCATATCAATATTAAAAATCTTTTATGTTTTAAATAAAAAGATTGACTCGGCCATCGCATGAAAACACAATGTATCTCACAAGTAATACATATTATTGAAACATCAGATTCTACTGAGATACTTGGTTGGCTCTTAGATTCGTATTCTCATGTACTATAGATTTAAGTAATTTTCTACATGGTGTAATCAACGACCTATATACTAGTCTCTGTGTTTAACATAGTTGCAAGCTTTGTTAATTAAATAAGTAAATATATAAATCGAAAAATATGCTTTTGTTCGTTGAACGTTTATGAAGTAAGTTTGAACAAACTGCGTCTATTGATTAATTTATTTACTCTTAATTAAATCTTTTGTTACCTTCTATTTTGAATTCTTACTGATGTTTTCTCGAGTATCGATTTCAGGATTTATTTGGCTTTTTATTCATAAAATTTGTTTGAAAAATGTCTAGCAGATTTTAAAAAAACTCTTATCAACTCCAACCGGTTTTGCCTTACGGCATTATCAAGGAAGGATAAGAACAAATTAAATATATTAAAAAAATGTTTACATTGCAGATAGTAAACAATATAGTTTTTATTAACCATCTGCAAGTTATTCAAGTTATAAACAAATATAGGTCGTTGGTTATAATAATGAAACTGTTAAAGTGTTTCAACAAGATAAATGCTACTTTACCAAAATCAATTATATCCCAACAAAAAGATAATGTGAAAAAGGGACCCGTTAGGTTCAAAACTAGTGCAGGATTGTCGGCTTTGCCGAAAAAAGGAACTGGCGTCTAAGTGGATGCCAAGTTCTAGGGAGTCCACAACGTTTTTCACTTCTTTTAAAACAAAGTTTGTTAGGTTTCTAAATCTAGAACTTGGCAAGTTTTCACATTGACTATGAAAATCACATTGACTATGAAAACCTGCCAAGTTTTACATAGTCAGTAGAAGGAAACCGAATAAAATTTATTTAAAAACGCGTTGTTCGTTCCTGCAGCTATAATTTAAGGAACCTCCCTAGAACTTGGCATCCATTTACATCTTAATATTTTTTCGGTGAAGGTGATAATCCTGCACTTCCTCTGTACCGTACTCGGCCCTTCCATGTTATATTCTTGGTGGGATTAGTTATTTAGTTTACCTACCTATACGAGTACATCTTCCACTTAGAGATTCTCTAGAATAGAATTAATCTAGTTCGTTGTTTATATAAACGAAGACAATAATCATAAACTAAGCTGTTCCTTTTATTTTAACCCAACAAATAAGAAATCGGAATCGCCATCTGCAAAGTCTTAACAAGCTATCCTAAGTGAGATTCCCGCTCGACACCTGAGCTCGGACCGGGTGTCCATAATAAACACAATCACTTATGCAACTGTTGCTTGCTCCTGCATCTGCCGCGGTTCTGCTCCCAAACACCCCTCCCTCGCCTATATAAGACCCTCGGAGCTTCACGATCGGTTTATTTAGTACCGAACGCCGCGAGGAGCGCACGCGAGCGCCTCCCGTCACCAGACCGCGATGTGCTCTATCATACTTCTGACTTTTTGCCTTCTCGTGGCCGCAAACGCAGAGTTTCAGTTCCGGAATGAAATTCAGGCTCTGGCTGAACAAATCGAGATTCTAAAAAGTTTACACTTAACGGACGTGACCAAACTGAAGCGGGAAATCCAGGATTTAAAGTAAGTTTTTTATACTTTTTACTCATAACATTATAACCAAATAAGCATGAATGATTTTTAAATTCGTTTTTGGAATGATTATTTGTGTACAGATATTTTATTGACAATATAATGAACATAAAATATAAAAACAAAGTTTACCACTGTACTAATAATTTTAAAGTTGTACCATGTATTACGCTGCAGAAATTTAAAAGCTTATTGGTAATACTTCCATGAATGTTGGCAATTGAATTAGAGTTAATTTGCAAGAAGTTACCGGGGTAGGTAACCATTGACTTGGCGGTAACTTGCCAAATTGTTTCATTCGGAGTTTAAAACTTTCCCTGAAATTCGCTACTGAAGAAATTATTGTGTTTGGTTTCGTTGGCCTGAAAAATAAGCTGTGGCATTTCTGTGTTTTCTTACACAAAAAGCCGTGTTTTATTTTTGCTTTGCGATAAATGTAGCGGTGAATGTCCTTCTTTAATGCATTTGCGATTGTTCCTTTTCTGACAATGAAAGCAAAAGCAATTTTTTTGTAATTGGGATCAAGTGACCACAAAACTATAACATGTAACTATATTCAAAATTTGATTTTTTGTAAAATATGTAATTATTTCCATTCTACATCATGTTGTGTACATAGTCGCAAAAATATTTTTGCTGTCGTTATTTCTCAAGGCTTACATTTCCGACTCAGCAACTTTTATTTAGGTAAATTCAATTAAGAAAGTATCTCTAAGTAGATTCTTGGGGAATTTTGTTACAGAATTCGTAATTTCATCTAAAAATAAATTTACTCTTAAAATTATCCCTTGCTGGGCTGTACATTATTAACAAAAAAAATATCTTCACAACGTGAATCTCCGAGTCATTAAGTGTGAACTGTGAAATGGAAGTCATATCCTCACTTAGTATACCCGCTTTTCACCGATGATTATTATGTCCCAAACGTGATGGGTGAGCCTTATCACCGTACTTCGGGCACAAATGAAGCAAAAACTAACGTGCTTTCCGAAGCACGCAGACCGGACACGAATTATTGTGCTCCCCTGGGTTTGAACCCACTACCTTGAATAAATACACATTATTAGTGTGCAAGATAATCTAGGAGAATATTATTTAATAAAGAAAACCTTTGACATTATTCATTTTATTCTTTCAGTTTGGTATTTTACTTGTGTTATAAATAACTTATTGAACCTTTGAGTTGTGGTGTAGATAAAGGGGCACTATGACAAAAAAGACAGAAAATGGATCGTGCCCCCATATCGACACTATGACCAAGCTTTGAAATGTGTGTAAAAAATTCCGCCGTGCGAGTTTTAGTCGAATTCGTGGAACCATGGTAGGTAGCTCTCCATCAGCGCCAGCCACCCTGAGGGTTCATTAAGATACTCCTCATTATCCGTTGTATATCTGTCATAAATTTTCGCCTCTCTGACCATTCTCTACTTTGAGAGCTCCGCCGAAAAATAGAAACCCTTAAAGTTAATTGGTGTTTGCACGACCGCCGCTGATTGAGCTGAAATGCGTGTAAATGTATATGTAAATAGCATTACCAGACCTCTACGAAGATGTGTAAATCTTCGATAGCGTATTTCTTCAAACTTTACATTTATGTTTACAATCCGTGATGACTTGACAAACTTTGATTGAAACATCCTGAGGATTTTTGAAACTTTGAATTTATTTATGTAATTTGTACTTGTACGAGTATATAAGGTGATTTTCGTTTAAATAGCCAAATTTATACTGGATAATTGATAATTGCGGCGAAGTTATTCTTGCACAATCCTATAGGGGCACAAAAATATTTCTCGTATTTCAGGGTCAATGAACCTTGGTCCTGACCATTTGCCGAATCTCCAGTATTAATTTGTCTATATAAACGAAAGCCACCTTATACACATAGAGTCAACCTCAAGGAACCGAAGGCGAGCCAAAATCAGTTAATTCTGCTTACTCCAACCCTTGAAGAACGAAGACCGGTGGAATGTTCGCCACAAAGTTGTAGGTTTAATTGATGAATAATGCATGGCTATGCTTTTCAGAGTTCAAGTCACTGAGCCTTTTACTGGCCCTTTGAGATCACTGGTCCCTTTAGCCTACCTAATTTGTGGCCCCTGCAGTACTGATTTAGGTTTACTTAGCTATGCAATCGATGAAACCTTGGTTAATATTGCACTTATCTATACCTATATATACAAGGTGTATCTACGAGTATGACCTGCTTAAAAACTTTCGATGGTCTACTGATTAAACTGATCATTGCGGCAGAAAAGGTATTTAGTATTATTGGATGGATTCGGTTGATGGTTCTTGGTGGAATATCATCTTCAATACACAAATTCTTGTACTTTTTATTCCATAAATCATTATTTTTGCTACTACAACTTAAGCTACCGGTTTCGTATTAGACACCATCGGGCCAAATAATTATTGATTTTTATAACTATTTAATGTTGTATGAAAATAAATTATTTCAATTAAGCAAATATAAAGTAAATTACTTTATAAACCAGGAAATGTGAATTAAATTTTGAACTAGGTCACACGCACTCCTTGTACATAGGTATGTCCAGCAATTGCCAGGGAGAGTGCATTTTATCTTCTAGCAGTACACTAAGAGATATTGACAGGTCCGGACTTAGAGATCGAGGGCCCCTTGGAACTTTCACCTGTTAATAGACACCAGAAATAAATAAAATAGTTGATTGGAAATGGAGTTGAAAAGTAAGTATTTTTCGGTAGAAAATTGGAGTGTGATCAGCATTTTTTGGAATCGATATGTTGCGGGTGGTATCGCTACTGGTCTACTGGTGCAGTGTTGCGTGCAATTGTCAGCAATTGGGATGTATTGGGATTTTTTTCTATAATTTCCATCACCGCCCTGGCCCAGGCCCCCTTGGTAGCTGGGCCCCTAGGCCGGTGCCTTTTTGGCCCAGGCGGAAATCCGGGCCTAGATATTAATAAATTGCGGCGTCATAGACTATAACCCAGAGCTCGAACTACAGATGCCTGTACATAGGCTTTTCCATGGTACATAAACCTACATAATATCTCACTCTCATTTAAGCTTGGATATGTATGGAGACACAAAATAATAATCTTCTATACTAATAATACATTGGTAAAAAATTCGTGTCTGTAGATTAAATATCTTTGCTATTTTAAATCCTTATGGGTTATTTGTTTGTGTGGGTTACTGAAGCCAAAACTACCATTTCTAGGGTTCCGTAGTCAACAAAAAATCTTTACACTTTCGCCATATCCCTCCGTCTGTCTGTCTGTCTCTCTGTTTGTCCGCGGCTTAGCTTAGAGACTCTTCGTACTAGAAAGCTGTAATTTGACATGGGTATACCTATACAATACATATTACATTTGTCGCGCCGAGAAAGGGGAAAAACAAAATCTTAAAAAAAAACACGCAAAGTGTTGATTTTTTTTCTCGTCTATCCCATAGTGTGGGGCGTCATTGGATAGGTCGTTCAAAAATATTGGGGATGTCTGAAAACCATTTTTCGATTCAGAGATCCGTTTACGAAAAAAATGAAGTTTTTTGTTAGAGTCAAGTATCCTCACGCAACTTTTAGCGCTTTTTATAATGCTTATACTTTGATTTCTTGAACATGTCGTTAAAACGAGAAAATAGCGGATCGCTAACTGCCATTATCCATAAAAATCATTATTACCCAAGAATTTATATTTAAAAAAATATGGAGCATGTTCCCAAATTTTCAAATAATATTATTTTTTGTGATTTTTTGTTTTTAACCAAACCTTCAGTACATTTTTGGCTTTACCACATTGACATACCATAGGTCTAGTAAAAAATTTACCAAAAAAGTGTCCTTAGTGAAGTGTCAAAATATTAAGAAATAAAACATTTTAATTTGAATTGTATGTCATTGCTGCACGGCTTAGTTTTGATTGACGTGTGATTGTTGCCCTTTTTAAATTTTCTATGGTTTTGACTCTCTTTTGGTTCGGACACTTTTGAGCATAGACCCGATGTCCACTTGGTAGCACGTAAATGCTTTACCAAATCAAAATCAAGTTGCATAAATAAATTGCGTCCGCATTTTCTGGAATTAGTTGGACCCAAAAAGACACGAAGAGAAAAAAAAACAGAGACGACATGATTATTTGCATCTAAAATGTTAGAAGGCTTTCAAAGATGGGAAGCTTGAACATCGCAAACGTGCTGAAGTATACAAGTTTCGAGAGCTTTCGAGGAAATAAGGGCTTCATAGCATGATAATTGGGTCGTTGAAGATTTGCTTACTTGAGAATAGATTAGAACCTTCAATGTTTTAAGGCATGTGACAAAAACACTTCAAAAGAGAAAATATACATGTAACCAATTTTGACCTGCGACGCGTCGCTCGCTTGGTTGAGGGTGATATATTTTCTTTCGATAAACCGTGCCCTATAATAGTCACTTTCAGGCCCTTCGACGTGTCTGCAGAGACAATCACGTCGATCCGTTGCGTACAAAGAAGGACAAACAAACTAACACACTTTTATATTTAACTAGCCTTTCCCCGCATCTTTGCCCGCGCGGAAGTGTCTTTCAATCTTTAAGTAGTATCAACAGTTTTTCGATGGAGGTAATTTTGTCACCAGTTTTTATACCATATATGTTGACCGGGGTCATAACGATGACAGTAAAGAAAACTGCATTTAAATCCGTTGACTGTTTCTCGAGTCAAACCTAAATACACACATGCATAGACAGACATAGACAAACAGACAGATAAATATTATAAAAATTGCAGTATTGGCCTTAGTATAGTACTTTATTATTAGTACAGAATAGTATTAGTGATGAATCAAAACGATGTAAAATGATATTTTATTATTAAACTATGATATAAATAAATTTATATAAATATTTTAAGCACTTGGCGGTTTATCCAACGCTAGTCCTCACACATCCAGATTTACTTTTCTTGTTTGTAGTACTACAATGAGTACGTCATAGTTGTTTATGAAACTGGTACATAAAAAGGTTATTAAAAACACAAGTGTCAGTTTAAAAAACGAGCCGAAGGTGAGTGTTTTAATACCTAGTTATGTATAGTTTCAAACACTACTTTATCTAAACTCATAATTTTTGTAAATTTGTCGTTAGCAATTTTTAAATATTCCTGTAAAAGCTTGTCGTAAAAGTATTCGTAAATTCCGTCGTTATTTGCAGAATGTCAGGTGGAGTCAAATATCATCACCATCCCTGCTGTCAGTAATTTTAGGGCAAAATAATACTTTTGAGCCATAAAACTACAGAAGATGTAATAAACGTAAACTATGGCGCCGAAATCCAACAGTCCAACGCGCATGCACCCTAGCCCGTGCCACCAGCTATAAACAATACATGGCCGAAAATTAAGTTGAACTGTAACCTCCTTAATTGGGCCGTAATATTGTTTTGTACCTCTTGAAGAATATTATATAAAAACCTCATTGGTATTTGATATTAAACCTCAGACATGGCTGAATGGCCTAAGTTCCCTTTGCCTTCCTAGTTAGTGTCACATGTAATGGCAGATTTTTTTTAGCATTATGTTGTTAGGAGACCTATACTATATATTTTTTTCTGTGTTAGAGACGTTGATGAACATTTTTTTTCATTAAGCAAATTGTTTTGAAATTATAAATTAGGATTTTACAAGAAGAGGTTTTTTCGTATTTTTTACTATATTTTTATGTATTAAATATTTTTCGTATTTGGCAAACAGGTTCATTGAATCTTGATACTGGCCACTTACCAAGTCTCCAGACTGAATTTGTCTGTATAAACAAAAGTCACCTTATATTTGTGCACAGCAATCGTTATATAATATTCCCAATAAAAAGTTATTAAGTAAAAAGCGTCGCTTATAAAAAGCTTTTAAAAAACTAGACTAACGTCAAAAATATTATTTTTCTCTTGAAGCATACTTTCAGGAAGCCCGGCGTTCCCATCTTAAACATTTCTCTTTACTAATAAGTCCTTACTTTTAGCATTTTATATTCTTTGCTTTGAGGTTGGTGCATTTATTTTGAAAACTTCCTTGCTCTACGAAAATTTCAAAAGTATTTTTAAATTAAGAAAAAATATGACATTTTCTTTAAAGTTGATTAAAGCATCTTGAAACAATTGATTATTGAATTTACTGCCTAAGCGTGCTGCTCCATTCCATAGCATTCCCGCTTTGTGCACCCCCTATAAATATACCGTACTCTGGACTCAGACTTAAGTCAATAAATGTCATATATTTGTGTTCAAACTCAGTTTAAATTTTGAAGCTCTTTTAGGTTTTGGGGTTTTGCCACATACTCGTATAGTTCGAGACCGGGGTCATTCTGTGCATGCGCGGTGGAATCCTATAGGAACGGCGAATTGCTATTTTTACCTTATTTTTAGTTCCGCTGCTGTCGTCACGTGACTAATTTTTACTTCGCTTGATTGGTCGCTTTAGATATCGAATCTTTAGTGCAATAGATTATAGTAACCAGAATTTAGTAATTTTTGGAATGTTGATACTGTTGATCGTTGCATTTGGTAGTTCCTGGAATAAACAGAAAATCACTTGTAACTATCCCCCAAAATGACTTTCGTTTATACAGTCAAATTCACACTGGAGACTCGGTAAGTGGTCGGGACCAAGGTTCTGTAAAATACGTGAAATAAAATTTGGACTTCCCACCAATCGACAACATTTCATTTTAGTTAATAATTGGTTTTTAATATTTATATTGAAAGTCTACGTAAAAAAGAAGCTTAAGTATTTTTTCATTTTCTTTTATTTTATGTTTTGTCCTGCATAATTTAATTTTTTCTTATTCACTCATTCTAAAAGGTCGTAAGTCGCATCTGAGAATTTCAAAAGTCGATGTTCATTGCCAATGGATTATTTAAAAAAAATGCTTGGCATGTTTATATCTGTTGTCACATGGCATGAAAGTTCTTTTTTTTAAACAAACTGAACTTAAAAGCAAAGGAAATTGTTTTTAAAATCCTGTGTTACCATGTTGTACCATATTTTTAGTTTATTTTTTAAACATCTCTTTATTTAATCACGATTTAATTCTGAAAAAAAAATATGATGTTCACATAGCCCATATCTTGAAGTGGTTTTCAGTTTTTCACCAATTATTAATTTGTAATGTTGTCGATAAAGTCGAGGTTGTTCTTGAACATGTATAAAGAAACAAACAATATTTTTCGTACTTCGCAAACAGGGTTATTTAACTATGGTCCTAACTATTTACTGATTCTCCAGTGTGTATTTAGCTATATAAACAAAAGTCACCTAATATAATGTAAAACGATTTCTCTTTTTTCTTTTTTATCGGAGTTGGAAAATTTAAACAATAACAAAAAGTAAAAAATCAGTCAGTCAGCAAAGCAAAGAAAAGCGTGTTAGTTTTAGGAGCTGATCGAAGCGGAGCGGAGCGTAGCGACCTGCTGAATTTGAGCAGAATTTTATATGGTGCAAAAATCTTTCTTGTTTAAGAAATTATATGAAATAACAGATAACGGCTGATTGACAGTCGCGGATGTTTTGATCTGGAGCAATATCCTCCACCATGCGACGGCTTTTATCATACGTCAAAAAGGATTCCGCCGCGCATATGCCAAATGGCCGATTTTTCAGAATAACGTATATAATTCGAATCCGCTGGTGGACGTTTAGCCACAACGTAAAATGTTTCTCAAAAGTATTCTGGCTCCTCCAGACATTATATAGGTATTTCTCCTACACCCAAATTCCTGACGAAAAAGTTTTTCTAAAGTTTGTTACGGCCTGGCGTATTCGTCATAACGAACTTTTGATCGTTGAACTCACTGAAATATTTTATGTCTTTGCCCACAAACCCGAACTGAAAATCCAATTTGGGTAAGTTTAATATTAAATACTTACTTTCGAAACCATTACCTTAAAAGTTTGTTGAGTAGGTTGGAACGGTTAAATTACAATGTTGAAGAAGCTATATAAATAAAAAAAGAGTGTTTCTTCCATGTATTTAATAACATACATATTGACTATATGATCTAGGGTTTATTTTTGGAAACTAGGTTTAGATTCATATACCGGGTGTAAACGCAAAGGGTGTGTTAGTATGATCGGCTTAGATATTATTTTAAATACTGTGATCTCTAAATAAAGTACCAGTACCTCGATTTTCTTTATTCAAAATACACTAATCGCGTGGACACCCTCACTGTCGCTGGCCACTCGGATGAGGGGTGCGGGTTGCGGGGTGCAGTTAGGTGTGTAGGGAGGCCGGTGAGCTGTGTAGCCATAGCTCAGAAAAATAAATGATGGAATTTTTGTGAAAATTCGAGGTATATTTTTTTTCTCGTAATGACATCGGAATCGTGTATACTTTCATACCCTGAAGGGATTCTTGACTTTGCATTTACAACCTGTATAGGACTCAAACATATATTAAGGTGACTTTTGTCTGTATAGCCAAATTCATACTGTACACTTGTTAAATGGTCAGGACCAAGGTTCATTGATCCTTTTTGCAAAATACGAAAAAAAAAATGTTTAAGAGCAACCCTGGGTCGATTAGTACAGAGGAAGTCTAAATTTAATTTTGCATTTTTCACGGAAATTGTAATTGAACCTCCTAACTACTTACCGAGCCTCCAGCATAAATTCGTGTGTATAGGGCAAAGTCACCTCTTATAAGATTGTATGATTAATAGTGAAAATTGTACGTCGTGTATTGTTTTATCCTCAGTACAATACTAAAAGACCACTCAAGTTTTTTAGAAAACTTAGCAAAAAAAATTTTTTTTTACTTTTTTTTACTATTATTAAGTAGTCTCATTAAAAAAATCTTTGAGATGGGCTCATTAAGAGATGAAAAACAAACGGTCGTCATATATTTAAGAAAAAAAATAAAACACGCTTAGAGGGGCGAAGGAGAGGGTAAGGAGCTGATTTTTTTTTTGTATGAATACATACTATGTGTCACAGATTTATTTATTATTTTCGTATATTTTTGTTAAGCACAAAATTATCTTGCATCCACCATATTAAGAAAGTTTGATCATCTTGATTCCGTTATAAATCGTGAAATGACTATGATTTCAGTAGTCCCAGAATAATATGAAAGTGAGAACGTTATTTAAGTAAGATCGTTGATATGAAAAAGTGCTCCCAAAAAGAACAAGGTGCAATGCCTCTTTAATACTTAGACTCTACTTTTAATACTTCGGCTCTAGGCCCTTGCATTCCAAGAATATTTTTCACCACCTGGTCTACAGAAATAGCCCGTCTTACCATTCTCGTACTATGCTTCTCTACATTTATTTGTCAGTTTATTCTTATAGATTTAAAACACCTGAGAACCCTTTTCGTTTCTTGTGTAGTACATAGGTAACACTAAAAGTTTCCGGAACTGGCCACTTACTTAAACAATATCTGTACTGTCTGTACCCTTTTATATAATGCATGTTGTGTCCACCTGTAATAGTCTAGACATTTAATTTTAAACCCTTTTAATTATTATGAAATAATGTATTTGTGTACTAGATGTTGGTGGTCCAAATAAATAAAATAAAATAAAATAAATATTTAAAAATTTATTGCAACATTTGAAAATAGAACTCTTTGGCTGTAGAATGCAGTTTGTTTCATCTGACTGTCTTTTGTTTTTACCTTGTGGCGCCATTTAAAAAATTGTGTGTCTGCATCAACATGGATTTAACTCGGGAAAATTTTCGTAGTATGATTTTCTACGATTTTAAGTGTAATTTGACAGCTCAACAGAGCATCGCTCGGCTTGAAACAGCTTTTGGCAATGAAGCACCATGCAAGACGACTGTTTATAGCTGGTTTGCAGAATTCAAGCGTGGTCGTATCAATCTCAGTGACGAATCTCGCGATGGTCGGCCGTCCACCGCTGTGACCAACAAAAACATCGATGCTGGGCGCCGTATGATTGAAACAGACAGGCATGTGACCTACCATGAAATTCGCGCATCCTTAGAAATAGGCATGAGTCAAATACAATCAATCCTACACAAACATTTGGGTGTGAGAAAGCTGTGCTCGCGGTGGATCCCACACAACTTGACCGAGGCTCAAAAAACGGACCGCGTCACTTGGTGCAGTGCCATGCTTACCAGATTCAACGAAGGTGCGTCAAATTTGGTGTGGGCCATAGTAACAGGTGACGAAACATGGATTTATTGCTACGATCCCAAAACAAAGCAGCAATCGAGCGTATGGGTCTTTCAAGATGAGCCGAAACCAACCAAAGTGGCGCGCGTGAAAAGTGCATCTAAGCGGATGATTGCTTCTTTTTTTAATAAAACTGGACACGTGGCTACTGTTGCTTTAGAGAATCGTCGTACCGTGAATAGTGACTGGTACACGACCATTTGTTTGCCGGAAGTTATTGACGAACTCCGTAAAAATAACCGTAAACGCCGTATCATCCTGCACCACGACAATGCTAGTTCTCACACGGCCAGACAGACAAACGACTTTTTGAAGACGAAAAATGTAGAACTCATGAGTCATCCTGCATACAGTCCCGACCTGGCACCTTGTGACTTTTTTCTGTTCCCAAAAATTAAGAACCAATTACGCGGTCAACGATTTTCATCACCAGAAGAGGCTGTCGAGGAGTATGAAAAACACGTTTCAGAGGTCACCACAGGGGAGTGGCACAAAAGTTTTCAAAACTGGTTTGATCGAATGAAAAAGTGCATAGACGCCAAGGGAGATTATTTTGAAAAACAATAAATTAATTTTGTACCTTTAATAGTATTTTTTCATATTCATTCCGGAAACTTATAGTGCGTATCGTACTCTTTAAGATACTCGTAGGTACGGTTTAATAAACTGAAGTAAGTAATTTGAAGGGGTACGGGGTACTGACAAAAAATCTTTCCTGCATACGTTACGGGTAATGGCATGGTCCTGTCAGTATTGATAAGTTCTGCTAGAAATAGGTACATGACCGGAGGTGTCCGGAGCGAGCGTTCAGACCGCTATATTATGTACTAGCTTTTGCCTGCGGGACCGCCCGCGTTTTATTCGGTTTACAGACATGCTTTTTTTCGGGATAAAAAGTAGCCTATGTGTTAAGTTAATTAAGTTAAAGCGATACCCATTCTAAATTTCATACAAATCCGTTCAGCCTTTTCAGCCTGAAAGAGTAACAAACATACACAAACTTTCGCATTATAATATTGGTGTGATAGTGTGAAAAAGAATTGATAAATGAAATAATCCTAAAAACCCTAAAAAGAGAGTCGAAATCTGACTCAGTGTCGCAATTTTACTCCAGCCTCATTTTTAGGGTTCCGTACCCGAAGGGTTCCAAACGGGACCCTATTACCAAGCTTCCACTGTCTGTCCGTCTATCATAGGGGTCAGAAAGTTGAAATTTTTACAGACTACGTATTACTATGGCTTCTATCATGACAAATAGCAATATATATAAAAAACGGCCAAGAGCGAGTCGGACGCGCGCACGGAAGGTTCCGTACCATTATCTATCAAAACAAAATGGCAAAAAAATTTGTATGTTGTATGGGAGTGCACGGGTCTGACTCGCACTTGGCCGGTTTTAGTATTTTTTGTTATAGCGGCAACATAAATACATCATCTGTGAAAATTTCAACTGTCTAACTATCACGGTTAATGAGATACAGCCTGGTGACAGACGGACAGCGGAGTCTTGGGCTGAGATTCAGAGTGCATTTTGGGTCCGAACTCAATCTTACAAACGTCAAAAAGCGACGTGATCCCATACTAGAATGAAGTTTGTAAGATTGAGTTCCTCTTGAGTTCGGACTCAAAATGCACTCTGAATCTCAGCCTTAGTAATAGGGTCCCGTTGGTTACCCTTTGGGTACGGAACCCTAAAAAAGGTACCTCGAAAAAGTTGCATTATTTAAACGTTATTGGTTTTGGCTTTAACTTACAAGACGTTCAAAAAAGTTTTAAATTTAGTCCGATTGTAGGACATACAGTAAAATGAAAGAAAAATTTATAAAAAGTAGGGTTCCGTACGCAAACTTTTAGTCAGGCGCTACTATTTTAGCTTGCGGTTTGTTCTTTGTAGCGTTGATGTTGCTATGGCATGTACATTGTTATTTATATATTGTTTTAGGGTTCCGCACCCGTATTGTGGGGTGGTACGCGGAACCCTTTGTTCGCGAATCCGACTCGCACTTGGCCAAATTATTTAAATGTACCTACCTATTACCTATTCTTAGATTCCGAAAATACTCTAATAAGTATTTATCTATGTACCTAATAATAATGTTATTTATATACCCGTAGATAAATTATTACGTTAAATATGTACTCGTAGATACGTAGGGTTACTTAAACTAGGTAAACCTTGCGATCTGCATAAAATTGAACCTTCTTGCAGTTGCAATAAGGAAGCGGAAGTTGGTATTTTTTTATTATTATATCAATCGGTCTTTGCAAATATTTGTTCAAAAACTCGGTGTTACTCCTACCTGTACACATACACGTAAATGCTGATAACTTCAAAGATAGCCGGTGATAGTCTCAGTATTTATTTACCGGAGCCCGCGCTACCAAAGTGTCTCGTGTATTTAGGCATTTTGGTTCGTATTCCAACGGACATAAGGACTTAGCCACTGATCTCAGTGGCGCGAGCTCCAATCAGGAATCATCCGGATTCAAAACAGGTGGACATGGTGGTGTTCTAGCAACTATGTATATAAAATGAACTGAGCCTTGAACATGAATAAAGCGAGATTTTCGAGGGTTCTTTTGAAAAAATTAGGACTATATTAACATTGAAAAAAAAAATTCATTTATTGATCTTGTATATAGGTGAGCCACGTATACAAAAATAAAGGAACAATGTACTAAGATTTATACTTTTGTCAAAAAAAAAGTTTTCCACCCTCTTTTTTTATTTTGAAACGTTCGTTTCAAGAACGCGGCTAAGAGATCAAATAGATTTTTTTTTTCCTAAAATAGGTACCTAATAGAAATATAAAGGTTTTCTACGTAAATCAAATATTTTTTTTCTGTACAAAATATTTCAGTATTAGCTTAAGACCTTCCGATCTGCTGTTTCGCGCGTAATTATTAGTATTACGCGTCATAAACAAATAGGTAAATTAGCTAACCAATAATCGCCTCTATCAAAAGCTAATAAAGTATTTGACATTGACCTTTTTGTGTTGGAGTACTAAACTTTTTTCCTAGCTTATGCCATACTCCTAAAAAGGATTTTCTAGACTTTCTAGACCTTTCTAGTTTTTCGTTAAAGTCTTTGACGTGACTCTAGCCACCTCGTTCTCGAAATGATTTGTAAATGATCATCAGTTGACTTTTAGCGACAAACGCAGTAATACGTATTTTTAAGACAATATTCTTAAAAGATTCTTTTGACTGGGAACAAAACCAGAAAAGTTATTTATAATGCTCAAAAATACTCACAGTTAAAAATAATGTAGTATACCTGAAAATTGCTGTTAAAACCTAAAAATATCTACCCTTATACCTACTTGCCTCAAATAATCACTCCACATTCCATTCGGTGGTTTTCATATCCATCCATCCATCAGCCCGTGTTCGTCCACTGCTGGACATAGGCCTTTCCCAAATTTCGCCACTCATGTCGGTCCTCCGTCCTCCTCATCCAACCGCCGCCCGCAACGTCCTTCAGGTCGTCGGTCCAGCGGGCACGAGGTCGGCCTACACTACGCTTTGCTGTACGTGGTCTCCATTCTAGAGCCTTTCGGCCCCAACGGCCATCAAGTCGGCGACAAATATAGCCTGCCCACTGCCACTTCAACCTACTGATTCTGTAGGCTTTGTCAGTTACTTTCGATATAATAACTATAGAACTTATGGTTTTCACATGTATACATACAATACCATATGTATTATACAATATGCACACAGGTATATACAGACATTCATGCAGTGATTTATTTTATAGAAACAAGCAGGTATATAATTTTAATATTTGTAACATAGTAGGTAGTATAAGTACTCTTAGTGTAAGTAACACCACTATAGTTTAGGTTATACTCGATGTGTGTTGACTGCCGGTAGAATAACCGAAGGAACATTCAAATAACGTTAATATCAGCGTGCATTGCAAGTAGCTGTTTCAAATGCTGCGTTTCCAGAAAAATTATACTTGCGATTGTTCCATTGAACATTCCATGCACTATATCTATCAAGTTTACCTATGAACCGAAGTGAAAACGAATGAAATCGATCAATTAAATTTAAAGTTTTGAATTAATTAATATTTCGCTCTTTAAAGTTTTTTAGTTTTTATATATATTTTCAACTGATACCGGGCCCAGGAGGGCCCGAAATATATTTTAACTATTTTGTGTTTTATAAATATATATGTAAAATTTATCAAAAGTAGTTTTAAAGGTGATTGAGAATTTGTCCTCATAAAATTGAAAAGTGAATTGTTTTCCTTAAGTAACTATTGTATCCGGTAATTATTTTTCAACATTTTTACCGGATTTTATCTATGTACGAAATGTTGCCCAGAATCCGAGGATTCGTAGCATATTTTCTTTATATTTTTCCGATAATTTGAGCTTTTGTAGAATGCTTATAAAGAACATTTTTTTCGTTACATTTAGGCCTTATAAGCGCCTTACTGCATTGTCAAAACGCGATCTATAAGTAGTATTGTCATATTTGTTGCCATCTTTTTAGTGCTCGACATGTGACCATATTGTGGCTTGAATCTTGATGGCAGATATATATAATTGTAATTGTAGTCAAACCAGTCCCGGAGTCATGGTCCAATAAGGCTCATGGGGGAACAGAGCACATGTGTTCATATTTATTCATTTCCCGCTAATACTGCGCTTGCGTAGGGGTAGGGAGCCAACATCCGGTACAACGCCACCTGGTGGCTCCCGGCAAAAACTATATTAATATTCAACTTAATTTGTGACTAAAATGTGGATGCAGCTTGATGGCTAACCTGAACAAATAAATAACGCGCAACCTGCAACACGGCGCGGCGAGGTAGGTAGTTACTCAAAAAGTTTGAACCCAGCGAAATTACTTTTGTTTTAATGTTGAGCTTGTTAAAATAATTCCAAACCGCGCGAAGTGTTCAACCACAAAGATATCCAACTCTTACACTGTAAGATAATGAGTTTAAAATGTTTATTCAAAAAACGCCAACATCGTCCATCATTCTAACAACATGCGTCCATCCTAATTGGGCAGGTGCTATCCCTAATACTGCCATGCAGCCTACAAACCAGCTGTTACTACGGTCAAGCAAAATAATACCATAATACGCTGTAAAGTAGGTTCTAATTCGGAGACCAAATGTAAAATAAACCAAATGTAGGCTCGATACAAAAGACGTAAGATTAAATTTGGAGTGGAACTTTTTTTCTAATACCGATAGGCATGCGACCATCGCATCTGCCGTTTCAACACAAAAAAAAACGATATTTTTGGGTTCGTGCGTGCGCCGCCGTCTGCTAGGATAAAAGCCAACCAGCCCGTTGTAAATAAAATTTTGTGAATATGTGACAAACTAATTGAACAGTAGATTGAGCTTGCGGTCGTAGCATGCTCTTATCGCACGCGAGTAGCACATCTCGTGGCGCTACTGGGCTTTTTTTTGACGATCGAGGTGGAAGTTATGTCGCTTATTTTAAAACATGTGCGCATTTAAATGAGTGATAAAAGAAGTCACAAGTTACGTTGTCATTATCATGATTCGGGTGCTAAAGTACTATAAATGATCCGCTCCGCCCGTTTTCTTCGGTCATAGTAGTCACTGAACACTTCGACTCCCAACGTGAAGGGTCGTGAGTACTCGTGAGCCCTATCGTCACAAATAGATGCTTTTTGGATTTCCTCACGATGTTTTCCCTTACCATTCGATGTCGTCTGCAGCTTCGGTGGTACAGACACGTCTCACTGATGTCAGAAGAGAGAGTGGCGAAACTTTAATCCTGAACTGAAAGAGGGCAAGCGAAAAGAGGCCAGTTCACTATTTCAATTTAAAATAATGTGGACAGTACACTCACGAAGGAAAATCGGCTACATTAGCTAACACCACGGCTGCCGTGCAGGCTTGTCCAAGGTTCAAGGTCAATTTTCCGCTGCACCACGAAATCGCATACTTACCTCTGTACAAGCCAGTGCCATTCAGGATGCTGTGTTACCTATATTTCCTATTTAGAGAACTCAATATTACATATTTCATGTATCGCTTTGAAACATCTCCGTACCTGAGAAGTTGGTCGGCCTTTTTCGCTTGCCCTCTTTCAGTTCAGGATTAAAGTTGTGCCACTCTCTCTTCTGACATCAGTGAGACGTGTCCGTACCACCGAAAACATCGTGAGGAAACCTAAATGTATGTATTTGTGTGTATTTGTGCCCGAAGTATGACGATGGGGCTCACCACCCTTCACGTTGGGACGTAATAATCGTCTGTGAAACACGGGTGTTCCGAGTATGGACTGTGACTTGTTTCACAGTTCACACTCCGGAACACCTCTGATACCCCTTCGAGGATTCATGTCGTGACGATATACATAGTATTTATATATGAAATGGGTTGCCTAGTTAAAACCATCGGAGAAAACACGATATTTAGAAATATGGTCAACATATCCGTTCCAAGTCGAGTATTCACAACTATTATATTCGTAAAATTTATTTGCTGTTGCAATTACTTGAAGCTTTTTCTGAACAGACCACAACGAGACCAGTCAGAGTACGTCTACTAAAAATATTTGAATTATAAATAGAAACAAGGCACTTGGGTTCTGTCGGCTTCATATAACTCTGTACTGTATGCTGTATGTATCATAGTTTTGATATTTTTGACAGTACTTCGAAAATCATAACCTATATAATAATTAAAAACAGTCTAAAAGTATAGGAGTCATGCATGAGTTAACGATTTAGTATTCAATACCACTGATATTGCGTAGTGATAAGCATACATACTATTGACCCAGTACTTAACCTATAGGCATATAGTAAGAAGATTGCTCCCATAGTACTTTTAAAATATATTTGTTATACCGGCTGGGGCAAAAGTAATGTCATAATTTGAATTGGCTGCCATTTTGTTATAAATGAAAAAAGACCTCTATTTTCACAAAAAGTTTATTTGAAAGTGTGAAATTGATTACATCAATTGGGAAAAATTATATCGCTCAAATGGCCACCTCCCGAGTTAGCATCACCCTGTAACGCTCACCAGTTACGGTTACGGTAGTGACATAGGCGTCTTCAAAAAAATAAGGGCCAATCACTTTTTCACTGCAAATACCGCACCAAACAGTCACTTTGAGGGGATGCACTGGCTCTTCATGCATTTCATGTGGATTCTCTTCTCTTTTCTCGCCAATTTGAAGCCAGATGTTTTGCAAGCAACAATTCAAAACGCCGTAAAACGAGCGCAATTATGCATCAACTCAGGAGGTGGCCATTTGAGCGATATGATTTTTTCCAAAAAATGTAATCAATAATAATTTTACACTTTCAAATAACTTTTTATGAAAACAGAGCTCTTTCTTTTTCATTTATAACAAATGGCAGCCAATTCAAAATATGACATTACTTTTGTGCCACCCTTTACATACTTTTATGAACGTAGCACGGAAACGGAAAAGGGAAACAGAGGAACTACGGTCGCGAACAGCAGCGAACCATTTAGTAGGCTAGTAGCAATGACTCTGTGAGATATTGATGCACCAGTGGATATTGATCCATATTCTCGCGCAGGGCTGTCAAATCCTGAAATTCAGCCGGATGATTAACTTACATTAGGAAACAATGTATTCAAACTCAAAAGCGGCTTAGAAGTTCGTATATCTCTATTTTAGGCTGATTCCATAAACACTATCTAGATCTATACCAAATTAGAACTTAGAACCGGTCAAATGCGAGTAGGACTCACGCCTGAGGGTTCCGTAGCATTCGAATAAGTTAATAGACTTAGATGACTCGAATAAAGATTACAAACTTAAAAATACCTAAAAATGTATTAATCGTAACTGCAAAATTAAGTTGCTTGACGATTACTCGTTGACTTGTAAATCCTACATGTGATAGTTTTTCTTTTGATTTCATTCCTAAGTTCGTAAATTTTTTCACAGATCCAAAAACAACCGTTTAGCTGGCAGGAAGGTTGGAGGACGATGGGGGCGTAACTTGTCTCTAACAAAAATTTGCACTTTATACCTCAATATTTCGCAACGGATCCCTGAAAATTGTTACTGTATTTTTAAACGACCTATCCAACGACACCCCACACTATGGGATAGACGTGAAAAAAAAATCATCCCCGTTTTAAGCGCAGGGTCAGGGTAAAAAAAACGTATTAAGTTTTTTCCCACTTTGCTGGCGTAATTCAAATTACCTATATACTCATGCCACATTACAGCTTTCTAGTACTAAGCTAAGAGTCTCTGAGCTAAGCTGCGGACAGAAAGACAAACAGGCAGACGGATGGACATGGCGAAACTATAAGGGTTCCTCGTTGACTACGTAACCCTCAAAATCGAGAAATTTTTATCATGCCTTAACAACGAACCCTAGAAACGTGAATTTTTCCGGTTTTTCAACGTAGGGGTGGCCAAACATGTTTTTACTGTTTAAGTAAGTGTACCTCAATGGTTTTAGATAAATCAAGTAATTCATACTAGTTTCGCATCGAAAATATAATAATTTTAACGAATAATATGTTTGAAAACCTTTAAAGTTATGCTAAAATATTGTTTCTTCTGACAGACGTTTTGAGTTTTGAGACCGCGACGACATCGGTGCGATTGTAATGCTTTCGTAAGTTTCATCGAGCTAATAGCATTACATTTGGTAACGCTCACAACTGAGCTGCTGCGCTCATGACGACAGTCCTCAATTTGGTAGTTTATCGATTGAAATGACCTTGGAAATTGAAATGAAATGGGAAATAGTTCTTTCTATTTACGGGGATTGATTTCTAATATTAAAAAATTGTTAGTACATTTGTATTATATAACATTAGCCTAAGATACCATGAACTTGTGAATAAGGTCAGTGATGTATGCTAAGCATGCAGCCTCTCTCAACCATAATAAAACGATTTAAATACCAACCCTTGACCTTTTCTGTATGAGACCTAGAGAACTAAGTTTAGGAATTGTGGAAATCTATTTTAATCTAGGTATTTACGCTTCCGTTAAAACGGAAAACTTTATTTAGCGATAAAGCATATTTCACGCCCAGCGGTTTTTTAGGGGATGCTTGATATTGATTGATGACGTCAATAAATCATTGTTGGTTATTCCTGTGGGAATACATCTATAAAAAAATCCACCATTCAAAATCTTTCACCGTAAACTCAGTTGAAGAAATATAAAATAAACTACTTATTAAAATTACTTCTTTTTAAACGGAGGGTTCAAATCATATCAAATCAAAATCAAAATATTTATTTTTGCAAAATAGATACATTAAGTATACTTTCTACAGGTCAAAGTTAATTTTAACAACATATCTTTAGAATATAAAAAATATATAATAATACGGGAAATAAAATATACACCTGCACAAATAAATGATAGTCGTAAGTTTTTAAATAAATAAATTATAAATAAATAAAATAGAGGAATCTAGGAATAAAAGAATTATATATACATAATGCAATGAAGAAATAAGTTCATAAATAAAAACGGGAAATACATACAACAAATATTAAGGTGGGCTACTAAAATGTAATAAAGTTATACACTTGCATAAAATATAGAAATATATACAAAATGCCTAACCATCCGCACCATTCGATTAGTATTGCTAAGAATAAGGGCAAGAAACTTAGCAAACATTCATTTTTTCAAAATAAAACATATGATATATATATATGTATATACATACCTACTCAAGTAAAGGCATAAAAAATATAAGACTGCAGGAATTAGTCACGAGAAAAAAATATATCTTAGTCAACCCGTCTCATATTGTCTATTACCTTTAACAAAGTAAGTTTACATATTAATTAATTTTAAGCCTTTAGAGGAATCATACAGTATATACATGTTGTTTCCAATCGTGGATGACATTGTACCAATAATCACTCATATTTGTAACGTCTCTCTGGCTACCAATGTCTTCCTTTCTGCTTGGAAAAAAGCTCAGGTCATCCCTCTGCCTAAAACAACCAACCCCGTCTCTCTTTCTGAATTTCGACCAATCTCCATTCTTCCAATATTGTCCAAAATCATTGAACATGAAGTTCATAAACAGCTATATTCATTTCTCAATGAAAACAATATTTTAAGTAATTATCAGTCTGGTTTCCGTCCTTTCCATAGTACAGTCAGTGCACTACTAAAAGTTACGGATGATATCAGATTTGCTATGGACCACAAACAACTGACTCTAATGACTTTGCTTGACTTTAGTAGTGCGTTCAACTCCGTTGACTTTGACATTTTACTTGGCATTCTTCGCTCCTATAATATATCTTCCCCTGCGCTCGCATGGTTTGACTCTTACTTGCGTGGTCGTTTTCAGTCTGTCTATACTGACGTAGCCTCCTCGGACTGGTTAGATTTACGAGCTGGTGTGCCTCAAGGGGGAGTTCTCTCCCCCCTGCTTTTTTTCGTCTTCATTAATGAGATCACTCACAATCTTTCCTCACATTTTCACCTCTATGCGGACGATCTTCAGATTTACACACATTTTGATGCTATTACTGATCCACTTAATAAGAATGTCAAGCTTGTAAATGCAGAACGAGCAATTACTGCCATGAATACTGACTTAACTGCTATTCACCTGTGGGCTCAAGAGTTTGGCTTATTGGTTAACCCTGTTAAATCACAAACCATTATTATTGGTAGTAAGCGGTTGAGAGATGGCCTTGATTTTGAGTTGCTGCCTAATGTCTCCTACAATAACGTCCCTATTCCATTTTCTGACAAGGTCAAGAATCTTGGCCTTATCATGGACTGTAACTTGTCTTGGCAAGCTCAAGTCAACGAAATTAGCAGGCGTATTCACTTTTCGTTCCATTCCCTAAAACGACTTCAATACTTCTTACCATTTAAAACAAAGGTTATGCTTGCGCAGACTCTGCTGTTACCTCTTCTTGACTATGCCGATGTCTGTTTTATGGATGCCACTGAAGAGCTAGTGAATAAGCTTGAACGCCTCCAAAACCTAGGTATTAGGTTTATCTTCAGCTTGCGCAAGTATGACCATGTGTCAGATTTAAGATGTCAATTAGGATGGCTTCCGATTCGTTTGCGAAGAAATTATCACATGCTAGCCTTATTGTTTAACGTTCTGAACAATCCCTGTGCCCCTCAATACCTCCGTGATCGTTTTAAGCTTTTACCTTCCCGCACTAGACCTCAGAGAACTTGCGACACCAGGACCCTACATGTACCTTCCTGTAATACGGATTTCTACTCCAAATCCTTCACAGTTCAAGCAGCTCGATTGTGGAACAATCTGCCTAATAGTATTAGAGACAGCCCATCTGTATCGTCTTTTAAGAGAAAGCTTAAACAGCATTTTCTCCCCAAGAGCTAATATATATAATTCTTTTGTCTGACTACCCATTTAAACTTATTCATTTTGTTTGTTGGAATATTTGTATGTTTATTTAGTGTCTTTTGTTTAAAATATGATAGTTTATTCTAAGTATGTTCATTTTGAGTATTATACGTACTGTTTATTTATTGTATATAACTATATGTGTAAAAATATATGTATATTTGTATGTATTATTGCTACACATAAGTATGTATCTATAACTTAAATTTCTTTTTTCTATTTAGTTTTCTGTATTTAAAGTTGTGCACATTTATTTGCTCACCATTCTCACTACTTTTTCACCACATTAAAGGTTGGCTGGAAGAAATTTCTTTAGAAATAAGCTCGCCCTTGTACAAACTGTTGTTCCTGTATATATTTTGTTACTTAAGTTTTTTTTGTGCAATAAAGAATAAAGAAGAATAAAGAAAGAAAATATGCTAAGTATTAATTACAATATTGAATAAGATTATTATTATTTATTACATCACGCTTTATTATCATCCAAATAATCATTGATTTTATAATAAGCTTTCTTATGTAGTCCCTGCTTAATATATAGTTTAAACTTATTTTCAGGCAAACTAAGGACCTCCTCTGGAAGCTTATTGTAAAATCTTATACCATGTCCTACAAAAGAGGTACCTACTTTGGCAAGTCTTAATTTCGTTTTAGTTCTTTTAGAGAGAGATACAATACAACAGATATAATTTACTCACTCTTACGAAAACATTTCGTATAAAGCTGAAACGTTGAAGTACTAAAGAATGCGACCAAAAGCGCCATTGGCTAAGCCTCCACTGCTGGACATAGGCCTTTCCGAGATTTCGCCACTCTTGGCGGTCCTCCTAAGGGAAATGCCCATACTCACACACGCCGCTGGCCAGGCGGATTGGTGAGCGCGGTGCCGAAACTCTTGCACCAGTGACATCGACATCTGTTTGTTTTTTAGGGTTCCGTAGTCCAACAAGGAACCCTTATAGTTTTGCCATGTCCGTCCGTCTGTCCGCGGCTTACCTCAGAGACTATTAATACTAGAAAGCTGTAATTTGGTATGGGAATACATATTAATCACGCCGACAAAATGGTGAAATGAAACTGGTCACTAGAAGTCGCAATGCCGCGGTGAACCACCGCACAGGTGACGCCTAGGACACCAGCGCTTGGTCGGCACGAAAGTTGTGAGTTAGTACCTCTCGAACCGCAGAGGTGAAACATAATCAAAGATTGTATTTTTCAGCGTAATTAAACAAGGAAACTTCCTAAACCTGTAATTATTAAAATGGGTACATTTCATCGGTAATTATTCTCTCGTATAATTATTAGTAATAAATTTAATCTAGTTTACATTTTCGATGCGAAAATTAGTACACATTTTTTTGGTTTTATCTAAAACAATAAAAACACATTCGGCAACAGTTTTGGTGAAAAGCCCTTAAATTAACGTTTTTTGTGGGTACCAAGATATGGTTAAAATTTCCCGATTTGGAGTCCATTTTTGGATAAGAGATTAGATTAGATCAAAATAAATAATATCAATGGAATCAGCCTAAAATATTACAAAACATTCCATATCACAATTTTGTGTTTGCATTTGTATGGAGGTTTTCGCGTCATGAATGTTCGTAAGGCAACAAACAATATGGTTTTAATATAAATAAACTGACACAAAAATTATTCTTACAACGGTGTAGTTAAGAAATATCACACTTAATTAATTTGGTTGCAACATCTGTTATACTTCTGCTCTTATGGTTCCGTATCCGAAAAGCGCCAAAAGGGACCCTATTAATAAGCCTCCATTGTCTGTTTGTCTGTTCGTCTGTGACAGGGGTCTAGTTCAACCGTAATGGGTAGAAAGTTTAAATGTTCACAGAATACAGTAATGTAATTTAAAACTTGTAAAAGTTCTAAATAAAAATTCAAAATTCAGTTAGTATTTTTTTAATTTAATTAGCATCTGAATTAAGCCAGCGCTTAATTTTGGCTTTGAAGGTCATCAACATTTATAATCCTCCTTATCAGATAACTACCCATGCACATGGACTTTGAAATTCCGCGTAACATCTTTTGATTTGCCGGGCGCCTCAATTACGAAAAATTCAACTTTAATGCTACATCCATTTATCGTTGAGTAAAAGTTATCTACCTCAATAAGAGAAGCGGCAAACTTTGTCGTAGAAACTAAGTTCCTACTTACGTATTAATTTGAATTATACCCACGAATGCACAACAAATTTCAAATGCCTTCATACTTTCTTGGCATAGGGGAAAATAACCAATTTCTCTACGATTCTTGGTATATTTGTCATTTTACATCGAAAAAGCTCAGTTGAAAAACAATGGCTATCCATCCATCCATCAGCCTACCTTCGTTTAGTGCTGGACATAGGCCTTTCCAAGATTCGCTACTCTTGGTGGTCCTCTTATCGGAAGTGACGCCCACACTAACACGCTGGTCAGGCGGGTTAAAAATGTCTGCACATCACGTTGCTTTCTGCTGCACCTCTTTAAAACAAGGCTAAGTTGAAATGGATATAAAAAATACCATTTTGATCATACCCACAATTGCATTGAAAAGCACAATTAGAACCGGCCAAGTCCGAGTCGGACGCGCACGAAGGGTTCCGTACCATTATCTATAAAAACCTGCCAAATACATAGATAGTATTAGTCATGCATGTTGAATACTTAAAAAAATTGTTATTTTGTGCAACTGCGGCATAATGAGGGCCATTAGGAAATGAGTGCTTGCTTATGAAACGAAGCGAAGCTGAGTTTCATAGTAGGCAACACGAGTTTTTAATGGCTAATTGTGTTTAGTTGGAAACAATACCGTTGGTTTTCTACCATTATATCGTCTCTACTTCACAGCTCACGTGATACTTCACTTCTTTCAATCAATGTAAGATGAAAACTTATCTTACAGACAGTTTCCATATTGCCAGGTACTTAATCAATTACCCTTACAGTGTAAGTATAAGTTGACCATGGTCACTACGATGATAATAAAGAAATTAGGCATCCAAATCTCTTGAGTGGGTATTGAGTTATTCAATGTAGAGTCACGATTTTCTTACTACTTTATTTTTAGATTTATTACTATTAGTATAGAAGAAAATCCTTTCAACTAATAATTTTCTGAAAAATTAAAAAAGGAAGCGCGGGATTTTTTTCTCCTTTATTAATTTGGTTCTTTATGCTTGAGCAAGTCTCTTAACTGTCCAGTAATTCTTGGTTATTTACGGAGTAAAGATGACGCAAGAAAAAAAAATTTTATGTTTTTCGATTGTAGTTTTCTGAAGAAGCTATAAGATCTATCTATCCCTTGAAACAAATATGTATATGACGTTAAGTGATCTTTTGTAAAGTGCACTACGTAATTATAATGAAATTATTCAAATAATTAATCCAGAAAAAAATTGGAGGCTTCACTTTGCCAAGCGCAAAGCAAAAGGGGAAATATTAGTCGCTGACTGATTATCTAAACGGTGTAACAATGAACTGGGCCATTGGGCTATCACAGCGCAGGAAAACGAGGTTACAATATTATTATGTCACATCGCTTTTGGAAATACCGACAAAGAACTTAGGTACCTGTAAATTTTTGAAGTTATAATTAGCTTATTAAGGGAGTAAAGTAGTTATAATCTAGTCAGTCTTAATGGAAAATGCTAATCTGAGGTTGTAAATACCAGTTTATGGAAATATTGATACAAATAGAAGATAAAATAGAAGAATTTATACACTAGTTATAATTATAGTAAAATTAACTAACCCTGTGACTATTAATACTTGTTCTCTATATAACTGTAATATATATGGTACTTAGTAAGGTATTTTCACCGAGGGTAGAGACTTTATATTCGCCTGAACATTATAAACACTCAAAATATATATTTTTTTCGAACCAGAGTTTGATAAAAAATCTCATTAATAAAAAAATATATATTTTAAAATCATCTATAAGTCTTTAAAATTAGAGTGAGTTGACATCATAAATATTTAAAAACAGATAGGACTCACTTTTTTATATATAACTGTGCAATAAATAAGTTATAAAAAAGTGAGTCCTATCCGTTTTTAAATTTTTATCTATTAGTCTATTTCAAACCCTATGTTACTCTAAAACAAGGTTATGGTAACAGTTGACAGTTCTGGAAAGTTAATGTATCCTTAATACTACATTATTATGATACAAGTGAGCTGCGTTGTGAAATGTCTAATGATCACGCGTTTCATATGACGTTTTTCAACACACTTGCGAGGAAAAATAATAAAATTTTAATGTTTTATTTTTCCACATAATCGAAACCACAGCTATGAACTGACAATTTTCTTTGAAAAATGGCGGCGGAGATTTGTTTTTTGCGCAGATGGAAAAAGAGGCACTGACGCATACGCCAAACAGCCATATATTAAATATTAACAAACTGAATATTTTTGTATTTACAACAAAAATTTGAGTTAATTCATTGATAAAAATAAATAATTTGATAAACTTAAATGATTATTTATTATATTTTAACTGTGACAGTCTATTTATTCGCAATAACTTTACTATTTCTGAAGACATCAAAACTCTTTGCTAAGATTTAAAAAAAAACTGTAATTTGATAGCGCGATGATGTAAAGTAAAAAGCACGCGTATTTAATATGCTGCATTATGACCTTAATACCGCTTCAATAAGGGCCACTTTATAAGCAAGTGTGTTGAAAAATACTTATAACTTATAAGTAAAGATGAGGATACATTATAATATAATATGAACACGCAAAGTTGTTGTGCAGGATCACTTACAAACGCCTATTGGGCATTAAACTATTGTCGCGTTGTTCCATAAATCACATTTATTTATTACATTTTATTCAAAACTAAGAAAATGGATCATAGCTTGTGCGTTTGGGAACGAGACCCGGAGCAACCATCTTAAACTTAGAATGTTTCATCTTACTTTTTCTCACCCTTCCAGAACTATTACTGCAGACAACTCTGTTATTATTTTATGCCAGATTTCTATTTTAAACAGATTGATCCGCTTTGATATTAATTCTTGAATAGCAAATAAAAAATTTAGAACAAGCATGTTTCTTTTTCGGGTTTCATACTCAAAACTGTAAAAATGAACCCTTATGACATGACTTGTGTGTCTTTATATCGGTCACTGCAACTTTTTTCTGAGACAAGAGTTTCTTCTCATATTGATCAGTTTTCGGCCATAAACCTATCAACTTATAATTTATAATAGTTTTATATGGTTGCAGTTCCATGTCTCAATGACCCTTTTTATTTGCATGGTCGCAGTTCTATGTCTCAATGACACTTTTTATTTATATGGTCGCAGTTCTATGTCTGTATGACCCTTTTTATTTGTATGGTCGCAGTTCTATGTCTCAATTACACTTTTTATTTATATGGTCGCAGTTATATGTCTCAATAACCCTTTTTATTTGTATGGTCGCAGTTCTATGTCTCAATGACACTTTTTATTTATATGGTCGGAGTCTATGTCTGTATGACCCTTTTTATTTGTATGGTCGCAGTTCTATGTCTCAATTACACTTTTTATTTATATGGTCGCAGTTCTATGTCTCAATAACCCTTTTTATTTGTATGGTCGCAGTTCTATGTCTCAATGACACTTTTTATTTATATGGTCGCAGTTCTATGTCTGTATGACCCTTTTTATTTGTATGGTCGCAGTTCTATGTCCCAATTACACTTTTTATTTATATGGTCGCAGTTCTATGTCTCAATAACCCTTTTTATTTGTATGGTCGCAGTTCTATGTCTCAATGACATTTTTCATTTATATGGTCGCAGTTCTATGTCTCAATGAGACTTTTTATTAATGTATATGGTCGTAGTTCTATGTCTCCATAACCCTTTTTATTTTTATGGTCGCAGTTCTATGTCTCAGTGACATTTTTCATTTATATGGTCGCAGTTCTATGTCTCAATGACCCTTTTTATGTATTTTTTCCTATTAAATTGGTATTGACTTAAGATAATACAGAATAGCCTGGCCATTCAAAGGGGAAACGCTGCCAGCCTTCTAAGTACCCTTCCACATGACGGCAGCGATTTAGATAGGATTTTTTATCTAGTTTAGTATACTTTTATGATAGATTTGACAAGGATTTTAGGTTAATTGTACCCTTTAAATTTAGGTAAGTTTTATTTATAATTTATACCCTAACAATGTGTTTCCATACCTGAAATAAACATGAGTTGTATAATGTTGCTTAAAAAAAGGTAATACATTATTTTCCCTTTCATAATATCGGCAGATCATTGCATTAACATTCGAAGGAAATGGTTTTTTATATTTTCATAATTCTCTAGCATTATCAAAACTGCTCGGTAACGGCAACCGTCATTTATTGTAGTAAACTGTAAGTGAAACAGATGATGGGTGTATTTGATCAAATTGTTTTAACAAAGTTGAATTCTTTAAGCAACTATTACTGCAAGCAGACTGAACCATTTATTGTTTTAGTTTAGCATAAAAGTGTTAAATGATTACAGAGACGTTGTCTTTGTGCATTTGAGATAACTGTGTCCTTTTATCGTTTTGTACCGTCTCGAACCGTACAAACGCAACCTCTAAAGACTAACGTTTTTGTACAATACAATAAATCTTATCCTTTTTTCCAGAGAGCACACATCGAAGAAGCTGGTAAACTCGTACGATAGAAACGAGCAAGTTACATTACAATGGGCAAAGGCGTCTATGAAAGAGCTTCGTTCCGAAATGAGAGAACTCTCGGATAGCGTCAACAACTCGATTTTGTTAAAACAACTGCACACAATCAGAAATGAGGTTAGTGACTTACGTTGTTGGGTAAAGTCATTTTTGTGTCTCGAGATTTAAAGAGCGATATTTCAGCTCTAGGACCTAAATGTAACACAAAAATCGATCGAACAAGACTATCCATTCTCTAGGGGCCGTCATAGTGGGTGTTGGTCACTTGCGCGCCGCGGTCAGTTTCCAGGCCCTTCTAATTACTTTTATGACTCTACCGACCAGGTTGGCAATAGGATACTTGCGCGCAAATTAGGAATTAAGAGTTTTGAGCCGATAAATGTTTATGACCCTACCCTTACCCTATTTCCTCTTTTTTTCCCGCCCAAAATATGGGCATCTTGTTCCAGCAGCACGGAATATACTACGAACCTTAGAATTATGTATATAAGGTGACTTTTATTTATGCAGCCAAACTCATACTGGAGGCTTGGTAAGTGATCAGTAACACGGATCGATAACACTTTTTGCTAGTTTCACAAAAATAAAATTTTGATGTCCCATAGTAATTGACTCGGGACTGGGCTTGCGTTTGTAGGGAACACGAAAAGAATAATTTACGAATTTCACAAAAGGGGTCAATGAACCATGTTACTAAGCACTATTTGGCTGTATAAATTAAAGTCACAGTATTTACGAGTATGTCGCCGCCGTCTGGTTAAATCAGCCGCCTGAGCGTAGAAGAGAGGCGGTGGCTTAGGTTAGAAATTTAAAATTTAAACCAAACGGCTAGCCATTGCGCGCAACTGTCCTGATCACAGAGGGTAATTGGCGCGCAACCGACATTCTAGGTCACCGCATCTGTCCTTGCTAGATTTGCATAATGTAATTCCAAGCACATAATCAAGTCCAAGGTGTGACTCACAAAGAGCATCCGCTCTTCACAGCTGAAGCAAGCCCTGACGGAGGCTTCAGACTTGGCGCAGTTGGCGCGTACGCAGGAGGCCAGGGTGGACAAGCTGGACAACGAAGTTGGACGGATCAAGTACGAGGGGCAGCAAATGCGGTCCAACCTTGCCGACTTGAGGGCGCAAGTCGCGAAGCTCAATAAGGAGGTTAGTGTATATACTAAATATTCTGTATAAAATTATATTGCTCATTCTGGATACATTGCAATTTTGTACCTTCTTTCAGCGGTTCTGGTATTATGCCGCGGACAGACAGTCACCGAAACTTTATTTTAAGGTTTTAATGGAACTCTAAATCTTTGAATCTTTGGATCTCTAAATCTCGTCTTTAATAAATTGAGAATGATATATTCTTAATATTAATAAAATTAATTCTACAACCAGAATGTATAGAGAAGGCCATACTTCACATAATTTCGTAGAAAAATGCAAAGAAAACTCAGTGTGATGTTTCTTATAATAGTCTTGAATTTTGAATTCTGGGACAGAAAATGTTAACACAATTAATGTTTTTAAAACAGAAGCAAGTAAATAGTCCTTACTCCAACTCTGTTGACCCACTTTCGCTTAATTATCACGATTGTCCTCCTCAGAATTATTTGACTGTCATGAACGTTTAAAGGATTAAATTCAGACCTACATTTCACAAAAGTAACTATAATTAAGGAAATATTTTTTGTTGTTTCAAATAAACTACACTAGACACGAGTAGAAACTATTGAAACATTTGAACCATAAGATTACTTGATAAAAAAATCCGACGTTGAACTCATTTTTAACGTAATATCCTGTACGTAGAACGTTTCCTTCTTCATATATCCGTTGTCGACGTCGTCGCCGCGTCGGCGTGCCTCGACGGCAGTCACCTTGAGAAAGTCGGTATCTGGACCCGCCTGACTTTAGTTTATAAATAAATTAAATATAGGTTTAAAAATCATATTTTTTTGTAATAAATTGTTTTTTAGTTTGTATTCTATATTACATAATGTACTCGTTTAAATTGTAAATAGCACCACTATTTTGCTGGTTACAATTTAAATAAGTATAAAATAAGCATGAATATTTTAAATTAAGTACACATAAAGTGTTTACGATGTCTTTAGAATTCAGCCTCCAGGCCGTAACAAATTAAGAGATGCATGGTAAAAAGCGTTGCTTCAATACGTACTTGTCTACAACTTAAGATAGGGCGTGCCGAAAAAAATCCACTTTCAAATCAGCAATACAGAAACATGAGTTTCGTTACAAGCCAAGTTGTTTCGAACAAAACTGTAACTTATTTCTTTGGGATACGACTGAGTTTTGCATGGTTTTATGTGATCCCACTTAACATCGGGTGGTGCGAAGTACAAGATATAATGTAATTCTGCATTAGGAGCCCCCGAGGACCAACAAGGATGATAAATTGGACGAATCTTCATAAAAATATAAATAGTCTAACATTTCTTAAGGCAACATTATCTAAAATACGCCTAACATAGGCGTATTTTTATATATTTCAGGGCGGTTTTCCTTTATTTTATGTTATCTTAAAAGGTTTTCCTACAGGAGTTTCCTCAACTTGGTAAGCGGTTGTTGCAAAATGTTTTACAGAGGAAAGTATATTTACAAATTAAAGTTTCTAAAAGCAAAAGCAAGCTTCTTGTCGCATTGCTTTATTTCAAAGTTAGTTAAGTAAGACGCAGCTAATATAATTAATTATTCATTATGTATACAAAAAAAAAACCGTAACGACATGGAGCCCCAAGGGAAATAAATTATTTAAAAAAATACTTTAATTTAGTAAAATTGAGTGGATTTTTGCATTAAAAAATTACCTTCCCATATTCTTTTTATATTTAAAACCACGGTGTTAACTCACTCGACAGAGCTTGAAGGCGCATAGGCACGCCACCGTTTTCGTACAAAATTGGATAACCCATTTCTCTGTTGTTTTTCGTTATAGACCAAAGTATAAGACCTCTATCATCTGGTACTGATATTTTAAAGGGCACTATTTTACCAAAATTTTGAATACCTGTTGATTTTGTTTTAAAGTTATCAAGCTGGACAGCAGATTAACATACAACGTTGTTTTCTTGCCTTAAATTGTACCTATAGCAAAATGTTATATTACAGCCAAATAGTGACTTTGTAAATGCCTGTATTAAACCATAGAGGTCTTGAATTTTATTCTAGAACGAAAAACAACAGAGAAACGGGTTATCCAATTTTGTACCAAAACGGTGGCACGCCTATGCGCCTGAAGTCAATTTAATGAATTCAAATAAGGATAACCAGCGAACGAAAAAAACAATCGCCAAAGACACTCTAATATCTTGTACTACCTATAATTTTTTACTGAGAACTGACTTTTAAAGTTAACCTTCATAACATCGGTAGATATTATGCTATACACATTTCTTTCTAAGTGCTTCTAAGAGTCGTCTTCATCGCCCCGGGGCTATACCTCGCAAGAACCTTGGGTTCTTAACGGCCTCATCCCTCACACTTCCCAAATAACTACACTGCATTCTACATAAATAACTAAACCCTCCCTAGACCCTTAAGAAAATATTATTTATACTTCAACAATATCATATTTTCTGCCTCATTAATGTTTACTATAATAAACATTTATTTACGCGATGGTAAAATCGCAAGAAATTCCAAAGGTATACTAGGTATTACATATTTTGTAAAGTAGCAGGCAGTTTAGTTGGTCCAAGAGAAAGAATTTAGCAAGGGAATCACCATCATAACTCTTAAAACTATTTAAAAAACAATAAAAACCGTCTACTGTACCATTAGATAGCCTATTAAAATTATTAGAATATCTTCGTTTTTATGGCATTAACCCTAACAAAACACTATATAAAACTGCTGTGTATGCTAGCTAGAGCTGGGAATTGATTAAAGAATTATATGGCAACAGCTAGGCAACAGGTGCCCGGGGTCCTATTTCACGGTTGGTGCCCGTAACGGTCGCCGATGCGACGACGGTTGCGTTCCCTTCACTGGTTTGTACGCGGACGATGAATATCTGAACTTACAACCCCTGTTGCTTACTAGACGCTAACCAAGCAGAGCGGGGCGTCAATTAGACAAAACAAAGTGCTGCTTTATAAGGATAAAATATAGGGTTTCAATATCAAATAAGAAAATATACTAAACATTTACGTTTCAAATATCATATAATATACATGTCATCGGCAAATAGCAGGATTCGCCATATCAAGAATTGCCTCGGCAGATCGTAAAGTATGAAATAGAAAATCTTTCACTAAGAGTTAAAAATAGGTGCGACGACGAGCGCAACGAGGAGTTTTACATATGAATAAATTTCAGGAGCCGAGCGAAGCGAAGCGGAGCGCAATTTTAAATAGAAATAAGATCTGCCTAGGCATATTAAGATATGCCTAATTCTACGATGTGCCGACGACATATATATTTAAAGAAGTCCTGATTCACTCACTCACTGACGCATCAACGCCTAGTCCAAATCTAGTCCAGACCTAGAAAGCTAAAGTTTTGCACAATGTTTCAAAATTCACATGGTATCGGGAGTAATGGTTTCCATGCAAGCAACGCTGCGGGACGTCCGTTATTATTAAATTTGATAAAAGTTACTAAGCAGATTACGTTCCAATAAGCTCTCATTAAAGAAAACCTTTTTTAATTGTTCAAGAAAGTGTTTAACGCCATGCCTGAAGAACGGCTTTGTGTCTCACCCCTAATCGGGTAGGGACGTAAAAATCGTTGGCGATAAAAGGGTGTACGAGTGGTGACAGCTACACTCTGAAACAACCTTGATATCTTCTCGGTAATACATGTGACGATTAGTTTTATGCTGTTGATAATATTCGCTATAAACGTCATGGACAAGTGGCTGTCGGTTAGGTCATATACCTATATAACTTATATATGACCGTAGAGTCTAGTCAACCAGTCGTGACACAACTGGTAAAGCTACTGGCCACAGTGAAATGCACGCAAATGCATATTTTTCCATAGCTTTTTTCAGGCTTTGTAGCACGCATTTGCTGGCCAAACTCTAGTACGAGTTTGATAGTTGTCTGTAATGTTTGAGGTCTGATTCGCGTTTTATGTATATGTTGTCGAAAACGCACCAATTGATGGCACAATGCCCACAATCGGTCTCACAAAAGGGCCGCCCGACCGTAGAAACCACTCAATGGCTACTTGGGCACAAAGGGGCTATTAAATGAACACATAATTCAGTATAGCCGATCTTCAAACTCCATGAATCCAACACAAAGGCTATAAGCCAAATAATATAGGTATGTGAAACTGCAGTAAAATATTCCCAGGTTTTATATGTTTTTAGGGGTCGGTGAAAGTATAGTAAACCCTTAAAGCGAATCCTTGCTATACTTAGACATCTAGAGACTTGCCTAGTTCTACTATTCAGTTACAAAGACCCTAACAAACTTTCTTCTAAAACAACTGAAGAGCGTTGTTCACACGAAGTAGATTCGTATCTACTTCGTGGTTGTACATTATTGCAGTTAGGTGAGACTGAAAAAGCCTTAAGAAGCCTCTGCACCTAATTTGACCTCAAATCTTCTTTGGCGAAGCCGACAATCCTGCACTGCCTTTGTACTGAACTTGGTCCCGTTTCGCATTTATGTTTTTGGTGGGATATTTATCTAACTGACGTTATTTAAATAGGTGTTACCTACACTGACCTACAGCTTGCGCGAAACCGCCTGAGTGATGTTAGCCCTGGCAAGACGGATAGAGAGAAAAGGGTAGATAACTACCTATACATATTGCATTAGTTTAAATAAAGTAGTGTATGAAACTGCACTTAACCAGGTATTACAATTAAAACACTCACTTGCGGTGCGGCTCGGTCTTAGGTGAAAGCCATACAGAAACGTCGCGGGGCGCATCGAGCGCGCGGGCGTCATTCAAATTTCGTACAAAACGCATGGAAATAAAGTCGAAATTTGAGGTATGGTATGGACGCCCGTTCCACGCCCGACAGCGCCTGAAACATACAATTCAGTGTGTTCAAATTGCGACTTTATTTCCATGCGTTGTGTACGAAATTTGAATGACGCCTGCACGCTCGATACGCACCGCGCCGCTTCTGTGTGGCTTGAACCTTAGGGCGCCGTAGCCGAAGGGTGCGAAACGGGACCCTACTATTACTAAGCCTCCGTTGTCTGCCTATGTAGGAAATACCCTAAAGTAAAACGAAAAAACCGGTCAAGTTCGAGTCAGACTTGCGCACGAAGGGTTCCGTACCATTATCTATAAAAACGGCAAAGAATTTACGTCTGTTGTATGGGAGTGCGCGGGTCCGACTCGCACTTGGCCAGTTTTAGTATTTGTTGTTATAACGGCAACAGAAATACATCATCTGTGAAAATTTCAACTGTCTAACTATCACGGTTTATGAGATACAGCCTAGTGACAGACGGACGGACGGACAGCGGAGTCTTAGTAATAGGGTCCTGTTGGTTACCCTTTGGGTACGGAACCCAAAAAAACCGGTCAAGTTCGAGTCAAACTCGCATACCTAGGGTTCCGTAATTTGGTAGTAGGTACTTACCTAGTCAATTATACTCTTGCATTTTGTGGTGGATGATAAAATAGGTTATCTCATATATATTTCTTTTCGCGTAATCATAATATTTGTTGCAACAAAAGAGAGACACAAATATTTTTATACCGTACTCGAAATAAAACTCGTGGATGATAAATTTAATTTTGTCATTTTGGTATCGTAAACTTCTTAACCGCTATATTTTTCCTGTAATTTTTACGTAATCCCTAATAACCGTGTTTTTTTTCTTTTTTTTCGGTTTTGGAGATAAAGGACACATACACATTTTTTTGTTTTTCTAAGATTTCTCGAAATAGGTGCAAGTAAATAGTCAAATTATGTATTCTTACAATAAATTTTTAATACGTTGAATTTAAAACCCATATTGTATATTTATAAAATATTTTTTTTGTTTATTTTACATTTTTATAATCAATAATTTGATACACATGTTGTATTTTTAGGATATTTTTTTATTTTTCTTTCTTTTGTATTGGAAATATTTTGAATAATTTCAAACTTTTAATTTTTTACACTTTATTATAAAGGCAAATAAATGTGATTTTTGTGGCAAATTTCAAGTCTTTATATTTAACGGTACTATAGTTATGAGGCCGTGACACACGGACGGACGGACGGACGGACAACGGAGTCTCACCATAAAGGTTCCTTTTGTACCTTTTAGGTACTAACCTACCCTAAAAATAATAAAAAGCTGGATTCGTACGCAGACGGCGCCAAATTTTTTTCAGGCGCTACCATTTTCGCGCCTTGTTTTTTGTAGCGTTGATATTGCTTTGGCATGATTGTTGTTATTTACTATATTGTTTGTAGGGTTACACACCCGTATTTTTAGATTTCATTTATTTAGTAATAACAGATAATGATTTAAATTTACAAATCATTTACATGTAATCAAAAATAATTAATTAATACTTATAGTTGAAATGTTATAATATCTACTATTAAATCACACTAATATTATAAATGCGAATGTTTGTGTGTGTGTATGTGTGTATGTTTGTTACTTTTTCACACTGAAATAGCTGAATGGATTTGGATGAAATTTAGAATGGATATAGCTTATACCCTAACTTGACACAGGCTACTTTTTTTCCCGGAGAAAAGCATGTAAACCGAATAAAAACACAAAACAATTTGTAATAATCAAGTAATGTCAAAAATATTTTTATGCTGTTTAGGTACGAGTAGGTACCATCATTAGTCCTTATACTTACTTTTTATACTTTTCCATATTAGAGACGTTCGTTAACAAAATATGTAATTTTGCACTAATTATGAGTTCATAATCAGGATTTTTACATGTTTAGATCATATTTCAAGATCAAAGTATGAAGTATATACGAGTACCCAGAAAAAATACGATAAAGTTTTGAAAAACTAGTCATATTTAATTCAGAAGAATTTTTTTTGTCAACGTCATCATCATAACTTCATCATTTTATAACTTATTTTTGTGGTACGTTCAAATTTATCAGGGAACTAAGTTTTATCAGATAAGAAGAGCCAAAATGTACTCTTAATACTTTTAATATTTCAACCATCCATCCATCCATCCATCAGCCTGATGCGTCTACTGCTCGACATAGGCCTTTCCGAGATTTCGCCTCTATTGACGGTGCTCCTGGAAGAAATGCCCACACTCAACCGCTTTTATTGAATTTAAAAGTCCTACTACATTGGACTCGATTAATGAAGAGCACGGAGGTCTTGTCAATCCTGCGCGGGCGCCGCCGCGCCGTTACGTGGGAACCGATTTAACCAAACTGTAATTCCTTCGTTGTCAGTACTTCATTGGCATAAGAGCTAATTTTACTTGATTTTAAGTCTCCCCAAGCCTGTTTTTAGGGTTCCGTCATAATTTGAAATCCATATAGCAAAGCCCTGGTTTCTGTCTGTTTGTGACGGAAGTTTACAGAACCCGTACAATCCATCAACTTGACGGACTTTTATTTCGTTAGTACATAAACATGCCTTGTCTCCCAGAGAGGTAGGCAGAGTTAAATCATGCTTTGACGACAAACTTTATTGCGGTGAAAATTCGAGAGGACCCTCCACAGCCACAATACGCGCAATTAGGGCCAAGTTTGAACTTAAATAAAAACTTTCGGTCGCAGCTGTTTTGACCCAATATACTGTAATGCGTACAAATGCGTAAATTCTATCTCAGGAAGTCCGTTTAGCTATGGTTGTTGTAGTGATGTGTACATGTAAGCGCGTTTGGTGTGTGTGAGGCGTATTTTGTAGTGCTCCCGAGGTTAACTAAGCACAGCACACTAGAATAATTTGGCCAAGTGCGAGTCGGACATGCGCACAAATGGTTGCGCACCACACAATACGGGTACGGAAGCCTAAATTATTAATATCGAAAATAACATAACTATAGATGCCAAAGATTTTTTTGTTGTTTTACTGTGAGTATGTACTACAATCTGATTAAATTTGCAAGTTGTATGTATTAAAACTTGTATTTACCGTCTATTTAGCGTAAAAGCAGAAACAAGGTTTAAAAAATGCAAATTTTTCGAGGTTTCTGGTATGGAGACCCCCCGTGTAATTCAATTTATTATGTAACTTTTATTATTTGTCGAGGTAGAGGACATGGTAACACGTATTTTGTGAAAATTTCAACTTTCTGCCTTTTACGGCAGAGGTATTTTCTTAAGGTTATTTGTTTCAGCTCTATATTGAAGAATTACATCAAAGTTTAAAATTCGCACACATTGTTCATACTCTAAACTAAAACAACGAATAATAAAATTAGGGTTCCATGCTCAGAGGGTGCTAAATTGTTTGTCAGGTGTTACCATTTTAGCGCCTATTGTTTTTGTCGCCTTAAAGTTATGTAGCATCTATAATGTTGATTGTATTGTATGTTCTTTTCTTAGGGTTCTGTGCCCGTAAAGTGTAGTAAAGTACGGAATCCTTTGTTCGTGAGTCTGACTCGCACTTTTGGTGGTTCTCAAAGCAACCATTTGAATTTTATATCAACTTTAATATTACAAAACACGGAGCGGACATAAGACAAATCCATGATTTGTTCACTTCAGTAAACTATACCGGGTGTAAATAGAGTGCGACCATTAAATAAAACCACATACGTTAATGAAAATACTGAACAACTATTCGAAAAAAAACCCGCGCAAATCTTCAGAGAAAAAGATATTCAACTGTAACTCAAAGACTTTATTCGTAGGCGGAAGGTCTATTTTAGAACGCTGCACCGGACAGCTGTTTCACGGACGACGCTCTCTCAATACGCGCCCGTATTTCGGTGCGTTAGGGTTCACACATTTTTGTTTCGAACTCAATTATTTACCAAACTAAGCGCGGGTATGATTCTTGGGAAAAGTGGTTCAGTAGGGTCAGTAGTTTCATTTAATTGTAACAGTCTATTTACACCCGGTATATACAGGTATTTCTGTAGGAAAATAAATATAAAGAATAAAATATTATCATAAAACTTAGAAAGTTTTAATCGATAACTCATGATAAAATAAGTTTCTTAGGATCATCGGGCATAGCAATCTTCGGATATGCCGCTAGAACGGGCCATACCCGGCGGGTAATGTGCCATTCCTTCATCAAAAAAAAATTAATGGTACTAATTAAATTATTACGTATAATTAAATTTTTAATTCTACTTGTTTTACTCGACAGTCGTCAGTTCATCAGCCGGCCGAAATTTCATACAAATCTATTTGTATGAGCGGAAGTATCATGGACATTTTATTTTTATTAATGCGTTCGGCTTGTCCTTAAATTGTCTAAGGGCTTGTCAGATGGTATGTGGCTATGGCTCTGCTCGATCTGATATCGGAACTAAAACCCGACAGATGTCTTCCAGCGAAGCTTCTGTTGTCCGGCTTAATCGGACCGTTGACAAAACGTTCTTTTCCATATAATACACATTTTTACGTTTTCGCCATCTTAAATAATTCTACATATTTTCTATAATGATTGCCTCTGCGGCCTAGTGGTAGAGTTTCAGCTTACTAAACCAGAGACTGTGAACTTAAATCCAGTAGAAGCACTTTTGGTCCTGTTTGCGTTTCTCTGAGAGCTAGAAGCCGTTGCTTCCGTCTGGCTAAATTGCAAAATAGTAGGTACCTAGTCTTTTACAGGGAGGGGACGGTTGTGACTTGCAATCTGGAAACGATTGTCCTAAGTCTCTGCAGACGTTTTCAGGGCGGTGGTAGTAAAAAACAGAACCCAGCTTGCTGTAGCCGCCCAGTTGGAGTCCTTACAGTATTTAAAAATAGCTACAAAACAAATACAAGTTAAATAAGTATATTTTTTCCAATGGAAACATCGGCTAAGTTCCACCAGTAAACTGTCACGTCGTCGACCTGTCAGACGGAGTTTGTAAAATTCAATTATATTCCTCGTTCATTTAAGACGATCGTTCGTCTAAAACAGTGTACAGATCTACTACAGATATAATGCCTATAGAAATATTCGCCGGTGTTCGTATTGTGAATCATAAATTGTAAGAGCCCAAAATATTTCACTAGCATTTGGAAACTTTTTAAGTAGAAAATAACAACTTTGATTGTCTATAGGTGACCGGACGTGTGCTTTCTGTCGTGGATTATATAAAACGTTCGGAAATATGATCTTTGCCAAAAAGTGGCTACGCGCATAATTAAAATGGTACTACTGGTAGTATGTAAAAGGCTGAAGTATGGACTGAGGAAGTTTCATGTGAGGGGTTGGAAACTCTGTTCGGTCGCTGGGTTGTATGCTAGGAAGAATGAAAATTATAGGTAGGCTTGTTTTTGACTTCCTAGGCTAGACTATTTTTTTTTATGTTGAAACTTTTTATTGGGTATATTTAAATGTTTATAGAGACCGGTTGGGTGTCTGTTAATTCGCGACACAACTACAGACCATTCACTATAAAAAGATAAAGCATGTTTGTAGTTATTAAAGGATTGAAATGAAAGCAAGTATTTGAAATAAAGGAAGTCTCAATACTCTCTTTAAGGAAATGTTCAAAGGCCGTTAGGTAATTAAGACGAGGGTTTGTGTAAGTTGTGACAGAGGGTTCCTTTAGCTCCCAGGGCGTTAGTCTGAACTTTGTAAACTAAACGTAAAGTAGAAATCACCTTAATTTAGTTTTTAGTGATGAAGCACGTTTGTAGTTATTAAAGGATTGAAATGAAAGCAATTATTTGAAATAAAGGAAGTCTCAATACTCTCTTTAAGGAAATGTTCAAAGGCCGTTAGGTAATTAAGACGAGGGTTTGTGTAAGTTGTGACAGAGGGTTCCTTTAGCTCCCAGGGCATTAGTCTGAACTTTGTAAACTAAACGTAAAGTAGAAATCACCATAATTTAGTTTTTAAGCCGTTTCGACAACGAAATGTCTTCAAATCTTTGGTCACATATATTTGGTTTTTGTTTTATTTAAAGTTATCATCTTCTAATATACATCTTATAATAAAAACTTAAATAAACTAAATATTTACAAATAAATAATAATCTAAAATATACCTAAATAAAACTAAAAGCTATAGATAAAAAACTTGGTCCAGATCGCTGCCCCTCGAAATTCTTCTCTAACTAGCATAACGGCTAAACAAAAATGAACAACAAAAAAATCGGCCATCTGTACACACAGACGTACGTACTTTTGTTTTCGTCCTTCAAAGACGCGGAAGCTGAACCTGTTTCACAATATTATGCAGACGGAGACAGGATGGTGCACAGGTGTGTATAATTAATTATGTTATACCTTATTTTTATAAATACATCGTGTATTCATAAATTCATGTAAAAGTTTGTACAATTGTACATGTCTACTACGTATTTGGAGTTTGGGCACGACCGTGCGGGTTACGGCTGTAGATAAAGGGGGTCGAATGGGCATTTTTTATAACTTTCGTAATCTTATGGTGTCACATTACAGTCATATTCACTACTAAATGAAGAAAGGGTCCAATGAAAAGTTTAAAGTTTGCTGTATTGCTGTCTGATAAAACTATTAACTTTCAGAATATTTTGGTCATGTACATTTGATTTATTTTTTTTATTTTCATAATATAAGGGATTGGAATGTTTTATTAGATTTATTGTGTCAATTAGATCTGTTATATCTATATTTTAAATGAACTGTTACAGCGCGTTGTGAAGATTCGGTGATTCGGGAGATAACCCGGCTGATAGTCCAGTCTTGGACGAATGCATTTACCTAGAGGTTAAAAGTTGGCTAAAATTCGCAGAATGGATAAATAGATACATAAGTATACAGCTAGCCTGTACAGCATTTGGAAACTTGCTGATGTATTTAGATCTAAGATATCACAGTCCCTGAAAACCCAAGTCTACAATCCGTGCGTTCTTACAGTACATGACATATGCTTGCGTAACATGAACCCTTACCGCTGGATTTTTGCCCACTTTGGTATTTTTACACAAATATTTTCATTTGTCACATTGGTCTGCTTGTAGTTCATAAAATTCTATTACTATTCCAATTTAAGATTGTTGAAATAAGAAGCTTGTGTAAATTGCTTTCAGTTTGTAGAGTTCTGACGAAAAGCGAAAGCCCCAGTGTCTCTCTGTATATAATATGTCCGCTTTCCACAGCATACATATATGTTTACTGTGCAGTTTATGCAGAGTTTCATTTATGCAAATCACCTATTATGTTACCTGATTTATAATTCAAATTTAAATTTCAGACAATCATCTACACAATTACCACATTGACGGAATGTACTCTGTGTACGAGGTACACTTCATACCGTTTATACTAACTAAATACCTACAAAACACCGCATCCCTAGAGAAAGACTCCATATTATTGTTATACTTTTTAGAAGCTTTTATTTAATTTCAGCTGATAGTTTGTATGTCCGGGTCAAATGTTGAAACTGAATATCAAACCATTTTCCCCCAACTGATTGAGCTGAAATTTTGCACAAACGTTTGGTTTTGGCAACAATGCATTATTAGCAACGACTATAGATATTAAATGTAATATAGCGGACACGCAAAGATGGGGATTTATTATTTCTATACCAACTCTCTTGACATGAGTAATGATGAGTATCTAAAATTTTGACAAAGTAAACACGATAAGCTAAGTGATGTCATTCTAAATCCAAAATGGCGGACGCCCCAAGATGGCAATTTATTATTTTAATACTTAACCCCTGGAAATGGATATAAAAAAAATATTTGACGAGTAAAATACGATAAGCTATGTGACGTTATTCTAATGCAATATGGTAGACACCCAAATATGGCGATTTATTAATTCCATACCTAACCCTTTAACGTGGACATCAAAAAAGGATTCGACGAGAAGAATACGATAAGCTAAGTGACGTCATTCTAAATCCAATGTGGCCGATGCCCCAAGATGGCGTAGTCGCCCGCGTATTTCCTCAAGGCGACGCATTGGAAATTTTGGAGACATGGATCTCCATTTTTCTCAGCAATAAAAAAACATATGTAATTACCAATTCATATACTAGATTCATTTCATTGACATTTTTTTGCCCGAAGATTTAGTTTATTGATTAATTTTCATAGCAGAGAAAAAAATATTTAGAAAACCTCTTTAAAATAGAGATTTCTATTTTACTGACAAACGGGAGTGAATGAAGCCTCTAAGTTTTTTATTTAAATTAGTCTACAAATACCCTTCGATATGGCCGATTGAATTTATTAAATTACTTATAGTTGTCATTTTAAATGAAAAATACTGTTTTGCCGCATACGACCTTACGGCATAAGCTAGTTCGTGAGCGCATATTTGTATGCAGTAAGTCCCCCTCACTCCACTCTCTTAAGGCGGCGATTTGAAATTAAAATTTTATCAATGCCTCGCCTTAACAACCTCCATGAAATGCGTGTCAAATGAAAGTGCAAGCCAAGCTGAACAATTTCTGGCCCGGATATCCGCCTAGGCCCACAAGGCACCGGCCTAGAGGCCCAGCCACCGAGGTGCCCCCGGCCATTAGATTTGTATACTCAAACTGCAATATTAGACATGAAGGACTATTCCTATACGTGTGGTAAAAATACGCCTTAGTCGTAGTCAATAATAAATTCCAAGTTTTTAATGTATTTACTTTTGATAAAACCAAATCTAAAGTTTCTTATGATTTACTTAAGAATTCTTTTACTCTTTCCGAACGCATGAATCGATTTTAACGATTTTTTTCACCATTTTATATACAATCTATAGATTTATAAAACGATTGCTCAAAAATTTTTTCCGTTATTCTTTCCATGTAAAAATAAGTGAAGTGTGTAAAAAGTATTGTTTTATTCTATTTGCGCTATCCGGGGCGCAACGATCGTCAGCAACTTTGTAGTACACGCTGATAGGAAGATTACGAGTATTTTAATGTCGTTTCCGTTGATTTTGTATTGATATTGATACCGACACACGTCGAGTTGCTGATTTAGGGTAAAATGCCTAGAGGCTCTGTATCTCTCAGTCCGGGCCTGGGACGCCCCTAGATGGCGTACTAAATTTCTTTTACTACCCTCTTTACATGAATATCAAATGATAGGTTTTGACGAACAAAATTACCCCTTCTATCAGTAGTCCGATATTTTGTCAGATGATCAAACTGTTGAGGTGTAATTATAATTACTAAGAATTGCAAAATAAAATTAAAATTAACCTATTAAAAACAAGCTTTTATTTAAACCACGGACTAAATAAACAAAAAATATTTTGATCGCTAAAGCTGATTTGATATTTTGTGTTAAATTGTTTGTTTTATAAAGTTTGTTGCGTGAAATGTCTATAAAAGTAGGTACTTACCAATATTTTACTTTTATTTCATAAATACAATGATACAAAGAATATAAATTAAAAATACAACTCACCTAAATAAAAAAGGGTAAAACTAAACTAAAATCCTTGTTAAACCTATAATAATTTAATTTAATAATAATAATATTTTCCATTTAATTTCACAGGACAGTGATCGATTTGTAATTAAGTACTTGCCGAAGTGTGTATGTATTTTTTGTACAATTAGCGCGACAAGCTTTTTTAAACAAATAAAACCTACCTAGAAAATAATTCAGCTTCAGCGATATCAACTTATTTTATTCGTTTCTGTCCATAGATGTAGTACGAGTATAAGTTTAGTAGTTTAGTGTTCTTTAAAAAACTTTTATCTAACCTCATATAGTAAAATCCTCATTACGAACTCAAAACTACTGGCTTGATGAAACATATTTTATAGCACACCGTGCGTAAAATGACCGCTTTACGCACGCTGCGCTTGCGTAAATTCGGCATTTGCCGCACTTGTGCTATAAAATATTATACGATACTCGTGCGAGAAACTTTTTCTCGACTCGTGTCGTAATGTACTATTTAGTGAACGTATCAAAAAAATTAAAAAATTAAATTATAGTATAGGTCTCTGAACAACATAATGCTATAAAAAATATTTTTCTGAGATTACAGTACATGTGATACTAATAGAAAGGCAAAGGGAACTTAGCCCATACAGCCATGTCTGAGGTTTAATATCAAATACCAATGAGGTTTTTAAATACTGTTTTCCAATACAAACAAAACAGTAACGAGGTTACAGTCAACGTTATTTTCGGCCAGGTATTGTCTATGGCTTACGGCGCGTTGGTTGGACTCGGCCTGTCAATGGATGAACTGTTTGTTGTGATATAGTTTTCGACTATCTTCGAAGAAATTTATTTAGGTATTACTTATTGTGCTTTTATGGGTCAAAAGAATTATTTTGCCCTAAAATTACTGACAGCAGAGATGGTGATGATATTTGATACACCTGAAATTTTGGAAATAACTTACGCTTTTAGAACAAGCTTTTACAAGAAAAATCAAAAATGGCAAACGACAAATTTTATCAAGATTATGAAAACAGGTTATAATGAGTTTAGATAAAGTAGTGTATGAAACTATATATAACTAGGTATTAAAACACGCGTGTTCTACAGTTTCATAAACTACTATTATTGGATTTTTGATTAAACATCTCTAAAACCTCTCCAAAACTTAAAGTCAAAATTATTAAGCTAGATTTTTGGTTAATTTTCGAATTAAACTAGCTAGTTTTCAACTGAAGTAAAACTGAAATTTCAACGGGAGTATTTTAGTCTACAAATGAGCAAAGTTTTCCGCAGTTTTCTTATGAATGTCTACACCCAATACAGGGTGTATTATAATGCTGCAAACATCCGAGATAACATGAACGGAAAATTCTGAAACTTTATTTTTCCAACCTACTAAAAAATTATTGTCTTTACATTTGTTTTTAATTCACCTTTTCTAGTTTGTAATAATATTTAGAGTATTCCAAAGCGATGGATTTCGCAATAAAAACATAATCCTAAACCAGCCTTCTTTATTCTGAAAACCAAATTATTTCGGGTTCTTCCTCTGTGTCATACTATTTTGTCATACTGGTATGACTGTCGGGATATGTATGTCCTGACAGTCATACTCAAGTTGAGTGACCTCCTGTATAAACCCAAATCACAAACTAGATAATGAAAGTTTTCTGTTTTAAACAGTCACTCAGTCCAGGTATGTACCTGTTTTAATAACAGACCCTTAGTGTGGCACAAGTATGCTCGACTCTTATTACTACGGTTCCCTTAATAAGATAATGTAAAGTAAAAAAAAACCGGTCAAGTGCGATTCAGACTCGCATACCTAGAGCTCCGTAATTCGACAGTTGTGGGAACAGTCAGGAAGAAGGTATTTAAAATCTTGCCCATAACTGTTTACAATTAAATCAAAACTTTTCATATCTAAAATCACGAAATCATGCCAGATTGGTAACAAAGCTCTTACACGTGTTAGCACGATGACATCAATGTTCAACGCATTCACGGCAGTCAGCGTTTTTCAGTTATACTTCTGATCAAGTTTCGTTGAGAACCAAGTGAATCACTTCTTCCCGCTTAAAATAATAACTAAGTTACTTGAGAACCAGGTATATTTTTGAATTCCGACTGTTTTAAAAAATCCAAACTGCAATTACTTACCTAACCTACCTTTGGTCTTTGAGTGTCTTATTTACTGGGTAAAATAGATAAAGTGTCGAAATAAATAAATTTAACTTATTGCATGAAATTGTGTTCTAAAAATTATACTTCAGTTCTTAGGGTTCCGTAATCAAAGGGTATCACAGAGCCCTATTATGTCGCTCTTATGTCTGTCCGTCATGTCAAGGGTCTCTAGCTTGCAGACAGTATGAGTTGCAGGCCTAAAATTTGGACATGTTATGTAGAATGTTGACCGAAAACCGAGTACTAAATTGAAATTTTAATTAAAAGAGAAAAGAAGACTAAAAAAAATATTCTTACTCCGGCATGTAGAACTCATTTTATTAAGTAGTCTATAATTTTTTTTTGTCTCCAAAAATAAAGAGCTATGACGCCAGCAAAGTTGTCAGTTCTATTCGTAGACCATTTTTATATGTTTAAGTTGGTCGAGTATTTGGGTACGTAACACTAAACCTGTATTAAAAATCGTCAAAGTTGTCAGTTCTATTCGTAGACCATTTTTATATGTTTAAGTTGGTCGAGTATTTGGCTACGTAACACTAAATCTGTATTAAAAATCGTCTTTTTCAGTATTTGTTGTTTAAATGCAGTATATGACACATACCTACAGAAAATTCTAAATTCCTCACTAGTTTCATTTTCTGATAGGGGATATATATATACAGAAAATTCTAAATTCCTCACTAGTTTCATTTTCTGATAGGGGATATATATCAGAAAACGAAACTAGTGAGGAATTTAAAATTTTCTGTAGGTATGTGTCATATACTGCATTTAAACAACAAATACTGAAAAAGACGATTTTTAATACAGGTTTAGTGTTACGTACCCAAATACTCGACCAACTTAATTTTGCGGTTTTGTTTTTCAAGGTACTGATAAGTGTGTATGTTTTATTCAAATCCTTTAAGTCTGTTAACTTATTTAAGTGGTACTAAACCCTCAGGGTGCCTGTTAAAATGGCTTGTGAACAGATGTAACTCTTGAATGACATCAATAAAAATTGTGTCCCGTTCCCGATATCAATAAGTTTTATTAAATAGTTAATGTCATACGTTTTACGAACATATAAAACGAGCGTAATATCAATCGAAATTGAGTTTAATAATTTATTTTAATTATACCGTGTCTTTTTATCACTCCTATCACCTGGGTTTGCTGGTAGAAATCCCTTTTAAAGATAGGCTCGCGTGATTGCACAAATTTAAAAAAAACTTTTACCGTTAATATTTTTTGTGTAATGAAATATTTGAATTTGAATCAAATAAGATTCTGAGTTTTATTTAATGGGCTCGTATTGTACGTATAACATTTATTTTTGTTAAGAGTGGAAACTAACAATTGTTTAAAAAAAATCTACTTACAATAATAAAAAAGAAACCGATAAAAAATAACTCTCAAATCTCTTATTTTAAATACAATTTTACTGTAATGTTTAATTAAAATTACGTACATATCGTCAACAAGCGTATTACTTCCTTTTCATATAAAACTCAAATTTGAATATTTCTCTAACATACATTAACGCAAACTATCAACGAACTAATCTTTTGGAAGGTACCATCAGGAAAAATTGCTCTTATCCATTTTAGGCCCTTATTATGGATTGTATATTACGTACCACACATAATAATACTCTCACAAGTAATTTCACCGAAAGTGGGTCAATGGAACTTTGCCCGACGCTACATAGCAGGTATTCGTATTAAATTTTCGTTACAAACAGACTACAATAGCCTACAGCCCTTTGTCAGACAAGTAATATTAGAAAATTTGGTAAGCTATGATTTTAATTCGATGTACACATAAATCCGAAAATCCTATTCCAAATAATCTAGCCAATTAAAATTAGTGTAAAGTCAATAATCAGATTAATCTGAATCACCAACTATCATTCCAAAGTAATACATAAATAAATATATAATATAGCTTTATAAGCAGGCCCCGTTTTATCAGAACCGTGAAATAAAAACCAAATTGAGTTGCTCTGAAAAGATAATATTTTAATAAACACTAGTTCACACATTTATCTTTTAAGTTATGCATGTTTAATGCAAGTAATTATTGATCTTACCTGAAAAGAGAAACAACATTTAGAGCTATTATTTCACAAATTCATTTCTTATAATATTTTGATGTTTTCTTTGTGATACACTCGTCTGACAACAGTTTACATAACCTTCAAACATGTCTGTCATCCTTCCATAGATTGACGCGTGAAAACGCGCTAAATTCAAATTAAATGAAGTGTCACTTCTTCATTTACAAATATTATATTTTAGTATTACAAATCATTTTTAGGCTTATTTTGACTACTACAAATCAAACAACGCATAGTTGATGACATATTTATTGTGAAGTCAGTACAAATAAACGGCTAGGGAACTAGTGAACCATAAAGCATCAAAGTAACATGAAAAAAAATATTACTTTTATATTATATAGAATAGTAATATGGTATGATACTGGGTAGCTATTCTCGCAAAAATTATCACATGCTTTGCTTTTCATACGCCTCTGTTTATCGCGTCATAAATGCTGTGTGATGATAATTCTATAAACTATTACTCCTTAAAAGACACGAAAAGCATGTTATGAATACGTACAATATGTTTATATTATTATTTTAAAGGTTTGATACGTTTCTTCCTAAAGAACTTGTAAAAATCACCCGCTTTCGGCCTTCGCAAATTGTCGCATGTGCGAGAATCGTTATCCTGGCAGCAGTTATGGAGATCGGCACCTGCTTACAAATATAAATAAGAAACAACTTGGTTGTTTTTTATTTTTATTTACACATAAGTACACTGCTGGGTTTATAAATGGAGCCAAGATAGACGGTTTCGCTACCACCTGGCCGCTGCGCCGCCGCACGTCGTACGGTGTCCATTACTTGATCATAATTATGCTCTCTGACCACGAATTGATACTCTGAAAATGTAATTAAGTAAAGCGGCTTTTATTAATTTAGCCAAATTATTATTGAAGCGTCAGATAGTTGATTTATAAACACAAAGTAATATTGTCGAAAAATCGAAAAATAATTAGGTACGTAGGTATTACTTTTGCATTATTGCACGCCGGATCTCAAGACGAAAAGAAGTCAAAATCTTATATTGCGAATTTCAAAAGCAAGTCACGTGTCTTCAAATTCCAAAACTAGTAAGGTCCCTATATTTAACCCTTATTATATCTGAGCAGGTTAACTTTATCACGAAACTGAAAGTTTGCACTTTTTATTCGGATTATTTAAACGTTAAACTCGAAGTGCGACATAACAAAGAGCATATTTGAGCTGAACACCTGGCCATGTTGAACTGCGTTCAAACCTGACTTCCGTACCAAGGATATTCTTGTCTCTGCACCGTATGGAATTATCCGAATGGATGACCTATTGTCCTGAACAAACCTTAGTTTCCTGATAAAACGTTTGAAATTAAATGAAGTAAACTCATAAGTAACCCATAGATTAAAACGGATGCCAGCTCTACTCTACAATTCTACTCAGCTCTCAGCATTTTTATAAGGTGGAACGTTTCGAGATGTCTGTCCGTAATGTCCGTATGTCACAGGTTTCTAGCTTGCAGACGGAATGAGTTACAAATCTCAAATTTAGATATGCTGTGTACGAGTATTAGAATATTGAACCCAAACCAAATATTCAATTAAAAATTTAATTTAATTAGAGAGGAAATAATAAAATATTATTTGGTGCACCGTACATGTTGGTTGGGGTGTCATTGTCTAGAACTCATTGGTTAGAATATTTTTTTTTAAATCTCTTAGTAATTGGCACTATCAAAGTTGTCAGTCTTAAAACATTTTTCTTAGGTGATCTAGCTAAAATACTCAAGTATGCTGTATTTATGCAACAAATATACTAAAAACGCCGATTTTTAATAAAAGTACCCGAGTACTCAACCAACTTAATTTTGCAGTTTTGTTTCATACATTTTCTAGGTTGGTAATTTCAGTCTATTAACTTATTAGAATGGTAGGGAACTCACAGGGCGCGATTCCTAATCGAACTTGACCGGTTTTTTAAAGCTGAGTATGCGAGAAGAAAGAAAGGACTTGTACGCAAATATGTTGGCACGTGGAAAAGAAGGTTCAGCGTTTTAAAAGAATAAAAGGCGCGAAGACGCGGGGCGTTAGTTATTCCATGGCTTACATAAATGTCGATAACCGTGCCCCCGCCAGCTGTCGCGAGATTGTAGTGAGCCCCCAGCCATAGTACTTATAAGTAACAAATAGTATTGTATCTCCATACAAGCGGGCCGAAACGAACCACCGCCAAAACATGGTTCAACTCGGTTTACGACAGTCGCGGTCGTACCCCAGTTACTTACGCACGTTGTCTCTGTGACACTCCTGCGCATTTTCGTAAATTATGGCATGAAATTACAGAGTATGTTGTGCATTGTATGTTTGCTTAGATACAACTTTTATAATAATAATATGGCATTATCAAATACGTAAACAGTCAGTTGGCAGCACTAGCGCGTGTTTAGGCGCCGAGCAGCCGTAGGTATTGATTTCAAGGACACCGCCTAGTTAAACTACTGCGCGCAACTGGCTAAAATTAAAGGTACAATGCTCTGCGCGTAACCGAGAAGAACTTCAGACTGGCCAATGTATACATGTACAAGTTACTATGAAGAACTGGGCAAAACCAGTCCCCGCTCAGTGTAGGTCTAATTAAAGGTCCATCTCGATGATTTCGAGCAGCTGTTCCGCAGCCCGTACTCGTCTTCCTTTTATTGTAATTCTTTAGGCTTCGCAGCCGAAGGCAGATTCATAGGTTTATGCCAACTTTATTATTATTATTTTACTATGAATGTTATTATTATTAATATGATTATTGATTATTAATTATCATACATTAAACCTTTTATCACGAGAATTCCTCGGTCGAGAAACGTGTTCTTTCATTATTATTTTTATTATTGTAATGAGCCAACACTAAAAAAGTAGTAAAAAGGTCGTGTCTGTACATTGAATATTTTCGCGAAACATTAAACATATCAGTACTGAGACCAAAACCACAATTTTTAGAATGTTTGTGTGTCTGTCTGTACGTTCCGTTTTAACTCGAGAACCACTGAACGCATTTGGATTCGTTTTTTTTTTATTATCATCGTAGTGACCCTGGTCAACACATAGGCTATGAGATGTGTTCATAAAATAACGCCCAAGTCGGAAACGGGGCAAAGATTAAATAAACGCTTTTATAACTCGAGAACCACTCAACGCATTTGGATGCGGTTTTATTTATTAACATTGTAGTGAACCTGGTTAACACATAAGCTATAGAGGGTGTTCGTAAAATAACGCATAAGCCGAAAACAGGGCAAAGATCCACTGAAAATGAGCCAGCACGTTAATATAATCGCCCTCAGTGAAGGAGTAACACTTAAACAACTTTAGGAACTGAATAAAAAAGAATACTTTATGATATATAAAACGAACGTATTATCTATCATTTATATATTTATTAGTTTATGTACTTAGTTATTATATCTATGTTAAGCTTAGTTTATTTAGCATACGCAATGCATTCTGTATTCAAATTTAAAGTAAATAAAATTACATTCTCCTACCTTAACATACGTAATGTTATTACACCCACAACTTGGCTGGAAGAGATTTCTTTGTAGAAATAAGCTCACGATTTTACAGTTTTTCCTTTATTTTATAAAAAAATATGTTTTCTTTTAGTTTTCGTGTGCAATGAAGAAGAAAGAAGAAAACCTAGCTGCTAAATTTAAAGTATTGTGATACCTATTTCGCTTTCATACATATCTGGTTTCGAAAAAAACCTCATGTTTGGTTCCGTACTCGTAAAAACAACAAAACACCAGCAAAAAAGTGGTCGACCATAAAAATTTAAATAATAAAGACCCGAGACTGGCTATTGCAGTATTTTAAACACTAAATTTCTTTTGAAGTTGTATTTTGTCTTGATTTACTGATTATTATAAATATTATTATTATAATTATTATTTATAATTATATTATATTAATTATTATTATAAAGACAATACAAAGCTTTGTTAGGGTTCTTATTATAAATAAAACACCACTTATTGTTAATTCACATTGCTATTCTATAGGTATATATTAGCTTTTCTGATTTCGTTTGTTTACTGTAGACCATTATTGAGATTGCATCACAGACAATACACAACTAACCTAGTATAAAATCAATGGAAAGTAATAATTTTCATCAACGTTACATAAAATAAGTAGAAATATAGGTATAATGTTTTCCTCAAATGTAAGGCATTTTTCCATGATTTTGTGCGAAATTCTTTTTCAGTCGATAAGTGATAAATATTAAAATAATAGATAGTGACAGCCGTACATCGCATAAAATAGTGGGCACCCACCAACGAACTAGAACTTTGGCACACATGAATAAAACAAAAATTCTTTAAATAGAACCTATATATTAAATACCTCTCCGTCGATACTTCCTGAAGAAACATGAATTCGTATGGCACTGAAGATTATAATAACACAACTGGACCTTGCAATTCGACATCAAAAGAACGAACTATCATCGGCCAAAATAGTTATTTACTTTTAGTAAGCAAGCAAAACATTCCGATTTAGTCAAACTTACGTCAAAAAGACGTAAATTACAGATTTTGCAAAAATATCTGCACCATAAGTGTGGTGGCTTTGGTTAAGTTATTGATTATGTGGGCTAAGTTTAACTTAATCGGAAACTAAATAAGTTTGCCGTACATTTAAACGAAAAAGGTTCCATTCATTTACCGGGTTCTATACGGCGCCCTTCGATACAGCCCAATTTCGGCGAACCCTTTTCTTTCATAGTTCATTAAGTAATCCTGCAAAATAGGGAACAAATACGAGGATACCATGACATTACCATCGGATTTTTTCCATGTCAGCAGATTGAACAACCGTTATCGTTTGGTCGTTTCCGAGCGTATTATGTTATGGCAGTATATCTGCTTAATCTAAGATGCGTGCTTTAACCACCTGAGTATGTTACCCCCCACCATACAGTAGTTGCATATCATATACCTATAGGTGTACCTATCCTAGGTGGTAGAGCTGATACCGGGCTCGACTGTGGAGGTACCACCATCTTACTTGCAAATCCTCCCGAAGTTATTCGGGGGAGAGTAAGAGAACAGCTCTCAGGCAGAACCAGGCGGCCCACCATTGCCTGGGACCGATGGATGGCGGTATATCATCCATCCCCAATTGCCGAGCCTTATATAAAACAGGGTAGGTGGTAGAGCTGATGCCAAGCTCGACTGTGGAGGTACCACCATCTTACTCGCAAATCCTCCCGAAGTTATTTGGGGGAGAGTAAGAGAACAGCTCTCAGGCAAAAACCAGGCGGCCCACCATTGCCTGGGACCGATGGATGGCGGTATATCCATTCCTAATTTCCAGGCCTTAAAACAGACTAGTGACGGGCAGCGGCGTCACTGGTGCAAGGGTTTCGGCACCGCGCTCACCAACCCGCCTGCCAAGCGTGTGTGAGTATGGGCATTTCGTCCAGGGGGACCGCCAAGAGTGGCGAAATCCTGGAAAGGCCTATGTCCAGCAGTGGACGAAACAGGCTGATGGATGGATACCTATCCCATATGAGCTATCTAAGTTTTTCAGGAACCGCATAATATCAATCATCCTTCTCATTGTCCTCAGCTGAAGCACTCGCAGCTCGAGCAGCTCAACTCCGAAGCATACAATGAGGTCACCGTGAAAGAAGATGGCGCGCGCATGGTGCAGCTGAAGTCGACGCATACGCACAAGCTACGTCACAGCAAGATGGTGCATGAGCAGATCGCCCGCCTCTCCAAGAGTCAGGATCAGCTGGATCTGTACCAACAGAACCTGCAAACGCAGCTGCTTGATGTGCAGCGGCGGTTGGACCGCTTCGGGGAACATAACTGGTTAGTACAATAGTTGCTACGTCACGGTACACCATAGAATTTTTAAGTTCCTGTAAGCTTGTAAATCAAATAGAAAGGTTTGAAGAGATTCTGTCTGATGTACATACATATACATACTACGATATCTATCGATTATCGAGAATCGGTGTCTTAGTACATTTTGTCGTGTGAAATGTGACGCACATGTGGTAAGATATTTGAAAAAAACGGATTAGCGCAGAAATCCGTATAATTGGAAACATTCTGATATAAACTAAAGGAGTCACCTCGTTCCGTTCAGATTCACTCGGCTCCCCAAATGTATTTACATGTAAACCTAACCTGCTTCTCCTCTCTCCGCTTCGCTTCGCTCGTCACCTTTTTTACGTTTTGTTGAAAAGCAACCAAATCATGTTAATTTGGTTACGAAGTTCTTTCCCAGTTTCCAATTATCCAGACCATAGTCATCCTAGGATTTTCACGTTGATCCGTGGTTTTAAATCCTGCGGGCAACCTACTAAATATTTTTTTTTCGTTTTGAAATCACTAAACAATTTTATATAGCAAAACCAACATTTTCTCTGTACCTACACCACATTACGCAATACATGTTAACAGCCCAAAATCGCTTTAATCCTTATACTATAACGGACACTATTTGCAGGGACCTCGTCACTGCCAAAGTGGACTTTATTGACTTGGAGACAAAGGTTATCCGCAACGAGTTGAAGAACATAACACAAGAAGTATCCGATTTTAATAAGATACACGCCTCTCTTCTGGAGCTAAGAGAAGACCTTGAAAATGTGGAGAACAAGGCCGATAAGACCATCCCGGAGTTCCGCAAGGAAATCTCCAAGCTGGACGTCAGTTTTGCTCAGGTATAATTTAATTTCTTATCCTAAACCTATGTTTACTAGACTTATTGTGAATTACTATTTGCATTTGCCTCCATAGAGGCACTTATTAGTACCACTTTTATACATATCCTAACCCCAATAATTTTAGTGTGTAGGTATATTATAATTTACATTTTGTACGACACATTTTGTATGAGACAAAGGTTTAATTACTTAACTTTAATTTAATTTAATTATTTAACAACAAACTTTGTAATAAAACCCAATAATTGTTTATATTATAAACCGAGTCATAAGGAAATGAATCTAAAATGGCGGCTGGTACCCCGCGTCCCACTTCACCCCGGTCTCGGTACAAACATGGCGAGACCGGAGTGAAGAGAGGCGCGGGGGCGGGTGAAGCGAATTCTTTCGAGGTGCCCAGATATTTCCGACGTGTTATAATATCATTATTTTATATCCATAAAATTACTGGGGTTAGTTTAAAAGTCAGCATGTATAGTTTCCAACTATTGTGGCATCCAAATAGTACCCTGCTCAGTTAAATACCTGATCCCAGGTGAACGCCCAAGCGTCCTACCTGAAGGAAGACCAAGAGCACCTGCGTCAGTCCGTGAAGGCGATCGCGGTGAGCGTTAGCAACGCCATCGACCGCGCAGAGCTCGACCGCCTCGCGTTGAGCCGGATGAACGAGTCCCTCAGCGATCTCCACTCGTTCACTAAGCAGCACTATTACCGCCTCAACGATCATATTTTGAAGGTATGTTTTATTTCAGTAGTTGGTCTAAAGTGGTCTTTAGTGTAAGTTCAGGTTTCCGTAACGTTTTTACAAGAAATATAAGGTCCTACAATAATAAGTGGAAATAATTCTAGGCTAGATCATGTATCGTTAACTGATCAAATTCCAGAAGAAGAAAAAATTTTTGCTCAATTTTTTTTTCTTCGCAGTACAGAGTGATTCAATCAGCTGACAAAATTTATATGGAAAGGCAAAATAAATACGCGCAAAAAAATTTTTTTTGTGGAATGTAGATTATTAGGGATACTCTATCATCTGTTACATTTTTTTCACTTTAAATTGTAGGACCTTATATATTAAATTTTAGATTATGTTTTTATAGTGAAAACCATCTTTTGAATAGGTACTCTAAAATATTATCAGAGTGCATTATGAACTAGGAAAGATCAATTAGAAATATATTTTAAGACAAAAATTTGAAAAATTTTGCGAAAAGTAGGTCTGCAGCCATTTCTTGGATGGTACATGCTGAACGCTTACGAGGGCGTTATGTGATTTCACGCCTTGCTCTTAATATTTGCCTTGCTTGTAACAGATTATAGAGATATTAAAATAATACCTTTAGGTCACTTATATTCTAGTAATGAAGCAGTGTTAAATGCTAACTAAATCTAATAAAATGTATTCTGGAATTGTGGACTAAACTATACAGTATTATTTAAATCCCACCAAAAGAATAATGAAAAAATATGTGAAATTGGTATGATAATAACTTTAATAACTATAGAGGAGCAATCCCGTACATTTCCATTTACATTTCCTATTATTGCCGCTAAAATGATATAGCCTGATGAAAAATTTGGCAACTTGTCCGGAACCCAATTTTTTAAATTTTTTATTTTACTTTAGAGTATGTACTACAATTTGACCAATTTTAGAACTTAATATTATTTGATTAATAACTTAATTAGAACTTACATGACGTATTACTGTCTATACGAGGAGGGATCAAAAATATGTGAGAATGAGATAGAATAAAATTACTATTGATAACTTAATAACTTATTTTTCTACATAGTCTCAGAGTCTCTCTACACACCGAGTCCAGCGCTTTTCCTAGGTTTAATCCCTTTAAAAAAAAGTGTTGTATTGGTCCTGCAAAAAGCTCTCACAGCATCCATCACCTCGTTGTCGTCTTCGTACCTGTTTCCCCTCAAGTATTCTTTCAATTTGGGGAACAGATGAAAATCGCTAGGCACCAGAGCTGGTGAATAAGGGAGGTGGTCAACCAATTCGAAGCCAGCTTGCTGAATGGCAGCCATTGCCAGCCACCGAGCTGTGCGCGGGTGCGTTGTCGTGATGAAACAGCACGCCCCGTCGAAGTTTCCTTCTCTTTTTCTATTTGATTGCATTCTTCAACTTGGGAATTAAAGCTGCATAATATTGGCCAGTAATAATGGTTCCACGCTCCAGGTAATCAATCAACAATATCCCTTCTGAGTCCCAAAATATTGAAGCCATAACCTAGCCAGCCGATGCCACGGCACGAAACTTCTTCGGGGTCGGTGATAATGGCCGTTTCCATTGCGAAGATTGCTGTTTTGTCTCGGTATCAAAATGAAGGACCTATTATGTTTTGTCCATTGTTACGAAACGAGACAAAATGTTTTCAGAATCTTCTTGAAACTTGTCAAACAATGTCTTCGAAATGTCAAGTCGATTTTGTTTCATGTCGGTCGGTTAACATTCTCGGCACCCATCTTGCGGGGACTATTCTAATATTTAAAGATTGTTTCAATATGGATTGAATACTTCCATATGAAATGCCAGTTTCTTGAACCAAGTACCGGATGGCAACTCTTCGATCGCTCAATACAATTTTCTCGACTTTTACAACATTTTCTTGGTTGACTGATTTCGATGGACGGCCGCAACGATGTTCGTCTTCCGTGCTCGTTCTCCCTACTCGACCTTGTGACAGTGAAATACAGCGGAGCAGACTCTCTTAGGTAGCGTTCCAAATCACTTTTCAAGATTAAAATATTGCTCGCTGTCAGACAAAAGTAGCTCGATGCTGGTTCCAAAACCACCGAGGTACTTATCCTAGACCGCTAGATGTTTTGGATGGTTTTGGAACCAGCATCGAGCTACTTTTGTCTGATAACCGAGGTACTTATCCTAGACCGCTAGATGTTTTGGATGGTTTTGGAACCAGCATCGAGCTACTTTTGTCTGACAGCGAGCAATATTTTAATCATGAAAAAGTGATTTGGAACGATAGCTTAATGTTGCCACAAAATCGCAGTGAATCTCTTGCGTCGTTAACTTTTTTAAACAGAGGTATTTAATAACGGCTCGCACTTCGTTTTTCTCCATTTTCGAGAATTTTATCGTTCATCATAACTTGTCCCCTGAAGTCATGTTGGCATCACTGCTTGTCAAACTTTTGCTGTCATGTTCTTTGTCAGTCAGATTTTTCAAAATGATTTGTTAAATTATGTATTATTATTGCCAAAGCCGTTGAACAATAGTGCAAAAGAGATTGTGTTGAAGGTACGCCTTTTGTGAAAGAGAAAATGCAAACAATGCACCGTGATTCTTCTCGATCAGGTTCGATCTAGTGTCAGTGCCATGACGGGTTAGTAAAATAGGGTTACCAGCTTTCAACATAAAGCCAATTTTATGGGCAAATAATAATTAGCTATTGACTTTTGCAGGCTTAACGGAAAAAAGCGTTCACATTAAGTCGCCTGGAAAAAATCGTCAAAAACGTAAAAAACGGGATCTCGACGATTTAGAACAAACGTCGTCGAGCTAGAACAAGAAATAAAAAATACCGTTTTAGTGCAGAGATGCATGTATAGATATTCATACCATTAGTCATACGTATCGTTTGCAAAATACAAATCAATAAATAATTGATAATTTATATTTTTTATTCCGTACATTTTATTTTCATTAAAGAGTAGTCTAATTAATATAAATAAAAAACGCAGTTAAGTAAATATTATGAATGTGTAGTAGGGTGAATGCTACGTGAGCCATTGGCAATATTATAATGCAGTGCTACCATTTCCTAAGCCAGGGGACTTCTTATAGTGAATGGTCTGTATGTATTTCTGTTGCCGCTATAACAACAAATACTAAAACTGGCAAAGTGCGAGTCGGACCCGCGCACTCCCATACAACAGACATGATTTTTGTGCCGTTTTTATAGATATGGTACGGAACACTCCGTGCGCGAGTCCGTCTCGCACTTGGCCGGTTTTGATTATTTATCGTGATAGAGGCATCGACATAAAGAGGCCGTAGGAACACATATTCCAAGAAAATTTCAACTGTATTACGGCTGAAGCTGTAGACCTCTGTGACAGACGGACAGACAGACAGACAGCAAAGGCTTAGTAATATGTAGGGTCCTGTTTGGCAACCTTGGGGAACCGTAAATTAAAAAAAACTACAGTTAGCGTGCCAGTATTTTTCATAATCGAGTACTAATTTCTCGATTGGTTTTTTAAGCAGACGATTTGATTTATATAGAAAACTAGTTTTGAACTACCCTATCAGCGTGCCGATAATAAGCCATAGGCCAATCAGCGCAATTTTTATTCCTGTAAACAATTTAAAATAAATAAAACTGGCTAACTAGACGTAAAACCATCGTAAAACCATATAGATAAACTTTTGCCACCAAAGTCCAGGGATAAATATTTGAAAATTTATGAGAATATCATCACTTGGAAAACTGAAAAACGGATGTAATCATTTTCCAAACAAACAAATATAGATGAACGTGCCAAATAAAAACGTCAATAACTAAACGAACGTAACCATTAATTTTTCTAAATAACCATTTTTTTGTATATTTTGACCACAGTTCTTTATTTGGAAATTAAAAGAAAAGCTGATTATAAACCTCGCAAAAGTGACTTTTAATTGCACTCGTGTTATTAGAGCCCGAACACTCGGTGCAATAAAAAGTCACTTTCTGCTCGATGCAACAATCTAATATTGGTCACGAGTTATTTTATTCAATTCACAACAGTAGTCCGTCCATACTAATAAAGTAAAAATAACAATAATACTGTTTTAAACACAAATATCTATTATCTAAATCACAGCAAAGCGTTTTTTTCCTAAACGCTCTTGTGCGAATTTACACCAAATATAAATCAATAAGAAAAAGCATTATCTGATGTATTCTTAATTCACCGCACTACTAAAAACCGCTCTTTTTATGTAATGGATTTACTGCGCCTTAATTATTAATTACAGCCTCCGAAAAGGCACTCAACTGTAGCTTCATTAAATATGGGATAACGAGCATGTAATCCGCTTTTAGGCAAAACGATATCTTCAAGGAAAATAGTACATTATACCCAAGGTCCGGAAAGAAGGGTATTGCCTGCTATAATAAGAGTCAGGCAATACCCTTTCCGCCAAGGCCCTACATATGGTTTTCTCAGACAATGTGAGGTAATGAAAATATAAAATTAAATAAATAAATAAAATTGTTTGTACTGTTTCTTCGCTTTATTTGAAGAAAGTTATCTGACGCTATTTTCTTTACTCGAACAAATTTTTCGAAGTATCTATTTATAAAACAAATAAGATACCTAGTTTAACGCATAATGGACTCACTTTGCGAGACTATAAAAACTTTAAACATTTTCTGTTTTTAACCATAGACGTGGATTAAAAGTGTTGTGAATTGCCTGCATGAGCTAGTATGCTCTCTGCCTATTTCAAGATAGAGTAAAAAATGAAAAATAATACTGTGTTGAAAAATGAGCGGTCTGCTTCTGCTTGGCTGCATGGCAGATTTCGCCTTGGTTCTTATTTTCAAAAATTAATTGTAGCTGGTAAAATGGATTTTGATATATTATTTTTATCTCCAAGGCAAAATGGATATTCATACATAAATTTTCCCCTAAACTTCGTTTTTTAAAAGAAAAGCGACCATTGCCGACCGTATTTGAAAAAACATTTTCACCTTTGCCGTCTACGAGTCAAAAAGTATCATTTACTAGTAATGGCGTTATCTAAGGTGACTTTGAATGGTATAGCCAAATTCATACTGAAGACTTTGTAAGTGTTCAATGACTCTTTTTGTAATAAACTGAAGATAAAACTAATGAAATAATATTCATCACCAACATCATATAAAAATATAAACCAGGAGATACACAATTTGCTTATAGGTAAATACATAGCAGTGTAAGTTAACGTTGGAAACCAAGCTAAATTAATTTGTGTTATGATTTCCAGCGCCTTCCTTCGTACTGAGTTCTTAAAAACAGGAAACATCACAAAAAAGTCTTAAATAAATAATAACAATTCAGAAAAAAGGAGACTAACTAAGTCTAATCGTAGCTAGAATTTTAGTCACAAGTTTGTAAAAATATATGACACACAATAAGTGCTTAATTTAGAAGAATGTTAAATAGTTAAAAACAAACAGAAACATATTTCTAACAGCAGTATATATACATAAAATATGATTTATTCGATAAATTAAGGTATATAAGTCGTGTAGGTGAGTAGCATAGATGTAGATAAAAGGAGGTAATTCGTCTAATTTGGATATATTTGTAAGTAAGCAAAGTGAGTAAAGTCGTTTGCAATAGAATCCAACAATCATGTAAACAAATATGGCGGACTGACATTGACAGCGTATTGTTTATGCCCATAGTGATGTCATAGTGTTCTAATTTAATTTTAATTAAATTTATTTTTCTAACAGCCAATTTTGGTTTTTTGACCGGCGGCGGCGGAGCAGTCCCCGACGAACCTGGCTGCGGCTCGCTCATTATAACCTTAAAAACAAATATAATTTTACACACATACATTTCAGTAATTGTGATCTATTCAAATAATTAGTTACGAGGGCAATACAATATTAAAGTGCGTCTAATAGATTTCCGTTGTAGGTAATAGATCTAAATCATTCTTACCTCCTGATTACTCCTTGAGAAAAAATACCAATCGTATGCTATATCAAAGTCCGTGATGCCGTGCAAAGGTCGTCGTTCCAAGAAAAATATGTCCAGCCAAATCGTAAAGCAAAACAAAAGTCCAAAATGAGAATGCAAAGTCGTAGAAATCGGAAACAGAAAACGGAAACAGAAAACACTAATGCACAGCGAACCCACAGAACAGTGAATGACTGTGAATGACAATTCTAACAAAATGGCCACCTGTCAATTTTTAAAAACTAACCATTTTTTTATGGCTTAGGATACAATCCGTTTTGGTTAATTATATTAAGCTCTTGAAAAAAATTTTTATTGTATTCAAATAATATTAAATTAAAATAATTTATTAAATTAAAAATAAAAGATAACTTCAGATTACGAACAACACTAACTTTTCAATGACTTATAGAGTTCGATGAGTAAAAAACTAAGATGACAGCTTGTCAAATACTTCGAAATTTTTACGTTGCAAATGTTTTAACAAATTTAACTTATAAATACAAGTTAAATCGTGTTGAAGATAATGTGAAAACAATGGTGCGTTCGTTGAAATCAGACTATGTTCATAATTGATCGTCAAATGTATGTGATTATGGAGTAATCGTGACAATTTGGTTTGTTTACATGATTGTTGGATTCTATTGCAAACGACTATAAGTGATCGTGTGGAAGTTATAGTGTCATGAATTTAGGTCGAGCCAACAAAATAAACAAAATGAATAGACAAGTAAGCGATTATTAACTATTTGACGATTGGCAGCAGGCTTTCGGTAGTATCGTAATCAAGGCCTAGGAGAAAGTTGGGCAATGCCATTTTACAATTAAACATAATCATGGGGTATATTGTCAAGTTCTTTGTTCAGTTTATTGTACAAATAATCCGCCAATAAAATATGTTTTGCCTTTGTAAAAAGACCGTTTTAGCATGGGCATAGTACAATTCACTGTCAAAGGTAAGGAAAGAATGATGTTGAGTAACTAGGCAAAAGATATAAATTTGCCGTACTGTGACTTTTACATGTAGAGTAAAGCGACCGGGTAGGGAAACGAAATGGCTTACAGGTCTTTACTTTAAGTATCGATCTCTGAGCACGTTCAAGGTTGATCAAGTTAGTCTTACATGATCCTCCCTAAACTGTGATACAGTATCCCAGTATCGACCTACATAAAGCACGATAGACGTGTCAGTATTCTTAAATTTACCACATTTTGAAGCTGCTTAAAAATTCATAATCAGCCTTCCGTCTCTTCCAACCAGCTTGTCTATTTGTGGTTTCCAGCTTAGCTGATCATCCACTATAACGCCAAGATATTTTATAGAGTTAACTCTCTCTAAAGCCAAGCAAGAACAGCTGGTTTGGCCTCCACATGTATGGACTTTTAGAGAACAACCGGTAGGATCTCTTTTATTTGAGACAATTGAAAAAGCTAGATACTTCGTTTTGTCAAAGTTAAGCGTGAGTAAATTTGACGTAATCCAATTTAAGATCTTACTTAGTCCCAGTTCAGCAAGGGAGAAAGTCTCAGCCCAATTCTTGCCATGAAATATGATAGCAGTGTCATCTGCAAAGCAGTATTTTTTGCCATTGCGTGGTCTGAATTGACAAAGGTCATTGATGTAGATCAAAAACAAAGTTGGACCAAGAATATTCCCCTGCGGGATACCATAGTTAATTGGTGCTTCAGTGCATAGTGTAGGATTCAATTTTTAACCTTGAGTCCTATTTCTAAGATAGTCTTCGAAAATTTAAAGATGCGTGTATCTTATACCTAATCTCTCCAACTTATTCACAAGGATGAGAATGGAGACAGAGACAAAGGCTTTTTTTAAGTCTAAAAATATTCCCAGACACTTTTGTTTTTTATCTTGTTTAGAAGAAATAAAGTCAGACATTTGTGTGACTGCTTTTTCGGTTGACCTTTTCGCTTTAAAGCCGAACTATGCATCTGCCAGAAGCTCGTTGCTTTCTAAATAATTGACGAGTCTGGAGTTAAAGAGTCTCTCTTGAATTTTGATAGAGCAACGAGAATTAAGATATGCCTGTAATTACTCATACTAACTTTATCACCATCCTTGTGAATTGGCCGGAAGAGAGAGACATTATAAGCGTAGTAAGTGGGGATACGATGAGATGTACTCCCATTTTCAGAAGTTTGGAGGGAATGTTATCAAGCCCACTAGCACAGTCACTTTTTAAATTCAGAATCAAAGTCCTTATTTCTGACTCATGTGTAAGTGACATTGCCATGGATTTAGATACACGATGGGGCAGACTCATATTTCCGTTCTTTTTATTATTAATAATATCTTGAGCTTATTGCTCTCCAACTGACGCGAAGTATTTATTGGCAGATTCCACTGAAGATTTTGGGTTAGATTTGGATTTCAACCGCTCAACCGGCTTTGAAATTACCCTTTTTGTCGCAGTTATATTTTTGATAACCTTCCAGGAACTTTTATCATAATACTTAATTATTTATTAACTAGTTATTGTATTTGTATTATTTGTATTGTATTTTGCAAATTGGGTCATAGAACCTTGACTCTGACTACTTACGGAGTCTCCAGTATGAATGCGGCTGTTTAAATTATTAGTCAAAGTCACCTTGTATAATTAGAGTTTAAAAAATATATACACCGAAAATTATAAAAAAACTGTTGATGAAATGAATTATGAATGAATAAATGAATGAATGATGCCGATTTTGACTGCTCTACCAGCACATAAAGCCAGATACATCAAGAAATAAGCATAATAGAAAAACACAATAAACTTACCCATGTCATGTTTCTATTTCAGAGCGAATCTACCGCCCCTGACAACGCCAGCCAGGTTATTCCTCTGCCTGAGCTAATGGGAGAGGTCAAGGAACTTCAGCCCGTCGAGCGAGAGTATGAGGATCTGGTGCACCAGCTGCCCAAAGACTGCTCCAATGTAAGCGGTGTACCCGGAATTTACCTCATCCGCCCCGGGAAGGTACCCGTTGACGCTTGGTGCAACAACGGCTCGACGCTCCTACAACGTCGATACAACGGATCCATCGATTTTAATCTCAAAATCAGCGATTATATTAAGGGCTTCGGAGACCCTGCTTCCAACTACTGGTTCGGCCTGGAAAACATGCATCTCCTGACTGCCGATAAGTGTGCCACGATGAGAATAGACATGACCGATATTTATGGAGGAAACTGGTATGCTCAATATGATGAGTTCTCCGTGGGAAGCGTAGACACAGGCTACGTGCTCACCGTCGGTGGCTTCAAGGGCAATGCGAGTGATGCTTTCGAATTCCAGAACCACATGGCATTTTCAGCTAGTGATGTGGACCGTGACAACTCCAACAGTGACTGCGCCGCCAACTACGAGGGTGGTTGGTGGTACTCCCACTGCCAGCATGTGAATATCAACGGAAAATACTCCCTCGGCCTGTCTTGGTTCGACTCTCAACGCAACGAGTGGATCGCTGTGTCGACGAGCGAGATGACACTGCGCAGGCGACCAGGTTGTACTGCACTCAAACACTGAAGATCAAATGCTTATATCAAAAATTCATTGTTATCAACCATACCAAAGATTCACACTAGTAGTGATGGCGTTATGTTATTTACCTAAATATGTAGTACTTTCGCAAGACGTAAATTTTTAGACAAATTGTCAGTTCTTTTGTAGAGTTGCCGTCCGTCCAAATTTTAAGATTTTGATTTGATACCCTAATGATGACGCAGACCTAATAATGTACTGAGTACTGAATTGAGATAATAAGTGCAGTTTAAAAATAAATTTTCATCAGAACAGTGATTGAATAAGTAGTATCTAGGCTTATATTTCTGTGTGTAATTATTAGGTTACCTATTTCCTTTATACCCATCCAGTTTTTAATGTTGTTTAGAATAGTTTTATCTAAATATAATAACAGCTTAGTCAAATGTTTCAGAAATTTTGTAAATATAGGTATAAATGCGGAGAGCGAAAGCTTATCGATGCTCGCATTAAATGCTATCAAATAAATATAATATGATTGATTTGTCAGTTTTATACATTCCAATAAATTACTTTTAACAACAATATTCTAGAAAATGTGTTTATTTAGGTAATTTTAGAATGGAAAGAAAGAAAGACTGCTTTCCTTAGAATATGTGTTTTCCAACGAATCTGTTGCATTTAGGAGACACGGATTATTTTATTATCTTTTAAGGTTTTGATTTTTATAATACTTTTTACATATATATAAGGTGAATTTATTTATACAGCCAAACTTATACTGGAGGCTTGGTAAGTGATCAGTAACACGAATCGATAACACTTATTGTTAATTTGGCAAAATAAAATCTAGATGTCGGGGCTGGGCTCGCGTTTGTAAGGAACACTAAAAAAATAATTTCCGAATTTCACAAAAAGGGTCATCGAACCTTGTTACTGAGCACTTGCCAAGTCTTCAGTAAGAATTTGGCTGCATAAATTAAAGTCACCTTGTTTTTTGAACACCGTAAGTACTTATTTTGCGTTTCAAATTAATAATGAATATATTTGGTCTCACAATAATGTTAGGTATTTCTGTTATAAAATGTTGTGGTGCCCCGGTATTTAGGTACGTACAAATAAAAATATAAATGTTAGTCTTTTATGACTTTACCGTTGGATAGGTATTTAAGTACATACAAGAATAAATACATATGTTACCGGCTAAAAGGCTTATCTAGTTAATCGTAAGCTCGTTAGGCTAAACTAGTTCAGCCTAAGGCAAAGTTTTCAAGGACTACAAATTAATTAATTTTGTAAAGAAAATCGATCAAGAGTCTTTTATGTTCACACAAAAAGTGTTGCGTGTAACTACTATTAACTAAAAATTAAATGGTAATTTTGAAATCTCACTAACTTACATGAGTGACTTACGATTTATATTTTAAATCACTTTTCAAAGTTATGCAACGTAAGAACCGTTTAATTTTTCAATCTGAATAATTGGTTGTTTTAACTAGTTTGAGGTGGTTTGGCTAAGCTAGTTCAGCCTAGGCTAGACTATTTGAGGCTAAAGTTGGATTGGGCTACTTGTCAGTACCATATCTAACAAAATAAGGCACATAAGCATAGAATTAGAAATAATCAGTTGCCCTGCCAAATTTTGGTGGATTATGGTACTTTGTTGATTAAATAAATGTTTAAATGTACCATTGATGGATATAAATGAATTAAAAAATAAATAAATATTTTATTAATCCCCACCTTAACAACGGCTTTATTTGCACATGCCATCTTCTGTACATTGTGCTAAACAATGGCTAGTAAATACACAAAAAATAACAATAAAAAATCGTTATAGAAATATAACAATATCATCTGAAAACCATATTATTGGCAATATGTATGTGGCTGGCCACATAACTTTAATTCATAGCTAGCAAATGTCAATGCTGATAAAACTGCATTTAAAATATGACTAAAAACTGTTGGTCGATCATGAATTAATTATTCGATTTTATCGAATTGTTTTCGTTTTCAACAGCATCATCGGTCGGTAGTTGTAGTGCGCAAAATTTTTCCAGCTGTGACGTACATGCCGGTTATGTCCACCGCGCCGGTACGGCTTCACTTCAAACGATATTTTGTCGATCATCCGAAAATATGACGCTTAGACCTTCTGCTGACTTCTAACCCAGATAGAGTAGTTTCATCACGGTTGGCAGTCTCCGACCAACATCATATTGTCTTGTACAATCTGTGTCCGTCTTTACTTGCCCCAATGATCCGAAGCAAATGTGGCGATACTTGTCAGCAGCCCCTAGATTATGTATCTTTGAGTCGGTTGCCAACTAGTTGCTTAACATCTAGAACAAAGATGTATTATCGAATTCAGATTATCTAAGGATACATTCGTGCTTAAAGTGACCTCATAATTCGTGAACAGTTTAATACACATTGAAGGCAATTTTGAAAGTTCAGTTTTTATCTATATGTTTTTAGTGCTGGGCAGCCTGTTGCCAACCGATATAAATATTTATTATGTAAATAGCCCTGCTGGTCCGGATGAGATAAAGTGCACCTGGCCATGAGTTTAGGCGGAAATTTTTCATTTATGTCAGAGTGTAGTAAATACAGAATTAAAAAAAATAAACCCATTATTCTTGAAGATATGAAAATTCTTTTGTCTATATTAAAACATGATATGAAAAGAGTCAAATAAAAAAAAATTATATATTTTTTTCTATCATATCATTACTATTAAACCTGATAAAATATTTGTTGGACAATAGTTTTAGACTTCAAATTTTTTTTCGATACTGTGCCAGGTTGTTAATTTATTTTTTATCAAGCTTCAATCAGATTATATCTTACGTTGAATTTTATGAGGCTCATATTATATGTATATATACTATGTCTATCATGCTCACTCGCACTCGACTTTAAATAAGTTTGCCTTGCACTCCAACAGCAAATTTTTTCGATGCCCACTTCACCTTAAGCGAGAGCGCCACGAAAATGAGTTTCTGCAATTTTTCAGCTGGAAAGACTATGGGTGGGCAATATATTACTGCAAATTTCATCACCTGTTTGTCTGGCTTCTTGTTTCTGATAATTTAATAATAGGAATATCTCTATCTTTACTAATAATAAAGTAGTAAGAAAGTCGTGTCTGTACATTGAATATTTTCGCGTAATTTTAAATGAAATGGGTTATTAGTATTGTACTGAGGCCAAAACTTGATTTTTTTGAATGTTTGTGTCTGTGTGTAAACTATGTATGTATGTCTAGAGCTACTCAATGGATTTGGTTGCGGTAACTTTATTATCATCAACATGTGGACTTTAAAAGTATTGACAAAATAACCGCCAAGCCGAAAACAGTTGATACTACTCAAACATTCGACCTACACTATCTTACGCGCAAATAAAAGATGCATTAATTAAAAGACACTTCCACGCGAGCGAAGCTGCATGCAAAAGCTAATATTATATCTATAATAGCGAAGTTTTGTACCTTTGAAAACAAAACGTCTTTACATGAAACTTTGACAATTAGATAGAGCAAGTTCTCAAAATAGTGTCGCAACGGTTTATGAGCGGTGACCTTGACTGCGCTAGTAATTTTTTCTCTATCGCACTTAGTAATTTTGTGCGCGAGAGAACACATGCGCTAGTCCCCCACCACTTTTTCCGAGCGCTCATAACTCGTTGCGAGACTTGCAATACCTTGGCACTTCAACCAACCGCCCGCGCCTGCCCCCACTTCAACTTGGACGGCGATTCTCGCACATGCGCCAATTCGCAAAGGCCGAAAGCGGGTGATTGTTACAAGTTCTATAAGAAGAATTATACGTATCAAGATTTTAAAATAAGTATAAAATTGGCATCACACGGCATCCATGACGCGATAAACAGAGGCATATATGAAAAGCAAAACGCATTCGTAACATATTCTTTATTGCTCACCAATAAAACAAAAGCACGGTACAATGGGCGGTCTTGTCAGAAAAAGCGATTTCTTCCAGAGGGCCTCCCGTTGTAAATTTTTTAAACATAATAGCACACATTGGTTACATTAAAATTATTACTAGTCCTTATTGAATGAATGTATAGGTACATTTTCATTGATATTATATCGTAGATTTACAACTTGCTAATTACAATCATACTTAATTTGACATCGAATATATTAATTGTAATTGTAAATATTATGTTCTCTTTAATATTTTTAAATATTAATTCGATTTTTGTAAATATTTACTTAATATTATGTTTTGTAGACCTGATTATGTAGTTATTATACATAACTATATCGTCGTAGGATGGCGAAAACTGCTTTCGCTTTTTCGTGAACAACCGAATTAAGGCGTAAACATAGTCCCATTGCGCGTTAATACGAAATTATTTTCTGCTAAAACTATTAGGGATCGCCTCCTTCCTTGAACCTAGAAAACTAAAATTTTGCAGTGGTTTTGTTTATATTATAATTGAGGCACTGAGAGCAAGAAAAGCCTAACATTTCCAGACACAATTAAAAATCAATTAAGTCTGGAAATGTTTGGCCTCTCTTGCTCTCAATGCCTCAACTATAATATAGACAATGAAAAGGGCCGGATTTTTCCTACGCCATGGGGCTTCCTTAATAAATTAATAAGCTGAAAGGTACAAAGTTACTTTTAACACAACAGGTTAAATTGGGTGGTTGACTCTTTCTACTCGGGTAATAGTGTCTAATTATGCGCAGCTGCATGACGTAACGTTTCTTATGCATAATCGCCATCACTATTGTGCTCACTGTTTCCACTTTCTTCCAAGTCATAAATCAATGGATATCCGTCATCAGAGTCCTCAGAGTCATGAGTAACGTTAAATGGCTGCGTGTTATTGTCCAAAATGTCCACCATCACTTTCACCCTTAGTTCTTTGTATAATGATTTCTTGCTTGCATGATACTTGCCACCTTCGAGAAAATCGCGTATGTCGTAAAGTTTACCTGCGACAAAGGAAACATATATACCTTCAGTTTTAGAAAAACTGTGTGAGTTGCTAACGATTTCCTAAATTGAAACACCATAGAATACCTCAAAGCTCGTATTATGGTCAAGGAGAGTTGGTCATTATAAAAAATAAAAACTAAGGACGCGCTTTATAATAATATATATCTATATATGAACTAATCTATACTAATAAATAAAACAATAGTAAAAAAGTCGCGTAAAATGAGTTATTAGCTAATTAGTACTGTACTAAGACCAAAACGAAAATGGTTTTAATTATTGTATGTATGTTAGGTGGTAGAGCTGATACCGGGCTCGACTGTGGAGGTACCACCATCTTACTCGCAAATCCACCCGAAGTTATTCGGGGGAGAGTAAGAGAACAGCTCTCAGGCAAAACCAGGCGGCCCACCATTGCCTGGGACCGATGGATGGCGGTATATCCATCCCCAATTGCCGCGCCTTATATAAAACAGACTGGTGACGGGCAGCGGCGTCACTGGTGCAAGGGTTTCGGCACCTCGCTCACCAATCCGCCTGCCCAGCGTGTGTGAGTATGGGCATTTCTTCCAGGAGGATAGCCAAGAGTGGCGAAATCCTGGAAAGGCCTATGTCCAGCAGTGGACGAAACAGGCTGATGGATGGATGGATGGATGGATGTATACGTATGTATGTATGTATTAATGTTCAGTTTTCACTTGAGAGTCACTGAACGGATTTGGGTGCGGTTTTCTATATTATCATTGTAGTAACTTTGGTCAACATATAGGCTATAAGGGAGAGACTCAGGTGTTGATAAAATAACGGTTAAGCTGAAAACTGTCAATACTACAGACGTAAATTGGCTAAGATCCTGAAAATTTAGATAGGTAAGGTCCGGCAAATTGAATGAGGTTTTTAGGCTATAATCCTAGTATTTTGGCCAAATTCCAGACCCACTGTAGTACGATAACATAAAAGTGGATTTTCGCAACATACAAATCCTATAGCGCAGAAGCGGCCCGGGTGGGGTTGGGTTAGAAGGTATGTATTAACCATAGCATAGCATGGAGCTTTGTATTAACCATATTTTAAGGATAACTTAGAAATCCATCAGTTGTTATCTCAAATTATATCTGCTGGACCTTAGCCAAATTACGTTTCTTCCTATTATCCTGCAACATATATAGGTACATGCATACATCAAATAAAAAGAAACCCAATCACCTTTTAGAGCAACAAGCACATCGTCTAAGGCGTTAAGTTCAATTGGTTTGTCCCAAACCATATGTTTTATTGTTTTTTCATCCCTAGTTAAATATGTAAGGCCACTGAGCAAGTAAGCCTTTGTGGCTGCAAATAGTTGGGTCAATTCTGATTTGTCCAGTTTCCCCAGAATGTTCACGTTTTTTTTTAGCCACCTGTAAAACGAAAGGGAAAGGATAGGTATTGCTTTTGTAAATTCTTTTCAGGGGAAATTTGTGTTTATATTGACACTCCTGTAAACTAGACCGAAGATTTTCCATGACTGCCTGACAAGTGTTTTATAAATGTTTTGCATTTCCTCGCGTATATTTTCTTTCAATTTCAAGACGCTGCTGGGATGTTTATAAAAACTAGATTGCTACAAACAAAATAATACATTGGGGACAAGTCAAGGGCGTAGCCAGGTGTGAGTACCGGGGGGAGGGGTGGGTCCAGAAAACAAAATTATGAAAAGTGCATGAAAAAAAATTTAAGAATATTCATTGTTTGTGAAAAAAATCAGAAGGTTCATTTTATTCTTTAATGCATACGCATTACAGTAGAGAGTCAGTCTTCTATTTTTCTTTTAAATTGATGTATGTATTAATGTTACATTTTGATCTCCCCCAATCCCCCCGCTGGCTACGTGTATGACGGGCTTCGAGGTGGCCTTTTGGGTGTAACTTTGTGGGCAAAAATTTCAAAAAAAAGGGTCGTTGGAGGTGAACAATTTAGATTTTGTATAGATGAGATGCAAATGTAAATCTTTGTGTATGTATATCGCTTCCCACTATAGGCTAGGTTATTCTTGAACAGACGATCGTACACGCTCTATGTTCATGGGTTCTCCTAGTGTCCACGATCGGTCGGATTGTGTTTGATTTGAACTAACGGACCTTTTTTATTATTGCTTGAATCGTTGAAGCTGGGTTTCTGTTGAAGCCTGATTTTCGCTTCGGTCAATAGAATAGATTTTCGAATTTCAAAGGTGGCTTCAAATATGTGTCCACCATAATATGGAACGATTAGCTTCAATTTTTTGATGAAAATATGTCAATTTTAAATGGCAATATAGATGTATATTACTAGAATTGCAAAAACTTAATTGATTTTTGTGTTACATACAGCACTTTTCTTTTAACATATATCTTCTTTATCCATCCATCAGCCTGTTTCGTCCACGGCTGGACATAGGCCTTTCCAGGATTTCGCCACTCTTGGCAGTCCTCCTGGAAGAAATGCCCATACTCACACACGCTGGGCAGGCGGATTGGTGAGCGCGGTGCCGAAACCCTTGCACCAGTGACGCCGCTGCCTGTCACCAGTCTGTTTTATATAAGGTGCGGCAATTGAAGATGGATATACCGCCATCCATCGGTTCCAGGCAATGATGGGCCGCCTGGTTTTGCCTGAGAGCTGTTCTCTTACTCTCCCCCGAATAACTTCGGGAGGATTTGCGAGTAAGATGGTGGTACCGCCACAGTCGAGCCCGGCATCAGCTCTACCACCTCAATGGTCACTATCTTCTTTATAAACATTTCCAATTTAGGCCAATGAAGATTATTTGAATGCAACACTAATTACATATTTCCATTTTTTTCAATGTACTAAAATTAACGAAATAATTTTATTATTTGTAATATGATTTATTTGTTCTATTGCTCTGTTATTTAGTTGATTTTGATTTATTTTGTTAATTATACCTTATATCGCTTATGATGGCCTAAACTTATAATAAATGCGGAGATTGGTCCACTTTATAAACAAAATAATTTAATTTAATTTAGTTTTAATATAGATTATGATTTTGTACCGCGCTGACGCAGTGGCCAATACAAAGTAAGCGAATATTTGGTCCACCATAATTTCTTGTGATTTTGTTACGAATTTTAATATCTACTTTTAATTGACATTAACAAATACAACGAAGTAAATGAATAGTTGTAATCGTTCCAAAAACTGAGTATGACATTAAGCTGCTACATTATATGGGAGTTGTATAGAATTATTTTCAAAAAACAACAATTAATTAATAATAATTTGCCTAAAGATTTATACTCATACTCGTATAATAGTCGAGCTCACCCTTTATATTTCCGTAAGTCAGTATAGACAAGTGGCAAGTCCTTGGTGTAACCACAGCCCAACCCCCAAGATAGTACACCAACCAAGGTCCCTTCGACGACCAGAGGAGCTCCCGGCACCGCTAGACATGGGGTCATTGGATCGTCTTGACGAGAATCACCAATGCAAATCGACTTCGAATGGGTACTCAAGCTGAGCTAAATTAAGATTCCGGAAAATAACTGTAACTCATTATGTCAAAGAATAAGTTGACTTGATATAGCCAAATTCATACTACTCGGATCAAGCTCAGGATCAAGTTTCAATGACGCTTTCTTTGAAATGCGCAAATAAAATCTGGACTTCCTATACTGATTGAGTCTTGGTTGTTTTTGAACAAATATAGAGCACAAAATAATAGTTTTCGTGTTTCGAAAACCGGGTAATTGAACCTTGGTCATGACTACTTACTGAGTCTCCAGTATGAATTTGGCTATATCAACCAACGTCATCTTGTATATTAGGTATTTATTATCAACAATAATTTGCCATTTTTAAAGATACTCGTAAAATAATAAACAAAAACGTAATAAATTTTAGGCAACTTATTTCGACGCTCTTCAGAAAGGTCGTCGTCGGTAAGTCAACAGCAGAAATTTCAACGATTCAGACACTATTTGAAATTTCACAATCGTCGAGACACTGAACAATAACGCCGAGATCGTCAACTGCAGTTAAAAAAACTTCCTTGTGTCTGATTTAAATTTAGGTAGGTTGGAGAAGAAAAAGTTTCCTTAAATATTGATGATAGCAGATTGTACTCATAGGAAACATTCCTTTATTTTAAGATTTTTGAAAATTCGCTAGTTTCAATTTAGAATCGAAGCAGCAAAAATACGAAATAAATCAGGGTGTCATTTTATGGCATCAATTGACAGGATTAATAATATAAACCGGGCAAGTGCGAGTCAGACTCGCATACCTAGGGTTCCGTAATTCTAAAGTTTTGGGAATGTATATTTGGTAGCATGTAGGTACCTATTAGGTACTATGGAACCCTGAAAACCAAATGTACAATATTTTGAAATTAAATAAATACCATGAATTCTTACTTGCAGAGATTTGAAGATTTTAGACGAATTCTTTTGTTTTTCTTTGTTACAAATATCTATTGCTGCCATTAATACAAACAAAAAATATTCTCTCTCAGTAGTTATAACCTTATAAAGTGTCACGTTTCTGGGATGTATTATAAAAATACGTTGCCTCAGGGGGGGGGCTCTAGAAAAAAGCTACGGCGTGGTAGACGAGGTGAGGGGGGTTAAAAGAGGACAAATTGAAACTACGTGGTTTATGGACGCTCCCTAAGCAACCAAAGTCGTACTAATCTAGGAGGTCACGTGATTTTGAATAACGATCATGGATACGGATAGATTTATTTTTATGTGATCTTTTCTCTGACAGAATGATGGATGTTGTGAGGGAATGTTTGAAGTTTTGTGAGAGTGAAGCCTCAATGACGATGTCCTTAGATTCTAAGCCTTAGACCATAATGTGTATTTTTTTGTTTTTACTTTGATTAATTTTGTTACTATTTTTGTCAATGATTTTATGTGCATGTCAGTAATTTATGTAGATTAGTTAACTTTCTTTTAACTTTTTAATTGTACAGCGAATTGGATTCTTCTGTAATGCTGTGCAAATTTTTGATAAATAAATAAATCCCCTGAGGTATATTATGTCGGTCTGTCTGTTCGTAGTGGTTGCATCTTCGAGAAATAGCTCATGAAAGAGGCTTTATCGTTCAGCAAAAAAAATGATAACAGAAAGGGTCTGTCTAAGTACATATACGAAGTATGGCGTCTCCAAAGGTGGAACGAGTAAGTCTGTCTGCTCCCAGTGGTTACATGTTCGAGATATATGGCATGAAGGAAAATATTTTTTGAATTTATCCCATACAGCCATGTACAACAGATGACCTCAGAAATATAACTGGGCCCGGCATGAGTTGAGTATAGTTTTTATTATACATAATTGATGCCGGGCCTAGTTAGGGTCCGAAATATATCTTGAGAAAATGTTATTGTTTATTTTTATAATTTTACTAAATACGTTTATTTGCATTCCACAAAATGTTTCTGATAATGTAAACACATCGTACAAGTTGCGGACCCTGTTGGGCACATATATCTATAATAACAAATAACTCTTGAGCTTTTACAGTGTATATATTTTTTTAAATACATTCTAAAGCAACTCCAGTATTCTGTATTTCATTATAGTAGGTATGTTACAGTCAAAGCCCCAACTATGTGTCTCATCGCGGAATGGCAGGATATCCTACGTTTGACCAACGACTTTCTTCAAACTCGGTAACAGATTTTAGTTTTGGCCTTTGACTGACGTATTTTTAGGCAAACCTGGGATGGACTAAACTTAATAGTCAAACATCGAAACTAAAAAACATGCTTCGAGCATTCGATGCTAGTCAAAACTAGTCTATGTTTGGTTGGGCTGAAATTAATCAAAGTACGATTAACGATTTTTACTAAATTAAGTGCAACGACGAACAAAGCGTAAAAAAGCGCATATTAGACTGGATTTAGATGTAGATCTAACGAGCGAATAGTCAATCTATACTCTTTCAAATACACTTTGTGTAAACAGGTAATTTGGATTCGTTCGTTGCTTCATCTATCTTCGACAGAAACTCTATATATTTCTACAGAATGCTCACTCGTTAAACGTCTGATTTTTTTATATATTTCTGATAAATATAAAAAATTTGATACATATCAAGGTTTTTTGTCTTTTACATATTTTTTTATTCTTATCTATGCACTATTATGGTCATTTAGTACCAACTAGTAAGTAAACCTGTTTTTTTATATTATTTTTAGAATATAAAAGCAGTATAGAAAAATAAAACTAATTATTTTAAATAAACTTCAAATAAAAAATTTTTGGTCGAACCCACATTTTAAAAAAAATCGCCTTCATGGCCTAATACAATAATAATAATAGCGGGTGTACATGAACGGGTTTGCCTAAATGAAACAAACTGATCATAATGAACAACATTTAAAAAAGCACGTTTCCGTACAAATTTTGAAAACGCAATTTTTTATTGATTTAGATTTTATATTTTTAGTTAGTATAGTTTTTTCTTTTTTTTTGTTCGTAGGTATGTTTTAGATAATTTTAAGATTTTAAATTGTTATTATTTTAGTTAGATAAAATTTTATACAATGTAATTTTTGTTTTTTCGGTTTCTGAAAATAAAAATACTACATACTCCGTCCTATATCTTGGTTCTGTATGATCAGCAAATTGTGTGGTTTCATTTAAAAAATACCTGTTTATTTACACCTGTATTTTTTTCAAGAAGTTTTAAATAGTCAACATGATAACAAAACTACAACTTCAGTCTTCTATTTGGACTTCTTTCCGTGTTGGCCGAATCATACTATAAATTATTATTAAATTAATAAAAAATTTAAACTTTTTTGTTTATTTTGTTTAATACGGCTGTTTGATTCTTTGGGATATATACACTGATATATATCCGTGGATATAATATATAATATATCACAATTACAAATTATGTAAAACATCAACACATTGACTAACATAAAAACTATACCTAAAATATACAATTAAAATTAAACCTATCTAAAAAACAAATAAAAAATACTGTCGAGGTGGTCGCTGCCGCATGGCAGGATGCTCAAGACGCTTGCCGCGTTACCTCGCTGTATGGACAAGCTTATGCGTTGGCCAAAATAAGCTCTGGCTCTTGGGTCACCAGACACGTCGACCAAGCGCGACGAAATTTGCTGGAATAATCGTCACGCTTCTGGGCCCCATGGCCTGAACGTTTCCACGCCAAACGCCACAAACATGCAACCTTCACCGAGAGCTGCATATTTGCGCCGCTTGTTGCGCTCAGCCGTTGCAGCCACCGCGCCAGCCGTGGCAGCGGTCGCCTGGACGTAGGACGCAGCCAAGGTGTCGAAGCAGGTCGCATCCCACACCAGGGAACGACAGTTCTGCCACGGAATTAACGTCATCCCGTCGGGCCTCTTGCCATCATCACGCGCAACACCCATCGGCTCTAAAATAGGCGGCACGTTGTCGGTGGAAAAGGGCCTCCGTATGACGTCATTTATACTAGCGCGACGGGAGATAGGGCCAGCACTGCGCTGACATGACAGGTCATGGTGACCGAGTTGGTCGACGGTCATGCGACACTGGCAGCGATGGGTGCTATTTGTTGAAGCAGCCAACCTCAACGCGACAGCTACACAAAAAGTTGTTCTGTCAAGAAGCGTGCCAATAAATGCCGAAGGTGTAGCGTGCAGCCAGTAGCCAGACTCCCGCTCACCGGTGGCTAGGAGACGAGCATGGTCTGTGGGATTAGAGGCAGTCAGTAATAAGTACTTTTGCACTTTTTCGCAGAGCGGCAATATAACAATATAACATGCTTCAAAGTGTTCTTGTATTCCATCTGGTCAGCAATGAGCATTGATTAAACATCCTTAGAGCATGTGCAAGAATTCTTGTTCTGTTGTTCTTGTTCGTTAGTATTATTTTGATGTACATAAATGGTAAAAACATAATGAACACTATGAACTATTTTACATTATACAACGTGAAATTTACATCATTTTGTTAATGAAAACTGGTGATAGTACTCGTCCATATGAACAACTTTTACTAAGGAGCCAACCCTGAAATCGTGAAAAAAATATCAGTTGTTCCATAGAAAAGTTAAATACCTACTCCACCCAAATGTGTGAAACAGGTGATATTTTTTTCACGATTTCAGGGTTGCCTTCATAGTAAAAGTTGTTCATATGGACGAGTACTATCACCAGTTTTCGTTACCAAAATAACTTAAAGTTCACGTTACCAAATTCGTTGTTCCCAGCTTTTCGAAGTTTGGTGTGATTCGAATGAATCCGAACGAATTGAACATAATATTTTTCAATATATATCATGCAAATCCGATCTACTAAAAGCTGAAAAGTAAGTAAGAAGGCCCATACGAGATAAAATTGCGAGATATTCATCACTAATACTTATTATCAAAATGGAAGTCGTCGGTACATAGCAAAGATCGGTACACGTTTTTTTTGCGTTTCCCTGAATGACCCCAATTATCATAAAACATTACATTATGATTAGTTACGTTATTTAAAGCAATAATATTATAAAAATTATTTTCAGCGTCTAGCTTGTATGGAACGAATAACTGCAGCGTGGCAGGGCGTCTAGTTTTATCTGCTTGCCCAGTAAATGAAACCTTCTTACCTTGTGATAGTCTTTGCATTTAAAAGTTTTGTTGTTCATTTTGAAGGAAATGGACCTCAACATGGGGTCAGTAATCTCATCAGGAAAGTAGACCGACGACCTTGGCAAACATATCTCTTCTCCCTGTGATATTGATACAGTTAGTCAATTTAAGTCAGGTGCAGTATACTCTCCGTGAATCAATTTAACAGCGCACGAAGACTACTTCTAGCGACCTTAAAAATTCAGATATCAGTTATACTTTAGTAGATTTAAAATATATATATATATATATATATATGATTGGATCCCCCAAGACCAGAGAGGCATAATTATTAACCACAGACATATAATTATTAATAAGTATACGTCAGTGGGTGTAACACAAGTTATTTGACAGGACCAACTTTATTCTAAGTATTCTGTCCTTGTCTCCTCGATATAGAAAGGAAAAGACAGAATGCTTGAATTTAGTTTAGTCCTGCCAAATAAGTTAAGTTGTGTTACAATGCGTTCGTGGTTACACCAAATCGACACCACTGACTCTACTTGTGGTTCAGATTTGCGTTTTACACTCAAAAGTATTGGCTTTAGACGGATAAAAGAGTCTCACTACATATTTTTAGCCCTAAGATTATGGAATCTTTCAAACTCAACGATGGCTGAATCTAGAAATCCAGCTTCTTTTTTGCATATGGACCTAGTGATTAAACACCGGTGAAAGTCTACCGGGCTATTTCATTTATCTATCGGGCTCTGTCATTTATCTATCGGGCTCTTTCATCTATTTAGATAAAAATAGAGAGACTGATGTGGCTATTCGAAACCGCGTTAATCTCTAGGTCTGTCTGCAGCATACATACAAGTGTAGTGTATTAGTATAACGTAGGGATATACATACTGTAAAATCACAACGCCCCCAACCCGTGACGAATGCTACCTTCTCGTGTAAACTCGTGTTACTCTTGTATAAGCCTTTGAGATTCTGCACGTTACATCTAAACAATAAGATAATATGCACCATCATAATTAAGCACATGGTTAAATTTTTAAAGCACAAATTTTTGCTTAGAGGGCCTGGAACTGATACATAAACTGATACATTTTGATGCAAGTGCGAAAAGGTTGATATTTAGAGACACGATTGACTTTTTTTCCGAGAAATTTGGGACGAGAAATATCAACACTTTCGCACGTGTATCAAACGACGTTTTTTAATACCCGCCCCCGGTCTTATAATACATGCCGTTATGGCTGTTCTGACTGTTCCCAAAACTGTCGAATTACGGAACCCTAGGTATGCGAGTCTAACTCGCACTTGACCGGTTTTGTGATAGTATAGATCAAATCGTTTTGATCAATTTGTGATAGTAATCAAATTCCGGTTTGCTCTGACATCCATATTTTTGTAATTTACCATAATTTTTTAGGGTTACCTACGTACCCATATTGTGTGGTGGTACGGAACTCCCTCTGCAGGAGTCCGACTCGCACTTGGCTGGTTTTTCATTAATATAATCCAATCCAATCCAATCCATCAGCCTGTTTCGTCCACTGCTGGACATAGGCCTTTCCAGGATTTCGCCGCTCTTGGCGGTCCTCCTGGAAGAAATGCCCATACTCACACACGCTGGGCAGGCGGGTTGGTGAGCGCAGTGCCGAAGCCCTTGCACCAGTGACGCCGCTGCCCGTCACTAGTCTGTTTTATATAAGGCCCGGCAATTGGGGACGCCATCTATCGGTCCCAGGCCAATGGTGGGCCGCCTGGTTTTGCCTGAGAGCTGTTCTCTTACCCTCCCCCGAATAACTTCGGGAGGATTTGCGAGTAAGATGGTGGTACCTCCACAGTCGAGCCCGGCAGTAGCTCTACCACCTATTATTACCTTATATTAATATAAGCTACACATAATTTATTAAACTTCATTCTCCCACGGGTAGTTTAACAAAACATTGTTATGAAACACATTATCCGCCTTCAAGTCTTCTATACCTATACATAAGGTATATGATTGGACTCACCTGAAGGAGCCTTCACCGAAAGTCATCAGTAGCGCTAGATCATTGTGCAGGGTATACCGGTCGTAGTTAGAGTGGATGACAACAAGCAGCACCATAACTATTGACGTTCCTCTCTCGTTGTAACTCTCCCCCATTACCACGCCTAGTTCGTATATTGGCACGCTGGCGAGGGAAGTTTTTTTAACATAAGTCAAAACAATAACTGATCAAAACAACTAAATCCTTTCTGGAGACTTGTTCGTGATTAGATCAGAAACGAGAACAGGTGGAATCCCGTATTTATTGATCTGGGGCAGGAAACAAGTTTGAAATAAAAAAAGGAAGAAACAATTTTTTTACCAACTTCAACGGTCTCAAGACGTTGGAATTATTAATTTTTTACTTTATATAAACCGAACATACTTTATATCCATGTATTTTCAGCGACTTAGCTGAAAGCTTTACTGTTAGCTTCTACATTATTCTTGGCCCATGTATTCAACGAGCTATTTCATCGTAGCATGTTTTAAAGTCAGGGCAAGTTCATTCAAATTCTGGTAGCGTTTCGGGCTTCATCAAAATTTGGATCTAATACAAGTAACTAAGAGTTAACCAATAAAGCGACAAAGACTGAAAAGATACCAAAATAACGACGAAAAGAAGGCTGAATGAATTTAAAATAGTACATCAAAACCTACAGTGCCACCAACTTATCTGTTCAGTTGGATTATCCACCCATCTCTTTCTAGTGCGGTAAAAAGAGTATATTAGAAAGAGACGGCGAATGATTTTACTGAACAGTTAAATTGGTGGCACTATACAAGGTCTTTCTCGGCAAAATTATGTCAAAAAATATTTGTAGAACAAAAAATCAGACCATATGAGGAGTAATTAAATTACATATCAAAGCGTCTTCCTAACTCCGCCAATAAAATTCTTGAGATAAAGGCATATTAGAATTCTGGCAATAATAGCTCAATCAAGGGGACCTTGAAAGAAAAAACGAATTCAACGAAACTTTGGGATGTTATTTGTAGGTGTCCAGTAGTGCTATATATTCCTAGTTATTCGAACAAAAAATACCATGTGGGGGGGTTGGGGGGTTAACAAAAACAACGAAATTTTTGCACATTTTTCAGTTTTGTTGAAATATTACGAAAATGGTTGATTTTAGTGGAAATCTTTAAGTATGTAACTTGTAGAAGAGAAAATTTAGTAAAATTTTTATATATCAAAATATTTTTGGCTACAGAGCCACCGAGATACACGGCTTTGAAAAAGTGCAAAATTTCCTAAAATCGTGAAAAGGCCTGTTTTTCAACCACCAATACCTCCTCCTCTGTAGGATGTTCATACTATTTGGCTTTCAGTTTGAAGACTGTTATATCCCCCTCTCTCCCCTCCCCATTCACACATATTCCACAAACTCTTCTGTTATGGGGCATTTCACGTGAAGCGGACAACGAAAATAATATGAGATTCTGAAATTAGGTGAAACAGCCTACTGAAGATGCAGACGGGATGATTGTAAACACAGTAATATCAAAGGCTGCTGAATATGACAGTGTTATCACCACAGGTGAACATTTGATCTCCTTGTCCTACTGACAGCCCTAGCCTTCACGTCTTACAATAACATATATTTCGAGAAAAGTGGGACAGGCAATGCCCCATCATTGTTATATTCAACAGTTTCATGCAAGATCGACCCAAAACATATTCTTTTTTTGCATGCAGTCAGTGGATGCGACACCACGTCAACCCCTTTCGAACAAAGGAACGACGGTCTGCAGAATTTACGGGAAGAACACTTCCGTTCATGATCTAGCAGCTGTGTTCAAAGACCCGCAAACCACCCCTTCCCATCCGAGGCAGGCGAGAAGTTTCTGGTAGCAATGTATGGAGGAAACATGGAAAGAGAATCCTTTGACAACCTTCGATACCAACTTTTACTAAGTCGGTGGCCAAACAAAAATTTCAATTGGCCAGACTACCACCTGCCAAAGACACGGCTACCTACCATGTATTTTGAACCTACCTCCAGGTCCAGACGTGGCTTTGTAAGGACATTGTACCGTCAGTTTGGGGCTGGTCACTAACGAGAAGAGGGGTCGTCCCCATCAGAACCACTCGTAATGCAGCCCCAGACAACATACTTAACATCATATCTTGTAAATGCAAGAAAGGGTGTAGCACTGTAGCCTGCAGCTGCAAGAAAGCAGGACTGAAGTGTTCCACTCTTTGCAAGAACTGCTCGGGGCATGCTTGCGAAAATTTAACAGAGCCTGATCTCCAAGAGGAAGATGCAGAAGGAGAGTGCGAAAAAGAAAGTGTGCTTGTCGATGAAGAAGAGCGAGAAGAAGAGGAAACTCCCAGTGCCTAACGTGTAATATATTAAATTTTGTTTATTTGTATGCTTATTGTTTTATTATAAAAATTTATTGTACACTAAACACAAGATCCGTTACAATTTATTTATTTTATTTATTAGGTAAACCAGTAGTTAGTAAGCTAATTTTACCACTACACTTTGAACATAAATAACTGCTAAACTTCTAACTTATTAAGTCCATCGGTAGGTGCGCTGGGGAGGCTTCTTTCCATATGTCAATCGTATGTTGAGGCGCATGGCCTTAAGTACAACGCAAAAAAGAGCGAGTTTTTAGTATTTAAGGCAGGGTCTAAAACTTATCCTATTGTGCCTGAAGTCAAACTCAGCGGTACCTCGTTGTCTAGGGTCAAGCACTTCAAATACTTGGGGCACTGGGTTCGAGAGGACCTCAGTGATTGTATGGATATAGAGAGGGAGCGCAGGTCGCTGGCTGTCCGATGTAATATGCTTGCCCGCAGATTTTCACGGTGTACGAATCAGGTAAAGGTGACGCTCTTCAAAGCATATTGCCAGTCCTTTTACACGTGCAGTCTGTGGGTGGACTACACGCGACGGGCATACAGAGACCTGCGTGTCCAGTATAATAATGCTTTCAGGATGCTGTTGGGGTTGCCGCGATATTGCAGCGCCTCTGTCATGTTCGCGGAAGCGCACACAGATGGTTTCGCGGCAATCATGCGAAAGCGCTGTGCGTCGATGCTCAGTCGAACTCGAGCCAGCCCCAATAGTGTCCTGAAGGTATTATCTGGTAGGTGGGACTCGCCCCTTCTTAAAAAGTGGATAGAGCTCCAAAATACAATTTAATTTTAATACACCTTTTACTCGCCTGATCTCTTACTAACACTAGTTTATAAGTTATATTGTATTACTAACACTTTATGGATCCTGTCCGAAATAAATGATTTTATTATTATTATTAAGGTAATCATAGCATGCATTTTATATAAGTGACGTATAACATGTAAGTATACACATATCTTAAATTATTAATTACTAAAGTTACATTAATAATTTACAAATTCTAAATTTTATCTTAATATCTAACTACTAAAACTAACAAACGTCATTTAACTTTAGATAGAGCTTTTCTACACAATAATTTAAAACAACCTAAACTATCTGCATTAATATCACAGGTGTGACTTACTTTATTATAGGTGTTTAGAAGTCGGGACACTGGAGCAAATTGACCCAGAACAGTCCGGGATAAAGGCGGAGAAAACATTCCAAAAGGAGCGCGGGGACAATTATATGGAATTTTTATGTTAATTTTACTTAAAAGCTAGGCCCGCGAATTTTACTGTTTATGATATTGTACAAAAAGGACAAGTCTAATATATTTCGTCGCTCAGTTAGGCCACTAATATTGAAATAACTCAATCTTTGCTCGTACGAGACCAGTTTTTTCCCGAGACCGCAGCTTTAAGTGAGATGCCAAAGGAATCTCTTCTGAAGACCATATAAACCAGATATAAAAATCCTGGAAAGATGAACAGGGTTATTTTATGCTTTTTCGAACCTTTAATGTACACTGTTTGCCTATAGTATGAATATCCCACAAAAGAGGAGGTAATGGTGGTTATATGGGGAGAGGGGTTGAAGTAAATACCATTACTCAATTAAATATGGTGCAAAATTGAAAAAAAAAGTTACTCTATGTTAGAAGATATAAAAAAGGATGAAAATCCATTTCATAGCACTACTTTTTGGATGGCTCTTCATATGTATTACGACGGAACATCACTTATCAGATTATCAACGACAGGAGGTTACCTAAATCAACAGCCTATAAATCTATAGTATAACATACTGCTCTATTGGATGGGCGACAGTAACAACAATGTTTTTCCTCAGCAGAGAGCCAGTGAGGAAGTGGGAGTAGTTCCTTCGAATGCTGACTATGTACGGGTGCTCCGCGATGGCGACGCGGCGACCTTTAAACACCTGCAATTTGTTTGGTCTGAAACGATCTATCCTTGAAACATTTTCCATCCATCCATCAGCCTGCCTTCGTCCACTGCTGGGCATAGGCGTTTCCAAGATTTTGCCACTGCTGGTGGTCCTCTTGGAAGTGATGCCAGCACACGCTGGACAGGCGGGTTGGTGAGCGCGGTGCCGAAACCCTCGCACCAGTAACGTAGAAGCTGCCCGTCACCAGTCTGTTTTGTTTAAAGCCCGGCAATTGAGTATGGATATACCGCCATCAATCGGTCCCAGGTATGGAGGGCTACCTGGTTGTGCCTGTTTAAGAGCTGTCCTCTTACTCTTCCACGAATAACTTCGAGGGAGTTTGCGAGTAAGATGGTGGTTCTTCAAAGTCAAGTCTGGCATCAGCTCCACCCCCTTAAAACGTGGAATATGTTCGGTAACAAGGAAGTCCCGTTTAGAAAATTATTGCATTCACTGAACGTGTTTTTAAGTAACACTATCTAGGTCATGGAAAAGTTTAAATATATACTGATCATACTAAAAAATGTTTGCTCGATGGCTTAGGCAATCGAGTGTGTATTTTTAAAAGCTTTTGGACAAACAACTCTTTTATAAGGTCACGTAAATGATAAAATTAATTAATATTAAAACCTTAAGGTTGGTTTACCTTTCTGTTCAATATTGGTCTGTCTCCTTTATTAGGAAGCCCAGTGTTACTAAAAAAGGTGTAGAACTCCTCAGTTGCATTACTGTCAGTGGTTGTATTTAGTGATTCATTTCCTGACTGGGCTGATGTTTGAGATAGGTCCTGCAATTGTTGTAAGATGAGATGAGATAATTACGATGATATTAAAACCACAAGTTTGGTTTACCTTTATATTCAATATTGTTACGTCTCCTTTATCAGGAAGCATAGTATTACCAAACAAGGAGACGATCTCTTCAGTTGAATTGCTGTCGGTGCTTGTATTTAGTGATTCATATTCGGAGTCAGAATCTGATGTTTTAAAAAGGTCATGTGTTGCTTTGTTCATATTTTTAGATAACGGTATACGTGATGAGGTCAAAAACGAAGCTGGTTCTGTGATGGTAAACGAGGCTGTATGAAGATTTTTCTCCTTTTTATGTTTTGATATACCACGAAAAGTCAACTTATTTATTGATTTTTCTAAGGGCTTTTTAAAATCTGATAGTAGAGAGTTTGCAGTACTCGTATTAAACGTTGAATTGTCTACGGAAGAAGTTAGGTCTTCTTTAAATTGCAAGATATCGGTCGTGTAAGCATCATTGGCTGGTTTTTTGTCGACGAGACTTTCTGATGGTTTAGGTTTACTGTTAGTATGTGAAGCTTTATCGTCCGACTCAGATATCGATGATATTTTTTTAAGAGTTCCATCGTGTTCAACTAAACCTGATCGGATAGAGGCTGTTGATGATCCTAATTCATAATACAGTTCATCCACATTTGCTTCTGATACTTCTTCCGAAAACTCTTGGCCTGATACCATCAAAATGAAACTGAAAGCTAAAAATTGTATTGTTAAAATATTGGTTCGTAATACAAACGCCACTTCTTAAAATTCTTTGTTTCTTCAGAAGATAAGGCCCCACTTTCACAATAAAAACTGCAGTTTGATAATGACAGTGCCTTTAAAGTATGATAAAAGTGGCTTTGATAAAAGCCTTTATAAAACTTACTGCAAGTAACCATATGTGAGATAAACACAATAAAATAAACAAATGTTGGTGATATTTATCAATTATTTCGCTAAATCACAATAAAGGAATAAATTTACAAGCACGCATGTAAGCAATGAAAATGGAGAACACGTACTAAATAAATATTCTACTACATAAAAAAAAAACGAAATAGACATCTAATTAATTATTTTTTTTAAATGCATTTATATGAATTCTTATTTTAATTTTGCAATATTATCACCTGTGCCCGTCTAGGCAAGAGAAAAAAAACCGGCCAAGTGCGTGTCTGGCCACGCGGAGTGTAGGATTGTAGGTAGGACTAAAAGTTTGGCCTAACCTGTACTCGTAAACCTATAAAGCCTACTTAGCTGTGAGTTTTCCTTTTAACTTCATTATGTATATACTACTTCTGTGAATTTTTCCACACATTCATAAACAAATGTTGAATGAACAAAAATTTAATATTTCCCCAACGGATCTCCAAATTGAAAATGGTTTTTACATACTCATAATGTTTTTGAACGACCTATCCAACAATACACCACACTATAGGACGAAAAAAAAATCATCCCCAATTTACGTGCATGTGCATTTACGAAAATGAGATTTTTCATACCGTTTTGTAGGCGTGATTAATAATATATGTATACCCATACCAAATTACAGCTTTCTAGTACTAATAGTATCTGAACTAAGCCGCAAACAGACGGACAGACAGACGGACATGGCGAAACTATAAGGGTGCCTTGTCGTACTACGGAACCCTAAAGACGTTAGAAATGTTTTATTTTGAAAGCGGAAAACAACGGCCATCGACAGCTTACCCGTTGCCGCTTTTACGCGATACGTGCGATTGAATGGCGCGGGAGTATACTGTAGGAACGTAAAAGACTGAACAATTGAGAGTAATAAATAATAGGCTCCAAATTTTGTGCACACATAGCGCCGCGTGCCAACATGAGTTTAAGTATGTGTACGGAAGATTTAGTAAACTTATTGTCGAATCGAGCGCAACAACATAAACTTACTGGTAAGTACGTGTAGGTTTTCGTAAAATGAAAAAATATTTATTTCTAAACAGGTGCCAAGTTTTAGGGAGGTTCCTGAAATCATAGCTATACGAGGGTACGACGTAGTTCACTTATTTAAAATAAAGTTTGTTAAGTTGCCTGCATGTTGCGTATTACTGTCTGTGTAAAATTATAGGTTATCAGATTAAATTAAATGCTTGTATCCTGCCTGCAAGTATGATTTAGGGAACCTCCCCAGAATGTGCCCTTTTAGACCACAAAAAAATTTTTGGCGAAGCAGACAATCCTGCACTTCTCTGAAAAATACAAATCTAATTATGTTTCTAGTTCCCCAAGCGATGGATTTCACTAAATTTAACTAAGAACTTAATTAAATCACATCTTCTTGAATTAAGTTAAATTAATTCAAGAAGAGGTGATTTTATCGACTTGAAGTTTACTCGGATATACTAGCAGTTTTGTGATTTGATCTAAAGGGTATCTACCCTCAGCGCCATCGACTTTCATGTTAGGAATTATGCGTATACACTTTAACAATTACTTGGTCTGCAATAATAATCCATAAGTTTCAGTATCCCTTGTATATGCTAAATGACTTACCTCCACTATGCCGTTCAAGTTCTAAGTCAACTGGAAGTGGTCTAGGTTCTATTTAGGTAAGTAGTCAGTGATAGGAGTCCTTTTACATCAATATCTCAAGCACCGTAAAAGTTTTAAAAGCTTTTATTTAAGACATGGACATTATTGGCCATTCATTATTAATATATAAAAAAAGTAATATACATACCTACATATAGCAACCTAAAACCTAAATAATTAAATAAGAAAACTAAAAATTGAAACCGTGTCCTGATCTCTGCCCTCTGGATTACCCCATTAGATGGCCAGACTCATTTTCTGGCCGAAGTAGGCACCAGCCCTCTGATCACCCGAGACGTTGACCAGACGCGATGAAAGTTCCTTATATATAATACTAGCTTTTGCCCGCGGCTCCGCCCGCGTCGAAGATATTTTCGTGGAAATAAGGAAAACAAGAGAATATGATTTTTTAACGACAATATGCAACGGTCACCATGTTTTACCAAATACCAATCAAATAATCCCAAACTCAAAGGGTCTGCTGCTGTCCGTTGAGGAGATCCCGTACCCACATTCCAGTCCCATTATCAGACTCTGGTCACCATGTTTTACCAAAGTGCTAATAAAGACCAATTAAATAAGCCCAAAACTCGAATGGTCTGCTGTTGTCCGTTGAGAAGATCCCGTACCCATCTTCCAGTCAAATTATCAGACTCTGGTCACCATGTTTTACCAAAGTGCTAATTAAGACCAATCAAATAAGCCCAAACTCGAATGGTCTGCTGTTGTCCGTTGAGGAGATCCCTTACCTATATTCCAGTCCCATCATCAGACCGTGGTCACCATATTTTACCAAAGTGCTAATAAATACCAATCAAATAAGCCCAAACTCGAAGGGTCTGCTGTTATCCGTTGAGGGATCCCGTACCCACCTTCCAGTCCCATCAGCAGACCCTCACGATGTTTTACCAAAGTACTAATAAAAAAAGCAAGGTAAAAGCAATTTTTTTATTTCAAAACAGTAGTTCGTCCAAACTAATAAAGTAAAAATAACAGTAATTTAATGATTGTTGTAAGTTATATAAGGTCCTACAATTCAAAGTAAAAAAAAATTAACAGATGATGGAGTATCCCTAATAGAGCATATTCCACAGAAAAAAAAATATTTTTGCACATACGTTTTTTTTACCTTTCTGAAACGGATGAAATGGTGGACTGTATTTTCTGATATTATTTGTTAAAAATGAAAAGAAACTTGAATAGAGAGAACCATTTTATATGTACAGACCGTTCATCATAACTTGTCCCTTGGGGTCATGTTGGCATAACTTCTTGTCAAAATTTGGCCGTCATATTGTTGTCAGTCAGATTTTTCAGAATTATTTGATAAATTATCTATTATTATTGCTAAAGCCGTTGAACAATAGTGCAAAAGAGATTGTGTTGAAGGTACGCCTTTTGTGAAAGAGAAAATGCAAACAATGGACCGTGATTCCTCTCGATCAGGTTCGATCTCGTGTCAGTGCCATGACGGGTTGGTAAAATAGGGTTACCAGCTTTCAACATAAAGCCAATTTTATGGGCAAATAATAATTAGCTATTCATTTTTGCAGGTACATATATCGGAAAAAAGGGTTCACCTGGAAAAAATCGTCAAAAACGTAAATAACGAGAGCTCGACGATTTAAAACAAACGTCGTCGAGCTAGAACAAGAAATAAAAACCGGACAAGTGCGAGTCGGACTTGCCCACTGAGGGCTCCGTTAAAGACTATATTTTTATGATTTAATTACAAATGTATAGTTTTCAGATTTTTCCCTCTACTTGTCGTATAAGACGGTATTACTTGATAACTAAAACTTTAGGTCAACGGGAAATACGAATACGAGTGTCGAAATGTACGTTTTTTTCGGCATAAACGGCTGTATCTTTTTTTCACGTTAACTTAGACGTTTGATATTTTCACAGCTTCAAGGGAATGTAGACCTGAGTATATGGTTTTAATTTTAATTCGATACCTCCTCCACGCGTTCCTGGGATAAAGGGTCTTGACAGGCAGATGGATGGACAGACGAACAACAAAGTGATCCTATAAGAGCTCCGTTATTTTCCTATTGAGGTACGGAGCCCTAAAAAATACCATGTTAGTACAGAGGAGATATATTCATACAATTAGATCAAACGTATTGTTTGCGAAATACAAATCAATAAATAATTGATAATTTTAATTTTTTCATTCTGTACATTTTATTTTTATTAAAGAGTAGTGTAATATATAAAAAAACGCAGTTAAGTAAATATTATAAATGTGTGAATGCTACGTAAGCCATTGGCAACATTATATGCAGTGCTACCATTTCCTAAGCTAGGGGACTTCTTATAGTGAATGGTCTTTACAAGACCATGACTGTTCCGACTTGACGGAAGTCTTGATATTTGATTGATATAATTGATAATAATTGATACTCGAGTACATAAAATATCCGTGATTTATTTACTTGATTGAATGATTTGATGATATTATGATAGTAGGTGGTAGAGCTTACTCGCAAATCCTCCCGAAGTTATTCGGGGGAGAGTAAGAGAACAGCTCTCAGGCAAAACCAGGCGGCCCACCATTGCCTGGGACCGATGGATGGCGGTATATCCATCCCCAATTGCCAGGCCTTAAAACAGACTAGTGACGGGCAGCGGCGTCACTGGTGCAAGGGTTTCGGCACCGCGCTCACCAACCCGCCTGCTCAGCGTGCGTGAGTATGGGCATTTCTTCCAGGAAGACCGCCAAGAGTGGCGAAATCCTGGAAAGGCCTATGTCCAGCAGTGGACGAAACAGGCTGATGGATGGATGGATGATAGTGGGAGAGCACGCGTGTTGGCCTTGTTGCTAACAATTACGAACTGACTCATGTTCATGAAAATGAGTCCGATGGCGTAAACTGCTTACGCAGTAAATTGTACGACTTGCCTCGTACAATGACAGACAACGACAGAAAAAGAATACCTATTTTAAAAAATTACAGAAATAATAAAATAAAAGTATTATAAAAATATTCGCGACTCTTTCCATAGAAATTTAGTCAGCTGATTGAACCACTTTGAAATAATATATATGTGTATATCTAAAACGAAAAAAAACAAATAAAAATTCCTTAGTGTGGGCATGGACGAATATAATGTTGTGGGATTCGAACCGCGACTAATAGATTACATTCAACTGTGCAACGGCGAACATTCCACATATGTCACTAAAATTCATAATCATAGCGTGATGATATATAGCCTTAAACCCTCCCGAAGAAATGCTTTTTTTTTCAGCGAAAACTGCATCAAAATCTATTGAGTGGTTCTCAAGTTATAAGCGAACGAACAGACAGACGTTGTATTTTATATGTATAGACCCCACGGGCCCAAAGTCTCGACGTCATACGGCACAAATGTGTACAAATAATTCAATGCGGTATATTTGCGACGCTTCTTGCTTTCAGCCGAATCCGCCGCCGCCGCGCCGTCCCAGCAGCTTTAAAGCTTTGTCTAACATGGGAGTCTGCCCGCGTGTTGACGCATTTAGCGTCCCATACTAGCGGCCGCCCATGTTTCCAGGGAATTGGGGACATAACATCGGGCCTCTTGCCATCCTTGATCCCCATGGGTTCTAGAACGGATGGGGTGTTGATGGTGAAAAATGCCCTCCGATTGATGTCATTTAAGCTGGCATGGTGGGATAGATGGCCAGCGCTGTGCTGACATGAAAGTCCGTGGAGGCCGCATTGGTCAACGTCGTCGATTCCGCAGGGGCAGTGATGTCGATGTGTTCGGGTTGTGCCTAGAAGGCCAATGGCGGTACCGAATAATAGATTATCCATGAGGCCCTCATAAAGGTACCGATGTTAGGCGAAGGGAGATCCCGTAATCAGTATCCCGACTCAGGTTCTGAAACGGCAAGGACGCGCGCACGCTGCGTCACAAATGAAAAAAAATCTGCAGTATTTTTGTACTGAGCTCGGCCTGTTTTTCACATCTATAATTTGGTGGGATAATATTTTCTCAAAAACTTTCCCAATTGTGCTTCAAAGGCCCGATATTCTAACTCGCTTTAGCGCCGAAATGCATGCCCGACTCGTCGTCACACCAGTGTGACGGTGAGTATTTTTTTCCTCGTCGTCACACCGCTGAATTTACAACACCTTTTATATACAATAGTGATGTAGGTAGGTATCTTTTAAAATAAGGTAATTGTGTAAATTTTCGACAATTTTTAAAGGCTTTTCTCTCTTTGAATAGTTAGAGGGGTTACATTTTGTGGACACTCCAAAGAAATGCACATATAAAAATGCTTCTTAAATAGGTCTCTGATTTTTAGCGTAATCTAAGAATCTTATTACAATACGTACCGAAAACTGAGCGGAAACTCTTCATCATCAACTAAAACCTTACACTTCGCAGTAATTCACTTCCAACAAAATTTAAAATCTCAATGGCCATGCATTGTCTTATTTAATTTTAAAACAGCTGATGACCTGACGAGCACATTGATGCGTTTTGCACTACAAAATATTTTACGAATTCCATTTTTGGTATCATTTCAGGAGTGGGGAGACTACAGAAACTGGGTTTTGTTTTACATTAATTCATTTAAAAGTGTCTATTGGATCCTCAACGTACCCCGTAGGACAATTTGCAAGTCTTGAAAAATTAGGAAATCTGCTTCATACCCCTGCAATGCAAATTACAGACCTAACCAACACCTGTGTGCCTAGCAAACGCGCCAGAAATACAGCGTTTCACGAGAGAGCAAAAATGATGGAGACACGACTGTATCGACGTCGCGTGCTAGATCCCCTGTCTGTGAAAAACGGCAATATAATATGCTCGTCGGACATTTTCCTCGAAAAGCCGTACTTATGTTTTTTAATAGCCAAACATACCTTTTTTATCACACTTGTCATTAAAATCAGTAAATCAATCCTATCATCATCATCATCAACCTTGTTTCTGAACACTTACCGATTCTTCAGCATGAATTTGGCTGTATAAACAAAAGTCACCTTATATTATTAATTATATAATGTATAAATAAATATATGTATAATTAGTATAATATATAAGTGTATTTATAAATTATAATACGGATATTTATCTATAAAGTATATAGTTTTGTTTTATATACGGACACAGTCCGTCGGACAGGGAGGCATTCAAAGAGCAGAGTGACATTAATAGGGCTCCGTGTTGCTCTTGAGTACGGAACCGTAATAAGTATGTATGCGATAAATTCGTTTTGAAGCTATTTGTTCGTCCACGTACAAATTTTACGTCATAAACTAATCGAAGTATAATCCGTTCTTTGTTAATAATCCAGCGTTTCATGGTTTTGTTTGTATTCCACTTGCATTTAAATAGTACCCAAAATTCATAGAAAGTAAAATCTTTTTACTTTCTAATTTCAAATTCTTTGCATTAACAATAAACCAAAAAAATTAAAATCGAAAAATATATTGTCAGATTAACTTATATTATAAAACAATCAGTAAATGAATAATCTACAGTTCTATATAGTATAAAGTTTACAAACTATGAATTATACAATAATTAAGCAATAAATATGTCGTCTATAAAATAACCGATTCGAGTCAAACTTACGCGTCGGCGCGAGGGTTCCCTTTACATTTATTGGAGTATTTAATTACTAGCGTCATGTACATTCAAGTTAATTTTAACACTAGACGACGGAAAATAATATTATTATGATATCTATGCGACGGATGGACTGAATGTAATTTGTCGGCCGTCTCTTACCGTAATTATTCCTTTTTTACCAATTCGGTACGAAACCCTTAAATAATAAAAATACATACCTTCTTACAAAAACCGTTTTCGAATCTTATCAAATAATTTAAAACTATTTTACCCATATCTATGGTATGGTGCCTGTTCTGACCAAGTTAAATATTTTTAGCCGCGTTTTCGCATGCGTGTCATATCATGTAGCTCCCGGGAATTGACGCAGTTAAAGATTTTTGTCATAAAAGTAAATCAAAACTATTGTAATTTTTATTAAAATCTGTTCATTGGTTGTAGAGTAACAAACAAGTAAATCAACTTTCTTGTACCTACTCGTTTAAAATATCAATATACAGTCCCACTTAACCTTGCAAAATTTCACATAGTAATATACCGGAATAGCCATGATTTTTATGACGACACAGTTGCGTTCTTTGACTAACATGATTTGGTCAATACTGTTTTTGGTTCTGCTACATTGTTTAAAGTTTATTTTTAAATTCTCTTTTACACTGCCAACTCCCTGCTTAGAAAAGACCCTGTAATATGTAGCGTGTGTTTAGTTTTCTGTTTTTTATTTTGTAAATATTCATCATTATTCTCTAGCATTCTAAGGCATCTTTAATTTCTTTAAATAATTACCATTAAAATGAGCAGTAATAACTTTATTGAAATATCTACGTCAAAGTAAAATGAGAAATAATAATTTTATCGAAATATCTAGGTTAAAGTAAAATGAGCAATATTAATTTTATTGAAATACCTAGATCAAAGTAAAATCAAACTCAGAGCTCAGAGCACAGAAAATCTTTTCAGAACCAATAATTAGGACGGGTGAATAATGCTACGCCACAAATGTATCAGTTGTTTCAGAAGTTGGCCTATTAATTACTCATTATTATTATTTTAATTTTAATAGTATGTAGGTATGTGGATTATTTTGGTTATTTAGTATCCAAAGAAACTGAATGAATAATGCAGGGTTAAAGTGAGAATAATGTGAATATTTCTCACCCAATACGAGAAAATTGAATTTGAACACATTTCGAAAGGACAGGTTGAAATACACCCTTATTCAAAGGCAATTTAAAAAATCGAAAGCGCTGAATTCTATTCCATATCGTATTGGCAACTAGGTAGGATTTGGCTTCTTATTGCTACAACGGCTCTCAACCTGACTAATAAATCAACAATTCTGCTAAAATAGGATGGGAAATTCGAAATTTAAATACATAATGTATTTGTAAAATCAGCGACAGGCACACACGATACAACGATATTATTATAATACACGGTATAGTTCCATTCCAAACCTTACTGCCTATCATCTATGCTATGTAACAAATTCAGTTATAGATTGTTGGACAGAAAACGAGATTATAGTATCTACTAGTATAGGCATAGTTACCGATTCAACTTTGTGGAATTGAGGTACATATACAATTCTCCACATAGTTCCTGACTTTACCTCAGGCATACAAACAGTGCCAGTGGACACAAGACCTGATGAATTCTCTTTATTATTATTATTGTTTAGTCCCTAGCCAAGGTAGTAGCGAAATAGTCGCTGCTGCCAGGTGTGGCGAGATGTATGCAGGCGCCGCGAGCAGGCCAGGCCGTGGGCCTTGCACGCTCCATGAGGCTAAGGCACGAGTTCATACTGGCATCGGATGCAGCCAGGGCTGGCATTGTACTGGAGGCCGACAGGGAGTGGACAGATATCATCTGTGAAACAAATAGGTATAAAGCTAAGGTTTCCTAATAAAGCGGTCGTTATGTATGATCTTTCAAAGTTTCAATCTTTTGCCATGCGAGCGACAGAGGTAATTAAAGAGGTACATAATTTGGCCAAGTGTGAGTCGGACTCAAGAACAAAGGCTTCCACACCACCACCCAATACGAATACGGAACCCAAAAACGTAGTAAAAAACAACAACATCGATGTCGTAGCAACATCAAGGTGACAAAACAAGCCGTTATAATGGTAGCAGCACCTGACTATTGTTAAACTTTAGAATAATGTACAACAGTCTGGTTAGATTTAGAGAAACAAATTTAATAGGATTGTTGTATTGTACATATTCTAAAGTTTAACAATAGTCAGGTGCTACCAGCAGATATACCCGAAGGATGCCAACCGGGACCCTATTACCAAGCCTCCGCTGTCTGTCTGTCCGTCTGTCTCTCTACAACTTAAAATTGAAACCCAAACGGGATACAAATGTTTTTATTACCTTCGGGTGATGCCTCAACAAGGGTTCATCCTCGTTGGAAGAGGCGTCCCATTCGAGGCTCTTTGAGTGGAAGCCGAAACTCATCTTCAAAAAGACGAGCATCGCCACGCCTAGAAACGCAGCGTACACGAAGAACTCTGTGGCCTGGAGAAAAATATGTCTAAGCTGCGAAAAGTGGGTAACTTGCCGTTCTACCTCCAGATAGCGCGCGAGTTCATGTCCATCGGGGTCAGAGGCGACGCGCGGGGGCAGCTCACCACATGCTCAGTGTAGTCTGCAGTCGAGCGTTGTCCTCGATGGTTGTGACGCGCGCTTATCGATGCCGAAAATCAATCGCTATTGAAAAGACGGACTAATGGAAATGCGATCGACAAATTCGTAATTGAAGTCAGCGACTCCGAAGATATTAATTCCGACTCTGCTCTGTCGGTTGTCTTTGCACCTGATAATGATTAAATTGCACTTTTAAAAATATTTATCTCTTTTAGCAATGAACAAGTAAGTACTTATCACATTTATTTTATTTAATAATTTGCAAAATTACCTTGAGTTACAATAAACCAAATTGACAGCTGTTGACAAAATCGGTTGTAATTTATCGACATTAACATAATTGATTAGGTCACGGCACCACCGCATTCCTCATGATGGACATGAACTCACCCGCTATCTGTAGCTCCTAGTCACACTTTATAGGTAGCATCCTCTGAAGCATATTGGGAATTTTGATAGCACGCTGAAGTTCTAGCATACTATAGAGTCGCTTTAGTTATATATTTTATTATGAATTTGCCAACTTCATAGTCACAAAATTGATTCAAGTAATAATTTGTTAATTATAATTACATAATAAGAAATTTTTTATATTAAATATCAGCAATTAGTTTTGTTTCAATTGTCAAAAATGGAATTGCTGTTTGAACTTCCGTTAGATGTTTGCACTGACACAAAAGATGTATTTAGATAATTCATACCATATTGTAGCATAACTGCATAACATACGTTAAGATAATGATATTATACCGGTTGAAAATTAACCCTTGAGCTAAAACAACGGAGTCCCACCATAAGTCCTTTGTTGTTTGATGGCCATTTTTTCAAAATTTTAGTAACCATAATTTTTTTTTCTTTTATCGACATTACCATAATTGATTAGGTCACGGCACCACCGCATTCCTCATGATGGACATGAACTCACCCGCTATCTGTAGCTCCTAGTCACACTTTATAGGTAGCATCCTCTGAAGCATATTGGGAATTTTGATAGCACGCTGAAGTTCTAGCATACTATAGAGTCGCTTTAGTTATATATTTTATTATGTATTTGCCAACTTCATAGTCACAAAATTGATTCAAGTAATAATTTGTTAATTATAATTACATAATAAGAAATTTTTTATATTAAATATCAGCAATTAGTTTTGTTTCAATTGTCAAAAATGGAATTGCTGTTTGAACTTCCGTTAGATGTTTGCACTGACACAAAAGATGTATTTAGATAATTCATACCATATTGTAGCATAACTGCATAACATACGTTAAGATAATGATATTATACCGGTTGAAAATTAACCCTTGAGCTAAAACAACGGAGTCCCACCATAAGTCCTTTGTTGTTTGATGGCCATTTTTTCAAAATTTTAGTAACCATAATTTTTTTTTTTTCTTTTTTTTTTCTTTTAGTGATTCTGATTCATAGATTTCAATATAACTCAAGGGTTCATAATCAATCTGTATATATGTTACTGTAAAAGCCCGAATTTCTAAATCCTAGGATTTAGTTTGTTTGCTGTACGTACATACGTGCATTCTATTTAGGAAACTATGTGAAAATAAATAAGCTCTAATTAATCGATGGATCGCCTTTCATTATCCTTCATATTATTTTACCTTATCTTTATTTATTATTGTTCTCATCAATTTATTGGCCTTTTTCGACATGCTGTTGAAGTTTAGCTTCCAGCGATTTCATGTTTAGTAAAAGTAGGTTTAAGAATAAAACAAGGTTTGAAATTGAATTTTTGTCATTGCTGACGCATGACAGGCTATCTAGTCTACAGATATGACAGGCTATCTAGTCTACAGATATGACAGGCTATCTAGTCTACAGATATGACAGGCTATCTAGTCTACAGATAGTTCTGATTTCAGTTTTCGTTTACAAGAAGGGAGCTTTATACTCGCAATCGAGTATCTGACAGATTTCATTAAGTTAAAATAATGTACTTTTTTATTTTATATAATTTCTACAACAGCGTTCAGGTCTACTACAAACAAACGATGTTTATTCAGTATTTACCGTGACTGTGTTGTAAAACCTAAAATTTACCAGATCACTGTGGGCAAAAGTCCGAAATTAACGATTAATAAATAATATTTGGGGCTTTTACCATCATCACTTGGTAAGTCTTGTATTTGACCGAAAAATCCTAGGATTTGCCATATTAGTGGGCTTCTATACACTGTTTATCAAGTAATAATAAAACGGCATAAATCAGGTTACAAAACACAATCTAAGAAATACTAACAAAACTACAACAAATGGCAACTCCATTATATTTATAGAACTACAGCGTGCTACCAAAAGTCCCGACCTCATATTCGACGACAAACCACTACTATTATAGTTTGGTGGATCGCGCGATCTATATTTGTGGTTATTTTTTTATGACAACCCAGAACCACTTTGGCCTAGGCCAAACTAGTTTTTTTTAAATCGGTTTTGGCTGGTAGCACACACATCAAGGTTGTGACATCATACGTCTACAAAGCATAACATGAAGTCGTTTAAATTGCTACGCCGTAGCAGAAGTGACAATGAAACCGTCAAAAACTTTGCTCTTGACCCCTTTTATCGATTTATTTTTCTAAAAAGGTTTAAGAGCTACATTGACTTTAAGCCCTAAAAATCAAAATTAAATGTAATAAAAATTAATATGAACCGTAGAATGAACGTTTTAAGTTACTAATGTGAATTAGTAACTAGAATGTTCGCTTTAAGTAACTAATGTAAATTTGTAACTAGAATGTACGCTTTAAGTAACTAATGTGAACTAGTAACTGAAAACGTACATTCTACAGTTCATATTAATTTATAATACATTTTATTTTTAATTGTGATGAATTAGTTACTAGAATGTATAGGTAGGCTTTAATTCACATTAGTGACTTAAAGCGTACATTATACGGTGCAGACTGAAAAAAATTCGTAATCTAACTTTTTAAATTACCGTAAAATCTTTTTGTCGGAACCAGAACAACAACAGTTATATAACATTAATAGTTATGTATGAGGAAAATATATCTCCGATACATTTCAAAAGCCACAAATTTAATATTTTCTTTGCTATGATCAGATAACGATAAAAACCTTACAAGCGTCCAGTTATCCACTCAATATGCAGTATAAGTTCAGTCAGTGTTCTTAGAGGTATATAATTATTATACATATGTGTCCACCCACATGAGTTTTTGAAACGTATCCATGAAAATGCCGAACTTCAACTCAACCGTACTTCACCTTCCCCAGTCCCTAGCACAACAATAGCGTAGTAGCAAATTTGCCGGCCATCACTGCATGCACGCCCACACACAAACGTGTGCGGACAGGTTGGTGGTCATGTATTAGTGGCACAGTATAATTAAAGTAAGCAGTATTTTGTCTCAGCAGTGTCTTTGAAATAATTACCTACGGCCGCTCGGTACGTAAATACTTTCTTGGGTCTTTTCTGCTTTAGAATTTCCGATATAAATCAATTAAAACATCCGTACCTTGAACTATGTAATCGATTACTTTGTGCCACAATTTACGTAAATAAATGCGTGTGAGCGTCTCTCCTCACACTGTCCGCGTCGGTACTCACGACTGTCGTCGTGTACCGTAGTTTACCGAGATTTGGAAGCGTTTCGTTTCGGCCGTTTCTATGAAGACATAATACTGCTTACTTTAATTATACTGAGGTAGTGGTTAATTAAATTGGTTCGCTTGAATTGAGTGTCTGGGGTTTCATGAAGTGGTAGCGCTTGCAACGACGGCCGCACCGTAGAGTGACCGTGTTGTCTTGATTCTGAACAACATACCCTGGATTGGAAGATCTTGGTCTGCGCGACGAGGATCACAATCAGGTTACCGAACGCGACGGAGACATACCATGCCGCTATCGTTATTGTCTTCATGGCTTTAGGGGCCTAAAAAAAGGAATGATTGATCGTGTACAATTTAGGAAACCACAAAGTATATTTTGTGTGTTGACTATCTCCGGAGTCCTGTAATTTTAATCTATTAGGTGTTATTGAGGATATGGCATAGGCAAGATTAAACACATAATTTTACATCAGGCGAAAATAACATTTAATACGTTGTATTTTAGTCTACAATCGCACGCTCTTCGTCCTGGCAGTTACGACGATAGAAATGCCTCGCGTTCGTGAAAAAAACATATTATTTAGATTTATTTATCTATGTTTGCCGTAAGAATTGCAATTTTAGGTAACTATATACCTATTTTACAATATAATCAATAATACCTATTTTACTATACAAAAACCAAGCGAATCTGTTGAATAATACAGGAGAAATGGATTTTTTAAACTTGAAATATCATGAAAACTGAGGTTTACAATTTTTTTCTGGATTGAATATTTAATTAATTTAGGTATAATTAAGTAACTGCACTTTCCAAAAGATTACTCAACGTTATATATTTTTTTCAAAGGATGGACCTTGTAGCTTCTTCAAAAAACTATCTATCTAAATACATGAAACTTTTTTTTCTTGCGTCATCTTGACTCTTGAAGCACACACAGTTCCTGAAGTACTCGTTGGCATGAATTAATATCACTGAGTCTGAATTCAGGAGCGTCCATCGGATGCACCATGGTCCATGTGACATAAATTGAGTATTCATTATTAGTTTTGTGACAATCGTATGAAATATAATATGCAAGTTTAATAAAACTATAAACATGGCGACGCGCCTACTTAGGTTAGGTTACATTCAATGTAGGTTACCACCTACTTACCAAAAATTTCCAGTAGTCATGGCATGACCTAAGGGTTGATGAAACGTGTTTTCGTTTTAGGGATCTCTTAAGTACTAAGGCATCTGATTAAGGCGCAGTGCACTGAGTCGCATTCGATTCGTATTCGCGTTTCTACGTTTTTTTTTAGATGGATTTGTGTTCCCTTTTTATGAATACGAGTTAGTGCACAAATGCCCTAGGTGAAAACTGGAATTAGACTCGAGTGACAATTTTATAAAACAACACAGCAACTAACAATGTTCCAAGCCGAGCGCTTGGACCACGAGTTTATTAGCTCACCATGTGTTGCTCCAGAATCCAGTAGCAAAGTATTGTGTCGCTGTGTGCTTTTATAAAATTGTCACTCGTATCTTATTCTTGTTTTCACTTACTTTAATCGGCTGCCTAAAGCAAAAACACGTTTCACCAACCCTGCAAAGATATCACACCTGGGTGAAGGAGAATTCCAAGCCGGAAACAGCGAACATGATCTCCGCGATTGAGACCAGTAGGTACTGGGGTACGATCCAGGCGAGATGGAGCTCGTTGGGGGGATTGGGCGCGTGCAGCACCGCCGCGTCCAGCCGGCCGAGGCGCTCGCGCAGGCACAACACGTACACCCCCCCCGCGCGCAGGTACCCCTCGCCCGACCCCGACATCTCCTCGCCGACGCTGTTCGCGTGCCACGTGAATCTGTGGTGCGTATGTTAATTTAGTATCCCTACACTTAAGATTGAGAAGGGGATGATACCCCAATTTTTGTCTCTTTTAAAATTCATGATAATTGTAAAAATAAAATTGAAAAAATATATATGTCCTATTTCATTCTTCAATTTTAATATTTCACCCATTTGATACACGATTTCTTTCATTTTCCTACATTCAATAAAATCGCAAAGATAGGCCTAAACTATGAGTATATACTTTTTTAATTTAGGTTTTGGGTATTGAAATATCTTAAACCAATGTAATCGTCTATCTACATCTACATAAATCTACATCTACACTATTATATAAAGAGGAAAGATTTGTTTGTTTGTTTGTCTGTATGTTTGAGGTAAACTTTAAAACTACAGAACGGATTCTAAAAATTCTTTTTGTAAAAAGCTACATAATTTTTCAGTAACATAGGCTATATTTAATTTAAATAAAAGTAAGTTTTCAGTTTGAAAATTCTGTATTTGTGAACCATGTCGGGAGAAAAAACGCTGCTTAGCTGCTATATAGGCGTGCCCTGACCAAATGGTTAGTTATACGTGATAAAACCGGTTGTTTTTCCATACGAGGAAACTGTATCAGTTTAATCTGACTAATGATTTCCATCTACAACGATGGTGACCAGGATCTGGTGATGGGACTAGAAGATGGGTACGGGATCTCCTCAACGGACAAAAGTTTGAGTTTGGACTTATTTGATTGGTATTTATTAGCGCCTTGGTTAAACATGGTGTCCGTTGCATATGGTAGTTCAAAAAATCATATTCTTTTGTTTTCCTTATTTTCACGAAAATCTCTTCGACGCGAGTGGAGCCGCGGGCAAAAGCTAGTCGTAAATAATGTGATATAAAACAGCCATCATAATAAAAATCCATTTCTCTAATTCCAAAATAATTAATAAAAAAAAACCTCGAAATCGCGAGTTTTTATTAATTTTCAATGTGGTTTTTTTACTTTTTTAATTTAATATATTTTTGATTTCGAAACAACACTTAAATAATTAATGAAACAGTTTTTAGCTGAAAATTATCTACTTGTCTCAGAATTATTTCAATGCATGAAGATAATAAATAAATTGCTTATAAAATCACATAATAATTTGAATAAAGAATGGAAAAGCACATATATTATTTTGAAATTTCATACCTATGTTTTAATGATGCGTGGAAATTGATTTAAAAGAAATCATTTTTAAGTAAAACACGAATTCCCTCGACTTAAGGACTAATTAAGTATGGACCAATGGAACGCGCTGTTTAGACCAGTTAATTCGCGCCATTAGCCAAGTGCGGGGTTTTTCGGAATAAGGATTATCATTTTGAATAGATCGATTTTCCCCCAATTTCATATTTTTTCGAATTTCATGTTCGTTGAACGCTAAAATAAGCAGATGCAATGCTGTAATTGGCTCATTATGTATATATCTCATAGGTGTAATTATTTCTATCACAACAGTGATACATAGATCGTTAATTGACTTCTTTCATGTGTAAGAGAGATAGCAAAAGCTCTAATTGTCAGAAACGCCTTCTCAGAAAGGGGTATTTATAAATTTTCCGAACACCATATTTAAACCATAACAGACGGTGTAAAAAGGTATATTTAAAGAAAAACCGCAAATTGATATACAAGCAAGCCGTTTGGTACACCTGTACTTGAGGCCCTAATAATAATATAGGCCAGCAATTCTTTAAAAAAAACTTTAGGGGGCGTTATATGTTATGTTATGACTGTTATGGAAGATTTTACTTTTTATCGTTCAGTACCTCAAAAGGAAAAAAACGGAACCCTTATAGGATCACTTTGTTAACCCTTTATCTCGGAAACGCATGGAGGTATCGAGTTGAAATTAAAACCACATACGCAAATCTACGCAAAAAACGTATATTTCAACTCTCTTAAGGGAATCAAAATTTATAGGGTAATTCCCGATGACCTAGAACTATGAAATTTGGCAAGTTATAATACCGTCTAATACTACAAGTATAAGAAAAAATCTTAAAACTATACATTTGTAATCATATCATAAAAAAATCATCGAGGGTAAGCAATACGGTATGCGCGGTTATATAACTGTACGGGTGAACAAATCTTTTTGTAGATTTTTTAAAACTTTTACTAATCTTCCTCGGTGTGCGAGTCCGACTCGCACTTGCCCGGTTTCTTTTTGTGAAACCTGCCTTGGTAAATCTAATTAAATTAAATATAGTCCACATTATATTTCCGCCACTGGTTGTCTTACAATTTTTTTTTTTTAAACATAACATGTTTGGGCCTCCTTTGGGCTCCTTAAAAAAACATGCGTCAAGTTACGGTGTACCGTTTTATGGTTCATGTCACTCACCACCACGTTTACTAAATTTCTGTAGGTCTTTCAACTCCGGTATAAAATGCGTTCAACCCTCCAGAAATGCATATGTTTGATATGATTAATCTCTTTTTACTGTTTTTACTGTTTACGTTACGTAATTGTACTCCTGGGAACGTATTCATAACGTTGCTAGAGTTTCAAATATATTTAAAGTGAGACTTTTTGCAGGGGCGACACAATATGTTTAGCACTAGCCTTTGCCCGCGACTCCGCCCACGTTTATTGTATATTTGCCCCGTTTTCGGCTTGTGCGTTATTTTAGGAACATCCCTTATAGCCCATGCGTTGTACGGGCCACTAATGTGCAGACACGACTTTCTTACTACTTCATTATTAGTATGGATATTCGTAAATGGAGCGCTTTACCAAGCAATTTGCATTGATGATATTTGATATAATCTAATGTTACTAATAGGTATATATATCCATATATTTTAGAGGCAAAAATTGAAAATTGAGCTTACTCAACAGTTCGGAGCAGTCTATAATGCCTCGTGCTATTTTTAATAATAAAATAAGGTCAAAAATATCACGCCGCTTACTAAATGGAACATTACATTTGGTTTATTTAGTACGGTAGGTAATTAAGATAGTTCATGATTTTTTTTTGAATTCTCTCGATCCGATTTATGAATAAAATGATATATAATAATAAATGGATTGTCAATATAATTGCAGAATTTGTTTGGTTCAGGATCATAGGTTCTTGGAACATGAATATGTAATTGTAATTATATATTAATCAATACACAAATCGGTCAAGTGCGAGTCAGACTCGCATCTAGGGTTCCGTCATTCGACAGCTTTGGGAATGTATATTTGGTAGTAGGTATCTACCTAGTTAATTGTACTCTTGCATTTTGTGATGGACGATAAAATAGGTTATCTAATATATATATTTTTTCGCGTAATCATAATATTTGTAGCAACAAAAGAGAGACACAAGTATTGTTTTACCGCGTACTCGAAATAGAACTCGTGGATGAAAATTTTAATTTTGTCTCTTTTTCTCTTTCCTGTAATCTTTACGTAATCTCAAATTATCATGATTTTATTCATATTTTTCGTTTCATTAGTTTCAGAAATAAGGGGAATATGCATTTTTTTTGTTTTACAGAGATTTCTCGAAATCGGTGCCAGTAAATAAAGTAAAAGTATTTATTTTTGTAATCAACTTTTTAATATCTACAATTTGATAACTATGTTGTATTTTTATTAAAAAAAAATATTTTCCTTTTTTTTATATTATTCTCATTTGTTATCAACTTTTTTTAAACGCTATAGTTTTCCTGTAATTTGCCAGCTATGGCCCATAATCGTCTTTTTTTTCATATTTTTCTGTTCATTAGTTTCGGAAATAAGGGTGGGGGAGACATGCATTATTTTGTGGTTTTTCAAAGATTTCTCGAAATTGGTGCAAATATATTTATTTATTATAATTACTACGGGTGAACTCAATTACGGCAATTATTTCATACTTATTATTAAATAAAAGTTTAGTTTACATAATTAAACTTGACTTATTTTACATTTCTTTTTATATTTCTCATTTATTTTCAACTTGTTTAAAACGCTTTAATATTCCTGTAATTGTCTAATTGCCATTAATCTTTTTTTTTTCGGTCCACCAGTTTCGCAAGTAGGGGGGGCATGCTTTTCTTTTGTTATTTTTCAAAGATTTTTTGAAATCGGTGGCAGTATATATTGTATAAGTATATACCTATATTTTATAATCAGCTCTTCATATCTACAATTTTATATTCATATTATACGTTTAGGATATTTTTTTTATTTTTCTCTCTTTTGTATTGGAAATATTTTAAACAATTTCAAATTTAAATATTTTTTTACATCGTCTGATGTAAGCGAGTAAATGCTATTTTTGTGGCAAATTTCAAGTCTTTATCTTTAACGGTGCTGAAGTTATGAGGCTGTGATGTACGGACGGACAACGGAGTCTCACCATAAAGGTTCCTTTTGCCTTTCAGGTACTACGGAACCCTAAAAATCGTGGTAAACTGGCGACATTAATAAGAAAAATTTACGGAAGCATTTTCTTTCTCAACAGTCTATGTGATAAATAATCAAACTTCTGGTACATACATTATGTTCCTACAAAATTTTATATGATGTTTTGAAAAAATAAACAGTAATTTAATGTAATTGAACTTGAATGAATTATTTAGCTCTTGGAAGTTGACAGTAATAATAGTTTGTGTAATTTTTCTGCAAACGAGGTCTAGGAGATTAATCATGATACATTAATACATCAATGCGAAATATTGCTCTATGTTTATTATGTATTAAATTCGTCCCTAAGATAGCAAATTAGGCGCTCGAAATGTTCGTCTGATAGTGTAAGCCGCCTCTTAAGAGCACCTTAAATCGTTAGAATGCCTTAAAGACGCAGAGATTCCGCTCATATCTAAAAAAACAGTATTTGAGCGAATAAAATCAAAGTAAAGTAAAGTAAAAAAGCAAAGTAAGATTGTGCTATAGCCCTGCAACATACCTAAATAGATGGATGAGGCGAAAGCTTTTTAAAAAATGGATGATTCAAATGCTTTTATTTTGTTTTATTTTATTTTATTTTATTTTATTATTAATACAAAAAGCCACAGCACATACAATAAAGAATAACATATAAAAGATCAACTGTACAGAGGCCAATAATGGATTTTTCTTATACTAACTCAACATATACAAAGCATGCAAACAAGAAATAAGATGTGTATACTTAGAGAATTCAATATTATAGGAGGAACAAATGATCAAATGCTCAAAGGCCTCATTTTTTGATTTCAGGTTTTGTTGAAGCTTTAACCCGAGGTGGCGTAGGATCAGAGCTGTGCTTCAACTAAATCCAAAGAAAAAAACATTACTTATAATTAAGAAGCATCAATATTAAAGCATTATTTGTAACCGATAATATAGGATTTAATTAGATGGACCAAATTAATTTAATAGACATGTTTGTTCGCTAAATTGTTGAATAATTGCCAATCACACACAGCAAATTGTTATGATATAATCAACACAATGAGCGAATTGTAAAGAAAATACATAAGACTTACTTACCAATCAATTACTGTCCAATAAAATTACAATTAGTACCTACTTTTATAAAAATTTCACGCGACAAGATTGTTCAAAACAAATAATTCAATATAAAATATTAAACAAGCTTCAGCGATCTATTCGATTTATTGGTTTTAGCCCATTGCTTGTTTTTTAAAATGCTTTATAATTTTATTTCGTGCTTTTTAATGAATATCGTTATTCTACTCATCAAAACCTTTCATTTAAAAACCATGTGAAGAGGGTGGTAAGATAAATTTAGTACGCTATTTTGGGGGGTCCGCTATATTGAAATTAGAACCACGTTTTCTTCTTGGAAAACTCTTTCATTTGATAGCCATATCATGGAGGTGGTTACAAACATTTATTCGTAGCTTATCGTATTCTCCTCGTCATATAAAAATATAAAATACCCATCTTGGGGCGTCCGCCATATTGGATTTAGTACGAAGACACTTAGCTTGTGTTTTTCCAATTCAAATTTTTTTTATATAAATAATTAGGGAGTACGTATGGAATTAAGAGATCGCCACTCAGCTAATTGTGCTCAACAAAACAAAACCTATGTGCAAAATTTTAGCTCAGTTGGTTGGGGGAACTGGTTTAAAATTCAGTTACAAGAATTGACCCAGAGATACTAACTCACATATGAAGTTAAAAGCTTGTGTAAAATATATGGTGAAACTTTATTTACTTGCATAGTGTTGAGATGTCCCCGAAAAGAAGCAAAAAATCTATTCCCTCTGCTCTTATCTCGGGAAGTAACAGACTGAAAATAATGAAACAACAGACACTTTGTGTAAACTTTACAGGAGAACTGTAAAACTGTGAAACTTACATTTCCATAGTTTTTTTACAATTAGCTAACAGTGTGTAGATAGGGTGTTCATTTTTAGGGTTCCGTACCTCAAGAGGACAAAGCGGTGCCCTTATGGGATCACTTTGTTGTCCGTCTGTCTGTCCGTCCGTCCGCCCGTTCGTATGTTTGTCAAGACCCTTTATCTCGGGAACGCGTGGTGTATCGAGTTGAAATCAAAACTATATACTCGAGTCTACAGTCCCCTGAAGCTGTGAAAAAATCAAACTTCCAAGTTAACGTAAAAAAAGATACGGCCGTTTATACGTATAAAACGTATATTTCGACACTCTCAAGGGAATCACAATTTATAATTTGTTTTCCGTTGACCTAGAACTATGAAATTTGGCAAGTAATACCGTCTTATACTACAAGTATAGGGAAAAATTTGTAGTTAAATCGTAAAAATATAGTCTTTAACGGAACCCTCGGTGGGCGAGTCCGACTTGCACTTGTCCGGTTTTTAAAATTAATAATTTGGCTAAATGCAGGTCGGACTCGCGCACAAAGGGTTCCGTACCACCCCACAATACGGGTGCGGAACCCTAAAACATTATTGTAAATAAAAACAGTATACATGCCAAAGTAACATTACAACCAAGTATAGCCACAAATAAAATTGGCTCCGTCTGCGTACGTAACCCTACTTTTTGTTATTCTACTTTATAGTATTAATTAAAATGTATTTTTTGGGTCCAGTGTATTCTCAATTTGGACATTCATTTTTAGGGTTCCGTACCTAAAGGGTAACCAACGGGACCCTATTACTAAGACTCCGCTGTCCGTCCGTATGTCACCAGGCTGTACCTCATGAACCGTGATAGTTAGACACTTGAAATTTTCACAGATGATGTATTTCTGTTGCCGCTACAACAACAAATACTAAAACTGAGTCAGACTCATGCACTCCCATACAACAGACATGATTTTTTTGCCGTTTTTATAGATAATGGTACGGAACCCTATGTGCGCGAGTCCGACTCGCACTTTCCCGGTTTTTTATCTACATATTGGAATTTGCCAATAATTGGTTTTAATTCCTACGAAATTTTTATTCGTTTTTGTCACAATTTTTCAGTGTTTTTTGTGTTTTTGCTGTGTAGTCAAAATAGCTTTAGCTTTATTATGTCAAACGTAAGTACATAGGCACGTACAGTACAATGTACAAAACACTTTGAGTTTTTAATCAAATTGTTGTATTGTACATACATACAATAGGTTAGGTTAAAAGGAGGTGACTAAAGAAGAGTAATAGAATACAAATCAATGATTTATAGAATTCTTTTCTGTCTGTCTGTCTGTTTGTTCCCGCACACCTCTAAAACTACTGAACGGATTTTCATGTAATTTTCACAGCTTTACAGAGCTTAATTTGGAATAGAATAATAACTTTTTTTCATAAAAATCGGATCCCGGAAAAAAAAGTTAACGCCATTTAAAGATTTTTGGAATTTACTTTGTCTGCTGGTAGTAATTAGAAGTTATGGTACGGGATCTCCTCAACGGATACAGAGTTCGAGTTTGGGCTTATTTGATTGGTATTTATTAGCACTTTGGTAAAACATGGTGACCACGGTCTGATAATGGGACTGGAATATAGTTACGGGATCTCCTCAACGGACAACAGCAGACCCTTCGAGTTTGGGCTTATTTGATTGGTATTTATTAGCACTTTGGTAAAACATGATGACCACGGTCTGATAATGGGACTGGAATATAGTTACGGGATCTCCTCAACGGACAACAGCAGACCCTTCGAGTTTGGGCTTATTTGATTGGTATTTATTAGCACTTTGGTAAAACATGGTGACCAGGGTCTGATGATGGGACTGGAATATAGTTACGGGATCTCCTCAACGGACAACAGCAGACCCTTCGAGTTTGGGCTTATTTGATTGGTATTTATTAGCACTTTGGTAAAACATGGTGACCAGGGTCTGATGATGGGACTGGAATATAGTTACGGGATCTCCTCAACGGACAACAGCAGACCCTTCGAGTTTGGGCTCATTTGATTGGTATTTATTAGCACTTTGGTAAAACATGGTGACCAGGGTCTGATGATGGGACTGGAATATAGTTACGGGATCTCCTCAACGGACAACAGCAGACCCTTCGAGTTTGGGATTATTTGATTGGTCTTTATTAGCACTTTGGTAAAACATCGTAACCAGGGTCCGATGATGGGACTGGAAGGTGGGTACGGGATCTCCTCAACGGACAACAGCAGACCCTTCGAGTTTGGGATTATTTGATTGGTCTTTATTAGCACTTTGGTAAAACATCATAACCAGCGTCCGATGATGGGACTGGAAGGTGGGTACAGGATCTCCTCAACGGACAACAGCAGACCCTTCGAGTTTGGGATTATTTGATTGGTCTTTATTAGCACTTTGGTAAAACATCGTAACCAGGGTCCGATGATGGGTCTGGAAGGTGGGTACGGGATCTCCTCAACGGACAACAGCAGACCCTTCGAGTTTGGGCTTATTTGATTGATATTTATTAGCAATTTGGTAAAACATGGTGACCAGGGTCTGATTATGGGACTGGAAGGTGGGTACGGGACCTCCTCAACGGACAACAGCAGACCCTTCGAGTTTGGGATTATTTGATTGGTCTTTATTAGCACTTTGGTAAAACATCGTAACCGGGTCCGATGATGGGACTAGAAGGTGGGTACGGGATCTCATCAACGGACTACAGCAGACCCTTCGAGTTTGGGCTTATTATCTATTAACACCAATCAATGTTTATTAGCGCTTTGGTAAAACATGATGACCGTTGCACATAGTCGTTCAAAAAATAATATTCTTTTGTTTTTCCTATTTCCACGAAAATCTCTTCGACGCGGGCAGACCCGCGGGCAAATACTAGTTTCATATAAAATTTGGAAAGATTAATAAATTTACAGACACGACTTTTTACTACTAATTATTAATATAGATATCTACTTGAAATATTGTTACGAGCTGGGGTTCGGGATAAATAAATTTATACCAATTCGCACCAAAAATACAGACAGTCTTTATTTGAAAAAAAATCAAATCAAACATCAAAATATTATTTATTTGTAAAAACATGAGTAGAAATACATACAGATGTCATTGTTAACACATAAAGTTCTTCATGTTTGCCTTACAGCGTACAAATAGAAATTACACGCATTGCATGCCTTCTTAAAATAAACACATTTTAGGTACAATCTATTAAAATAATATTCGATAACTCTATTTATAATAAAAATTATTATTTTTATTGAAAGTTGATTTGATCATTATTAATATATATTTACAATCATATTCCTAATAGTATGGCCAGTATAGATTACAAATTATCATTCAAAAATTCTTTTATGGTGTAATAGAATTTTTGTGTTAGTAATCTATTCAATTTACTCTTAAATAGGTTTACAGGGCACATTCTTATTTCCAATGGAATTTTATTGTATAACATTGGCGCCATACCAAATACACTTTTCATCAGCAATGCAGTGTTTGTGGGTCTGTGGCAGATTTTAGTTAGATCGCGTGGACGAAGACGACCATGAAATGCTGTAACTTTTACATTTTCAAACAAATCAGGATTCTGTTTTACAAATAGCGCTACCTCTAATATATACAATGAAGGTAACGTTAATATACTGTACTTTTTAAATAAAGGTTTACAACTGTCATTAGTTTTGAGACCAAACATTGCTCGGAGACATCGTTTTTGATTTTTAAAAATAGTTTCTCTATCTGTACAGTTACTCCAAAAAATTACTCCATATCTTAAAACCGAGGCAACGAGACCATGATATGCTGACAGGACAGTAGCAACGTCTACTATTTGAGATAGCCTAAACAGAGCATAGGAAGAAACGAACAGTTTTGAGCACAATATTTCAGCATGTTTTTTCCAAGTGAGTGATTTATCAATTGTTACTCCTAGGAATTTTAAGGTCTCAACTTCTTCTATTTTAGAACCCTTGTAATTTATGTCTATTACTAGTGCTGGAACACGTTGTCGAAATTGCATAATTTTTGTTTTTATTGGATTAACTAGCAAGCTATTATTTTTCATCCAAGAAATTATGCTACTCAAAGTGCTGTTAATTTCAAGTTGATAATTATTTTGATTATTATTCTCTATCATCACTGTACTGTCATCGGCAAAAAGTGTCATGGGGTACTGTATATGCCTGGGCAAATCATTTATATAAATTATTAACAATAGAGGTCCCAAGACACTGCCCTGTGGCACTCCAAACCTAACGATTTTATGACTTGATTGATAGATTTCTTCTCTTTTTGTATCAATGTTGATTTTAGATAATTCAGTGTATTGCTTTCTATTTAATAAATAAGATTCTATTAATTTTAAAATATTTCCTCTGATCCCATAATGGTTAAGTTTGCGTAATAAAATTTCATGGTCAACATAATCGAACGCTTGTGTCATGTCCATAAATATCGCGCTAACATGTTGCCTTTTGTCAATATTGAGTGTAATTTTTTTAACAACACTTACTATTAAAACACAATTTCATACTACACTGAATCTAAATCACAAACTGAATCACTAACTGCACTGGACTATTAACTGGAATCACTTATTTAAGCGGACTATATTTCGCACTGTATCGTAAACTTTTCACTTTACTTTTTCACTTTCTTCTTTATCGCATCGGAACTAAAAAAATAATGAACTGCCCGCAATTCGCTCCACCTTTCATAGTCTATGCACGCAGCCCCAGTTGCTACGCGAATCTTTTAGACAGGGATATGACCTTTCTGGATTTAACTGTTTTGAAGTGTTCTTTTCTGTTTTTGAAGACTCCAGTCCGATATATCCGTCCCTTTCCAATGGGTGAATGCCCCTTCCCGCAACAACGACGAATATCCGAGGCAGTCCGAGTCCGATCAATCAGTAACCTTTTCTATGCTCAGTGTCAGTAACGAACGAAGGCGACCCGAGCGCGAGCGCACGTCACCTTGTACCAAGATTATTCGCGAAGTTATTTACGCGTTTGCATGCAAATGACACTGGCATGTCTGGCATCTCACAGGAGTCACAGGTACGAGTATTTTCGTCTTGTGCGCTGGTACTACGTAACAATTACAATCACACGAACTCAAATACAAGTAATGCAAAAAAAAGTATAAAACAGATCCATCTTACATATCAATTGCAACTAACTTTCCTGTTTGAAGACACATATAGGCAGACTCGCCAATATGATCAACCGGTGCATCAGACACATAGTAGATGTCACTCAAACATTTGTCTGTTTCCACGGTTATGGACACATTCTTGTTGGGACCAGTGTCGCCGATGTACACTACCCTGGAAATAATGAATTATATTATTGGTTTTACTGTAATTTGTGGCATGAAGTCAAAACAATCACCTCATTACATTCAATGTAAAGTAGGCGTCGACATTTCATAACACAAAATGCACATCAAATATTGAAAATGTATCTCTAATGCTAGTTGATAATATTAATATAATAATACGTCATAGAATCGTAAGATGGCATTGTATGTATCTATAGTCCAATACGTTTTTGCCATTTAAAACATGCACGTTGGAAATTGTGTTTCGAATTTAACAGACATTTCCAAAGCCCTATATTTATGTAAATAAACTTAGCCTTCGCAGAAATCATTAATTTACAGGTAATAGGTATCTGCAGACAGTCGCATATTGTATTAATTAAATTTCTGTCAACCCATTCGTCCGTCATTGATTGTCCGTTAAAATAACCGCACAATCAGTATCTAGCTTTAATTGGCTGTGGGCTGCCATGGTGTATGTTGCAACTTCAGTGATCTGGGAACATATGTGGAATAATCAATCAACCACAATGATAATGCTCTGTTGTTAGACGTAAATTAATAGGACATGGGCTAACTGCACACAGATTACAATATTGACAATAACTTACAACGATAAAGAGCGTGAAACGCATAAGACTCGCTTTTATTTAGCTACGTAGGTATTCAAATTCGGTAAAGGCACAATAGATTCATCGCACAACGAAAAAGGTAAACATTATATGAAAAAGTGTGCGTCCGAGCAGTGCAGTGAATCAAGAAAAGATTTATAAAAACTGTTTTTTAATTGATAAAATTTAATATAAATTCACACGAAAGCGTTTAAAAAACACGCTTTTCTAAATTATAGATAATAGGTTTATGTTTACAACAGTCATTATCGTTATTTTTACTATATTGGTTTAGACGGACTACCATTTTGAACTGAAAAAACACCCTTCACTTTGAAATTTTTTTAGATGTAGCGAATTTTGGGCTCTGGTATCATCATAGTAAAGAACTCCTTTATAAAAATTGTTTTTAGAACCCTACCTTTTCTAGTATGGGAGTACTACTGTTTTAAAGTATAATTTTTTACTACCTATATCGCCTTAATTAAGGTCAAAATTGTCAAAAGTATAAATTGTGTGCGGGTGGCCATATAACGTAGTGTTGGAATCTGAATAATGGAACCAGCATGTTGTCAGAGACTATACTATAAACACACAGAGGAAAACATAACTATAGATAGGCAATCAGATCTTTGATGCTTGAGACAGTTACTGTTTAAGGTGACCTGATATTGAACACCAATTTTGCATTAGATAGAACTGAACTCTATGACGTTTCATTATTGTTTTAAAATAGCGCACTCTGAGCCGTGATTGTTACAACAACCGAAATGTTGATCGCTCTCGAAAACTGAAATATTAATCAATTACTCGACTTCTAGTTGAGATAAAAATATTGTCTTTTCAAAATCACCAGATATCATTCAAATAAAATAAAGAAAAATCCATCTCATTCCCAAAATCGATACTTGTGAGAAAATTAAGAGAAATCTTAAATAGAGGGTTACAAAAGATTTCATTTACAATATAGTTAGGCCTGCTAGTATTGACTGTAGGCCTACCATGAGTTTTGCTTACTATACACGTTAGCGTCTGCGTAAAATTTTTTGTATGAGAAATGCTGGTTCCTGTAGTAAGCCGCTAGGGGCGCTGCACAATTTCTCATATAAATATTTTACGCAGACGTTAACGTGTATAGTAAACAAAACTCATGGCAGGCCTATTGGTTGTAGTAAACGTAAGTATGCAGAGAGCTGTTGAATTTCACATGATTAAATAAATGATATCAAAAACTGTTAATGTAAAAATAAGTAAACTAACTGGAATTGCTAAGACCAGCTGTAATGAATATTACTAATAAATATATAATGTCTTATGTCTATGATCTATGTCTAAAGATATAACGCGCGTAAAAATATTCGCCAGAGAGTTCGTATTCTCGAAAACGAGCCAAAATATAAATTTTAAGAGCCCAAAGAAAACAGGAGTCAAAATCATTTTAGACTATGTGCAGTAAATTGAAACCGGCAGCAAGTGGGCCTTAAGAATTCTAATATTATACAAGATTTTCAGAAAATTAGATATAATACAGAACTGAAAAGAAATATGTATATTTCTAAAATATGAGAAATCTTTTGACTATCTTAAAAATATAATTAGAAACATCCTCATGAAAAAATATCTTAAAGAAACCTTTGAAAATTTTGTTTATCACGTTGTATATCAGTAATGTGGAATGTGGATCGGTACCATTACAATTTTTATGCCATATTTTGACCGCAAGATTTTTATAATATTGTGAAATATTAAAGAAGAAATAATTTTCAGTTAGATTATCGGTTACGTTGAATTTGATAAGTCTCATATACTGTTTATGTTACTCACTCGCGCTTGACTCTAGATAAGTTCGTCCTGGACGGTGATTCTCGCAAACATTTTCACACGCTTTGCTTCTCATACGCCTCTGCTTGTCGCCTCATAAATGCCGTGTGATGATAATTCTATTAACTATATTCTATTAACTCCTTAAATAAAAGTCACATAAAGCATATTATGAATACGTACAACAGGTTTATATTTTATATAAAGATATAATTGCTATATTTAGCCTTTTATTTTCTTTAAATATTACTTATTACAATAAAAATTAAATAAAAACACAATTTTCAATATATTTCGGCCTCTTCTATGAGGCCGTCATCAGTTGAATGAAGAGGCCGAAATATATTGAAAATTGTGTTTTTATTTAATTTTTATTGTAATAAGTAATATTTAAAGGTTTATATTTTAAAATTTTGATACGTTTCTTCATACAGAACTTGTAAAAATCACCCGCTTTCTACCTTCGCGAATTGTAGCATGTGGAGAATCGCCGTCCTGCACTCTCACTGCACGTTTTTCCAATGCCCTCTTCACCTTAAGGGTGCACTTCGATTGTCTGTAACACTATCTGCCATGGATTGTTTAGAAAGCATCCGATTTTTGCTAAAGAGCGGCGAAGATTTCTGCGCGCCGTATCTCTTTAGCTTTACAAGTCTTGTAGCAATGATACGTAGGTCTTGAAGTGTACGAAAACTTACTTTAGTTTTGGCTTCCCAGTCAAGGACTTGGTAAAAGCATTGGGATCCATAAAGTACATCGCCATTTGGTCGTCGGAGTTCTGTCCGATCACAATGGGCATAAACTGTGAACAAGGGTGTGCATTGTGGTGCGTTCCTGGGAGGTCGATTTTTGATCCGGTTAATTAAAGCTAATCAAGAGTCAAGACAGCAGAATTCTGTCACCAAAGCCAAAAATATTAAACAAATGATAAAAAGGAACGCACGCCAATCAAAAATTAGAGCTAGTGATAATCAAAATTGAGTAACTTTAGGCAAGCCCAGCTTTCAACCAGTTATAATTTTATTAGTTGCCTGAACAGGAAAACTGGAAGGAAGTTGGTTTATTTAAATGCTGGGGAATCACAAAGATACATTTTCCTAGCTAAGTAAATGTAGCTTTAGGCAACTTGAACTTCATAATTATCAAGTCATAGTTTTTATCATGCTAAACATATAGGTAGATACAGCTGAAAGAGCCAACCCGATTGGTTGCGTCTTTCAGCTGCTAGGAATGCCAATGATGCATTTTATTTGTTTTAAAAGTAAAAGTAACTTTATGCTACGTAAAAGGACCTGACTGTAGAATTAACTCTTCTAAACACATTAAAAAGATAATATCTTTGTCAAATACTCCGTCAAACTAAGACTAATAATAATCATACTAAGATTGGGATTCGAAGGTGTGGTACGAGTAGAGTGGATTATGTGTAAGTTCTAGTACCAAGTATTATAACCAACTTCGATAAGCTACAAATGCTTACCATCCCGGCAACCGTCTTCAGGTCATAACTGGCTTGGTTGATGGTCAGCACGCGCCCGGCGCAGTTCTCCGGACATGATGCTTGGATCCTAGACAGTATTCAAGAAAAGTCTATAAGTAATGAGTTTTATGAACATGAAAATTGCCTGAAAAAATGTGGCGTCTAAACAACAATTTCTCGCAAACTCATTATCAATAACTCTACTAAGATTCTACTACGTGTTGAACAGTGCCAGCCCGGTGAACTGACCTTGCAACGTGAAGACCCTAAAGACTAACCTGAGAGATTTATGAGGAAGTGGAGACATGAGTGCAGTGCCGTACTGCTCGACCGGGGCGACGCCTTCTCCTTGGATGGCCATCTCAATGGGGCATGGCAGTGTGTTGAACAGTGCCAACCCGGTGAACTTACGGCCAGGGGCTTGCAACGTTGAGCGCTAAAATGAAATGAAATTAAATATTAATATTTGACGTGGGCTATAAATTATTTTGATACACGAGTACAAAACCGGTTTTAGAACTAACTAGTTTTTTGGAAATTTTTCAGTGCAGAAGAGAGCTGGTACATAACTTTTGTAGATATTTTTTTATGACAACCTAGAACCACTTTGATCTAAGCCAAACTAGTTTGCCGGTAACATATATTTACTTTAGGCCGACTTTCACAAAGCAACTTATAACTTAGGTTAACTTACTTTGTAATGCTCTGTGCTTGTCACATCAATTTATAGAAATAATTTAAAATTATAAATTTAATCTAGGTTATATGACTTTGCGCTATTTTTCGTACTTGTATTCAATCTGCAGCAATCTGTTCTAAGTACATAAATGTCCTAAAAGCAAAAATGACCCAAAAGCAGAATGCCCTAAAAGCAAAATAGCCTTAAAGCAGAACGTCCCAAAAACCCAAAATATTCTTAAGACAAAACGTTATACCTATTAGCACAACGTCTCATACTAGGCTGCAAAGCGGCAGCTAGGACAATTTAATCAACATCAATATATATTACCTCAATTCCGATCTGAAGTATCCCGGCGCAAACAAAGGCCAGGGCGGCAAGGATCCCGCCTACGAACATCTTGTGTAGCGGCGGCAGGTCAGGGATGACTGGCCAGAGACCGCCAGGGCAGATCGGAATCATCACTAAAACCATTGCTGGATTCATCACCTAGGAGAAGCGGTACGTACGTACGGTAAGCGGTAGCGGTATACAGGCCAGTGTTTAACGGTCAAGGCCACTTTATACTGTGGTTTTGGCTCAGGGTTTTGGTACTTTTTGTTACCTTGCACCCGTAAAGGTTTTATAAAATGACAAATTTCAGGAGTGTTGCTTATACTTTATTACTACTAATCTCTTACTATTCAGGAGCCTGCAATTATAGAATCATCAATTTATGTGCTTATACCACATTTTATAAAAAATGCTACAGAGATATCTGCTATTAAAAGGAAATAAGAAGAAAAAAAGTGTCAAATTTGGAAAAGTGGTGGAACAGCACCGATTTGAAAAATTCTTTCTTTTACTTGTTCTGTAGACCCCCAAGAACATTCATCCACATTAACCTTTACATTACCTCCGAGAATGAGAAAATAAAGGGGGTCTGACCACCCAAAAAGTAGCTGTCATAAAAATGAAAAAACTATTTAAAAGTTCCTTCTTTCACTTGTTCCCTCGATCCACGGGAACATTCGTTAGCATTGATCCCTGCATTAATTTCGAAAATGAGAAAATAAGGGACTTCAAATCCCCTCAAAGTGTCCCAAAAAGTCGCTGTCGTAAAAAAAAAATTGTTACTTAGCAAATGGATTCTAAGGTTTTTTTGGTCGCTGATCACGAATCTGAGGTCCTAATTTTGGGTTGTCATACCTCTTTCTCATGTTCGGAGGTAATGCAAAGTGTAATATGGATGAATGTTCCTGCGGTTCTACAGAACAAGGGAAAGACTTTTTTTTTAAACCGTTCTGTCCCACCCTTTTTCCACATTTTTCGACTTATATATTGGATTATATGGCAGAGGATGTGAGATATATGTACGGTCTGTTGACTGAGTGACGTATTATCCTTCGATCTATGACTTTGGTTATTAAATTAATAAACTATGTTTATAATATACTTTATATTCAGCTAGGATTATGTAGTTGACTAGTAAAATAATAATGTTTCATATTAACGATTAAGACGTATGAGAATGCGGTTGATCTCCTACGAATAGAGTATTCGGTATTATTCGTAGGGGATACCTCGCAAAAAAGTCCACTGTACGAGTATTTACTTCAATGCTCCCTGACCCAAAATAACCACATTATTGTTATCTTGCATAGTACAGCTATTTATCCCAAATAAATTTTCAGACCTTTACCAAACTAAATATTATATCAAAATTCAAAGCGTATTTTTAATGAGTGAAAAATTACTAATTTTCTAGTCCTAAAATCTTAATACGATGGCATGATTGCTGACAATGTTTTTAATATGAAATAGATGAACAAAAACATGCTATCCATATGCCGTAAAAATATGTTGATTCAATTTCTAATATCGTACATAGTCAGGGACATAAAAGGACTTTCCGAATACGTCGAATTAATATAAATCAGCAAAAATATGATTGAACATCAAACTGTTTGGGAATTTGGTTTATTTGGGTACAACCTTTTACTGAAACCTTAAAAGGCTGATTCTAAGTAAATACGTACAAATTTGATTAATTCGCAGAATAAGCTTTTCAAATTATGAATAAACGTGTATATAGCACGTTATGTAATAATCGTCGGTGAAAAGCGGGTGTAACAAGTGTGGACTGTAACTTGCATTTCACAGTTCACACTTGGGAACGCCTCCGTTACTTCCTCTGAGGATTCATTTCGTGACTATATGTTTATGTGTGTTTAAAGCAATATTACTAGAATAAATTATACACAAATTCTTGTACTTTTATTCCACATATATTTATTTTTACTCTTACTTAGGCTACCGGTTTCGTATTACACATCATCGGGCCAACAAATTATTAATTTATTATCTATTTAACACGGCAGAAAGAAAACAAAAGTCTTCGTGTTAAATAGATAATAAATTAATAATTTGTTACTAACAACACGGCAGAAAGAAAACAAAAGTTGTCGCGTTTTCGAAACCGGCAATAAAAGTACAAGAATTTGTGTATAATTTATTCAAGATGATATTCCACCACGAACCATCAATCGAATCCATGCAATATTACTAATTAGGGCATTGAAACTTCAAATGAATTTTATTTTCATATGAAAATTCAGAAAGGCATCCATAGTAGCATGTGTGCCCTCAAAGCATAAAGGGGCTTTCTAATGTAATAATACCTCATTTGTGCAGGTTGAATGAGCCAAGGGCCACATGACTCCATAAGATATGGTATCAAACACTGACGATATACAGATTGGATATGGAGAGCCCACGCACACGGTAGAACTTTGGTAAAATTTTAGGAAATCTTATTGGTATTCCCAACGTTTTAAAATATTTGGCACATTGTTTTTCCATAACATAGACAATATTTGTATGTTATTTCAATTGGATTTGTTAGAATGAAAGTGTAGTAACTAAGCCTCATCAAATTAAAGCTATGAAATACATACAAGGACTGCTCACTGAAGTTCCATTCCTTTTTAGGGTTCCGTATCTCAAGAGAAAAAAACGGAGCCCTTAAGGATCACTTTGTTGTCCGTCTGTCTGTCCGTCCATCCGTCCGTCTGTCTGTCCGTCAAGACCCTTTCATCGAGTTGAAATTAAAACCATATACTCGGGTCTACAGTCCCTAAATCAAATTTCTAAGTTAACGTAAAAAAATACGACCGTTTATGTCGCAAAAAACGCATATTTTGACCCTCTCAAGGGAATAAAAATTTATAGCGTTTTTCCGTTGACCTAGAACTATGAAATTTGGCAATCAATACCGTCTTACAAGTATAGGGAGAAATCTGAAAACTATACATTTGTAATTAAATCATAAAAATATAGTCTTTAACGGGACCCTCGGTGGATGAGTCTGACTCGCACTTGTCCGGTTTTTTTTAAATCAGTACATATGTTTACAAAATACCTTTTTAAAACACCCGAAATCTGCCTTAGCAATTTTTTTGCACGTCCAGGTAATAGAGAATATGCATGTCGTTTAAATAAGTAATATATTGCGTTTTTTGTATTCTATCTACTTAGTATCATTTAATGATGACCATGGGAAACTATATTATTTTATAGTTTAGTAATAATTTCCATTTAAAAAATACAACATTTTGATGATACTGCCTTTTGTGACAAAGTGAGTACATTTCATCATACAATATCAAAATTAATAAATGTAAAATAAAACCCTCAAATATTTTGTAATAGGTTGTTTTGATCAAAAATAACGAAAATACCGGCCACTCGCCTATACTCTCCATACTTCGCAAGCAAGAGCAGTATCTGGTGACGTCTTCTTGATGCGCGCTAAAATGGCAGCCGTTTGAATTGTAGAAGATTATTAAGAAACTTATTTTGGTTTTATAACTATGAAATATGGATAATTTTGTTGTAAATTCTTATTCATAGCCCTAAATTGATCATATATTAACGATTAGTGCATTGAAAAATTTACATACTTTTATCAGTGATGTGAATTATGACTCGCGATGATAGTCGCCATTTTCTGATGAATAAGGGCAGCTCGTGATATGACACTTGTGTGAAAGTCGATTATGATGTGCTGACATAATATAAATAGTAATGTAATATGAAGTAGATTTTCACCACGAATTTTAAATAACTTGTAAACTCGCGCTTGCCCGATTCGCGTTTGACCGATTTGGCTCATGTTTGAACTTTCTTTTCTTTTACAGGAACGCCAGCGAAATTCTTTTTGCCTTATTTACTCGCCTGCCATTTCGATCAATGATACTCGAGTTATCGTCGAACAAACATTCATACATACGTACAAACGCCGGATTGTTCAAGTAGACACGGAGAACTTCACTCGCTTCTTTCAATGTGCATACAAAAAAGACTGTAAAAAAAAGTGTGCGAAAAAAGTCCCCGCCCCAAAAAATCACAAAAGAAATGTAGCAGATATTCGTCAATAAAATTATTAATCTACTCGTAAATTTTAAATGGAACTATATCCGCAAATAAAAAGAAAACCGGCCAAGTGCGTGTCGGGTCACGCGCAATGTAGGGTTCCGTAGTTGCCAGGTACATAATAAGTTGGTCTACTAATACAGACCGCGCCAAACTTCTGGTCCTACATTATAGGGGGCCAAAAGTTTGGCGCGACCTGTACTCGTAAACCTGTAAAGCCTACTTAGCTGTGATAGTTTTCCTTTTAAATTCATTATATATACTACTTCTGTGAATTTTTTCACATTTCTATAAACAACCGTTTAGCCGGCAGGAGGGGGGGGGGACGCTCCACTCTTCACTTTAAACCTCAATATTTCACCAACGGATCCCTAAATCGAAAAATGGTTTTCACACACCTACAATGTTTTTTAACGGCCTATCCAACGATACCCCACACTATGGGATTGACGAGAAAAAAAAATTTAACATCAAACTGTTTGGGAAAAGATTTTATTTTACCCTTTTGTCGGCGTGATTAATATTAATATCCATACCAAATCACAGCTTTCTAGTACTAATAGTCTCTGCGCTAAGCTGCGGACAGACGGACAGACGGACATGGCGAAACTATAAGGTTCCTTGTCGGACTACGGAACCCTAAAAATGGAGTTGTGCTCACGATATTTCAAGGATAATAGAGAAAACTAAGTCTTTCTTACTACCACGGCTGTCTGTATGTTAAGTACGCTCAGTACAATGTATGGGTCCAGTAAATTCAAGCAGTGCATTATCATCCTGTAGGTCAGGTATTCAGATATTCAGACCTGGAGCTGATCGGGCATCAGCGTCATCCCAAACACTTCACTCCGAAGTCGCGATGCTTGGAAGGTCCATCGGGAACCCTAAGAATAAAAGGGTGGAAATTATAGAAACTATCCCTATTGTAGCACCCCTAATTTAACGGGTCTAAGCATGTGCTCTTATGAAACATTCCTTCGATTTTGACGTAATTCTGACCACAAATAGATCGTCCAACTCTTGAAGACAACTATCGAAATCCTTATTGCAACGTCTTGAGACTTATAACGGCTTGATTTTCGTGTCATCGTGAGATAAACAACCTATACTGAGTTGTAAAGTCTAGATAAATGTCTGTCTGAATGTACGTTTGCTTGAAACTATAGAACAACTAAACGGATTTTGATGCAGTTTTCACTGTTACCTAGAAGTTTTCTTAAGGAAGGTTTTACCCAAAGGAGCAGTAATCATTTCAGTAAAGCAAATTAGAATTAGGTAAAAAGGACCGAAGACTGAATTTCTCATTTCACTGACCCTCCCGCGAACAATAGCTAATGAAAATTTAATAACACTTTTCCTTACGAAGTTTGTTACATTTTCTTGAATATTACATTACAACAGCGGAAATTGTTCTAGTGCGGTAACAAATCTTTTCAATAATAGCTTCTGTCACAGTTGCGAACGTGTACAATATTATTTGGTAGCGTGATTTATTTTCAAGTTATTTCGTTCCACGAAAATGGAAAACTATTTGGACGCTAAAAGTAAATAATACCTATCGGGCGCACTGGGGCGGTCCTTAATAGGGGTGTTGATAAGTTTCGACAAGTGCGCCCCTCAGATACGTTCGAAATAATTAAATAAAAATGTGTGCGAAACCCCAGCGCTGTAGTCCAAGGAGAAGACGTGCCTGTGAGCTCGTTTTGTTTCCCATTTGAATAACATGGGATTTTTAGATTCATAAAATCATATTTTTTTTTCAGTTGTCCCCAAGCATGCAAAAATTTTTTTATTACATAAATTTATTGTTTATGTGTATAACAACTCGCACATTTTTTTTCAAAACATCACATGTATATTTTCTTACATGTACAATTATTATTTTTACGAATTTATGACGTAAATAAGACTGCTAAATAAGACTGGGGGGGTGAGGTAAGGGTTAGGATAACGCCATGTAAAAAAATTTACACGTGGATCTACCAAGTAAGAATATATTTATAAGAATAATTTTTTTTTTCAATGCACTTCCAAAAAATAATGACTAAATTAGTCTGAAAATTCCATGTTATGTAAATGAGAAACAAAACGAGCTTACAGGCACGTCTTTTCCTTGGACTACAGCGCTGGGGTATCGCACACATTTTTATTTAATTATTTCGAACGTATCTGAGGGGCGCACTTGTCGAAATTCGTCAACACCGCTAATACGGACCACCATAGGGCGCACACATACAAACAAGAAACTGCCCCACCTGTTGATCGAATAGCGACCAGAATATCGGTACGGGCAGGTACAGGTATAAGATGGAGAAGACGACCTTCATATCGGAGACCAGCTTGCATCCATACTTTTCGTTTGAATAATCCAACCAATGCTCCTTACGGGGGCCGTCCCTCTTCTCGTTGTGACCCAGGTGCCTTCTGAACGCGTACTGTAAAACATTTTAGAAAATTTTAAGCTGTATCAGCTGCGCGCTATAACTTTTTCTATTGTGTTTTCTTCTACACATTAAGAGCCTTTTCACGTTTTAATGCGAGTAATCTAAACATTTTTTGTATTGACAGTTAATTAATCAGATTAACAAAATACTCAATTTTTGGGGTTCCGTTCCCAAAGGGTGCCAAACGAGACCCTACTACTAAGCCTCCGCTGTCTGTTTGTCTGTCCGTCTGTCACAGGGGTCTACAGCTTCAGCCGTAATAGGCAGCCAGTTAAAATTTTCACAGAATACATAGTACTATGGCCTCTATCACGACAAATAATAAAAATTTCAATCCAAGGGGTCCCCATACAATAAAACTTAAAAAAATGTTTTTTTTGTTACAGCTATATCTTAAAGGCGGTGATACATACAAGTTTCAAAAGTGGTCAATCAAGCGTACATACTATAAACTCTAAATTAAAACAACAAATGATAAAAATTAGGGTTCCGCACTTAGCTTTGTGCGCAAGTCCCACTCGCTCTTGGGCAAGTTATATTACTACATCGGTGGTCGCGGCCCGGCTTCCAATGTGCTGAAAGTACTACTTTTGTCAAGTGTGGGACAAAATAAGTGTTCCTGTGTGCGTCTCCAGGATGGTGATGAGCAGAGAACGCTGCTTCCAGCATCTGTCGCTTCCGAGTCACAACGCAATGATAAACAAAACTTGAAAATGTAACAAATACTTAGAATCGTATTTTTTATTTTATTACAATATAAGTGGTTCGGCAAGTAGTATCATGCAATTTGAATTGAATTCTTGGCCCAAAATCTTACCTCACTCACGGGTTCACATCAATCATAATATGATTCCTTTTATACCTATCGGTATAAATATATTTAGCAAAGTCTGCAAAAGCAGGTGATACAGGACTTTGCAGCGTTGTAAGAAGGAACATTTTGCGTAACCACGACGTTGTGAATTCTCACACATGTTATAAAAATATTGGGGAAACGTTTCGTCTGATCGATTGATATGCTAATAGAAAAGGGAACTAAGGCCGACCTAGAAATCCAGTGGAGTGAAAAAGCGACCTGCCTGATGAGAGCGATAAAATACAGGAACGCCAGCGAAATTTTCACACGCCTACAGAACTAACGTGTATAATAGATCCAATCATCCGATTCCGAAGCACGATTTTGCCTGTTGTTTGTTAAACTATGGTTTTAAGCGATAATGAGAAGATTTTAGTGAAAATGGGAACACGGAATCCTTGTACGATCACTTAGTTGTCCGTCTGTCAAGAGTCTTTTTCACACGCCTACAGAGCTAACGTGTATAATAGATCCAATCATCCGATTCCGAAGCACGATTTTGCCTGTTGTTTGTTAAACTATGGTTTTAAGCGATAATGAGAAGATTTTAGTGAAAATGGGAACACGGAATCCTTGTACGAACACTTAGCTGTCCGTCTGTCAAGAGTCTTTTTCTCGGGCCCCGTTAAAGATATCAAGTTAAAACTAATAACTACAAAAATCTGCGGCCCCATGCTGTTGTAAGAAAATCAATCCGAAATAGTTACTGCGTTGAATTTCATACAAATGAGCTCACCATGAAAACCTATAGGGCACTTACCTACCGGGTCTGCGTTATAGAGCATTTCATCAAATATGTAATATGTCGTAGGTTCTCCTGTCTGCCAAGAATAAGACGCCCCAACGATTGGATCAATTAAATTACTAAATCCTATTTCTTAGTCATTTGATTGGATGGAGGGATATGGATTGCAATGCTACCAACATTGCGGCAAAGAAACTATTTGGTGAATTGTACTCTGTAACGCTCTATTTATTCGAAACTAAATTCAATTCACAGGGGTGAACAAACCAAATGTAATAAAAATATAATATCCCTATACAAAGTGACATTTATTTTCACTGCCAAATTCACACTGAAGGCTTGGTAAGTTATCAGTATCACCGATCAATATTATTTTCGCGTAATTTTAAAAATAAGTTTTATCCTTTTCAAAGTATCGACTCGGGCTGTGCTTGCGTTTGTACAAGCAGGAGAAAAATAATTTACGAATAACCCAAAAAGGGCAATCTAGCCTTGATGCCGACCACTTACCGTGTCTTCCGTATGAATTTGGCTGCATAAATAAATGTCACCTTATATATATTTAAGTAATAACTTAGGTGGGACATCCCGCTAACATAGCCCTTTCAGACCCGTGTAATACAATTATGTACGAGTTACTATACCTACTTTAGTAGTAAATATTTTATATATTTTTCAGGGGTTTAAAGCAACTTTAAGTAGTTGGAGGCTTTGTTCGTAGCTCATTAGTCTCATGGCGAAACGATTCCAAAAAGCGGCTCTTCTTGTTCCGACATGACGTCATTGCTTACTATACACTTTTACGTACTTATTGGGAGCGCGCATTGCACTTCATTCCAGGTCTCATTAACGCATCATGGTAAATAACAACAATGCACATGCTAAAGCAACTTCAAGGCTACAAAAAACAATGCCCTAAAATTTGGCACCGTCTACTTACGGAACCCTACTTTTTATTATTTTTTGTTTTACTTTAGAGTATATCCTACAATCTGACTAAATTTAAAACTTGTATGTATTTCGAAATAATTATATAGAACATCCTCGAATAAGGATATCATCCTACTAATGAATTAGAATGTTCAAAGGGTACAAAACTATCAGTCTTTACGTAAGAGCCAAACGTTTAAATAATGCAACTTTTTCGAGGTTTCTTGTGTGTGGGGAGTGGGGGACTACCCTTTGTTTTCGTGATAGAGGCCATAGTAACGCCTATTCTGTGAAAATTTCAACTTTCTACCTATTACAGTTGAAGCTAAACCCCTGTGACAGACAAACAGACAGGCGGACAGCGGGTACAGAACCATAAAAAAAGATAAATGAACCACTAATTTTAATTTATTCCTGATCCCTTTTAGTAGAAAGTCTTATTTCGTGTCCTAAAATAGAAAAAATAAATGAAAAATCATGAGATATATAGCGCATTCCATAACTTTGGATACTTTCTTAATTGAATGCACATTTTATTGCAGAAGCGAACTGCTATGGAATTTCAACCGCCTCAGGTTCCTTTCAAGGCCTATTGTTATGAACCTGATCGCGGACAAAACAACTGGGATGATTTTCGTAGTAATAAGGTAACTTCGTGCATAAGGTCGACATACTTCCTCCTCCCACGGGTTTGGTGGAGGATTGTGATATAGCAAACACATCTGAGACTGCGGCCGGTCCATCAACACGATGTCAGGTTTATCCGCGAGAATCGTTCTATCCGTGATAACGGATATCCTAATAGATTTTATTTAAACCATTATTATTTGAGTCACCAAAGCACAAATATTAACTTAAATCTTTGGTTCGCCCAAATACAAGATATATAAGTTACCCTCGAGATAGTCAAATATATAAAGTTAGAGATGTGATGCGAACTTAAAGTCTTTGACTCACCCAAGCACAAGATACAAACTTCAAGGTAACATTGTCCCGCGGCTGCTTAATCCTGTACCAAGGTTTCCCACTGACGAATATCACTGCAGAAAAAAAATATTGCTAAGTTACTCGTAGGTTTTGTCACGATTCCGTCTTAGATGTCTAAGACTGTACTGTACCAATCTACGACAATGCATCGAGAAGTATTACCTAGATAATCCAAGTTCGGCTGTAAGCCTCACGACCCCATCCCTTATATTGTTGGTTTTTTACCAAAGATCATGAAAAACATGAGACTTTCACTACTTTATAGAGCAGGTCGTACCTCTCACCTACAGGCTATATTTTCGAGTTTCAGCTATTATCTGGGAGTAAATTGGCGGTTTGACGGCAATTTTTTTTTTTAACATTACACTATATAATATAAATAAATATAATATATATAAATATAATATATATAAATACCTATACATAATATTTTTTTTTATTGTCATCTACATAAGGCTAATAAATAAATAATAATAAATTGCCAGTTTCCGGGCCTTAAAACAGACCGGTGATGGGCAGCGGCGTCACTGGTGCGAGGGTTCCGGCACCGCGCTCACCAAGCCGCCTGCCCAGCGTGTGTGAGTATGGGCATTTCTTTTAGGAGGACCGCCAACTGGCGAAATCTTGGAAAGGCCCAAGTCCAGCAGTGGACGAAACAGGCTGATGGATGGATGGATCTGGGATCAGTTGATCTGGGAGTAAACTGATACAAACCCTTTGTAATAGCTGCCGCTTTGGGTCACGTGATCATCAAACTGACACTGGCTGAGTTTATATAGGGCGGGTGTTTTGTTAATTCTTACCACGAAGATTATGTTGAGTCCTCAATACAACTACAATTCCACAAAATTAGGCATTTCAATAGGGACGACCCAAATACGGAAGTCAGCTTAATTTGATTTTCCACAACTAACACGATGAAAACTTCACTTGTAAAAACATACAAACTTCCCTTGGCGACGAACAAGGAGACGCGGGGCGTCAAGCAGCGCGGTGCGTGAAGCGCGCCGCCGGAAACAAAAACATACACCGATGTATGGAGCGTTCAAGAAGAAGCGTTTTTGCACGCGTTTGTTTGAGTTGTAGCGTCGCATGCGACGGGGGACGCCGCGTAGGACGCGACGGATGAAGCAACAGGCGAGGCCGCGATTGACGCGGCGGGTGAAGTAACGAGTGACGCAACGGGAGACGCGGCGGATGAAGCGACGGGCGACGCCGCGATAGACGCAGCGGGTGAAGTAACGAGTTCTGATCTAGCGGTGAATAAGATACTTTTTAAGTAATAACTATCTTCAAGCAATAGGTATGTCGATAAAGTCGCCCATGATAAATACACACGTTTGTCCGTTGTTACTATTCGAACACGACTGGTAGAATGCAAAAAATAAGAAAGCTGCGGTAGCCGCAGCGGGCGCCGCAGTGAACGACGCCGATTGCGCCGCTACGGAATTCGCAGCGGATGCAGCGGCGTAAACCGCTATTCCGTATGCCCCGCTCGTTCTTAAACAAAACTACTAGTTACCATATGTTTGTTTTTACGCGTCAACTGCGGCGGGCAGCGCGAAGCGGGCTGCGTGGCTTCAAGCGTTTTCTCCATAAACGGAGAAAATGCTTGAAGCCACGCAGCCCGCTTCGCGCACCGTGCCGCCTGACGCGACGCCTCTCCTTGAACGTACCCTTATACCGTTTCTAACATAAAAAGCTTGTATTACCGATAGAAACCAGCACCAGCAGAGCCGGAAACCCGAAGCCAAGGGCATAGCAGGTATCGTCACCGAAGCACATAACACTTCTGCGCAAAAATTCATTTATTAAATTTAAATTCATTACATTTTAATAGGAACATTTTCTGACCTATGTAAGTTATTTAGGATTTAATCATTGACGTCTCATAAACAACAAGACTCACAATCTCAATCAAAAAGAGTCCGCGATGCATTTTGTCACCACTATGGCGTGACAAATTCAAATGACGATTGCGTACAACTGACATTGCATCTTATGTTAACGATTTATCGTCTTAATTTGGTTGAAGCATTTTTGCTATTAAGCACATTGCACGTTCGGACGTTTTCTGATGAACTTTTCTTAGAGACTGTGTGTCTAGTTGTTTATGAGAAGTCAATGGATTTAATCTATAAAATGGATCCAAGCCACTATCTGGACCGCGGTGTATTGTTTTAGTGATATTGACAATCAGATGGTTAATATAACAAAATTATAGGCCGAGAAGTCGGAGGGTAATTCCATCTGGGGCAAAAGATACAACGGCTACTTTGATAATACAAGTACATGTCCATAAGCTTCATGAGTTGTGCAGTGCAATAAGTGCAATACCTGCGCAGTGCCGGCGTGATGATCATCCCGATGAACCCGCCAAGGTTCACCATGCAGTAGAACGTGGAGAAGAATCGCTGCAGCCGTGCGTTCTCCGCTGGGAGACGAAACTGAAACGAAACAATACATATTTTGGCCTACCGGGATTGGTTTTAGGGATACCTACGCCAGTAAGCAAAATAGATTGTGTATGTGTATCTAATCTATCTTTTAATCAAATACAGTATTTTTCACTCGGAACGACTGTGGAGTAATAGCCGTAATTAATATATGTATACGGGGTGACTTTTAACCTAACCCCAATAACTTAATATATTTTAGAAGAATAAATACTGGTTTCATAGTTAATATTTATCCATAATTAAATTAATTAATTTTTAATGTTTGATCTGAGCCACTTAAATATTGACGTAAAATCCAAAGAAATCATTGTCACCAAAAGACATACGATATTAGATAGCGTGAAATGATATTTATTATTGATCCTACTATTTTGTACTTGTTCCGTATGGGAGTGGCTAGGATAACCATAAGTTATGTTGCCAAAAAACATTTTTCATAATATCTAGCTTCTAATTTAATTGTTTTTACATTTAAAATGGGTTCTACTAAGTAACGTTTCTTAATAATCTATAAAATTACTAGGGAATGGTCACCCATCTTTTTGAAGGTTAACAGTTACAAAAAATATTTATGAAGACTTTTTTTTTCTTTTTCTAGACTATCCACTCTGCAATACGACAATTACCGTTTATTAATGAATATTTAAGAATTAATGTACATTTCTTAAATTTTAAAGCCTACCTTTTAAAATGGTTTCTCTACCAATATTGTGCAATATCAAAATTAAGTTGTCACCTGGTCCCCGCCGAAGGCCGCGACGCATGGCTTGATGCCCCCCGTGCCAGTAGCTATGAGAATAAGCCCAATCATCGAAGTTGTCCTGCAAGAATAATAACATTGTCCCCGTATATCGTGATGTACGGTCGGGGCCGCAGGCAAAAGGCTAGTATTATGTATGTTTCTTCATAATAAAATACAAATATTCTAGTTTCTATGTTATACAAACAAAAACCTTTACTTTTGCCAAAAGCCCGGTTTATATCTATAAATATAAGTTGAAATTTCAATACCATTCGGCCAAACTTTTATGGGTGGTTTAGTACATGACAGAGACTATAATTGCGAAGTTTCAGACTTTTTTTGACTTTCACTAACTGTAAGAGAGCACAAATAAGATTCAGATGGATATATCACCACCCTGTAATTAAATCAGCCTCTTATATATTGTATGTGTATATGAACGAATACGCAAAACGTAAAAAATACATGACGGATTTCGACGAGATTTTCACTTTTTTACAGTTTAGTGTCACAGGAATATTAAAATTGAATATTCACGATAACCAAGACCCAAAATTATCGCTATCTCGGACTGCAGTTTAACTAAAACACTTATTGGGCAAGGGTACTTTATGTTTATTAAGCCATTAAATCGACGGTCAGGTTTTTTTATCATGAAACTAAGAAGAATTTGTTCACTTGAATTCTCCATATTATTACGTGTAGAGTTAATAACGTCGTAAACTGACCACATATTATTATTATTACTACACTCAAAGAAATTTCCTGACTTTTCTTCTGATTTTATCCTTGTGACTGCGTTTCCTACCAAAAAACAACATTTTCCCTCCAACCTTTAACAACCAATTCGGACAACTGCAGTTTTTCTGCAATAATATAGGAGGATTTCTCGGATTTTCAACTAAAACAGACGAAAATTACCCAAGATAATTTATTAGAATGATCGCACAAAGACGGAATAATCTTCTACATTAATATTCCCTCCAAAAATTCCCCACCAATTCAGAAAACTGCAATTTTCCTGTCGGAATTCAGAAGGATTTCTTGGATTTTCAACTAAAACAGACGAAAATTTGCGAAGAAAATGTATTAAAATGATTGCATGAGGATGGGACAATCTTCTACATTATTCCCTTTAAAAATTACCCACCAAAATCCATCCTAATTGAGTGGGATTTTGCTTCTGAATCAAAAGGAATTAATTATTATTGGTCTTCTATTTTTGGAAGATTCGACACAGCTAGATTTATATATAATGTAGATATTGATGCCTATGTGTGATATGTACATACATATGTATGTAGTGCTTACGCACATAGTACACACATATTTTTTACATAGTAACTAAATATACTAAACTTACGTAGGAGGCAGCATTAGTGGAGGAATCGCAGCGCAACAAGTCAATACCGTACCGAAGAAATATATAACAGAGAAGTACAATATGACCCTGGAAAACACAGAAACAAAAACGTGTAAGTACTTAAATTTTGTAAAAAGACGAGCCCTCGTATGATCATGACAAACCTACATAACTTCTCTTTATTTACATCGTAAATTGGTAACTATCTCTATATTTCCACGCACAAAAATTGCAATCTCAGTCTGGCTGGATGAACTTGAGGATAGGGTTACCAGATGCAGTAACGTGAGTTCCTGATAAAATTCTGATAAATCAATAAAAATTCCAAACATTTTCGTTACAAACACCATGTAACTGAAAAAAAAACAATTTTAAACATAACACTTTAAATTCATTCTTCTTTTTTTAACCGGAAAAATTCAAATTTTTGCTAATTTCCTGACAGAGGTCCAAAATTCCTAACATGTCAGGAAAATTCCTGTAGTCTTGGTACTCTACTTGAGGACTACTTGAAATTAATAGGATAAAGTAATCGTTATATCCTCGCTCTTTACAAAATAAATATTGTAATTACGACTTGGCACTCTCAAAGAGTGATTTTAGATACCGAAAGTCATGGTCAAGCTGGTCAACTGTTAACTAATATCTTTACATGACAATAATGTTAGACACCACTCCATATACTTGCCCAGATTTACACATTTTCTCTACAAATTATACAATCCACACTTCCAGTATAATAAAACGTTATTTGGTATTTTTCCTACATTTGTTGTTAGTATACTTACAGAATATGGCAGTATGGGGAAAATCTCAAGTAAATAGGTATAATAAATACAATTTAATATAGACATTTCACATATTTTTCATGACAAAAAGAAGACATTCATGACTTATTTTTACAATAGTAGTAATAATAAAGTAGTAAAACAGTCGTATCTGCACATTAAATATCGTTTCAGTCTTTTAAATAATTTGGGTTATTTGTATTTTACTCAAGCCAAAACTACCATTTTTATAATGTTTGTGTGTCTGTATGTCTTTATGTCTGTCTGTCTTTCTGTCTGTCTGTATATATGTTCCGTTTTAACTCGAGACCCTGGTCAAAATAGGCCATAAGGGGTGTTGATGAACGGGGCAGAAATAAAATAAACGTGAGCGGAGCAGCGGGTGAAAGGCTAGTATATAAATATAAATATTCCCTGGCCCTCACTTGTATCGTCCGAAGAAGTTATCAGCAAGTATGGCGCCGACCAGCGGCATGGTGTAGCACATCATGATGAAGATGTGGTAGACCACAGTTGCCGAGTTCTCGTGCAGGCACAGAACGTTCCTCAGGTACAGGGACAGGATCGCTGAGAAAATGTGAAAAATATGTTAGGTTCTTTTTTAGGGTTCCGTAGCCTCCGCTGTCTGTCTGTCCGTCCGTCTGTCACAGGGACTACAGTCAGCCGTAATAGGAGGCATTTGAATTTTTCAGAGAATACATTATTATTAATATTGCTTCTATCATGATAAATAATAAAAATTTCTTGTATGGGTACCCCCTTTGATTTTCAATTTTTGTTTTTTTGGTTATTTGTCATTGTAGAGGCCAGTATTATGTGAAATTTGCAATTGGGTATTCATAACGCCTGAAGCTGTAGACCCCTGTGACAGACAGACCGACAGACAAACAAACAGACAGACAAATGAGGCTGATGTAATGGATGGTGAGCCGTAGCGCCCTATTCCGGGCACACATAGACCAACAGCCTAACGTGCCTTCAGTGTTTTAGAACCCTTGAAATCGGACATTTCAAATCAATATCAATCATCAATATCAATATATCATCAATCAATATCAATATCAATACATGTAATAAAACAATAGAAACCACTGTGTCTGTACATTGAAGAAAAGTAATAGAAATAGAAAGGGGGTGACTAAAGAAGAGTAATGGAAAACAAATCAACGATTTTTTATATTCTTTTCTGTCTGTCTATCTTTCTGTCTGTCTATCTGTATGTCTGTTTGTTCACGCACATCTCTAAAACTATTGAACCGATTTTCATGTTGTTTCCACAGCTGTACTGAGCTTAATTTGGAATAGAATAAAGGCTTTATTTCATTAAAATCGGATCTCGGTAAAAAAAGTTAACGTCATTTAAAGATTTTTGGAATTTACTTTTCTACTGGTAGTAATTAAAAGTTATGTTACGGGATCTCCTCAACGGATACAGCAGACCCTTTGAGTTTGGGCTTATTTGATTAGTCTTTATTAGCACTTTGGTAAAACAAAACATGGTGATCAGGGTCTGATAATGGGACTGGAAGGTGGGTACGGGATCTCCTCAACGGACAACAGCAGACTCTTCGAGTTTGGGCTTATTTGATTGGTATTTATTAGCACTTTGGTAAAACATAGTGACGAAAGTCTACTGATGGGACTGGAAGGTGGACACGGGGTCTCCTCAACGGACAACAGGAGACCCTTCGAGTTCAGGAAACCCTTTGAGTTTTTTAGCACTTTGCTAAAATATGGTGAACAGAGTCTGATAATGGGACTGGAATGTGGGTACGGGATCTCCTCAACGGACAACAGCAGACCCTTCGAGTTTGGGCTTATTTGATTGGTATTTATTAGCACTTTGGTAAAAACATGGTGACCAGGGTCTGATGATGGGACTGGAAGGTGGGTACGGGATCTCCTCAACGGACAACAGCAGACTCTTCGAGTTTGGGCTTATTTGATTGGTATTTATTAGCACTTTGGTAAAACATGGTGACGAAAGTCTACTGATGGGACTGGAAGGTGGACACGGGGTCTCCTCAGCGGACAACAGGAGACCCTTCGAGTTCAGAAAACCCTTTGAGTTTTTTAGCACTTTGGTAAAATATGGTGAACAGAGTCTGATAATGGGACTGGAATGTGGGTACGGGATCTCCTCAACGGACAACAGCAGACCCTTCGAGTTTGGGCTTATTTGATTGGTATTTATTAGCACGTTGGTAAAAACATGGTGCCCGTTGCATATTGTCGTTCAAAGAATTATATTCTTTTGTTTTCCTTATTTCCACGAAAATTCATTCGACGCAGGTGGAGCCGCGGGCAAAAGCTAGTAAGAAATAAATTGCCGAAATCACAGACATATGAGGAAAAAAAATTAAAACTGAAAAACAAAAAAAAACGTGTTCGGTGTAACTTAAGTCCAAAAGCAATGTTTTAAGCACAAAATGTGAACAATTTATAAACCTATCAAGTAGCTATACAAAAAGCTAGCGACATATGAAAAATATCGAGATATTTTAGATTTTTAATTTTAGGGACAGTAAAAGCTTCCAACTTTGAGATTTTTTTTCTCCATAAATAGAAAGAACTGGCACGTGGGAGTTTTACTCTTGCACTGAAAACACATGTTTCTATCGATCGACCCACGACTTCACTTTGAAATGGCCGATTTTAAGGGTTCTTAAAACCCTGTGTAATGTGCACCGCAGGAATAGAAACCACGAACTCTGGGTAAGCAGGCGAGCCGTCTACCACTCGGCCAAAGAGGCGGTCTATTACATATTATTATTTTTGTTTAAAGTAAATTAAACTCCCAAGGACTTCCCTTTAAAATTTGTAGGCATACTGAGTGAGCACGAGAGTGAGTCGCTATCCCGACGACGACGCCTGGCTTCGTATCAAAGCTTGCGCCCTTAGAGCTTGTCCACATGCTGCGTTTTGCTCGCGCGAGAGCTCGCGCGTAAGCTTTCGCGCGAGTGCTTACGCATGTGTATCTGGACAAGGCCTTAGGCCCACGCCCAAAAAACTGACTCCAGCCTGAGCGCTAGTGAGGCGAGGCGAGTTGCGGACGCCACTACATTCTCTCGCTAAAGAACTAGCATAAGACCGGTCACCACTGCTGCGCGCCGCTCACACACAGTGTATAGATGCCTTTCTTATTTACATCAAAATAATATTCTAACTTACTTCGTAATCCACAGAAAGAGAACCTCTCGCAGAACTCGGTGGCAATTATACAAAATATGGACATGGGATTACTAGATGCAAGCATGATGCTTACAAATATGTAACTATTTTTAATAAAGTAAATAAATATAAATGTTTTTTTTTTGTAAAATTTCCGTATTTGTTGGTTATGTGATTTGATTGCATTAAAGTATAATCTCAATATCCTTTTGACACGGATGACATACCTCGAAAGAAGTCCCCTGTCAACCGAACCTGTCAATGTTGTTAATCTGTCAAATAATAAAATTACAGAGAGCAAGTACAAAAATAGTATCTTGATACTATATCTAATCTTGACTAATATATATCATAAAAAATTATACATAAATTAAAAAAAAATAGTACTGATGTGCCATTCCATCCCATATAAGTCGACTTTCATAATTAGCTGTAGGCCTACGCATAAGGGCAAAAATTAATGAACCACATCAATACCGCTGGGAAGAAAAGGTTGACCCGTTGGGCCACCACGGCTTGTCATGCCTCCGCAGCGCTGTACGTCTGTCACGTCACGCTAGTGATGGGTAATGGAAAAATTTCATTCGGAAAAGAAAATAAAAAAAAATATTTTTCCATTAGTTTTCAAATATATATCTATGACTGATGACGACTCCACTGAAGGAGTCGAAATATTTCGTTAATTTTTGTATTTTTTTAGTAACTGTGTTTTAAATATAATAAAAGTACAATAATTTAAGACCAATACTGGTAAAGTAAAAAATATATTTATTTACAAATATATATCTGATATTTTTCCTAGTGTTAAAATTAATTATGCTAAGAAAAAAAAGATAATCACACTGAAATATAATTAATATTTATTCTTTAACGATTACAAATACTTGTGCAATTGGAAATTATGAAGTGCCAGTGTAGGTATTTACTTTTGTTTAGGCTGAGGTTGAGGATGCAACACTGTGATTTCGTCCTCATTAACATGTTTTCCTTTGAAACCATCTACAAGTTAAGCAAGTTTCTCATGCACGGTGGTACATATTGCAAATCGTCCATAAGGAAACTAGCAAAATGATATTTGCTTCAATTCAGATAATATTATCTACATATTTAAGTATCTCGTGTAAACAATAAGTCTCATGGTAGATTTTCATCAGGCTAATGAATGATTCTTTAAATATTATCATTATTGAACAATAATAGGTTGATGATTCGTGAGTTTAAGTTATACTCATACCTTTTTTGTATAATTTTATATTCATAAACATGTAAAGCTTTTGGTAAGATGTGATTTTAATGATTCTTATAAAATTTTACAGTAAACAATATTTTTCCATTGTATGTCCATTTATTTATCTTTCCGAAAAATAAATTGAAAAATTTCCATGATTTCAAAAGTTTCGGAAAATTACCCATCAAAGACGTCCTTCGTCGCATCCTTGCCAGCGCCGGCGTTGCCGCTGTTGTAGACTCGCACGCGACGATGGCAACGCTCGACGCTCGAAGGTGACGCTCGTTCCCTAGCGGAACGACCGGTCGTTGGTATGGGATGCGAACTGCGTCGATACGTTGGCCTCATCCCATGTTCAAGCGACTGCCGCAGCTAAGGCTGCGACGCTGATGGCAGAGGTTAACAAGCGGCGCAAATATGCAAACCTCGGGGAAGGATGCATGTTATTGGCGTCGAAACCCTCGGGCCGTACGTAAATTCAAAAAGATGTGTCGCGCCTGGTTGATGCCTCGGATGACATGCAGGGGGCTGGGGCATACCTCAGCCAAAGACTTAGTCTCGCAATTCAACGAGGAAATGCCGCCAGCCTTCTTGGCATCTTGTCTGAGGCATCGATTTGAACAAAAAAAATACCTTTTTTAGAGTAGGTTTACTTTTAGATTTAATTGTTTTTCTGTTAGGTGGGTTTAAGTTCTTTAGTAGTGAATTTAGTATTTTAAAGTATTATTTATTGTATAGCGAATCGGTAAAGCTGTTCAATTCATTTTAATAAATAATAATTACTTACAAGAAGAAATGCGCTATACCAACGACCGCTATACATACACAGCCGTTCTTTCTACGCAGACAGCAGGCGTACGAGGGAGGTGTGCGGATGACGGGGGGACGATTTCCCGTCCTTCGTCTCAGCCCCCGACTGCATTCAACTCGCGCGCTATCTTGTAGAATAATAGCCCGGGAGGTAGCGTTGCATTTTAGGTAGTGTTTTTACGCCGATAGATTGCCATCTTTTTCAATAGATCTGGAATGACTAATTAGCATCAGCTCACGCACCGGGTGTGGGTGTGGGAGGTAGCGAAAGTGGTAAAAAAATGAAGTGATAGTACGCCGGCTGAAACTTTTCTCACAGATAGTTGACATCATACTGAGCTGATTAAAAAAACATGGCATTTGCCGTTTATTCAATGTTTGCCTCGTTTTCGGCTTGGGCGTTATTTTATGAACACCCCTTGTAGTCTATGTGTTGACCAGGGTAACTACGATGATAATAAAGAAAACCGCATCCAAATCCGTGGAGTGTTTTCCGTTTTCGGCTTGGGTGTAATTTTATTAACACCCCTTATAGCCTATGATAATAAAAAACGGCATCCAAATCCGTTCTCGAGTTATAAAAGCGTTTATTTAATATTTGCCCCGTTTTCATCTTAGGCGTTATTTTATGAACATCTTTTATAGTCTGTGTGTTGACCAGGGTAACTAAAATGATAATAAAGAAAACCGCATCCAAATCCGTTGAGTGGTTCTCGAGTTTTAAAAGCGTTTATTAAATCTTAGCCCCGTTTCCAGCTTGAGCGTTATTTATGAACATCCTTTATAGCCTATGTGTTGACCAGGGTAACTAAAATGATAATAAAGAAAACCGCATCCAAATCCGTTGAGTGGTTCTCGAGTTTTAAAAGCGTTTATTAAATCTTAGCCCCGTTTCCAGCTTGAGCGTTATTTATGAACATCCTTTATAGCCTATGTGTTGACCAGGGTAACTAAAATGATAATAAAGAAAACCGCATCCAAATCCGTTGAGTGGTTCTCGAGTTTTAAAAGCGTTTATTAAATCTTAGCCCCGTTTCCAGCTTGAGCGTTATTTATGAACATCCTTTATAGCCTATGTGTTGACCAGGGTAACTAAAATGATAATAAAGAAAACCGCATCCAAATCCGTTGAGTGGTTCTCGAGTTTTAAAAGCGTTTATTAAATCTTAGCCCCGTTTCCAGCTTGAGCGTTATTTATGAACATCCTTTATAGCCTATGTGTTGACCAGGGTAACTAAAATGATAATAAAGAAAACCGCATCCAAATCCGTTGAGTGGTTCTCGAGTTTTAAAAGCGTTTATTAAATCTTAGCCCCGTTTCCAGCTTGAGCGTTATTTATGAACATCCTTTATAGCCTATGTGTTGACCAGGGTAACTAAAATGATAATAAAGAAAACCGCATCCAAATCCGTTGAGTGGTTCTCGAGTTTTAAAAGCGTTTATTAAATCTTAGCCCCGTTTCCAGCTTGAGCGTTATTTATGAACATCCTTTATAGCCTATGTGTTGACCAGGGTAACTAAAATGATAATAAAGAAAACCGCATCCAAATCCGTTGAGTGGTTCTCGAGTTTTAAAAGCGTTTATTAAATCTTAGCCCCGTTTCCAGCTTGAGCGTTATTTATGAACATCCTTTATAGCCTATGTGTTGACCAGGGTAACTAAAATGATAATAAAGAAAACCGCATCCAAATCCGTTGAGTGGTTCTCGAGTTTTAAAAGCGTTTATTAAATCTTAGCCCCGTTTCCAGCTTGAGCGTTATTTATGAACATCCTTTATAGCCTATGTGTTGACCAGGGTAACTAAAATGATAATAAAGAAAACCGCATCCAAATCCGTTGAGTGGTTCTCGAGTTTTAAAAGCGTTTATTAAATCTTAGCCCCGTTTCCAGCTTGAGCGTTATTTATGAACATCCTTTATAGCCTATGTGTTGACCAGGGTAACTAAAATGATAATAAAGAAAACCGCATCCAAATCCGTTGAGTGGTTCTCGAGTTTTAAAAGCGTTTATTAAATCTTAGCCCCGTTTCCAGCTTGAGCGTTATTTATGAACATCCTTTATAGCCTATGTGTTGACTAGGGTCACTACGAGGATAATAAAGAAAACCGCATCCAAATCCGTTGAGTGGTTCTCGAGTTTTAAAAGCGTTTATTAAATCTTAGCCCCGTTTCCAGCTTGAGCGTTATTTATGAACATCCTTTATAGCCTATGTGTTGACCAGGGTAACTAAAATGATAATAAAGAAAACCGCATCCAAATCCGTTGAGTGGTTCTCGAGTTTTAAAAGCGTTTATTAAATCTTAGCCCCGTTTCCAGCTTGAGCGTTATTTATGAACATCCTTTATAGCCTATGTGTTGACCAGGGTAACTAAAATGATAATAAAGAAAACCGCATCCAAATCCGTTGAGTGGTTCTCGAGTTTTAAAAGCGTTTATTAAATCTTAGCCCCGTTTCCAGCTTGAGCGTTATTTATGAACATCCTTTATAGCCTATGTGTTGACCAGGGTAACTAAAATGATAATAAAGAAAACCGCATCCAAATCCGTTGAGTGGTTCTCGAGTTTTAAAAGCGTTTATTAAATCTTAGCCCCGTTTCCAGCTTGAGCGTTATTTATGAACATCCTTTATAGCCTATGTGTTGACCAGGGTAACTAAAATGATAATAAAGAAAACCGCATCCAAATCCGTTGAGTGGTTCTCGAGTTTTAAAAGCGTTTATTAAATCTTAGCCCCGTTTCCAGCTTGAGCGTTATTTATGAACATCCTTTATAGCCTATGTGTTGACCAGGGTAACTAAAATGATAATAAAGAAAACCGCATCCAAATCCGTTGAGTGGTTCTCGAGTTTTAAAAGCGTTTATTAAATCTTAGCCCCGTTTCCAGCTTGAGCGTTATTTATGAACATCCTTTATAGCCTATGTGTTGACCAGGGTAACTAAAATGATAATAAAGAAAACCGCATCCAAATCCGTTGAGTGGTTCTCGAGTTTTAAAAGCGTTTATTAAATCTTAGCCCCGTTTCCAGCTTGAGCGTTATTTATGAACATCCTTTATAGCCTATGTGTTGACCAGGGTAACTAAAATGATAATAAAGAAAACCGCATCCAAATCCGTTGAGTGGTTCTCGAGTTTTAAAAGCGTTTATTAAATCTTAGCCCCGTTTCCAGCTTGAGCGTTATTTATGAACATCCTTTATAGCCTATGTGTTGACCAGGGTAACTAAAATGATAATAAAGAAAACCGCATCCAAATCCGTTGAGTGGTTCTCGAGTTTTAAAAGCGTTTATTAAATCTTAGCCCCGTTTCCAGCTTGAGCGTTATTTATGAACATCCTTTATAGCCTATGTGTTGACTAGGGTCACTACGAGGATAATAAAGAAAACCGCATCCAAATCCGTGGAGTGTTTTCCGTTTTCGGCTTGGGTGTAATTTTATTAACACCCCTTATAGCCTATGATAATAAAAAACGGCATCCAAATCCGTTCTCGAGTTATAAAAGCGTTTATTTAATATTTGCCCCGTTTTCATCTTAGGCGTTATTTTATGAACATCTCTTATAGTCTGTGTGTTGACCAGGGTAACTAAAATGATAATAAAGAAAACCGCATCCAAATCCGTTGAGTGGTTCTCGAGTTTTAAAAGCGTTTATTAAATCTTAGCCCCGTTTCCAGCTTGAGCGTTATTTATGTACATCCTTTATAGCCTATGTGTTGACTAGGGTCACTACGAGGATAATAAAAAAAACCGCATCCAAATCCGTTCAGTGGTTCTCGAGTTAAAACGGAACAGACATACAGACAGACAGACAAAAATTCTAAAAATTGTTGTTTCGGCCTCAGTACAGTAACAATAACCCATTTCTTTTAAAATTTCGCGAAAATATTCAATGTACAGACACGACCATTTTACTACTTTATTAATAGTATAGACAAAGCGCACAATCGTTCGGTTAGCTTAGAAAACATCCCCCGTTCTACAAACTCGCCGATGTCAAACCGCTTGAGCAAAGCGTGATCTCAGTTCGGACGGCTTTGCGCATTACACACCCAAAACATCATGTAATTTTGCAGTAATTTTAGTTATGTAGGGTTTCCTTTTAAGCTTGGGAGCAGATAAATTAAATACTAGCTTTTGCCCGCAGATTCGCCCGCGTTCAGAGAATCTTCGCCCCGTTTTCGGCTTGGGCTTTATTTTATGAACACCCCTTATTGCTTATGTGTTGAACACGGTTACTACGATGATAATAAAAAAAACACATCCAAATCCGTTCAGTGGTTCTCGAGTTATAAAAGCGTTTATTCAATCTTTTCCCCGTTTCCGGATTTTGCGTTATTTTATTAACACTCCTTATAGCCTATGTGTTGACCAGGATCGCTACGATTATAATAAAAAACCGCATCCAAATCCGTTCAGTGGTTCTCGAGTTATAACAACGTTTAGTCAATCTTTTCCCCGTTTCCGGATTTTGCGTTATTTTATTAACACTCCTTATAGCCTATGTGTTGACCAGGATCGCTACGATTATAATAAAAAACCGCATCCAAATCCGGTGAGTGGTTCTCGAGTTAAAACGGAACAGACAGACAAAAATTCAAAAAATTGTTGTTTTGGCCTTAGTACATTACCAAAAACCCATTTCATTTAAAACTAGCTTTTGTCCGCAGCTTCGCCCGCGTTCAGAGAATCTTTGCCCCTTTTTCGGCTTGGGCGTTATTTTATGAACACCCCTTAAAGCCTATGTGCTGAACACGGTTCCTACCATGATAATAAAAAAAACCGTATCCAAATCTGTTCAGTGGTTCTCGAGTTATAAAAGCGTTTATGCAATATTTTCCCCGTTTCCGGATTGGGTAATATTTTATGAACATCCCTTATAGCCTATATGTTGACCAGGGTCACTAAGATTATAATAAAAAAACCGCATCCAAATCCGTTGAATGGTTCTCGAGTTAAAACGGAACAGACAGACAGACAAAAATTCTAACAATTGTTGTTTTGGCCTCAATACAGTACCAATAACCCATTCCATTAAAAATTTCGTGAAAATATTCAATGTACAGACACGACTTTTGTACTACTTTATTATTAGTACCTAGTTGGTTAAAAAGTTCTGTTACAGATTTTCTTCATCGATTTCTGGGTATTAAAACAAATGAAAAACAAAATATAAAAATGACAAAAAAATCAAGTTTTATAAGCTGTAATTCCATACCATAATTACACCATATGGTTGAAAGAGACTCGTGTTGTGTTGCTGTAATTGCACTGCATAAATGTGGGCACCGACCGAATATGATTTTCTAGCTACAAAATCTAAAAATCAACTAGCAATTTATTTATTGCATTATTGGTAGGTACAGTAGAAAAAGATCCGGAAGACCGTGCACCGTTCGGACACCAGCCGTGATTAATGCAGTGAAGGCGAGAATCGCGAGAAATCCCGTCCGGAAGCAAAAATTATTGGCAATGCAGATGAGTGCAAGAAGGAGCTCCTTAAAAAAATGTATCAATAATGAGCTTGGGCATCATGCTTACCGCAGACGAAAGAGTCATCTGTTAAACGTACGTTTGAAGGCCATGAGGTTGGCACGAAGTCGCGTGCTACTAAAGCAGTACCCAAAAAACGGCCATCGAAAAATCTTATTTACTGATGAAAAAATCTTCATCATTGAGGAAAATTTTAACCGCCTAAATTATAGAGCGTATGCTAAGAACAGTCAAGAAGCCAGCATGATTGCCACGAGGGACCAACGAGGACACCACCCCTCATCAGTGATAATTTGGCTGGGTGTGTCCTATTCAGGACTAACAAAGGTTCATTTCTGTAAAAAGGGAGTGAAAACTGACGCTAGAGTGTATCAAGATAGGGTTTTAAAACCTGTGGTCATACCATTAAGCCGTATAAAACGGAACAGACAGACCTTGTATAAAAACCAGCCATGGGTCTTCCACCAGGACTCAGGACACTAAGCAAAATCTACGTAAGCGTGGTTTCGGGAAAATAAAATTGATTTTATCGCGCAGGAAGAATGGCCATCCTCCAGCCCAGACCTAAATCCTCTGGATTATGAAATATGGTAAATGTTTGAAGAGAAAGCCTGTGCTAAACCTCACATGAATCTCGACTCTCTGAAGTGCGCTATTGTCAAGACAGTGGCGGAATTGGACATGGTGATAGTGCGTGCTGCCATCGATGACTGGCCTCGTCGTCTAAAGGCTTTTGTTCATGCCAGGGACGGTCATTTTGAATAATTTTAATACATGTTAATCTTGAATATCTGTGCTTTCATTTGGTATATTTCATTGTTTTATTATTTGCATATTTAGTATCATTAGTGTTTTTCATAGTTACAGAACTTAGTAACCAACTAGGTATATAGATTACGCGAAAATATTCAATGTACAGACACGACTTTTTTACTACTTTATTATTAGTACATAGATTTCATAAATTGTTTTTTTTTCTATTGAAAAATCAGTACCCGATGTCGACTTCCAATCAGGAGAACCATTTTTAAAAACATGGAAGAAGATATGCTCTTAACGGATAGTAATCTTCATTCCCAAGATAATGCCATATTTAAGAACCTTACCCGTCTGACGTCGTCTGTGACGCCTCTGTCCAGAAATAATCGAGTGAGAAGCTACTTTAAGACTAAGAGGGCAAGAAGCAAGAAGTTAAGACGTAAGTTTCGGTCTGAAGTCTTTACTGCAAGAACGCAAGTTTCTACCTGAAGTCTATCTTGAAACAATTTCAATTTGGTTCCACTGGGTAGAGAATACGCTCGCCAACAGTTCTCTATTTGTATGAAAAATATTTTGGCGCATTACACCGGACAATATATGTTAGGTATTAATTTCAAGTTACGTAGCGACCATTTAATCAACAACAAGTAATCCCAAATTCAATCAACTCAAAGTAACATACGTGTAATACGAAACTTGGTCGGGTTAATGCTGTCATTCGAGTTTTGAATGCATCTCCAAATCCAAAGGTTGGTTGCGAACCCTTGAATGTGTGTTTACAAAATTTAAAGCTTCTCGTGACGGGGACTTTGAGGTTTAATAATTTATGGTATGAGGAGGTAGACGATACAGGAGGTAAAAAAAGAAATATTACATTTATGACTTTCCTTTTTAATAACGATTTATCAAAACAAAAACAACAATATGGAAAAACAAAACCATGATTACTATGTTTAGAGCTACACACTTAACTTGGCCGGTAAGCGAGAGCGCTGGTACAAAGCGCCGAACTATCAAAATGTGATGTTTCATGTGAAGGCATTCGTCAATTAACCACCGGCAAACTTACGCGTGTAGAAAGTCAGTGTAAGTACGTAATGTCTGAAGGAATGGCTTTTTTTTACTCACAATACCAGAACCCTGGACTTAAATCATTAAGTGTAATTTCATGTCATGTCAATGTCATTTCATTGTTTTCTAGCTGTATAATACATAATTATGAAAAAAAATCTCTGAAGGATGGCTTCCAATAGCCTTGAATACTAACAGTATGCACAAAAAAAATGTAAAAGTAATTATGTTTCATGTGAAGGCATTCGTCAACTGACCACCGGCAAACTTACGCGTGTAGAAAGTCAAAGTAAGTACGTAAAGTCTGAAGGAATGGCTTTTTTTTACTCACAACATCAGAACCCTGGACTTACATCATTAAGTGTAATTTCCTGTCATGTCAATGTCATTTCATTGTTTTCTAGCTGTATAATACATAATTATGAAAAAAAATCTCTGAAGGATGGCTTCCAATAGCCTTGAATACTAACAGTATGCACAAAAAAATGTAAAAGTAATTATGTTTCATGTGAAGGCATTCGTCAACTGACCACCGGCAAACTTACGCGTGTAGAAAGTCAATGTAAGTACGTAAAGTCTGAAGGAATGGCTTTTTTTTACTCACAACACCAGAACCCTGGACTTAAATCATTAAGTGTCATTTCATGTCATGTCAATGTCATTACGTTGTTTTCTAGCTGTGTAATACATAATTATGAAAAAAAATCTCTGAAGGATGGCCTTCCAATAGCCTTGAATAATAACAGTATGCACAAAAAAAAATGTCAAAGTAATTATGTTTCATGTGAAGACATTCGTCAACTGACCACCGGCAAACTTACGCGTGTAGAAAGTCAATGTAAGTACGTAAAGTCTGAAGGAATGGCTTTTTTTTACTCACAACACCAGAACCCTGGACTTAAATCATTAAGTGTCATTTCATGTCATGTCAATGTCATTTCGTTGTTTTCTAGCTGTATAATACATAATTATGAAAAAAAATCTCTGAAGGATGGCTTCCAATAGCCTTGAATACTAACAGTATGCACAAAAAAATGTCAAAGTAATTATGTTTCATGTGAAGACATTCGTCAACTGACCACCGGCAAACTTACGCGTGTAGAAAGTCAATGTAAGTACGTAAAGTCTGAAGGAATGGCTTTTTTTTACTCACAACACCAGAACCCTGGACTTAAATCATTAAGTGTCATTTCATGTCATGTCAATGTCATTTCGTTGTTTTCTAGCTGTATAATACATAATTATGAAAAAAAATCTCTGAAGGATGGCTTCCAATAGCCTTGAATACTAACAGTATGCACAAAAAAAATGTAAAAGTAATTATGTTTCATGTGAAGGCATTCGTCAACTGACCACCGGCAAACTTACGCGTGTAGAAAGTCAATGTAAGTACGTAAAGTCTGAAGGAATGGCTTTTTTTTACTCACAACACCAGAACCCTGGACTTACATCATTAAGTGTAATTTCCTGTCATGTCAATGTCATTTCGTTGTTTTCTAGCTGTATAATACATAATTATGAAAAAAAATCTTTGAAGGATGGCCTTCCAATAGCCTTGAATAATAACAGTATGCACAAAAAAATGTAAGAGTAATTCGTATACTTTACAGCAGTGTCATATATTAACAATGTATAGTAGCTTTCCTACGCTTAGCTTAAAATAAACATATTAACAATTTTAATACAGGCAGCGTTAGTTGGTGTGTCCGGCCCATAAAGAATAAAGGAATTCTAGAGCAGGATGGTCGGCCCCTTGAGCAGCGGGGGCAGAACTGGCGCCCGCCGGGGCCGTGTATCGGTATCTGTTTATCGTAACCTGAGTGTTCGGCGTATTGCCAGTGGATGGAGCCGGGTCCGCTGATAAGATATTTACAATTGTGTGTCGTAGTTCGGGCACCCTCTGCGGACAAACAAGTTATTTTCTTTTAGTTTACATACACAGGTGACTTTAAACGTAACCCCAATAATTTTAGGATGTTTTTATTACAAATATTTGTAGAACACATTTTAGATGACAAAAGCAACAGAAAACAATCAACCATAGAAAATTTAAATTTCAAACTTAATTTATGGTTACGGTAACATGGGATATGCAACAACTCGAAAATATTGCGAACCTATAAATAATAATATATTGTCAACATATAATAATGTAAAACAGCTAAAACTGAAACTACATCATATGTATATACGAGTATTAAATGATTACACTGAGAATAGAGTGCAGTGGCAAAACATGACACAGACTGCACGTGCGCTCACGGCCAACCCGCGTGACAAATACCTTGTTTAACTCTCAGATAAATGAAATAGAATAGATAAAATCTTGATGACGTCAAACCGTACTACCCAAAACTTCATTTTGACTCCTAATGACTCCTATCCAGGTCACCAAATTGTAATGGTACTGTTACTTTTCCTCGGTGTCAACAACCCTTTTCAATTTGATCGCGTTATAGCTTGTGTTTATGTACAACAGTAGGTGAGCAGTTATCCGGATTTTTTTATGTGAAATTCTTGTTTTGCTGGCATTTTTCCCATTTGAAAAAGGTTGAACATATACGAACAATGTCCTACTATGTGCACGCTTGCAGATCGCATTCAGGAAATAAAGAAAACTCAGTTTACAAAATCAGTTTTCACAAGTAAGTACGTTGTGTTTTCTCAAGTAAATTAAACCTAGGATGTAATTGCACCTAGAAAGATCGAATTTTCCGACATGTCGTTTTCGTATTTGTAGCTCTTAGTACAAAAATAAATACAAAAATCATGAAAATAATTAAACCGGTTTTGAGGTTATTAGTGTTGTGAAAAAAGTTGACGATTTTGTTCTACATACATGAAGGTTGGTCTTACTTTTATTCAAGGTTTCCCAAAACTGAAGACCTTCGCAGGCGATGGTTCGTTGCCATTGGTTGGAGTGAAAAGCAACACAAAAGCCACTGGAGAGTGTGCTCTAAATAAATGAAACGAAATGTTTTTTTTATTTTCAGGGCTCACCGATTTTGGACATAGCGAACCACAAAGAAGCATGGGTGTCTCTGTTCTGCGTACGCCACAAGAAACAACTAGCATAGTAAGCTTCTGGTAACTTATCCTTAGTTTTACTTAGTAAAACAAAAGTTGTTTATTTCTAATAATACTAAATGTTTATTTTTATTTTCAGGGCTCACCGATGTTGGACATAGTTAGCAAACCACGAAGAAGCGTGAGTGTCTCTGTTCTGCCTACGCGCCATAAGAAGACGGACAGACAGACGGAAAGTCTTAGTAATAGGGTCCCGTTGGTTACCCTTTGGGTACGGAACCCTAAAAAATACCAACTAAAGAAGGAGATGAGCCCTTTTTTAATTATGTTTATTTATAACTCATGTACTTATCCACAATATACTTATATTAAATATTATACCCAACCGGTTTCGCTATTCAGCATTCTCAAGGGCTTAACTACAATATTTATTTAATTACATTTTCAAAATCTACAAATAAAATACGTGCAATAAAATAACCTTTTTTAATTGTCCTAAAGTTCTTTTGATAAGTGGTCACTATCATATTTAATGTAGTTTTCTTACTAGAAATAAAAAAAAATCATATATTGGTTTATTATGGCTTTTGTTTTTTTTCGTCCTACCAAAATCGACATCGAACTAATATATACTAGTCATCCCTAGGTGCTGGCGTTTGACAGATAAGGCTGTACGTGGCTTGAAATCGACGTACTGACAAAAATACTGCTATCTTGTTTTTTCATTCGGAGAAATATTTATGCGGAAGCAACATAGCTATACCATCGTAGGTTTCTGCTAAATTAGACTTTATCTATTCTATTTCATTTATTTGAGGTTTAACTAAACAAACTCATTTCATTTTTTTTTCTATATAATACGGCAATTACATAGGTAAGAAAAATATATTTTATTTTCTTTATTAATTCTTCATTGCACAAAATATAATATACAATAATCTAAAACTTAAATATAATTTATACCTATCTAAACTATACTTCAAAATTAAAACTACTTAGTCAAAAAACAAATTTGGGCACCTATATAAAGAAAAAAACCATATTACATAAAATATGCTGGCGCTAATCGCTAAATCGCTAGCGTCATTGGGAAAAGTACACGCTGGCGGCATTGCCTCGTTGGATCGCGAGACTAATCTGTTGACCAAAGTATGTCCCAGCCCTTGGGTAATGGGTACTTTTACAATGAAGCCAATTCTGAAGGCTTTAATTTTAGTTTTTGTACTGTCAAAACTTAAATTTGTCTAAAGTAATACTTATAGCTTTTTGTTAACACCAAAGAACTATTTTGGAATTAAGAAAATTTCGTTTTGACAGCACTAAAACTAAACCTTAAAGCCTTCAGAATTGGCTTCTATAGTATTATGTTTTTGTATTGAAAGCACACAAATCGGTATTTCGGCGGGAATAAACAATTGAAATTCGAAAGGCTTTAGACCACGTATAGCAAAGCGTAGCGTAGGCCAACTTTGTGCCCGCTGGACCGACGATCTGAACGACGTTGTGATTGGCGGCTGGATGAGGAGGACGGAGGAGCGCCATGTGCAGCGAACTTTGCGAAAGGCCTATGTCCAGCAATGGACGAACACGGGCTGATGGATGGATGGAAACAATTGAAATCACAGTAAAGCACTTACGCCGTCAGCGATTAGTTCGGACATCGGTCGGATGACGTTGATGTGACGCATCACCTGAACTGGGTACCCGGAGAACAGCGTCATCCTTCTTTTCTCTGCATTGCTGGTGCGCTCCTGGAAATACAAATAGTGTCGACTTGTACAGTACAGATAGGCGCGTTTTGTTATTGTGGCGCGTTTTGAGCAGCCAAGGTTACGCACACTAGAAAAAAGTGCATGTGCAGTGTGCACGCACTACTACAACTATGGCTAAACGGACTTCGTGGGATAGAATATTTATTGTACTCGTTTCTAAGTTATGCCGCTGACGGACAGACGGCACGCTACAAGGGTTACCGTTTTTTGATCGTACCCAGAAAACACTAACTTTGTCGTGTATAAGAACCTAAAAAAAAAAAGCTAGATTTCGAGCAATATTTTATTAAAACACCAAATACTAACCTTCAGATCATCAATATCTTCGTCATATTTGTCGCACAGTTGCTTCGCTGTATCTGTAAACCACTCCATGATTCCTGGTTCCCTCCATTTCTCCCAAACTAACGCAGCATATAAACTGGTCAATTGCTTAAGCGTCTTTGATGTCCTGTAGGGGTAAGAGATGCGGGGTGTAAGCACACTAATGTGACAGAAACAAAGACTTAAGAAACAAAAATTTGAATTTCGCCAACTAATACTATAGAAAGGATATGGCAGGTTCTTGCAATTTCTCGTTTTAACGGCATATTCAAGAAATCAAAGTATTATACAAAGCGCAAAAAGTTGTATCTTTGAAAAAATTGCATGATCTTCGGGAGGCAAAGTAGGTTTTTCTGAAAAATGTATCCAAATAAATGGTTTTGAAGGTATACGAATGACTGCCATCTTGATAACTGTCGATGGCTAGAGTCTGCGCCACCACTGAAGTCCTGCGACGAAGTCTTTATTGGCTTTGGAATATGGATCCAAATGCCTTAATCTATCGGGTTTCAGTGGTGGTGAGGACTCTATGATTATTCATGCTTATAATGTTTACGTACTTCACATGCAGTTGAGCTGTGTAACTTTGTACAAGCTGAATAACTTTATACAAATTCATGTATAGGGAAACGCAAATATCTCGTTTCTCCATACTTTTAGATATTCATGGTTTTGCTACAGCTCTTATTTCGGCAAAATCCTTCACATTTAACTTAATTTAATTAATTGAACATCACGGATTCATGAAAATAACACCGGGTCAAGTTTAGTACTTAACTAAAGTCCAGAATTAGGCAAACTAACTTGACAGCCGAAAATGTTGCCAGACATAGGAAAAAATAAATAGTGATAGGTTTATGTCGACACAAATATGTCGATATAACCTTGTGCCTTCTATAAATTTGATTCTATTTATATTTTATCAAGTAATTGTCGTCGAAACTTTCACACTCAAACATACTTGCCAAATAGGGACGAACTAGAGCAATTTATTTGATATAATATTATCTGAAGGATGTACGGTTTAAAGCGGATATTTACGATACTTACTCCTCAAATTAGGAATAAAATACAAAAATAATGCTGTTATTACAACAGGCCATTGTGATCCTTTTAGGTGGCTTCTGTCGGGCTAGTACGGTACATTTAATGTACCATACATATAGCATTCATCCCTTTCTTTCTGACAAATATGAAAGTGTGATAGAGGCAAATGCTATATATCGTCGATGATAATTCCAAATCGGATATGTGTTCGATTTTAATTAATTGAATTAATACCCTAATAAGTATTGTTGCTATGTTACAATTTGACTGAAAAAATCGAACACATAATGAATTATTATCTTGTATTATAGAAATAAAAGAATTTATGTTAGCCAAATAATTTATCGGACTCATCCGTAACACTTATTACGAAGCGATCGGCTACACTATCAGCTAAGTGGTCCAGCTGCAGCATCTTGTCTTCCGTTCTTAATACGTGATTCTCACAATCTTTCCACCTTTGCAGTAATCATATTCACTCCTTGCAGGAATAAATTTTTCACATCCTCTAATTTAAACGTTTTGTTATTTCTTGCGACATGCCCCTTAGCCTGTGCCCATATCATCTCTATCGGGTTAAGCTCACAATGATATGGGGGCAGCCGCAAGATTGTGAAGCCCTGTTTCCTAGCCATTTCATCGACGCCATATTTTTAACATTGATGTTTGCTTAGTAGTGCTATGTCTATCATGTCACTCTTTGTTGCCGTTCTTGGAAAAGTCAAATTTCTAGCATTCATCTACTCCACTATTTTCGCTTTATTCCAATTCATATTTGGGAATGCATCAATTTTCCTGGAATGGTATGGGGCATTGTCGATTACAATAACGGAACCTGGGTGTAATTTTGGAAGTATGCCCCGAAACCATTCCTCGAAGCAATCACCATTCATGTCCTAATTCTGGACTTTAGTTTAGACCTGCCATTCGACTTTAGAAACTTTTTTATTTGTTAGATTTATTGTTGTTACCCTAACCGATTCCATAAGATATTTTTAAACTTCAATTAGAGCAAGATTGCAGTATGCATTTGTAGTGCAGCACTTGTGTCATTTGTTATTAAAGACATATATAAGGTGACTTTAATTTATGCAGCCAAACTCATACTGGAGGCTTGGTAAGTGATCGGTAACACGGATCGATAATACTTTTTGCCGATTTCACAAAATAAAATCTTGACGTCCCATAGTAATTGACTCGGGGCTGGGCTTGCGTTTGTAAGGAACACGAAAAGATTAATTTACGAATTTCACAAAAAGGGTCACTGAACCTTGTTACTGGGCAAATACCGAGTCTACAGTAAGAATTTGGCGGCATAAATTAAAGTCACCTTATATAGTAAAATTATAAATATAAACAATAAAATGTTCCACACCTATTTTGTCTACGTCAAATGTAAAAATATTGATGTTCCCAAGTAATTGACTCGGGGCTGGGCTTGCGTTCGTAGGGAACACAAAATGAATTATTTACGAATTTCACAAAAAGGGTCATCGAACTTTGATACTGAGCACTTACCGAGTATTCAGTATGAATTTGGCTGCATAAATAAATATGTCACCTTATAGTAACACTTACCCCATATCTACTTTGGTGGTAAAAAACGGGTGTTCCTTTAGTTTGGGGTCAATCTTCTGACCGGAATAATCTAGAATATACTTTACAACTGAGGGGAAATTTATCATTGCTTTTTCTAGCAGTTCTGTGGCTTCTTCTAGGTTATCTGTAAGAAAAAAATTACGTAAGTTGAAATATTTTTCTGTAATTTTAGCTTTTATGATCAATCGGAATCTAATTTATCTTCTAGTTCGTGTTTGAAAAATTACTTCACTCTTTCACTACAAATATACAGTCTGAATGCTAAGTGCGAGTTGCCATCGAATGACTTTACTACCGCGTGAATCGAGTTAAGCTGGGATTCCGGCGCGTGTTTTGTCCTACACACTACACCAAAACGTCTACACAGTATATTGTTCCGCTACATATTCATGAACACCTCCTAAATGCTCGAACAACACAGTATTTGCTAATCATCAATATGATTCTCAAGCAGCTTATTTATATAACAAACTTAACAAAATACTAATCATATACCCTATGACTTCACACGGAATTAAAGAAATAGTAACAAACTGGATTAAGTCACTAACCTATGACGAAATAGAAGCCTTATTGTAACATATTATCTAAACTTATACCCATTCAACCCCGACCCACCCCCACACACACACACAAACACACACACACACACACAAACACACACACACACACACACACACACACACACACACACACACACACACACCCTTACAACACGTATACACTTATTCATACCCCCTAACAGACACCACCCTCTCTCAAACACGTAGGACATGTTTCTGTTCTTCTTAATGTTATTAGTTCTTAGTTTTAAGGTTGATTTAGTTTAAGTTTATTTCTGTTTATGTAATAATTTGCTTGTTAAGAGGAGCGAGACTGCCTGATACAGGTATTTTTATACTTAATAGGTGGCCTCAACCTTGTCTGCTTATTTAACTCGATTCACGCAGTAGTAAAGTCATTCGATGGCAACTCGCACTTAGCATTCTGGATATAAATAACAAGAGAAACAAAAATAACGCATTTGAATTTGGAACCTGTCATTCTCATAATATGGATATTCATTGTGACCTATTCTCGTGCAGCAAACCTTAAATTTAGAGTTGAAAAACCTAAAATAATTCAAGCTCATTTAACTTTTATCCATCTGCGTTAAAACCTATTTTGCAATAAAAAGTTTTAGGTCATGGCAGCTCTAAATCTAATATTTGCTACACGAGAATAGGTGTAATTATGTTTTGTTTATTATTTTCGTGACAATCTTTATTAAATATTTTTGTGATATTCAAATGGTGTGGACAACAGAGCTATAGAGTCGTTGGGTGTGGGTAGATAAAGAGAATCGAATTGCTGTGAAAGCATTGCACAAAGTAGGAATGGAGAACCTCTATAGGCTATATGTCAACCAAGGTTACTACGATGATAATAAAGAAAACCGTATACAGGCCGTTGAGTGGTTCTCCCAAAACGGAACATACAGACAGACAAACATACACAAACTAAAATTTTAACAAAGGTAGTTTTGACTTCATTACAGTACTAATTAATAACTCGATTCATTCAACATTTTGAATAAACATTCAATATACAGGCACGACTTTTTAACTACTTTATTATTCGTACGGATTTCTACAAAACAGTATTTATATATAAATCGATGCACCAAAATGAAATAATGATTACAATAACTTCTAATATGGATGCCATTTCCTAAAGGGAGACCGATGGGAATCGATTTATATGGACCCTTCGCCAGTTTTATACGTACCTTTATGTTTAATTGAAACATGGTATTTTGCTAAGGCCAAGGAATATTGGATGTTATAGAGAGCGGTGGCGTCCCTTTCGACATCCCATTTGGCAATGGCCTCGATTAGCCACGCGTGCTCCCTGGCCCTTAAAGCTAAGACGTCAATTATCATGAGGACGGCCAGAGGATCAGTATTGTCCAAATTTAACAGCATCTTTGCCACTTCCAAGGCAGTTCGGTGGCAGGCTCTGTTTGAGAGCTGATATAAATATTTGAGCATGGCCACGTGAAAGGGACGGTTTTCAACAAACGAATATTCTAGGCGGGTTTTATTCTGCAAAAGAAAATATTTTTATAGTTCAAGTGATCACTTAAACAAAGACACGTAGATTAGACAGTTTTCTCGAAATTTATCACTGCAAATTTTTTTTTTCCAACTTATTATTAAAAATTGATTATTATTAAAATAAGGAGCGTGTACAAAACCTCACTTTATTTCTCATATAAGATAAGTGCATGGAAATCCGTAACGTCCCATTTCAATTAAAATAGGGATGGATTTTTCTTGTATAGAGTTTAGGGTTTACAAAAAAGAATTTTGTGCTGACGTCGAATATGAAGTACTGATACAAAGCTAAAATTATTCATAATTAATCAGGATAACTATCATTAGAGTGCATTACTGGATTGAAAAGATCAATATCACATGTCAAGCAAAACAAATATATTGAAAAAAAAACTCGGTCAAGAATTTTAACCTGCGATCTCTTGCTTACTAGACAAATGCTCTACCAACTGAGCTACCAAGGCGACAAAAAACAAGAAAGATTGAAAGAGTAGCTTGTAGTAATATTATTTGTTCTGCGTCAGACTAAGATAGAAATAGAACTATATAAAAATAGCCGCCATTTAACATGAGTTGGAGTGAGAAAGGAGTTTGAATTGAGTTAGAAGTAGAGAAATAATGGTATACGTCACATGGTATAATATATATTTTTATTTTTAACTTTATCAATCACATGACTATATAGAATGTTAACTTGATAACCTTAAAAGGCGTTCTACCCATGAATAAAGACTACTTTTAGTACGGCACCAATCCTTAAATCGCGAAAGAAAAATCAGCTTCCATAGAAAAAAATACCTACTCGACTGAAATGTACGAAAAAGCAATTTTTTTATATTATATCGGGCTTTTACTCGATACTAAAAGTTTTTCATATTAATGGATAAAATACCCGGTTTTAAGGGGCCATTTCGATAAAAATGACACTTTTTGAAGTTGTATACCTGCTTTTTAGATGAAGCCACTAATTTAATAAATCAGTATATAAATTGCGGAACCCTTTTCTAGTTTTGTTCAGTACAGAAACGCGATTGCGTAACTTTCGCTCGATAGAAATAATTATTGAAATGAGGTCTTCTTCTACACTTTTTTTCATAATATGACAAACAGGAATGACATACAGAACTGAAAGATATTTTATTAGATAGATTTTAACGATATCTAAATTTTTTCAGTTGGAAATTTTGATAGCTATTTTAGTTCATTTTATATTAATTTTAAAAAAAAAACATAAAACATAAAATATTTTTATTGACCATAATACATTTACATAAAACAATGAGTATCCAACTCCTATAAAAGTATAAACTGTAAGCTAGGAGTCAGTACATTCCCATAATTTCAGTTTTTAAATATATTATCTAGCCAAAAGGTACAAAAGTTTTTTTTTTTTTTTTAACTAAGGGTTAGTATTATAGCTATACATGATTTAAGACCAGTAGTACATAATTATTAATTGTAATAATAACTGTGAAATTATCTTTTGTTATTTTAAATTAAAAAGATAAATAAAAGAGCAAAGCTAAAATTTACAACATTTAAAGTAGATAAGGTTTCTTTACGTTTATTTAAAACCGACATTTTGCTATTTTTTACGGAATCCGTCGCTTTCGCACTGCGGGGCGTTCCGCATGGAGTAACAGTGACATTTGCAGGCGTGAGATATCTTGTTAAGGAAATAGGTTACTATCCTCACAGCCTGTAAAGGCAACGCTGCGCAATAAAAATGTAACCTTAAAAATTAAATTGTGTAGCTTTAGCCCTTGAAAAAATAGTTGTAGACTGTCACGAAATTTACAAAATTACCAATACTCGAAAATTCTCATATTCTAGATGGTTATGAGCTTCCAGGGTTGACGTTGACTTTTGGGACACTCTATAAAACACTTACATCGGTGACATCGAACTTGGGACTCGCAGCATATTGCAAGTACGCGATGGTCAGTTCAAGCAGGGTGTTGGCTTGATTATGCGCGTCATTCACAAATAGTATGTCCACACACTAGAACAAACAAAAACGAAATTTGTATTACAGTCATCGTTTCACCAGATCAATAAACAAAGAGTGTGGGTTACATATAGTTGCACTTTTGTTAAAATGTTTCCACCATTGGTTTAATGAACATTCCAAATGACCAGATTTTTGGTAGTACAAAGGCGCCATTCCATAGCGGCTCAATGAAAGTACTCTATAGGTAAATTTTCTTTGAATAAAATTGGTGCAGGAGTACACCGATGATAACTCTACGTGATCGGGTAACAATATGAGACCAACCAATCAAAGATAGTAGTAAGCTCTTTGATAAAAATAAGCCCGGTAAGACTCAACTTTCAAAAACGCGTTCAATTCGTATGTTTTACAACGTCGCTGGCAACAAGATTAAACAAAGTTACCAACTCTACACCCCATAGGCCGGATTCAATCCGTGGAAACATGAAATTAAAAATATTCTTATAGTTTGGTGCCCTTTTTGTCCTGAAATGACTCAATACTGTAGAACGCCACTAAATCATACTATGCAAAAATCTTCGAACCCCCTTCAGTAAAGATAAGCCCAATAGATTTTGAAATAGCTCTTCAACAGACAGACGAAAATACTGTATTTTGACTAAACAATAAAAAGCATCCACAGAAAATGCATCACCTGCAACAACAGTTCAATGTGACAGTTGGCCTGAGCTTCTTCGAGCTCGTGATTCATGAACATCTCCTCAGCCTGTGTGCCGATCCACGCCACAAGGAGAAAGTCCTTCTGTCTCCGCTGGTAGTCTTTATCGTGGTCGTAAGTGAAGAATACCTTGTTGTCGACCCGACGGTTCTCTGACATCGACAATCCTGAATTATGACAAAAATATCCTTTTGTTTAAATTTCAAAAATATTTTTTCAATGCATGTGCTCGTAAAGTAAATACTTATTTTATACGTTTCGAAACTGTTGTCAAAGTCAACTTTACCACACTAGACTTTTATTTTTTTAATTTATTGAAAAAAAGTTGCCAGTCTTATTAGGGGGGATCAAAAAGTAGTGAGAACGAAATAATATATTATATACTCCTTGGTAAGAAAAAAATTAATACTGGCAGGCATAGTTCAGATATTTGTAATATTAATAAAGAATAAAATCCTTGATTCTCTTTTGTTTTTTTTTCTGAATGTAGTCATTTGTTTGCTTCGTGTCGGAACGTGTTCTCAAAAATGGAGAAAAACGAAATGCAGGCCGTTATGATATATGTTATGCCTCTGTTTAAAAAAGTTAACGACGCAAGAGATTCACTGCGATTTGGAGGCAACATTAGGAGAGTCTGCTCCGCCGTATTCCACTGTCGCAAGGTGGGCTTCTCAGTTTCGAGTAGGGAGAACGAGCACGGAAGACGAACATCGTTGCGGCCGTCCGTCGACGTCAGTTACCCAAGAAAATAAGTGTGAAAGTCGAGAAAATTGTATTGATCGATCGAAGAGTTACCATCCGTTACTTAGTTCAAGAAACGGGCATTTCTTAAGGAAGTATTCAATCCATATTGAAACAATCTTTGAATATGAGAAAAGTCTCCGCAAGATGGGTGCCGAGAATGTTAACCGACAGTTAGAAACAAAATCGACTTGACTTTTCGAAGACATTGTTGGACAAGTTTCAAGGAGATTCTGAAAACTTTTTGTCTCATTTCGATACAATGGGCGAAACATGGGTCCATCATTTTGATCCCGAGGCAAAACAGCAATCTTCGCAATGGAAACGGCCATCATCACCGACCCCGAAGAAGTTTCGTGCCGTTGCATCGGCTGGCAAGGTTATGGCCTCAATATTTTGGGACTCAGAACGGATATTGTCGATTGATTACCTGGAGCGTGGAACCACTATTACTGGCCAATATTATGCAGCTTTAATTGCAAAGTTGAGGAATGCCATCAAAGAGAAAAAGAGAGGGAAACTTTGAAGAGGCGTGCTGTTTTATCACGACAACGCACCCGCGTACAGCTCGGTGGTTGCGATGGCTGCCATTCAGCAAACTGGCTTCGAATTGGTTGACCACCGTTGATGGATGCCGTGGAGAGCTTTTTGCAGAACCATGACAAAAATATTTTTTTTTGAAATGGATTGAAGCCTTGGAAAAGCGCTAGACTCGGTGTGTAGAGAGACTCGGAGACTATGTAGAAAAATAAATTATTAAGTTATCAATAGTCATTTTATTGTATCTCATTCTTACTACTTTTTGATCCCTCCTCGCATACCATAGATAGACTTGACAGAAATGAACTAAGAACGCATCAAAATGAAAGAAAGTTATTTCCGTCAAGTTAGAAACATGCGTGCAAAGAAGAAGAAAAAGAATGCTCGCCTCAAGTTTATTTGGAGTCTAAATATTATTATTAGAGTGCATTACAAACCAGAAAAGATAAATTAGAAACAAATGTAAAGACATGAAAAAATTCCTCGGGCCACGATTCGAACCTAATAATATTTAGAGTGTTCCAAAGCGATGGAATTCGCAATAAAAAAAAATCTTTATTTGGAGTATTTATTGTTTTGTTTGTTTCTTTAATTACGTTTTATTAATTTACTCACACTATGCATTGACAAACGTAGTGTGATACACTTGGGTGAGGGCAATAACTTACTCGTAACGTTTAAAACACTCGCTTGTCGCTCGTGTTTTAAATCGTCCTCGTAAGCTATTGCCCCCTTACCGCACTCGTAGCATAAACTACTATTAGAGAGCAATGAGCAAAAAACAAGAACATTTTAAAACTCACCATTTTTCTTAAATTTGTATTTATCCATAGGTACAACTACGCATTTCTTACCCAATCCTATCATTGGGTTTTGACGACCACGCCTGTAAAAAAGGTCACAGATAAAACTTATGTTTATAAATTACTTGTAGTTATTGGACGATTTTTTTAAGGGAAAAGTAATTGACGAAAATAATTAGCTCTGATATTTTTTAGTTTAGAATTGCAGAAAATAATAACAAAGATTCAAAACAAAATCATGTTTTATAAAATCAGGGCGGGATGAAATGTCTTATGGGGTTGAAAAGGAAAATATAATAGATAGTAAAAGCGACTATAACATTTTTTTACGTTTGCGAGTTTGATACAAGCAAATTCGATGCTGATAGCTTATATAGTGGCACAAAAAACGAGAAGGGAGAGAAATTTGCAAAATTCCACGCTAACTAAATATATTGTTATTGTTATTTCAACATATTTTGTTTAGTATCGTCCTAAGCAAATACTCTAAAGCTAAGCGTCGTGTCCATCAGTCTGTCCATATAACGACAGGTCTATACCGGACGCTTTACGTAACCAATAGTTAAAGGTAAGATAATTTAAAAGTCTCACTTTTTCTGGTCCGGAAGAACTTCCTTCCCAAATTTCCTCTTTGTCTCATAGGTAACGTTAAGGTGTTTCGTCTGCACTTGCATGCAGGATGCCAGGTCTCGCTCCGACTGCCCGCTAGTTGAAGGTCCTGGCTGCACGATCACTTCGCCAAGGATCTTATTCACTTCGCGCAGTGACTTTTCTACCTCATCCTCCGATTTCTGGAACATTGCAACGGTTAATGGTTGTCTTGTATGTTTGTAGTGTGTGCGACCAGTCTGTTGCTAATATAATAACGAAACAGCGTAACTTAAAAATAATAAATTATTAAGAAAATAAAAACTAAAATCAATCAAACAGTTTCACAAACCTTCTCCAGATAAGTGGGCCGGTCACAAAACACCATCGGGGACTAGATGAGGCAGTATGGGGAAAATCTAAACTATGAGAGATAAAGAAATTTGCTCAAAAAACTCTCGTCATCGTTTTTGGAAAAAATAAAATCGGCCAAGTGCGTGTCGGGCCACGCGCAGTGTAGGGTTCCGTAGTTGCCCAGTACATTTTATAAGTTGCTCTACTAATACAGATCGCGCTAAACTAGTTTTCCTTTTAAATTCGTTATATATGTCGTAGGATGATTTGATAAATCGAATCTTCGCGAAAATTCTAGGGGTTTTGCGAAAACGCGGATAATTAGACATAGGCGAAAAATTATCAAATCTTACTGGACAAAGTCAGGATTTTTGCGAAAATACTCGTTACTATAGCAATATTGCGAAACGAAACGCTGGCTGTTATGAAATAAGAACGCTGATTGGTCGGTCAGCGCGTTCAATAAGAGATCGTCTCTGATTGGTTGACGTCTTAAATGTCAATCATTTGTTGCCGCACGTTATTTGTTTACGTTGATAACAAAAACATTACAGGACGAGTAATTGATAAGAAGAATGGTTTGTTTCAAGTTGGTACCTCCGTTGGTATAATTAAAGATTGGCTACTAAGAAACGCACTTCAAATATCTCCAGGAGCTCAATTTACAGGCCCCGTTCCCGAGGTAGTATTACCTATTCGTGGTATTTCCTCACAACTATCACCATTCGGCGGAAAAGGGTTTAAGCAATGTCATTGCAAGAAATCAAGCAAACAATGTTCCTCAAATGTAAAATGTCCTCCTTGTAAAAAGCACGGTTTGCTTTGTAATTCCAAATGTCATAAATCTTTGAATTGTTGTAACAAGTAAAGTCTTACTAATAATTTCATATTACTATTTACTAAACGCAGCTGTGCTTGCATTGCAACTCCAATGTTACAGGTCCATGCAACTCAGCGTAAGTTTCACATTAGTGACGTATTTAATTATCTTTTGTTCTGTGATTATTCGCTTTTCAAATTTTTTTCTAGTTATCTTTTAATTTTTGCTTACTATCAACAAAATAAAAATAAATATATATATTAAGCATTATGTCATGTTATAAATACATAATTGTGTTTAGGTCTAATAAGTGTATTTTTTCTTATTTTTGCTAATTCAATAATAATTTGTTGTAGTTATTTTGTTCACTATAAGTGAACCAGAATGTGATAATAATTTTGCCTCAATATATCTTAAGTTTAGCTGTATAAGAGAAGAGAAGGCTGATGAATGAGTGATTTTATCTCAAGACTTTAATTCACAAGACTGATCAATTCCATTGTTGCACTATTAAACTAATTGTTTACCTAACCAGTTTCATCCAATTTACTGATTATGGATTACACCCTAAAATTGGATCAGTTTTTTTTACTACGACTGAGATCTCCTATTGTCTGTAGAAAACAACATACATACTAAAATTTTTAATAAAAAGTTTATAAAAATCAATTTAGTGATTTTCCTTTCTCACCTATTCTAAACCTTCATAACTCTATGATACAATACTTGAAGTCCATCATCGGCAAACTAGGAACCAATCAGAAGTCAGCCAGCAAAATTGTAGCCAATCAGTGTTGAGCACATCAAATCTTACTAGAACGACGAGTATTTTCGCAAAAATCCTGACTTTGTCCAGTACGATTTGATAATTTTTCGCCTATGTCTAATTATCCGCGTTTTCGCAAAACCCCTAGAATTTTCGCGAAGATTCGATTTATCAAATCATCCTACGACATATATACAACTTCTGTGAATTTTTTCACATATCCATAAACGACCGTTTAGGCGGCAGGGGGGAACACTTGACTCTAACAAAAATTAGCACTTTAAAGCTTAATATTTCGCCAACGGATCCCTAAATCGAAAAATTGTTTTCATACACCCATCATGTTTGTATACAAGCTATCCAACGATATCCGACACTATGGGATAAACGAGAAAAACAAATCATCCCTAATTTACGTGTATGGGAGATACCCTCAGAACAATAATAAAAAAACGAGATATTTTTTTACCGTTTTGTCGGCGCGATTAATATGTATACCCGTACTAAATTACAGATTTCTAGTACTAAGTCTCTGAGCTAAGCCGCGGACAGACGGACGGACATGGCGAAACTATAAGGGCTCCTTGTCGGACTACGGAACCCTAAAAAACTTCATCCAAAACTTTTTTTTTAAATGGACTTACCTTGGCCGGGAATAAAACCTGCCCCTTTTTGTATACAAAATAAATCCTGCTTTATGGCATTATCATTGTTTAAAATCAAAGAAATTATTTTAGTATTTTCTTTTAATTCATGCCATTTTTTACTTGTAAAAGTAGAATTTATGATATGTGATTTATTTTTTATATTAGGTTTTAATTCCAACAGATATGTCAAATGTACACCAAATTTGTGTGTACGAGTTCCTTTGAAAGAATTTTGTTCCGGATGGCTTATCTAGTTTTGCACCTATCTAAAATTTCTGTTAAATCAGCCTTTTAGTTTAACACTGAAGCTATACTATAAGGGATTCTAATGTTTATATTTTCAAGGTACTTGAACGGTTTTTTAAAAGAGGTCCTTTTTGATTGATAAATTTAATTTCTTTTTGAATTGGATTAACAACTTATCTCAAAAACTTCTAAACCGAAATGTAGGTATAGAGATTAAAGTGGGGAGATAATAGAGAGTTAGGGGGTCAGACCCCTCTGACTTTCTTACTTTCGGAAATAATGCAAAGTTTAATGTGGATGTACAATCCTGCTAGCCTAACATGGTTGCCACTTTAACACCATTTTAAAACACCATTTCACAGAAAATATAAGGGTTTTACTGTCAAATGGTGTTTAAGGCGAGGTTATCCATAGAAATCTTTCCTGCTCCAACGCTTTCATTTTTACATGTTTATCCTGCTCAGCCGAAGCGGGCCACTCAGAAAACTCGCGGTTTTGAGGTGTTTTTATTTTTTATTTTGGAATTAGAGGGATGGATTTTTATTAAGATGGCCGTTATATATCACATTTTTCACGACGTTTATTATAGTAGAAGTTTTATTGTCCAAAACTTAATAAATCTCAAATGAAATGATATTAAGATTGTAGTTTAGACTTATCTTTGCGATTTAATCGGTTCGAGTAAAGTGTAAGCAATCGTGTATCTAACAGCCGAAATATTAAGGGGGAACGTTTCGAGCTCGGTGCAAAATGCACAACTTATGATTGTTTTTCTTACTATTGCATAAAAGGTACTAAATAAATGTGATATATGGCATTTCGCGACCATTGTTTAGTGTCAATTAGGCTGTTCTACCAAAATTTTGTAATTTTATGTATTACGTTGTAAATGAATGGGCATACAAACTTAAAACATGCTTTTAAGTTTGTATACCCATTCATTTGCAACGTAATGCATAAAATGACGCAATTCTGCTAAAACCCCCTGATAATTATTCAACAAAAGTCGCAAAATAAGATGAAACTATTTTATTTCATACATTTTATTTTAAAATAAGGTAAACAAACATATGTTATGCACTTTGCACTGAGCTCGAAACGTTACCCCTTAAGATCAAAGTCAAATATGACATTATGTTTTTTGCAAAATTTAATCGTCGTTGTTTGTCGTTGTTTAATCGTCGTTGTTAATCGTTATTGGCTTAAAATGAATTTGAAAGGCGACAATGACGGGATAACCACCCCTTAAAATGAACAGAACACGGAAAAGAAAGGTTTTTTAAATTGGTGCTGTTCCACCACTTTTTCACATTTTCTGGCTTATTTATTGGATTAGAAAATGTATTTGATTTGACTTTAAACATAGGACTATTCGTTTGGGACAGCCATCTCGACACACGGGAAATTAGGTTCAAGAGGGTAATTCTTACATCGGACAGTGGGTAATTTTCGGGAAAGCATTCAAGAGATTTCCAAATATTGATCCTAAAATGACACAAATTAGTAAACCAATTTACCACATCACAGCTTCCTTGAGCCACCTTCGTCTTCTTTTTCTTTTTCTTGTTATTTTTTTTCTTCCTTCCAGTGTCTACCGGCACTGGCTCCTCGGGCTTATCGTCAGACTTGTCCGTTTCACCTTCGGACTCGGACACGGAGGCGATCTCCAACTGTGTGTAGAAAATAAATAGAATATAAACAAAACTAGTCAGGAGTTTGACATTTTCTGTATATCATTGTATGTGCCATATACTCTATTTAAACAACAAAATACTGAAAACACCGATTTTTAATACAGGTTTAGGGTTACGTACCCGAATACCCGACCAACTTAATTCTGCAGTTTTGTTTCATACTTTTCTAGATGCTGATAGTTTTAATTTTATTCAAATCATGTAAGTCTATTAACTTATTTATATAGTACGTAACACTCAGGGCGTGAGTCCTACTCGCGCTTGATCGGTTTTTAAAGGATCCGCATTCTTAAATTGAAAAAAACGGGACATGTAGAACTCAGACCTCAGGGTTCCGAACCATTTAAATGAGTTATAAAACTTAAATAAAAATTGCAAACTTATTTATCATTACATACAAAATGTATCAACCAAAACTGCAAAATTAAGTTGGTCAACTATTACTAAAGTCGCCGTCAATAGAATTTGTGGACTATGTAAACAAACCGTTTTCTCAATTTTTCTCAAGGTTCTGTCACGGAGTCTCACTGAACATTATTCCAAATCATGAAGCATCAAGTCTTACCTGCCATTCACTGTATTTCATCATGAAATATTCAATAATCACCAGTTAATTACGGAAAATTATAGAATCAATAGTCAAATCTGTACTGCGACGAGATTGCTGTCATATTTTTTTCTCATCGAATCTGTATTGTCTGTTGGTATAGCGCAGCCTCTATGGTTGTAGCAGCTCTATGACAATCTTTCTGTTAAGCCTATCCTGTCACGAGTTTTATTGAAGGAAAATATGTTATTATAATTTCTGTAATGTTTTAAATAAAAGGCATTGTTTATCAAATGATATATTTATATTTCACACCAAACATTGTCTTTGAAAATTAGTGATGTACGAATCTATTTGAATATAAACCTATTTTATTCCGTCTTTTTTTTGACAGCGTTACTTCATAATCTTTGACATAAACGAGTGTGTGATTCTATCGAGAGCTGTGTGATCTTCCAGCGTTGCTCTAAAATCTTCTGCGTTTTCGGTATTCTAACGACTTGGCTTCTCTTACTGATCCTTCTTTGTGATTTGGATAGTATTTTACCTTGAAACAACGACAATTGGTTCCGTCATAGTAATGGACAATGCCCCATATCATTCGCGTCAAACCGAAAAGGCAAAGCTGGTTGCGCGAAAAAGAAATCAAATTTCAAGAAACCGAAATCAAAGTGAATCTCATAGCTAAAGTAGACAAGCAAAAATATAAAAAAAATGTATGTAGATGAGTTGGCGGCATCGAAAAATATGACATTTTTGCGCCTTCCACCATATCATTGCGAGCTTAACCCGATAGAATTGATATGAGCACAAGGAAAAGGTTACGTTCGAAGGAACAACAAAACGTTCAAAATGGACGATGTGAAGATTTTGTTGGACCAAGGTTTGACGCGGTTCGGGCCAGAACAGTGGGCGAAATGTGTAGCTCATGTCCTAAAAGTAGAAGAAAAAATTAAAGAACTGGATGGGATAATAGATACGGCCACCGACGCTGTGACGGAACCATTTGTAATTAACGTGGGCGATTTGACTAGCGATTCATCAGAATATTTTAGCGATGAATCAAATAAAGAAAATTAATTAAGCACCTAACATATTTTAATCACATACTTACCCATCTCTAGATAGTTCATCTATTCATAGACAAAGACAACATGGCGCTTTGTTTACATAGTCCACAATTTCTATTGACGGCGACTGTAGTTAACTTGCAAAGCCTAAACTGTGATAGTTTCCCTTTTAAATTCTTTATACATAGGTAACACTAAAAGTTTCCGGAACTGGCCACTTACATAAACAATATTTAAAAATTTATTGCAACATTTGAAAATAGAACTCTTTGGCTGTAGAATGCAGTTTGTTTCATCTGACTGTCTTTTGTTTTTACCTTGTGGCGCCATTTAAAAAATTGTGTGTCTGCATCAACATGGATTTAACTCGGGAAAATTTTCGTAGTATGATTTTCTACGATTTTAAGTGTAATTTGACAGCTCAACAGAGCATCGCTCGGCTTGAAACAGCTTTTGGCAATGAAGCACCATGCAAGACGACTGTTTATAGCTGGTTTGCAGAATTTAAGCGTGGTCGTATCAATCTCAGTGACGAATCTCGCGATAGTCGGCCGTCCACCGCTGTGACCAACAAAAACCTCGATGCTGTGCGCCGTATGATTGAAACAGACAGGCATGTGACCTACCATGAAATTCTCGCATCCTTAGAAATAGGAATGAGTCAAATACAATCAATCCTACACAAACATTTGGGTGTGAGAAAGCTGTGCTCGCGGTGGATCCCACACAACTTGACCGAGGCTCAAAAAACGGACCGCGTCACTTGGTGCAGTGCCATGCTTACCAGATTCAACGAAGGTGCGTCAAATTTGGTGTGGGACATAGTAACAGGTGACGAAACATGGATTTATTGCTACGATCCCAAAACAAAGCAGCAATCGAGCGTATGGGTCTTTCAAGATGAGCCGAAACCAACCAAAGTGGCGCGCGTGAAAAGTGCATCTAAGCGGATGATTGCTTCTTTTTTTAATAAAACTGGACACGTGGCTACTGTTGCTTTAGAGAATCGTCGTACCGTGAATAGTGACTGGTACACGACCATTTGTTTGCCGGAAGTTATTGACGAACTCCGTAAAAATAACCGTAAACGCCGTATCATCCTGCACCACGACAATGCTAGTTCTCACACGGCCAGACAGACAAACGACTTTTTGAAGACGAAAAATGTAGAACTCATGAGTCATCCTGCATACAGTCCCGACCTGGCACCTTGTGACTTTTTTCTATTCCCAAAAATTAAGAACCAATTACGCAGTCAACGATTTTCATCACCAGAAGAGGCTGTCGGGGAGTATGAAAAACACGTTTCAGAGGTCACCACAGGGGAGTGGCACAAAAGTTTTCAAAACTGGTTTGATCGAATGAAAAAGTGCATAAAGGGAGATTATTTTGAAAAACAATAAATTAATTTTGTACCTTTAATAGTATTTTTTCATATTCATTCCGGAAACTTATAGTGCGTCCCACGTATATACCACTGCTGTGAATTTTTTAACATATTTAAAAGCAGCCGTTTAGCTGGCAGAGGGGGACAAACTAACTCTAACAAACTGTCTCTAACAAAAATTTGCATCTTGAAGTTTAATATTTCACAGGTGGATCTCTGAAACGAAAAATGATTTTCACATAACTACAATATTTTTGAAAAACCTATCTAATGACACCATACAACAGAGGGTGGTCGCGAAAAAAAATAATCCCTACTTTACGTGCAGGGGAAGGTACCGTAAAATAAGAAATTTTCTAGATTTTATTTTGCCACTTTGTCGGCCTGATTTATATTATTTATAATCATGGCAAATTACAGCATTCTAGTACTAAGAGTCTCTGAGCAAAGCCGGGGACAGACAGACAGACGTACGGACATAGTGAAACTATAAGGATTCCTCGTTGAATACGGAACCCTAATAACAAGATTTTATTAAATCCTAGTAGATATCATTCAACCAAATTTTATATTAAACAAAAATACAAATAATTCTCAAAGTCAATACTCGAGAGGAAATCAACAAGGTGTCTAAGGCTGAGATTCAGAGTACATTTTGAGTCCGAACTCAAGAGGAACTCAATCTTACAAACGTCACTCTAGTATGAGATCACGTCACTTTTTGACGTTTGTAAGATTGAGTTCGGACTCAAAATGCACTCTGAATCTCTTATAACAGAATAAAAATAGGGTTACAAAAGATTTTATTTACATTAAATAAATAAATCAATTGATGCGATTTGTTCAAACTTACATAAACGTCAGAAGAGCATAAGGAATTTTTTTTGATAACTGTTATTATCCTAATTATTCCAAAAAAAAACATCCAAAGTCTGTACTTTTATTTCTATTATTATTGCGTCATATTGTTCCTTATCGGATATGTATTTATTTTCCTATCAGCCTGTATGTTGTGTGACAAACACCTAAAGCTTTTGCATGCAACAATAAGTTAATTCGCATAAACTACCAAGCAGCAAGCACTGTACGCACAGCAAGGAACCAATTAGCACCCTCGCATAGCACTGCAGACACATTGCAATGCATTCAAGTAGATGTTTCAGTGGCGTATTTTATCGTACAACATCAGAACGCACCGAATATGGAGATGTTATCAGGAAAGTTTCCCTGGAATCGATAGTTACAAAAGGTTTCATCCAGTGACTTCTAAAATTTCGCATGCAAAGTAAACTTGTCTAAGAAAAGTACTATGGTATCATATTGAGAAAAACACTTGTACTGTTTCACTGATATAAACTTTAATACTCCAATCGGTTTTGCCTTACGGTATTGTCAAGAAGTAATAGAACTATTAATTATTTATCAATCGTACGCAAGTATTGTAAGTATTATTTATTATGGTAAAAATATGTGAATGCAACCACAGAGCTTACAAAGTTATCAGATGCCCACAACAGTAGGCAATATGTTGTAAAAAAATAAGTATAGTCCATCTGTGTCATTTCACTACCTTATATAATATAATCCGCAAAAAAGGGCGATTTTTCGTGAAAAACCGAACTAGGGTTACACCATTACGCGGTCATAAAGGCACCAAATTTTTTTGCATGTAAACATTAAAGGCTCCTTTGCTTCGCTCGTCGTCGCACTTATTTTTGACTTTTTTTTAAAGGCTTTCGTAAAACTTTTAATCTCGGTTTTTCGCAAAAAGCGGAATAATAATTTGTATGATCGCGTAGTGGGAATGTGTTTACACCGTAATTCGATTTTTCACGAAAAAGTTGTTTACGCTATCATACCGTGATATTTACACGATGAATATAATAAAGAGGAAAAGTTGTTTGTTAGTTTGCTAGGGCTAATCTCAGAAACTACTGAACCGATTACGCTGATATTTAACATCAATTTTACTTTAGCAAAGGGTGGAAAAAGACAGGATACTTTTTATTCCAGAAAAATGCTCTCGATGGTTCTGTCACTTCTAAATATTAAAGAGTCAGTGATAAAAGCGATAACAGGGGTTACGACCACCAAGAAACACGCACCCGCAAAAATCTGCGTTTTTATTTAATAACTCTGCTTCTAGATGCAATTAGGAAAATATTCTAAGACGAGCCGACGCTGTCATTTGTTAACTCATTTTTAATAAAAATTTCAAGGCTTTATGATTTCAGGAAGGTCCTTTAATACTCAACAAACATGAAATTTAGAGGTAACTTCGTAATTTTTTTCTATCGAGCGAACTTAAAGATTTTGCCTTTTTTCTAAAATGAGCCATCAGCCATAATGGTCTACTGTCTGTATTATTTTTATTTGATCGATTAACCAAGTTACACAAAGTGATATGCTCATTTGAAGTTGGGCATCGAGCCTTATACTGACCCTTAAGATATGTTTTTATTAAACGTGATTATGATCCGAGATAATGTTCATAATGTGTGAAAACCGCGAAAGTTTGTTTATATTAATTAATATTATAATATATTTGATTGCTTTATCGCCATCTTCAAGTCTTCAGTTGGCGCTTTCATATCGGTTTTTGTATTGTTTTATCATAGGGAATGTGCCGACTTCTATATAACATACATTTTAATTAATCGGCAAAAGTGTTATTTCGCTACCACCAATCATTACTACATATATTTTTTTAACTTTTAAGTGAATATGTGCTGTTTTTAGTTAATATCAATCAACCCCAAGTCAGACGGGTCTTTTTATAGGATCTTGGGCATTAGAAGGATGTTTTTGAAAAAACTTCTGGGTGTTAAGATGATATTGCATTGTCATCCAGTTCTAAGCTATGTATAAGGTTTCAAGTCTCTAGCTCATTGAGAAGTTAGTTTAAACAACAGAATGCGAGTTAATAAAAACATGGTAACATGGTCAAAATCGCTTTGCCTGACAGGATTTTTAAGTTCTGTAAGAAAATATGATTTCAATTTATATCCGAAACCAACGTGAAACTCACAACAGGAAACTGCATTTTCAATCCCATTTAGAATCCCATCTCTAGAAGAGTTAGCAAATGCTATGGGCCCTGCACATTGGGGGACCCTGTGCCTGGGTGTAAAATGTCCATCAAGTTAGGTTAGATAAGTAAGCTATGCCACGTACCATCTAATGGCATAAAGGGTTTTGATCTCTTACTATACTTACCACCATTGGATATTTCTGCCATTCAGTGCTAGTTTTAGTATCAGATTTTGTTTAAAATGAAAATTAAACATTGTTGGTACTATAGACTAATTAATACAAGTATTAGTCAATGATTGGTACTTACTTGAGAAAGTATGATAAAGGAAACTTTATTGGAGAAATTTTTGACTAGTGTTGACATTTTCACATAGGTTTTTAGTGCAAGTGGCTGTGTATTGCTCATTATTCTGCTGCTATTGTTTCTTTTTACACATTGACATACCAAACCATGGATCTTGGGTCTAGAGTAGCGTTCCAAATCACTTTTTCAAGATTAAACTATTGCTCGCTGTCAGACAAAAGTAGCTTGATGCTGGTTCCAAAACCTAAAAGTAGATGTTTTGGAACCAGCATCGAGCTACTTTTGTCTGACAGTGAGCAATATTTTAATCTTGAAAAGTGATTTTGAACGCTACCTAGTACAAAATTTACCAAAAAAGTGTCCTTAGTGAAGAGTCAAAATATTAAGAAACAAAACATTTTAATTTGAATCATGTCATTGCTGCACGGCATAATTTTGATTGCATGTGATTGACACCCTTTTTTAATTTTCAATGGTTATGACTCCCTTTTGGTTCGGACACTCTTTTGAGTACAGACCCGATGTCCACTTGGTAGTACGTCAAGGTTTTCACACAATATTTATGCATATTTTTTGTGCAGTTTTAGAATTAGTTTGAATGGTTCATTGTGAGTGAGCAGGAAATGTTTTGTATGGGTTCAGATGAAGAGCCTTTTGCCCTTTTAATGGTCAAATTTTGAACATAGAACTCACCCCTTGGTATTTGGACCTTGAAGTTGAAGCCTTGGCATGAGGATCAAAGTCACCCTCAGAACCCTCGGGATCTGGCAAGGTAGTACCACCATAGATCTTACGCAAATTACGTAGAGACATAATTCTGCAACCAGAAAAAACATCATGAATATAGGTGTAAACGTCGACACAATACGCATTACCAAAAAGAGTGGTTTTTATCAGATTATCGTTATGTAGGTAGTTCCAAAATTCTTCACAATACCAGAAAGTCAAAATTTGCCTTGCTAGTCCATAATATTTCAAGTGTTCATCATGATTAGATTAACATTGCCTCAGCAAAAATTTATAAATCAGAGATATTTAAAAATATATTAAAATGCTGCTAGAAAGAAAAGGCTACCTATTTAAAAATCAATATCCCATCATCAAACCTAAATATTGGGGTAGATACAAAAAATATATGATGACATGTTAAAATTGGTGTCAAATATTATTGCTACCATTCAGTAATTTTAAGTACTTTAGTATGATTATTTTTAGTTACCATGGATGAATTCGCAGTAGTACCTAGTATTCAGAAATATCACCGTGGCGTAAAGGCAGGATCGCGTCACACAACATTTTTTTCTTATAAAATGGCAAAGTTACGGTCTTTGTAAAATGGCCAGTCTTGCCAGCGTCAAATTATTAAAAATAAGGTTACGGAGAACTGGTAATACATAAAATAAAAATTATATATATATATAAGTATAGTGCTATTTATGGATAATGGTAAACATGAAGTGAAAAGATAAACATACGTAAGTATTATATTGTTATTAAATAAAAATAATTAGGTACATGATAGATATATAAATAAGATCGTGATCCTTATGTACTTAAATGTAGTGTGGCGGTTATGAAACCACAATAAACTACAATTTTCTACAATAAAATAAACACCCACGATTCGGTCACGCACGTTACGACCCTCAGCAGCAAATGTCAAAAAATCGTTGGAAAAAAATTGCTCTAAAACGTGTTGTGACGAGCGGACGATCCACGACGGCAGCCCTGAACGTGATTATTCTGTTGAAAGTCATAACTGCACCCTATATGAAAAACACCCAGAATGACGCCAAACCACGATTGTTCAACATAAACAAACGAAACGTCAAAAATTTTAGGAAAAAAAACGTGGTTGCAGCTTGCTGCTTACTTCAGGCCACAATGGTGAACGTCGGGTGCCGTTATGACTATAAATAGAATAATCTACTTCAGCTATCGTTGTAATGTCGGTCACGAATATAAACGAAATAAAGCAAATAAATCCGTATGGACTCGTGACCGACCATAAATCACAACACATTCAACCACACCCCATAAATGAATGAATGAATGAATGAATGAATGAATTTATTTATAAGTACAATAGGAAATAATTTATAAGTATCTTAATATATTACTTAAGTTTATCTTATTTACATTTGATTTGCAATTTACGTACATATATAAATATTACAGATTTCCTTAAATTGTTGTATTTATAACCTAAATAATATACAAAAAGTTTCAAAACACTAATGTACAGTAATTGTTCACTTATATCGAGGGCCGAAAACTACCCACCGTGCTAGTATAAACTGTTTGACGGTCGGATAGCTCGCCGTTTATAATCTTCGATTGGTTTAAGTATACCATACCTAAACCAACCGAAGATTTTACCAGGTATAGTGTAGTCTAAATTTGGTAAAATAAATTTAACTAAATTTTAATAATTTACATAATAAATAAATAAGTGATATACGGGTTTTTATATAATAATCAATAATACAGGATACTTAACTTATTGTGTGTGTAGTGGACATCTCAACATGTAGTTGAGTGGTGCATGAGTTGCAGTGTATGTATTTTGTGTTGATTTGTGTAGTTGGAGAAAGTAAAATGACGCATGTTGAATTATTTTTACTATTATTATTATTGTAATTGACTGTTTTTTGTATCCCAGTGTAGTACAGAATTATAAAGAAATACTAAATTTATTTAATTATTACCAATAACTTTTCTGTATTTTCATAGTCCAAGCGTCCCAACATGATATTTAGGGCTTGTTTCAGAGACTGTAAAGATAATTGTTTTAATTCTGTAGATGCACTTAGTCTACTATATAAAAAAGGTCCCAAAAACCGACTAAAGGTTTGAGCAAAGGCGGTTCTGCAATGTGGTATTTTAAAAACAATATCTTTACGTCTATCTTTACCAAAAAGTTCAATCGGGTTTTTGTGTAGGTTTACTATGGCATCTCTGATGAAGAGCTGCCTTACCGTAAGGACCGAATTTTCAGCATAGAGGTCCTTTGTCGGGTATTTATAGGGTTTATAATTGATTACTTTAAGAACGGCCCTCTGTGCTCTTTCAAGTTTTAAAATCTTGGATTTGTGTGTGCCACCCCACGCAGGCAAACAGTATGTTATTATAGACTGACAAAAGGCGTAGTAAACGCCCTTTAGTACAGCAGAGTCACCAATGTGCCTTAAGTTTTTGAAAACATGGATTAGCTTACGCACACGTGCTGTTAAAGCCTCAATATGTTCCGACCAAGGGAGGTTTCTGTTAATGATGACACCAAGATATTTCACTGAAGTAGCGTTAGATAGGGTATAACAGTGACACGAGGAGGTATTAATGCAACCATGACAATGAACTTTAACAGAAAAAGCTCCAGGGGGTTGAGTACGTTCACGAATACTAAAAGTTAGTACTTTAGTTTTGTCCAGATTGAGAGTCAGTAAATTTTCATTTAACCAACTGTGAACTTTTGCAAAACCATCTTCGGACACCTTATTTAGCCTACTCCACGTCTTACAAGTGAAGACAATAACGGTGTCATCCGCAAAGGTTATAATTTGCGCTTGCTTCAGTTTTTTGCGACAGAGACCATCGATGTAAATCAGAAACAATGTCGGTCCAAGTACGCTGCCCTGTGGCACGCCGTAGGTGATACTTTCTTCGGAACTTAGATACTCCCCGATCTTAACCATTTGTGACCTATCTGTCAAGTAGTCAGTGAAAAGTTCAAGAGGTATTCCGCGTATCCCTATGTTTTCGAGTTTTTTCAGTAAAATGGGAACAGAGACAGTATCAAAGGCTTTTGCCAAATCTAAGAAAATAGCAGCACATTTTTTATTTGCATCCATATTTTGTGATATGTGATCGGTCAGGTGAATAACAGCGTCAGCCGTGCATTTTTTTCCCTAAATCCATATTGGTTGCCAGAAATCAAATCGTATTTGTCTAGATAATGTTTGAGCCTTCGATTTAAGAGATGTTCTAAAATTTTGGATACAGTGGGTAGTAATGAAATTGGTCGATAATTTGAGATACTGTCTCTATCCCCTGCCTTGTAAATTGGTACAACTACTGACTTCTTGAGTGATTTTGGAAATACTCCGTTAGAAAAACAGATATTACACAAATGGGTCAGTGGTAAAGCAAGAGTGACTGCAGCTAGTTTTAGGAAGGGAGATGGTATACCGTCCCAGCCAGTGGAGTTACTAGACTTAAGCGACCTTATAACACTAATAACCTCTTGTTCGTCTGTGGGTATTAATACAAAAGAGTTCGGTTGCGAGGCACAGATGTTTTGCAGACGTGATAGCTCAGATTCTGTGGTATTAAGTTTATTTAGAATATTTGTTGCCAGCTGTTTTCCGACATTTACATAATAATTATTGGCATTATCCAGAGATTCTTGCTTTGATGATTTTGGTGCAAGCAAATCAGAGGGAGTGTTTGTTGTTGTACTGTAGTTGCAAATTTGTTTTATTGTAGCCCATGTTTTTTTAATGTCTTTCTTATGTTTTTCATAGGATCTTTTTAGTTTTTTGAGCAGATTATTGCACGTATTTCGATAACGTTTGTAAGTGATTCTGAGTAAATCATTATTTTCGTCGCATTTCAGTTTCTGATGTAATTTGTCCCTAAATTTCATACATCGTAGTAGGCCGGGGGTTATCCAAGGCTTCAGTAGTGTTTTTCTGCGTGATAGTATTATGATTTCAGTGTGTTTATTCAGATAAAAAGACAGAGTATTCAAGAATAAGTCAGTTGCAGATATAGGATTAGTATTTGATAGTAAAGTGTTCCAGTCATAAGTGATGAGGTCATCTAGAGCTGCTGTATAATTAGTTTTCTTTACGTTATTTATCTTTTTATATACGTATTTGGTCTTGTTTTTAAATGATGTAATTACACAGCTATGATCTGTGATCGTAGTATCACAAACTATTGTGACCGGTTTCGTTTTAGTTTTTATGAAACAATGGTCCAAACAATTTTCCAAACGAGTTGGAAATATATGCGCGGGTAGAAGACCGTGCATTACCATATGGTTCAGATAGTCAGGGCTACGATCATCGTTATTATTTACACCTATATTAATGTTTAAGTCTCCTATTAGTATAATATTGGGAAACATTTTTAGGGATGATAGAATTGCATCATGTGATTCCATAAAATCTTGGATGTTTTTTTTTCAGGGGGCCTGTAGACACTAACAATGGCTAATTCTTTGCCAAACTTGGTAACAAGACATGTTGAGTCTTTGATTTGGGGTTCGTAAGTTGTGCATTTTAGATTATCCTTTACTAGGAGCACGACTCCGTCATTTTGATTGGTGTAGTTTTTCGTAAAATATCGTTTATAATTCGGGAGAACTGGTGGGTTTGGATTTTTAGATATCCAGGCTTCAGTGAGAATAATGATATCAAAGTCTATATTTATGCGTGCTAGTAATACTTCAAAATCAACAAAATTGCTGTTCACACTTCGTATATTTTGGGATATTATATTCAGTCTTTTATTTTGAGGGTAAGATGGTAAAATTTTCACACATTGTTCGGGCTCCCTTGTCAAAAATGCTTTTCCGACATTGATAGTGCTATCAATATCCACTAAAATTTCATCTATGTTTGTCATAACACCAATTTACTTTTATTTTTGAATGGATGGAAATTTACATCATCCAGACTTGTATATATTATTAGTATTATAATAATAAAGCACTTTTGGAAGGGAGCATCATATAAACCTAATGTGTGTGAAGGTGCGTCATTTAATATTATTTTAGTTAATTCTCCTTGGGTGTGTGTATTTGCGATGGTGTGGGATTGTTGTGAGTTGTAGATTTTGTGTAAATAAGTGAAAAATTTATCGATCATAACATATAGAGTACATAATATATTTTTAGTAACAGTTTTGTGAGCTGATAAATTAATTAATATGTAACTTATAAATACTGACAGAAACAGAATTACTATTTTAAAAGCATGCATAACAAACAGACAGAATAATATTGGAGTTATTAGGACGGATAGTCAGTTCTTTAGAGACTCCAGATCCGTTTCTTTATAGATTCGAATAAGAGGCTCTCCTTCATATTTACGCAAATAAATATTTCCATATGAGGCCCAGCAGAATTTATAACCTTCTATTTTTGAAAATTCCCTGGCTAAAGCAAACAGTTTTCTAGATTTAAAAGTAAGACTCTCAGCAACATAAATGGGTATAGCAGGACCGTCAATTGATAGATGAGAAGTGCTCAGTTTATTCTCTTTGTTGTTTCTGTTATAGGACTTTACTGCACTAATCAAGTTCTCTTTGACGAAGACGTTTGCGAGCTCAGTGATGATGGTCTTGTTCCCACCTGACTTGGTGTTTGCACGGTATACATTTTTCACATCGCTTACTTCGATAGGTACCTTGACACAGTCACCAGTTTTTTGTAGAAGGCTCAGGAGGTTTTTCTTTGTCTCACCTTTAGTAAAAGGAACACTACGAATTTCAATCGTAGTCGAGAGGGAGTTTCGCTCCAGAAAATCTATTTTATGTTCTAACTCATGTATGTATTTGCGATCAGCTGTTCTTTCATCTTCCATTGCAGTGAGCTTTAGTAATAATCCATCATACTTATTTGTTAAAGTGTTCATGCCTTCAACTAATTTTTCATTTTGAATTTTCATGTCCTTCATAAAATCCATCATTTTATTAAGTGTATCGCTTTGACTACTTATCATTCTCGTTAGAACCGGATCACTCTGTCCATCTTGAATATCATCGTTATCCGGCTTTAATCGTTTAGATACGTTACGAAGAGCGACGTTCGACAATGACTCACTCCGTATAAATGGTGGGTTTCTCTCTATAGGGATTTCTTTTTCATTATCGCTGGTTTTAACTGGGGATCTGTCCAAACCCATGTTAAATTGTATTTAAAATAAGTATGTAGTAATCAAACAAGCTCAATAGTGAGGAAAGCAAAGATGTAGGTCGCAGCAATCGCGATTTAACAATATGTAGAAAGTAAGAAAGTTCACCTGCAGGTAGCAAATATACAATTTATTGCTGCGCCGCTGTGATGATATCGTCAGCTAACGAAGATTTGTAGAACTCAAGCGAGGTCGATCACCTCTCACGTTGAGTGACCGTTTGCCGATCGATGCGATGATGATTCACTGACGCTTCGCTTTGTCTCAGCTCAAATAAACAAACACTTTGGCTAAAAGATTTGAAATGTTTTTACTTATAACTTCACTGCTATCAATAATTTCTGAAATTGGTTTTTATCACTTTATCCAGAAAATCACAATGATTTAAATGGTTGTAAGTTCTTCGTAAAATGTGAACTTTTTGATACACTTTTGATTTTTAAAGACAGAGAAGGAATCAAACACGTACAGTCGTTAACGTTATAAGATGTCTATGCCCCCATAGTACTTAGCATTGCAATTGAGAGGACTGCTACTTTTTATTATTTACAGAAATGACCTCCCGGAAAATGTTTCACACCCTTTGACATTATTCGGTGATGATAGCTTAGTAATAGAATGCAATGAATTTGATGACAATGAAACCAAAATTAATTACGCTTTAAAAGAAATAATAGTTTGGATGAATAGAAATAATTTAAACGTTAATTTAGATAACTTGAGGTAATTTGAGACAATTTTTAAGTTTCGACTTCTGTCAAATGGTAACTTTTAATAAACTAAAATGGATTATTAACTCCATACATTAGTCGAAGTCCGTTTTTGTGATTTCTAAGCAGTCTATAGCATTAGGGCAATACGATATAAATTTAAAAAATGAAAAATTGCTGTCTCAAGTTACCAGTCAAAGAATGTATCTTGAAACATACAGGATTTTTGCGTCAAAACTCGTGTTACACGGGAATTTGTGTAACTTGAGACACTTTTTAATTTAAAAACATCATCTTTGTTATAATGAGTCTTGGAATGAACACAATAAGATAATAAGGAATAAAATTATGGCAAAAAAACCAAGTTAAGAGCAACTAAATTTACGAATTACATTAGGGAAAACGTATTGTCCCCTAGAAACCTTGACATGCTCCATTTTGTACAGTATTTGCTCCGAAGCCACTTCTTGAACATCTTCGACCACTGGAAAGACAAATGTATCCCCAACCTTGTTACATTTTCTCATGAATTTGATATTGACTTCTCCCCTTTTCTGCAAGTCTTTTACTTCATCGATAAACCTTTTCTCTGTAGGTTTTTGGTTTCCCGACTTTAAACAAATTTGACGATCACAAATGAGCCAATTAAGTTCATCAAAATATGCGTTTATAACTGTCGCATCAACAGCAGCACACGATCTTTTTATGTTTTGACTCAACCTAGTTCTTAGACTGCCTTTATTTCTTTGCACGAATGACGCCATCCAGTCAGGTCCTGATAAATTGTTAGAAAACCTTTTTTCAGTGACTCCTTTCCTGTCTTCGAATTATTTGATTAATAAGCGGATGTCATATTTTATCAGTGAAAAGCCCCATTCTCCAGCCAAACAAATACATTTGACCATTGCTTTTTCATCATTCTCTGAAAAAACCGTTGGACATCCAATATTTCCCAGTATTTTTGCCTCTGCTGTGACGGTTGATTGTTGCTCAAGGCACTCCGAACCTCTCTCCACTCTTGACCGCATCTACAGCTTTTTTGAGTTGCTCTAGAGTATGGGCCACAAATGTTTGACCTCCTAGCGTCCTAAGCTTCTTACGTGGCATAATAATCATATGGAAATAAAAAGTTAGATAAAAAAAATTAAAATTTCTTCTGTACGCCATAAATAATAAGTGAAATGTTACCTAATTTATGTCTACATGGATCTTGTAGTTCGACTTAGGGAAACTTGAGACTAACTAGCTAATTGAGACACTGTCTCACTTTACCCCGACTTACCCCCACCCCAACAATTTATTTTTTAATTATTTCTGTTGTTGTTTTATTGAGAAATCATGTCTAGACCAGCTTTAGGAAATGTCAAAGCGACAGATCGTATCAATTTCAACAGAAAATAGTAAGAATGCTTACCTGCACAGACCAAGTTTTCCAGGTTAGTTTTTGCTGTACTTTTGCACAAATTTCAAATAAAACACTGTAAACATATAAAGAGACGCAAGACAATTAATAAAACGTCTTCGGTTACGTGACAAAGTCTGCGAATTTTCGACCACAACTGTTATAAGCTAGTCCTTTACTTTGTTACCATATATCATCAATAAAATTACCTTTCTAAATGTCCCAAGTTAGACTCTCTTGTCTCAAATTACCCCATTTGACGTACATGATGAATTTTTATCAAAATATTTCCAAACTAGACGATATAAACATTAAATTTAATGGCAAAAATATTGACGATATCCAGAATACAAAATTTCTAGGCCTAACTATAGACAGAAAATTACATTGGAAACAACAAATAAAAACTGTGAGAGACAAACTCTGCAAATATGCCTTTCTATTAACAAAACTAGCAAAGCCTCCTAAGCGAGGAAAACTCTCTAACAGAATACCACGGTTTTATTATGTCGACTCAGCGATATGAGATTATTTTTTGGGGAAATGCCACACACAAAGAAATTGTTTTTAAGGTACAAAAACGGTGTATTAGGGCAATGTGTAAACTTAAAACAAGAGATAGCTGCCAACTGTATTTCAAAAAGCTGAAATTGCTAACATTACATTAAATCCGGAATACTTTGTTAAAGTCTCCACTAAGTACAATAAAAGTGTACAAATGCAACATCGCCATAGACTATGTTTACAAAAATCCATTACTGCATTAATGCCTAAGAGTGTTTTTGTATGGCCCCATTAATATATAACAAGGTACCAAACCATATTAAAGACATGCATTTAAATTTGTTTAAAACTAGATTATTTACGCTACTTGTTGACAATTGTTATTATAGTGCCATTGACTCTTTAAACGATAAAACAATTTAATTTATTCATAAAATTGATATCCAATTCATACCTAGGATTGTATCTAATTCTCTAAGACTTTGATTAATTTCTTTTGTTATTACTTAATTATAATTGAGTGGCTGCTAATTAATATTCATATGCCCATATGGGTAGAACATGGAGTGTACTGTTAACTAATTTTAAGACCCTTTTATATTGTTTGACACATGTTCATGAACAAACGCTACTTATTTTTTTTGTACTTACTTGTTGTTCGTTGTAGCCTGAAGTTAGCCGCACAACACGTTTGACAGCCCACTTTTCCCAACGATGTTTGCCATTTGGAGCTCGTGACCGATTCGTTGGTGTTTATTGTAGTCTTAGACAATCTAACATGGACTTGGTAAGCGCACGCATTCCCCTCTGCCAAAGTACATGAACAATCGTTCGTCTCCGTTTATAAAAACTAGTTCACCGCGATCGTTCGCCATTTTGCTATTGTTCCTGTCGCTAAACACATCTCAGTGAAAATGGTTGGTTGTGATAGATATTTCTGCTCCTATATATCAAACTAGTAAACTTCCACCTTATAATGCAGCGTGTCTATAGCATGTCTATATAGCGAGTCTATTTGTTTCTTTCCTAGGGTCGCACATTTTGGAATTGACAAGGAGTCGCTTCATACCAATGTTTCGTTCAATAGGATTATTGATTCTGATTGGTCTGGCTGGAATCAGGTCTTCACTGATGCCTCCAAACTGGAGGAGAATGGGGAAGTTGGTGCTGCTTTTATCCATTCAGAACTTAATGATACAGAGAAACATCGATTGCCTTCCACTACGACTGTGTATACGGGTGAATGTATTGCCTTGTTGTGTGCTCTGATCTATATTGCTGACAGTGAAATACTTTTCTACTAAATAATTTTCAGGCTGCTATTAATAATCCTTTAAAAATTGCAGAAATCCTCTTGTTTGTAAAATAAAAGAGCTGTTTTATTATTGTTTCGGTAAAAATATTGAGGTTGTTTTAGCGTGGATACCCAGTCATGTTGGCATAATTGGTAATGAAATTGTGGATCATTTAGCTAAAGATGCTATTACTATTGGAGATTCCAAATGTAATCAAAATTTTGCGCAGGATCATTTAACCATTCCTGATAAACACATGTTGTCCAATTGGAATGATGAATGAAACTGTTTCTCTTACAAGTTCTCTCGTTTGCAGCCTTGTATTCCTCCTCGTCCTTGGTTTTACAAGTTTAGCAAACGTGTTACCTACTAGTTAAGATTAGATTAAGACTGGGTCATGTATGTTCCCCTGTCAAACTTTTTAAATTTAAACTGCACAACTCTCCAGTGTGTGATTGGCAAACTGAGGAGGGGACTGTGTACCATATTTTCTTTATTTGTCCTATTAACAATAAATGGAGACCATTGGTTGAGGTACTTAGTGCATACAATATTTCCCTTCCCGATTATAATAACGAGGTGATAAATTTCTTGCTGTCATTCAAAAATAAAAAAGGCATTTTTCATCCTGGCGAAATTCATAGAACTAAATGATATTAAATGATATGGATGGATGGATGGAAATGATATTAGGTTATAAGTGTGTTGTTTTATCTGTATTGTGTTTGTTTCGGGTATATTCAGCTTTTTTTGTTTCTTACGTTGTCGTTTTTAGTGTTTAAATGCCGGCATCGGACGATTCGCAGTGACCGCATCAAGCGGATTTTTGTATTCTTTGTATGGTTTGCTATACAAGCGCGTCCACTTATCCGCAGCGCACGGAGCGAACGCATCGGACTGTTGGCAATGCCGGCGAGGATTCTCGATGAGGCAACTTTTCCGTTTAGTGCCGATGACGTCATACGGATTGCTGATCAGTGGACGCACTCGCACGCCCGCTCCGTCCGCCTTTCCACCCCTCCCGCTTATATTGTATGTTTTTCATTAGCTGGTTTTTCTTTGGGAGTGTTTCTCAGCCGATGGGTAGTGTGTAGTGTCAAAAAAACCTACATTTTAACGTTATTTTTATTTGTAAATAAAACTATTAAAATAAATACAAATAAAACCATTTTATTGTCTAGTACTCGTTGGTAAGTGAAGGTCTGATTTCAAAAACATCAGAGTCCACTTGCTATGAAAATCCCGATGTCAATTTTGAAAATTCGTTTGCAAATGGTGATCGCGTCCGCAATCCGGTTGCTGCGGTTACAGTGTACGCAACCCCCGACATTACGATTAAAAAATCCGTCTGATGCGATTACTGCGGAGCGTCCGATGCCGGCATGTAGACGCGTGCCTTAAATTCTGATTTGCTGACTACCTGTTATTGGCAGAAAATGGTGGCAGAAAGCAAGCCAATGGCCAAATAGTGAAAAAAAAGTCTAGTATAAGATGTCTATGGTCGTGAGTCATGCATGACCGAATCGTGGATATTTATTGTAGAAAATTGTAGTTTATTGTGGACTAATAACCACACTCATGACCGTGACATCAGTCTGCACTCTTTTGCACGCAGTGAACGAAAACGTTCACTATTTGCACACGTTATCCTGTTGTCAGTGATAGGGTGCAGTCGCCGGGCGATCAAACTGAACGTATCCCCAAACTAAATTTTCGCGCTCAACGCACATTCTGAAATGCAAAGAGACGAAATGAACGTAACAATAACAAACGGGTTCTAATGCCATCTCTGTCACACGCTTTGAAAATTGTATACGCTATCCTGCTCTTAGTGTCAGAACCCGACGAAATCACGAAGTTTTTAATTTATGAAACCCTGCTAGTGTTTTTAAAATTTGAAATTTAATCTACAAAATAAATTCTTCGTAGTTACAAAGTAATCATGATAAAAATAACACAAATCAGTAAAAAGTTAAACCACTTTGCTCAATCAAGTGTGCCCAATCACAAGGAAGCAGCGGCATTAGAACAGGGAATGGACACAGTGAACTGTTTTTTTTTTAGAAATTTCGGTTTATTGGATAATTGAAAAAGAAATGATTTTTCTCTAACCTGGTTAGGTTTACCACAAAGCGGGAAAATAGGCATGATGACTAAAAAAAATTCATTAGTCCATCAGTTAGATTATCAGAAAATATTGGACACGTACATATTATATGTACTATTTATATTACTTGTATTTATTTATGTATTAACATATATTCTTTTTAGGTATTGTTACCTATAGTTATTAATTTAGAGTAGTATCTTCATTTAATTTGTAATTTTTAAGTTTTTACTCTTCTTGCACGCCCACCTACCTATTAATCTTGTACCATCTGTGGGTTGACTGGTAGAAAATGCTTTATGCATTAAGTCCGCCTTTTTGTACTTATTTTTTTGTGCAATAAAGTATTTATGATGATGATGATGATATTTTTTCTTTTTTCAATTTAACATAAAATTATGAAGATAGAGCAAGCTGAAGTTCCACGTGACGTCACATCTAGGTACAATTTTACTTAGAATGACGTCACTTTTCCCCACTCCCAAACTTTGACGCGCTTTATCTCTGTCATTTTTTGTTTGATTGACAAAAGAAAAAATACATGTCCAATATTTTTTGATAGTCTAAATGACGAACTAAATAGAATAATATTTTGCTTACTCTGTGTACAAGCTTATTAGCGTCCCGCAGATATGTATCGTGGAACGCATTAGAGCCGTGGAAACGGAACGTCCCGCCCCACGCGGGATGGTTGGCAGCCCTACTATTTGCCTACCTTTTGGATGAGACCACATTCATACTTATACAGAATCAACCCTGGACTAAAACGAAGAAAATATCGTATCAGACGAGGCTGTCGCCTAAAATTATGATAACGTAAAGGAATACTAGATACCTTTGCTTGTCCTTAAAAGGGACGAAAGGAAAAAAAAAGAAAAAAAAAAAAAAAAAAAAAAAAAGAACGGTCGACGTACTGTCAAAAATTATATTGAAAAGGAGAATTTTGCATTTGCTGTTTGCAGTAATACCTATCCGCTTAGATCGGTTTTTGCGGTAGAATACCTAGTTCATCCGCGGCCGCGTCGGGTTTCGTGGTAGTGTGGTTGCAGTTGTGTCTGATCGCAACGTAAATACATTTTAAAACCATTGTGGCGCACTTTACACGAAATAACATTAATACAAAATGCACGGCATATTTGTGTTGCTGTTAAGCGTCTTTCTTACGATTGCCTTAGTGAATAGTGCCGTTTTATCTGATGACCCCGAAGAGCAAGGATTGTATAATAAGTCGGACAAGGTTGCAATTCTAACAGACAAAAATTTTGATAAGTATGTCTACGGCCAAAATCATGCATTAGTAGTACAGTTTTATAACAGTTACTGTGGTCATTGTCGAGCTTTTGCTCCAAAATATAAAAGTTTAGCTGCTGATATAGCATCATGGAATAATGTTATTCAACTGGCAGTAGTAGATTGCTCTGTTGATGAGAACACTGCTATTTGTAGAAACTTTGAAGTGATGGCTTATCCTTCATTGCGATATGTGCATGAAAACTATGTTAAAGGAAACAAAAACATAGGAGAAACCATGCAAGCAGCTGAAACAGCAGATAACCTGAAATTTCAAATTGTAAGCAAATTGCAAACAGAGCAGTCTAAGGGTCGGTTAAGATCCTGCTCTTCTTTAAGCACTGCCTCCTACAGCAGCTATACAGGGGCTTTGAGTGATGTGCCAAATGATGTCATCTATACCTTTCTTGTATTTGAAAATGAAAATTCTACTGTTGGGCCTCAACTTATTCTTGATACAACCAGTTATGAACATGTTAGAGTCAAAAGGGTCACTGACACTAGTGAGCTAACTGAAGTGGCTGGTGTCCGAAACATCCCAGGATTAGTAGCAGTCAGAAACACTCTCGAACCAACACCATTGACACCAAAAAACCCTAATAGACAAACATTACTGAGAGCAATTAACAAATTCCTAAGTTCTAAAAACTATGCTTTTCCAAATAGAAATGTTGAACATTTTAATATTAATACAGAGGATCATAGCAGTCCAAAACTTCTGAATGATGATGTTGTATACTATGCTGATTTAGAAACAGCCCTTAAAAAAATTCTGCATGTTGAAATATCAAAATACAAGACTCTGAGTGGAGAACCACTGCAGGCCCTCTTCAATTTTCTTGATGTGCTTATAAAATCATTTCCATTCCGAAATAATCTCAGAGAATACATTGTTGATTTAAGAAATAATCTAACACTTAGAAGAGTGTGGAATGGATATGAACTTGATGACTTAGTTAAGAGACTAGAAGTGCAGCATCATCCTGTGTACAGCCCAAACTTAGAGTACATTGGATGCAAAGGCAGTCAGCCTCAATACAGAGGATATACTTGTGGCCTCTGGTCTATCTTCCATACTTTAACTGTGAATGCAGCTCAACTGCCAGGTCTTGAAGGTCCAAATGTCTTAAGAGCTATGTATGGCTATGTGAAATATTTCTTTGGTTGCACGGAATGTTCAGAACATTTTCTTGCAATGGCTGCTAATAATAGATTATTTGATGTCAAAGAAAATGACAAAGCTGTTCTGTGGCTATGGATATCACACAATGAAGTAAACTTAAGACTAGCAGGTGACCCAACAGAGGATCCTGTGTATCCCAAGATCCAGTTTCCAAGCGTGACACAATGCCGTGAATGCAGACTGGCCCGTGGAGCCTGGAATCTTCCCGCCGTGTACCAGTACCTGCAGCGGGTGTACTCCAATGTCCAATCATCACCGAGCAGTGTGGCCTCTAGATCAGCTCCCAGCCCCTTCTCCAACCTTGACCTCGGGATGCTGAGCATTTTGTACATATTATCTTTTGCTATTCTAATATTAGTTATAAAGTTGTTCCTAACTAAACGGTTTTACAGAAAAAGAGTTTACAAGCATGATGGATGGGGTAAAGTATAACATATTTTTGTACTAGCATTAACAATGGTCTAAAAAGTAGTATTCTTATGAAATAAGTCTGAGCCTATTGTGGGCGTCTTCCATTAAAAGCTAACCTATTTCATGGTGATCAATTAATGATGAATTGTTCCATTAATTAATATTTTTTTCCACATCTAGGTCTCTTTATTTTTCTAGCTAAATGCCTTCAAGTTTTGGTGAGCTGCAGCTGTGATTTTTAGTGTTTTCGATTTAGTTGATGCTTATGTTTACAAACAAAATTTTATAAAACATAATTATGTGAATTTCATCGAGAATACTATCATGTCGAAGCTGCATTTTGATAGGTTGTGCAAATAAAGAAAGATTACAATTTAAAAGTTGCAACTAAGATGTAAGTGTTCACGAATGGATTTTAAAATGTAAACAGTTGTGGGAGTAAAATCTTTTTTAATTGCATGACTTAAATTTTTCTTTTTTTGCTAGTAATTTTGTTTTGCATGGAAATAAAACAAAAGTGTTGTGTGTAGTTCCATGAGTTGGTAGTAAATGACTAAGTATTGTGATTAGAATAATCATGGGATCTTAATCATAACATAGCATAATAATTAGGCAAATAAGGCAAATTTTTTTAATTATCGTTACATAACATCTGGTTTTTGTCTATATTGTCTAAGAATTATAATGTACCTCCATGTATTCTCGTTGCGTATGTATAGATAAGTAGCGCACCAGTAATCATCCAATTTAAGATAACTGCACCAACTCAGTTGCATTATGTACTATAGGTAACTACTTAGTTATATATCTGTAGAGAGAATTCACCATTGTGACTTCATTGTCCACCGAGAGGGCATTTATGATCCTCTAGAAAAGAAAACAAAACCCTTATCTACTTTAAACCAACTTCAGTTTATTTAAATACTCTTTAAAAGTTTAATAACAAGGCACGAAATTCATATAACGAAAGTTGGTAAAATCTAGTAGTTTGATTAGGTTGCTTATAACCAGATCCTACCGTTTTTTAATAATCTTCATAGCTTTATTGCAATTTCTTCTATGTGAAAGACGCGGTAAAAATCAAAATAAAGGCTTTTTCTTAAGCTCACTCCACTCTTTTTAATTGCAAGAGACGATGTAAATAAAATATGGATGTTGTGTTTCTGTGTATTTCATGGAAATACACGGAACATTTTAATAACATTTTATTTTTAGGCTTTGTTTCTGGAAAACATGTTAGCATAAATGTTCCACAATAGAAATATTAGTGAAATGAGGTCTTCAAACACTTTTTCTTTTCGTTTGACGAATAGATGATAGCTATTATAATATATAAGAGCTCTAACATATTTTATTTGATGGGTTTTATCAATATATTAAAGTAAATTGGTTTGTTATCTAAGATCTCGAAAACTACTCTATGAATCGACAAAAAAAATTCAGTATTTCCCAGAGTAGGTCCTGACTTTCAGCTATTATCTGGGAGTAAATTTTATTTAAACTCTTTGTAACCGCCATTGCTTGGGTTATTATCACGCGACGTGAAAATCAAATTGACACAAGGGCCGAGAATTCTTTCCACGAGAATCTTGTTATGCTCTTCTTTCGTAATAGACGAAAGTAATCCCTGGAAATCGGACAGTTCCTTAGGGACGACCCAATTACCAATACCACGCGGTGAAAGTTTGTAGGTATATTTTGTTACTTTTTGTCAAGGATGTTCTACCTGCGCTGAGATTGCCAGAATGAGTGTTAAAAGAAAATAAGTACTTTACAAAGAAAAAGCATTTATTTTCATTACTTTGGTATTTTTTTGTTAAACATTAAAGTGTTAAACCATATAAATATGATATTTATCGGCAGAAATTTACCTCTTAATATGATATAAATTATAATATAAATTTACTTGTATCCAAGCTGTCTAAGATTTTATGATCAACTGAAACTATAGCTACATTACTTAGAGTTAGCTGTTGCACTTTATATAATTTTAAACTTTGAAAAGGACCTTTCACCAGATGCAACTGAAATCGGCAATGTCTTAGCACTTTGCTGTGTTCGGAAATGTTAAGTCATTAGTAAAAGATATTACAATAGGGTTTCGGCACGGTTTTCACCAACGGTTTTCAGCACGTGTGATTGTGGGCATTTCTTTCAGGAGGACCGCCAGTAGTGGTGATACCTTGGAAAGGCCTATGTCCAGCAGTAGATGAACCAGGCTGATGAATGGTGGGAAATCTGTTTTTACATTACAAATACAACATTAAATAATTTATTTTCTATAACTTAATCATAATTTTTTAACAAGTTCTTGGAGCCCCCTTTTAAGCAAAAAAACCTGTCTTAGAAGGTTTTGCTCTTCCATATCTTACATGATTAAAGTTAAGTATGGTAGATATGAGTTTAATGAAAGAATATTTAACAAATTCAAAATTGTGTGTTTTATTAAATGTGGAGTTAGTAGAGTGTTAATTAAAATATGTATGAGTGTACGTGGGTCCGACGTTTTTGAATCAGATTTAATTAATCCACTAGGGAGTGAGGGTATGTTTGTGTGTGCGAAATTGTCTCGTGAGGGTGAAAAAGAAGTGCAAGACCAAAACTAATAATTTTGGATTGGATTGTATTTCGTGATTTGCTTAATGAATATTGAAAGGTGCAATCATAAACAAATAGGTATATTAGTATGTACAATTTAGAGTGCATTACAAACTATAATAGATTCATTGAAATAAATTTCAAACAAGACAGGTATTTTGAAAATGTACCTCGGGCCAGGATTCGAACCTGCGACATCTTGCTTTCACGGCAAGCGATGTATTTTTTCAAAATATTTTTCTTACTGAAAATTCTGTTTGTAATGCACTCTGACTAATGTTTAGAGTATCCGAACTAATGTTTAGAGTATACCGAAGTATTTCGCTATAAATCATGTAATATAAGTAGGTATTAGTAGCTGTAATAAGTATGTATAAGTTTAGCCGGGAGTGGTGTTCGTGAACCACATTGGTAGCTTCTTTTAACACCCTTTCAAAGTGTTGATCCGTGCGATATTCTGTGAACTTATCAATCAACTTATTTAACAATTAATTGCGTGCCGGTCGGATTTTTTCTTTCATGCTATGATATTTCTCATACTGTAGGTGGGTTGGGTATTAATAGCTTTTGTTTCCTTTTATGCTCCTTTTTTTGCAAAGTAGCTATTTAGACACTGGTCTTATTTTAAACTAAAGCCGCTGAAAGTAACATAATCAATCACCAAACTCCGTCAATCTTGCTTTTATTTCTACTTAAAAAATAGTCTCAGTCAATAAAATCTGTGTCTGCCGATAAACGATTTTAACAGTTTGGTGGATATTATTGTTTTTTGCATATTAATTTAATTTACTTATGATAAATAAAGTTTTAAAATGAAAATGAATGAAACAAATCTATAAAAATATAATCGGGCTTTGACTTTTCTGAAAATTCTTGGACCAGAATATTATACCAAAGATAATCAATTAATTTGATCTGAATCTTCCGCCTCGCTGAAAACACTCCAGACCAGAGTGCTAGATCATGGGTTAAGAATGTCTACGGCTTCGTCAAATACACTCAATAACCAGAAAATGAGGTTAGAGACCAAGAAAACAATTTTAGTCGAAAACGCATCCTGAATTCCTGACACTCTAGGCTTAAGGATTAGATCAAGCACTAGAATATTTTGTTGGAAAACACCGCTCGCCGAACCCTCTTTAGGGTAGGAGATAATATCAGAGACCAAAAAATAGTTTTAGCCAGAAATGTGGCTTGCCGAAAAAGTAAATAGAGAAAAATGGTTAACTATACAAATTAATTTTCATGAGAACTAAAATCACTCCAAACCAGAAGCACGTCAAATACGTACTATAAAATTATTGGTCCCAAATATATCGGCAGATTCTAAATCAACGAGGTGAAGCCGAGAGCAAACACTAATAGAAAAAACCGAACAAGTGCGAGTCGGACTCGCCCACCGAGGGTTCCATTAAAGGCTTATCTCTTATGACTTAATTACAAATAGCTTTCAGATTTTTCCCTATAGAATAAGTAAGTATAAGACGGTTTTACTTGAGTCTAGTTTTAGTTCCCGAGATAAAGGGTCTTGACAGACAGACAGACGGACGGACAGACAGACAGACGGACAACAAAGTGATCCTATAGGGGCTTCGTTTTTTCCTCTTGAGGTACGGAACCCTAAAAAAACATTAATAATAACGAATTGTATATCCCTACTAATTAGTAATATACGAAAGTAAAAGTTTGTTGGTCCGGATTAATACAATTGGATATAAAACTTTTCCTTTTTAACATATAAAATTATAAGCAACCGTTTCTTTGTTCCTTGATAATCTTGAAAAAACAACACTTTATTAAACAAAGTGAAGCGTAAAATGTGTTCAACATAAAATAAAATTAAAAAATATATATTTTGAGATATCGAATGAGAAGTTAAATAACTTAATACGTTTACATCAGTTAATAACGTTGACAAATTACGTATTATACAAATACATGGTTATTAACATATTTTAAAACTAATTATAGTTGGTTTATGTTGAGTTTTAAATTTTATAATTCCATTATATTGTGCGACTATTTTTTACTCTTAGCTGGGTCGGTACCTATTTTGACTTTATAATTGTTTTCCATTTTCATGTATACGTTATATCCACAATATTCAGTGGGATGGAAAATATACATAAATAAGCTTTCATTCTCTATTTTTTTGTTCCGCTAGCCTTTGCCCGCGGCTTCGCCCGCTTTCATTCAATCTTTGCCCTGTTTACGTCCTATTAGAATTATTTTTGTTACCTGTACAAAAATCAAACTTTTGCATTATGATACCTTTTAGCCTTGTCTAACATAATATAATCAAGGTATATTTGCGTTAAACGAATGTGAATGTGTTACTTCAAATACATATGAAGCTACTTATCAACTGATAATAAACGTGTTTTAGAAGGAGTTCCTTGCAATTTCCACAAGCTATGTAGAAGCTTGTAGTAAAGTAATTTCAACTTACGTCATATTATTTGTTTTTATTTAATGTATATGACGTCTCAGTAGGTAGGTGCTAAGTGAAATCAGCATTGTTCCGAAGCAGCTGGTCATAATGTAAATAAATTAACATATTATTGTTGTACGGACATAACGAACTTTAAAGATCGATTCTTAGGATTTGGGGCGGAGTCATATTCAATAAATCATTACGCCAGTAAAGTGGTACCCGAGCTAGAAACAGTGTATATAAATAACAAGCCTTTATCCGCGACTTCGCTCGCGTGGAAATTTCTTTCAATATTCAGTTTTTCAGTTTTCGATTTGGCTGTTATTTTATCAACACCCCTATTAGCCTATATATTGACCACGTGGTCACCATGATGACGAATCCAAATCCGTTGAGTGGTCCTCGAGTTAAAACGGAACAGACATACAGACAAAAATAAAAATAGTCTCGGTCTCAGTATAATACTCACCCATTTCATTCAAAATTTCTAAAATTTTTCATGACAGCTTTTATGGTAACTATAAATAACTGCATGACCCATAGTCCTGAATTTAGCTGTAAACCAATAAAAATCTATTTATTTTATGCAATCTGAATTCAACCTATTTTTCTTAACGTTTTGGGTTCGTTGTTAGCTAAGGTTATTAAGGTATTTTGAGCTTGTATATTCAAAGATTTAGTTAAAGAAACAAGCTATATACAGGATGTCCCAAAAGTCAACGTTATCCTTTGGAGGGCTGATAGACCAGTTCATGACTGTCCAGAATATTAAAATATGACCTCAGTAAAAAGTCGATAGTTTAATGAAATTACTGAGACAAACGCAGCGTAATTATGCACAACAAACAATGTAGCGTAGCACTTTGACAAACAAAAAAAAACAGTGATTACTCTATCTCATGTCATATTTTGTCACTATCTATCTTTGTCTTACTTACAGTGTTACTGTCTCACTCTAACACTTGTAAAATGGCGTTACTATCTATGTCACTCTGATTCATGCAATATGAATATTTATCACTCCTTTCTAAAAGGTTGCCGTGGCAGGCAGTTTGAACTACTTTGAACACCTGCTTCTAATTTCAATTAGTTTTTGTTTGTAAATACCTACCACTTGAGTTTAACATGTGTTTTCATTCGAATTTCTAAGTATTTAAATATTTTTAATATGAACTCCTTTTACAGTAGAATAGCAATGTACTTCTTTCTAAAGTAAAACATGGCATTTTTTTACTATTTAAGAAACTGCAGTAAATGACCTATTATTTAAAATTACTTGCCAGTTAAGCGTAGTTAATTTTTTTCACAGTATGAAGAGTCAAAGTTAGAAAATAAAAAATGTTAAACTTCTAATTCGAACAAAAATGGTTTTATTTTTTCATTACAAACGCGTATCATATTAGTTTTATTTTGAACTAGGATCAATAGCAGGGCTATTCAAGATTGCGAAACAAAAATTAGAATCTTGGAATATGGAATTGTGTAGCTGTGGCACTGAAAAGATTCCTCTAAGATGTCGAATATTACAAAATTCATAAAAGTATCGATAACTCGAAAACTATCGACATTTTACTGAGGTCATATTTTGATATTCTGGACAATCATGAGCTGGCCTCCAAGGGATAACGTTGACTTTTGGGACACCCTGTATAACAAAAGACCGTTCAAGTGCGAGTAGGACTCGCGCCGTGAGGGTTCCGTACCATTCCAATAAGTTAATAATAGACTTAATGAATTCAAATTACTCGTACATTCTTATCATTAACTAGGAAATGTATGAAACGAAACTACAAAATTAAGTTGGTCGAGTATTCGGGTACGTAACCGTAAACCTGTATTAAAAAACGGCCAAGTGCGTGTTGGGCCACGTGCAGTGTAGGGTTCCGTAGTTGCCCAGGACATTTTATTAGTTTGTCTGCTAATACAGATCGCGCCAAACTTCTAGTCCGCTCGGAAGTTGCTCTCCCGAAGGACGGCCCATACATTGTCGTGATAGAGGGGCCTAAAAGTTTGGCGCGACCTGTACTCGCAAACTGGTAAAGCATACTTAGCTGTGATGCAATTGACTCTTACATAAATTAGCACTTTGAAGCTTAATATTTCGCCAACGGATCCCTAAATCTAAAAATGGTTTTCACACACCCACAATGTTTTTAAACGGCCTATCCAACGATACCTCACACTATGGGATAGCCGATATCATCCCCAATTTACGTAGATACCCTTAAAAAAGAATTTTCAACATTTTATTTTACCATTTTGTCGGCCTAATTAATATGTATGTATTGTATAATCATACCATATTACAGCTTTCTAGTACTAATAGTCTCTGAGCTAAGCCGCGGACAGACGGAAACAATAAGAGTTCCTTGTCCCACTACGGAACCCTAAAAATCGGCGTTTTCAGTATTTGTTGTTTAAATAAACTATATGGCACATAATAAACATAAAATTCCAATCTCAAAAACTAGTTTAGTTTTTGAGATAGACCCCGTAACAAAAATTGTCTAAAATTGACAACTTTGATGGCTCCACAAAACTTATTTTTACTCTACGTTCTAGACAATAACACCCCACATACCGAAGGAAGCGAAAAAAAAGTTTTCCTTTCCCTTTTCATAAAAAATATTTTTATTTAAATTGCAATTCATTCAGTGTTTGGTGAACATTTTACAGAACATATCTGGATCTATAGCTCTTACCGTCTGCAAGCTAGAGACCCGTGGCATACGGACGGACAAACAGCAGAGCGACATTAATAGGTCCCCGTGTTTTCCCCTTTGGATACGAAACCCTAAAAACGAATGTTTAGGCATTATTATTTGAAAGTATTTTACTTTATGTAGATGCAACGGCCTATTGTAGATGCATATTTTATAAAAGTAAAGGAAAATTAAACCTTTTTTTTAGTGCTAATAAAATAAATACAATTTTTATATTTTTTCTAACATTTCGTTTATTTATCTCAACCGCTGCTGTACGCACATACCCCTGTTTACGGGAGAGATGCGTTCCAGAGAAAATTGCCTCATACGAAATCCGCGTGTATCGGGTTTGAAGAATAAGCACAATAAATACATACATACATACTTAACCAATGAACTTGTTATTAATTTTAGTGTAATGTAAAGTGTGTGACGCGTCGCATTATATAGTTTCATGGACCAATCGCGTAACGCAGAGCATTTTAGCGCGTGTGTCGGGGTTTAAAGACTAAGAAAATTAGATACATACATTCTGAATAAATTTGATATCATATTTATTTTATACCTTAATCAACTTTATATGATTTTTTTTATTGCGTTTATATGTACCATCGAAGAAATGGCCGCAGAACTACTTTTCGCCCGTATTGTAATGGTAATAAGAGCGAAAAGTAGGTCTGCGGCCATTTCTTCGATGGTACATTACTTCTTTTATTGTTTCATGGACCAATCGCGTAAAGTGGGGCATTTCAGCGCGAAATTTGAAATTCGTGATAAAGCGTATCCGCGTTAAGTGAGATCGCGCAAAGCGGGGTATTACTGTATGTTTATGTTATCTCTACACAATTACCTAATTCCGTCTATTTAAATAATTTTTTGTCCATTTGTAGTAGAGATAAAGCAGTTTTTCATACTTTTTTCGTCAATGCAAGGAAAGTGTAGGTACTGTAGGTACATATTTTTAAAAAGACCTACAGTTTGAATTGTAATTTTAGGAAAAATCCCGTAAAGTGCGAGTAGGACGCGCGCCCTATGGGCTCCGTACTATTGAAATAAGTTAATAGACTTGAATAATTTTAATAAATATTACATACTACTTACCAAGTTTATAAAACAAAACTTCAAAATCAAGTTGGTCGAGTAATCGGGTACGCAAACCCAAAACTCCATTATAAATCAGCGTTTTAAGTTTTTGTGGTTTCAATACAGTATATGGCACAAAATATAGAAAAAAAACAACAAATTCCTAACTAGTTAACTTTTGAGAGAGAAATAATAAATGGTAAAAAATTACAACTTTGACGGCGTCAACTTCGGAACTTTATTTTATTTATTTATATTTATTAAAAATATGTGTACTCTACCTAGTGAGTTCTAAACAATAAAAATCCAAATAAGGCATGATCAGAAACAAAATTGGCTCCTTTTTCATGTATGGGACCCGCTCTAAATAATTATTTAATTAAACATTTTTTATTCAATTTTCGAAACTATGATAGAAATAAATTTGTATATTTTTAAACACTTGGCGATTTATCCCGGTTCAGAGCTCCTCACGTCCAGATTTACTTATCTGATTTTCTATACTGCATTTAATTCAGTATTCGGTTTTGGATCAACATTCTACATATAATATCCAAATTTCAGATCTGTAACTAATTCCGTTTACGAGCTAGAGACATAAAGACGAACGAGTCACAAAGTGACAGACAGCTGAGTAACATTAATAACGGTAGTTTTTGCCCTTTGGGTGTGGTACCCTAAAAAGTACTATTTTTGAGGTTTAGCACCGTAAATCAAAGCAAAAAAACCGCAAATCCCTTCGCCGTAATATATAATATAAATTATAACTTTTTTTACGGAACTCTATTAAAACTTAAGTAAGTACTCTAATTATATTGGTCTCTTTTTTCTTTCTTCGTCGGGACGAAACGCTATAGAGATTTTCAATAAAAAGATCTACATGCTAAATAAATATTACTAAACAATGTTAGGATATAATTAATTACAAAAAATAAGGGTAACCCTTTGACTATGAATGCTACTACCTCCAGGTTCTGTTTAAATGTGATAAACTCATGAATATCAAGAACGGAAAAAAGTGTGTCATAATCTGAACAGATTGTATAAACTATTACTTTCTATGATTATATTACCTACTATTACAAAAACTATTCAATGTATTGTTAGATTTCTAATTCTGTGCGTTTTATTTAAATTTTTGCTTATTGAAAAGTCGATAAAAATACGTAATACCTATGCAAAAATTATTATTTTAATACGTTCACAGCCGCTGAATTCCAAGATTTTTCAATTCGAATACCTAACGATACTCCGATAATGCTGCGATGAAGTAACAAATTACGTAACCATCTAATTAATTGATATACGTACTATAATATGTGAATACTATGTAAATTCTAAATCACACTATCACACTAATATTATAAATGCGAAAGTTTGTGCGTGTATGTGTGTATGTTTGTTACTCTTTTACGCTGAAACGGCTGGACAGATTTGGATGAAATTTAGAATCGATATAGATTATACCCTTACTTAACACATAGGCTACTTTTTATCCCGGAAAAAAAGCATGTCGTTAAAGGGCATATTTTTTAAAAGTTGCACCTTCACGAAAATGAGTTTCTTTTTCATCATCTAATTTTATTTATGACTTGATATTTTCGGGGCATTTATAGTAGTTTTATATATCAGAAATAAGTAATACTTTGATAAAATACTAGCTCAATTTGTTTTTAAAGAGATTTAAATGCGGTCTGAAAAATCATTCCTTTACGTTACCATCAACTTTTGAGGATAAAAGTAAAACAAAACGTAATTAAATATATCAAAGGCCGATATATACTTTAAAGTAGACATTTTGTTGAAATAAAAACTGAAATGTATAAATAAAACTAACAAATCCAGAGTTGTAGGGATATTAATGTTCATTACGTTACCAGGTGGCCAAAACAGTGTTCTATTTTCATTACTGCTTGAATATTTCAAGACATATAATTATGGTGTATTTTTTTTAAGATCTTATAAGTATATCTATCATTGGCAATGTAAATTACTTGCATTACCTAATTAAATCATTAAAATATAATTAAAAAATTATATTTTTTGTATCAGACGGTAACGTAAAGAATAGTAACGTAATCGTAAGGCATAGGCTACACTGTTTAATAAAACCACACCATATTTTGGTTTTATAATCATGTACATAATAATACCCTGTAAAGATGCAATAAATAATTATTTTATTTATTTTTAGTATGGATACAAACAGTCACAGGTTTAATAATATTAACATATCTTAATTAATTTATATTATATAGTACCAAAAATATGTTGACACATAATATCAAGTTTATCGGTAAGCATTGAGCGAGAATACAAGTATAGGTAGGTTTTTACAAACTCCTGCTATAATTGTGTAACACATATCTAATTTTAACTCAAATGGCCCAGTGTGAGTTATGGCTTTGCTCAAAAGTAAAAAAAAATATCATGTAGAGGTGCTATTTCATGATCACAGTGAAACTTTTCAATGTGCTCGCAGCTTTATGCTTTTTTACGTTACTTTTTAACTTCCCGTTAACATTACCACCGGTATCGTAACGTAAACGGAAGTAACGGAATCAGCAGCCAACAGTATTCCAATTAAAATTTAACCCTCTTCTAGATTAAATACAGACTTTTCTTCCGTAAATTTGATTTTTTAGATAATCAATGCTCATAAGTAGAGCTCTTTACAGAGGGAAAATAACAAAATGTACAAGATTTACTTAAAATCTTGGTAACGTAGTTTTAAATCCGTTTTTCGCACTGAGCGACGCAGCCACTTTCTTTCGATTTCTAGCACAAACTGACAGCTCAACTGATTTAAATAGACTCGCCATATGAAGAAAAATGTTGTTAGATGCAAAAAAAGTCATAAATAGTAAAATTTTTGTTTCCGACAATACTAAAACCGTGGAAACGTAATATGGAATTCCCTTTTTCAAAATATTACGGACACGTTTTAAACTTGTTGTTTAGCATCTTTGGAATCTATTTTGTATAAAGTAAGGGCAATTTTCATAAATTCACGTTTTTGTCTCCCTAGAACAAAGGATCACAATCCAAAATGAAAAATATCCAAGTAAAGAAACGAAGATTGTTTTTAAATTTTGGTGCTCGGACGGGTAAAAAATGAGGGGGTTCATTGAACAAAAACCATAATAAAAATAGTTTTACTAGGAATTTAAAAGTTTTATTGTATTTCTGACAGAAATTAATACATTTCCATCTAGGTTTTAATTATCCGGGACAAAAAGTGTAGAAAATATGATATGGTGAGCTCATAAAGTGCTCGGGCGGGTCAAAAATACGATGTACAACAAGAAAAAAAATGCTCCATAAGCCGAATAACACGCGGGCGGAGCCGCGGGCAAAAGCTAGTTATATATAAATTAGGTAAATTCTTGTCTTTGCACATCCGCAGAAAAATATAAATATGTAAGTCAGACCTCCTGGAAATATCTTTTGATATATCAATTTGCTTTCTTTGTACCGTTTTTATGTAGTGTGTTTATGAGACAAAAAAGGTTTTTGAGTGATTGTGTTTTCTATTATTTTTCTATGTAAGGTAACTTTAATTTATTCAGCCAAATTCTTACTGAAGACTCGGTAAGTGCTCAGTAACAAGGTTCGATGGCCCTTTTGGTGAAATTCGTAAATATTTTTTTCGTGTTCCTTACAAACGCAAGCCCAACCCCGAGTCAATTACTATTGGATATCAAGGTTTTATTTTGCGAAATAAGCAAAAAGTGTTATCGATCCGTATAAATAAAAGTCACTGTATATATTGTCATTCTGTATGGCAGCATAAATAAAAGTCACTGTATATATTGTCATTCTGTATGGCTGCATAAATAAAAGTCACTGTATATATTGTCATTTAATAATGTTTAAATTTCAGTTTGTTCACACCGTCACAGAATACACATCTTTCTTATTGCAAATCACATAATAAGTAAGATACGTATAACAAAACAATGAAATTTAAGTTCAATGGAAATTAAGTAAAAGAACATAAAAATGTAACGAAAAATCCCATCATGTGACAATCGTCATAATCTTCCTCGCCATTTTTCATCACCTATGGTCTGCTACATCTTCCCATGTTCTTGTTGAGCTGTCAATACTATAATTTATTTATTTTATTTTAAATTAAATGATTTTTCGTAGCATTATTTTATATATTTTTACCTGCCTAGTTTTTTTTTCTATTCCTATGTACGGTTTGCAACGAGAAAGTTTACCGGACTGTAATTTCTATAAAAATGACAAAGGGTCGAAAATCCATAACTACTAAAAGTAAATATTATTTTTAGAATAAAATTTCACTAAGTAATTAACAATTAATTCAAAAAAGCCTTTTAACACTACATATCGAAAAGCAAAGTCAGTGTAAATATTTTAAAATTATGTACGTAATACTCGAATGTACAGTATTTTTATACGTTACCTTCTTACTTGTAAAATAAATTACATATAAGTGTTCTATTATTATATTGTTACCATTTCGTTATGATGTAATGTATAATGCAAAATTATGTAGTCATATGAAGTTGTTAGAGTATTAAAATAATATAAAGACGTATTAAACATAATATAACATAGGATTTAAAAATTCAATTTAAATAATTATACATATTGACGTTTATTGTTATTAAAAATACTCAGGACGACTTGTTGTTTCAATTTTTTTTAGTTGTTGAGTCCTTTATTGTACTATTTTATAACTTTTATAATAATTTTTGTGTTACAACAGTCTGGTTCTGCACAATGGGTCACTACTGGATTGTACAATAAAATGAGGTTTGTTTTTGTTTTTTTTTGTATAAGTATACATAATACTACTCGTATAATTTGGTATTCTGGTGGGTGTTGGTGCGCTACAGTACAATTAAATTAATAAACTCAATGTATCACCTAGTATTCGTATACAATATGTTACTCCAGACGAAAGTAATGTTATGGTTTTTGTAAAGTAAGTTTATTAGTTGTTGAAAAGGTGAAAGACACGACCAAATTTATTCCTTTATTTTCTTTGTGCACGCACTCCTTATCAGGACTGTCACCCCGTGACCCACATGTGTTGTCCTTTCATTGTTGTCTGTACACGTATGATACAAACAGTTAAGATGGGTTTTCCGGCAAAAATTTAAAACTAAACCTACATAAAAAAGTGATTAAATAAGTCCAATTCTGAAAAACATAACTATAAACAGTTTTAACGAACGAATGATTTAGAAAAATTTTAATTTTGTTTTTTTTTTATATTTTTATCAGAGGTGGATTTCGAACAGACAGATAAGACGGCATTAATATTTTTTTTTACTTCTATCTTGTTTAACTGTTTAAAATTTTCGGCCAGGGACAGTTTGGTTGCATGCTATATTTGTTAAAGATATTGCACATTAGCTCGCGATATCCCATGATTTACACATGCCATTTTTCTATCATTGATATCTATTTTTGGTAATATAAAAATCGTTTTGGGTAACATATTATTAGTTGCATCATAAGCATGAAAAGATGTAAAAACAAATGATAGCAGGAACGTATCCAGACTTTTGTTTCGGGGGGGGGGGGGGGGACATTAATTGAAACAACAATGTGAATTGTGAAAGAAACCTCGGTAATCACTGTACTATAGTATTATTAAGTATCAAAAGTACCTTACCTTTTTTTATTAAAACGTACTTTAATGGTTATGAATAAATATTCCCGGTCCCGTGTATGTCACGCCAAATTTCGGGGGGGTATAAATCCCACTTAACCCCCTCCCTGGATACGTGCTTGAATGATAGATATATCGTGTGCAAACAGACAGATTACATTAAATGAAAACAACAAACTCCTCATAATACTGATCAACTTTCCCAAAAAACATACCTACATAATAAAAACAATTTAGACTTGTCCAGTTAACTATATTCACACAAAAATCACAGTCCAATAAATTTATATTAATTAGTGAAAGTTGTTAAGTATGATCAGAAGAGTATGAATTTTCATTAAGGTGGCTGCGACGGGTCTCGTTCCCAAACACACAACTTATAATAATTTTTCTCGTTTTTTACATATTATAAATGCGGTTTATGACACTGCGCGACAATAGTTTAATGTCAATTAGGGTTTTATAGCACTTTATAAAGTGTGTTTAATAAAGTTGTTCAGGTTCATTTACAAATCCTGTATATGTACTGTGATTTATAGTCTGTGAAGTCATCTATACGAGATGAGAACAAAGAAGTATCCACTTCAGAACTCTCTACGCGAACTTCCCTGTAAAACCATATCTAAGTCCATTGGGCCTATTATCTATTATAATTACTACGGATGAACCCATTACAGCAATTATTTAATACTTATTATCATGTAAATCAGTGTCAGTTGCCATTTATGGTTGCTCTTCATCGAAAACCAGATAATTTCCAAAAAAAAACTGGGTATTGAACTTTTTACGAATTTGGACGTCATTTAGAGTGCGAACGTATCCTTATGTTTTAGACGATAGGCACTCGGTTTGATGATTTTACGAGACAGGATCAGGGGGCTGGAGGCCTAACATTGTGCCACTAACACCATTTGACAGTAAATTCCATATAATTACTGTAAAATGGAGTTAAAGTGGCAACTGTTAGGCCTGCTGGATCAATGTAGCACAATTTCAATGTAGTTGCTTACTTTGAGAATCAGTAGGTACCTATTCTTTAACTACTTAGCCTTTTCTTCGTAGCTCCTCTCGCACGCGCAGTGTAGAATCTCTGCCCATGTACTCCGACATGTTTCGATTAAAATGTATATCGCTAAGTTCTCTTAAGCAACAGCACCTACACATACCCTTAAAACCTCAAGGTAACTATGAAAACCCCATCAAAATGAGCCCCGTAGTTCTCTAGTAAGAGAAGATAAACCATTATTTATGTATAAAACATAAGTTTTTAAACGCTATCAAATCTACGATATAAGCGACTTTTATTATTCTCCGTGTTAATTTATACCATATTTTTTTGTAGCTTTTGTTTTTGGGATGTAGTATTTGGTACGTATCTTGAAATTATCGTTTGCAGATTTTGCTTAACAATACATTCCATATTTTACCCCAAGTAATTCATATGGCCGATTAAAAATAAAACGACAGAAAATATAATTAAAAATATTTAATACTTTCGTGAATTACTTTTAAACTAATTTCGAAATTTTACAACCGAATTGATACAAGAGAGTAATATATGGAACGATATCCAATAACTTCTTTTCTGGGTTTGTATGTTGTTTTTTTGCCTTCATCCCATGAATATTCATTGGTTCATCTTTGAACTAGTGAGACTTATTCCCCAGTATTTCAACTACATAAGTTAAGTGTTGAACTAATGGTTATGTATGACTAATGAGACAAAATAGTTGAACTCACACTAGTGGATTAGGACGTCACAACAAATTTCGTAACTACCTATAAGTATAAGAGAAATGGCTGAATCTGGATTCACAGGATAAAGGGTGCGTCTCTGATGCTAAGTGGTTGCGTAAAATTACACATATCTGCCGCCTAAAAACCAGGTACGGCGACCAAAAAAATGTATTAGGTAAAAGGCTGAATATGGTATACAAAGTAAGTGGCAATTGTATTCATGTAAATTATGTAAAAACGCAACGCCCATTCATAGATGCTACATCATGACAATATCAACATGTACAGTGGAGCCCACATCAAGCTAAACACTTTCAGTATAAGCTGAACTCTCATTGTATAGGCTTCCCGTACAATGAGAGGTCAGCTTATACTCAATGTGTATAGCTTGATGTGGGCTCCACTGTACATGTTGATTAGTGTCGTTTAATAGTAATAATAAAGGACAGCATTTATGATCAATCAGATACGGTCAAATATGTGCATTATTAATAAAATAATAAATAAAACACAAAACGGGCGTTGAACGGAACATAAGTAGCACTTTCTTTCTATATCATATTCACCTATTTACGTAATCGTATTTTTTGTTTCATCAACATAACTAGTTTTTTATAGCCAATCAAATATTCCATACTTAGCTTTAAAATTGTTTAGATGTTATTACTTTCACCGTCAATTTAGAAGCTTAAAATATTTAAAATCACTAATCTATAACCTAATGAACAAAAAGAAACGAAAGAAAGAAAAAGAAGGCAATGAATTGTTATTAACAAACTAAAATGCAAACAATGTAAAATTATTAAGAAATTATAGCCGATTAAATGATTATTTTCATAGATACATTTTACTTGATTTTTTTACACTGGCTTACTGTAATAAAATAACGTCTTCTTTAAAACTAAATTAGCATTATTTTCTGTAAATATAGGTATTTGAAAATTCCTATTAAATTCCGCGTGCGAATAAATTAAATAAAAAAATTCTTAAAGTTATAATTATAAACAATATAAGGTCTGACAATTAAAGTAAAAAAAATATATATAAAAGTTGATAGAGTATGCCTAATACACTGCATTCCAAAGAAAAAATGATTTTTTGCGCACCTTATTTTTTACCTTTCCATAGAAATTTAGTCAGCTGATTGAATCACTTTGTCCAACTATATATCTTTTCTTGTAAGATGTGAAACTTTCGTAGAGCAACTTACGTAAAATTAAAATCCAAATTTTCTAAAATATTAAATTTGGAATCGCGACCAATCGTACTCGGTCTTCACGATTTCCATGGGTTTTGGCTGTCAAAAATATAAAACTTTAGATTAGTTTACTTACTGCTTTTATTCATTCATTGCAAAACTCACGCTTATCATGGAAAATCCGCTAGCTTGATACTTTTCCTCCATACTCAGCATACTGGATGGCCACAAAAGCAAAAAACGGGTTAGCGGTAGTTTCTTTGATGGTAATAAAGGTTGAGTTCCTAAACTATTTCCAAAAAACTTGGTCGTACTGAAAACAAATTTTTAAACATATTTAATCTTGCAGCATTAAATTCAAGCATAAATCTTATTATAACTTATTTATAACATTTTGGAATAGTTTGGGCACCCCACTTTGCATGATTTCATTAATCACTACTGTCTCTGTTTCAGGTACAACTTCCATTACTAGGAAACGTATCCGGATCACATGACCAGAACAAGATTGAATACAACAATAGCTTCTAAGAGTAATTAAATACAAATAGGCCTAAGTTCCAAATCTAGAACCTATACAATAAACGACGAAAACTTTACATTCCGTTGAAAATATTAATTTAAAATAGAAATGACGCCCTAGGTTGTGGCACGTGGTGCGGAGGGAGCCACTGTTGTTGAGAATTTATCAAATTAAATAAGAGAAACAAAAATTAATTTGACTATGAAAACGTAAATATTGTAACATTGTAATCAAAATATGTAATAAAAACTGTCGAAGGCTGATCAAAGTAAATCGTAGACGAGTGAAAGTATTGCAACAATACGCCTTTTTCAAAGTGTAAATCAATCATACCTAAAAACAGTAATTACTAATATTTTATTGTTTTATCTTTGCTATGGCCCAATCCGCATTTTGTTAATTTATGTGTATTTGAAACCGGAGTACTTAGATGTATCGAGTTGTCATTAAATTCCCAGTGACCTGTATAAAGCAGCAATTAAATTTCTTTTAAAATTATTAGACTTGTATTCTCGATATTTATTCTCGTAATTTTTATTGATGTTTTCCCCCATTTTCATCCTGTTTTATTATTTTCTTACTCAAGATTGTGCAAAAAGCTTATCTGATTATTAACTTGTAAAAATATATTTGTTTTCTTATAAAGACATGATTTTGGAAATTATTTGATAGATATATTTATTAATTTATGGTTAAACTCTACAAGGGTATTTTCATGAAATAAACTATGCCAAATTAAATTTGTTTTTTATATTATCTTTTACAAGACATCACAACTACAATGGGAAGAAATAAAAACACTATTATTCATCTTTCATATTTACTGAATATACATTAATAAAAACCACGTCAATACACATACAATGTTTGAAAATAGTGATTCACACTAAAAATACAATAAAGGTTTTCTACGACACTGCTTGGAAATATAAAAAAAATTTAAAAGATGAGCATTCAGAGCTTTTACTTTGATAGTCTGGAAAAAACTTGATAATTAAATAGTACTTCAAAAATAGTGACTGAGCAATATTTTATCACCTCCAACGTTTATTAGACCGCTAATCCCGAGGTCGCCGGTTCAAATCACGCTGGCAGGTAATAATCGTCTGTGAAACGTGCTGTACAATAAGGGACAGTGACTTCACAGTCCATTTTTGGAAATACCTCTGACACTTCCTGACGATGTATTCATTTCCTCGCAGTAATCGTGAAAAGTACGGTATGCCTCCAGCGAAATGACAATTTCGAGACCCGAGTTTTAGATGTTCTCTAATCGACCAAAAGCACATTTCGCGTTCGGCAATTACATCCTATTTACACTCTCTGTGCGAAAATCCTTATCCAGATATTTCAATATTTTACATGCGATTTTAATTAATTTGTTCATACTCAAAACTATAAAATATAAAAAATACCAAGATTGAAATATGATTGTGCTGGAAATTATGAAAGTCACACTAATAATACCATGGATTTAAAAAGTATGAAGTATACTTCATATCCCAATAGTTCTGCAGTCTTCTGTGGAAAATGTACACAGAACAAAATCCGAAAAGTTAGTCTTTTAACTTGGAGTAACTTATTTATGATAAATAAACAGTTATTTGTTTAGTCCTTTTACCAAAACGTTTGGTAAGAAATCGACTACTCAATCATCAGAAAAGTTTCGTGGCTTTATTAGTATTTAGTAGGCACCAATAGAGTCCATAATTAATTCAAATTCGCACCATCTTTCATATCATCGGCCTACCATGAGCTTGGTCTCGATGCTCGTTAGCGCAATAGTAATTATTTTTTTAGCAAAGAACGAGGCCTGAACTCATTCATGGTAGGCCTACTGGCCGTCAGAGTTTAACGTCACTACCTATACCACTAACAATAATTGAGAGGGAGGAATAATTTGCCAACTCCACATTTTTTGAAATGTGAGATGATTGAGCAATCGAGTTCTAGGCATTATATGCGAAAGACAGCTACAGCTTCGCGTATGAAATAAATTTTAAACTTGAACACGAAACTAGTTTAAATATAAATTATACAAAATTGTGTGAAGTATGCGGCTTTTGAGCTCTAAATAGACATGTAAGCCTTGATAATTTTCCAGGATTAGTTTATGTTAACAATGTGTTGTGCTTATTCAATGCATCAAAATAAAATTCATGTTCAGGTTATAAAATAAAACATATACTCTCTAATAAAAAATCTCAATCAGTGGATACAATAGATAATCTTTTTTAAATATGATATTTCAAAAGAATTCCTAAAAAAGACATGGCAGTGCCAGCAACCTACAGGGCTTGTCCGATCAAAAGATTATATCGACTTCCTAACTCAGCGGAACAAGAAAAGTGTTCAGTGCCGTGTTTGTTTTTTGCATGCACCGTTTCGTTTCTATCAATAACTAGTGCAACTAGGCACACTGGAGAAACCTGCACGATTTGTTACAATTATATAATTTTAAACTAATAAAAAGAAACTTTCAGTCTCTGTGTGCGTACTGCCTGCCTTGTAATAAATAATTATTTAATGTTCTTGCTTTAACACACCTTAAACCTTATTGCGACCAAATAAGATAGATACAAAATGCAAAAATGTTCACGTTATGGCACATAACTACTGATAAAAATTGCAATTCAATAATTGTACAGGTAATGGGTTGTACTGTTGTACAGGTGATAATATTTTATCGCGGTGCGGTGCAATATGCTCATCATTTTGTTTCCCTCACTTTAGAATAAAAAGTATACAATACATGTGTTTTATGGTGATTCGCGCAAATTGCTTAAGGGAGATGGTCCAAAGCCGCTCTCCATACAAACTTGTCGGACAGAACCAACAACCACGACAAAAGCATTGTGTTACTTTTTTCTACACTTTCTATCAATTCTACATCCGCAAATAGGTAATCAATATTTTCACCAAAAAAATTATAATGCTTTTGTCGTGGTTGTTGGTTCCGACAAGTTTGTATGGAGAGCGGCTTTGGACCATCCCCCTTAATAATTATTATTAGATTTCCACAAGAAAAAAGAAATTTCATTTCAACCGTAAGGTAAAAGTAAGGAAAACAATATTTTGATGTGCATTTTACACTGAGGTTAAAAAATATTATCACCTTAATATACAGATATATGTGTATGTCGCCGTATAATGGCATAAATTGCTTTTCGAGAAATTTTTATTTCTGAAAAAGCCGATTTTCGGCACAAAGGTCAACACATGGCGTGCTCATACGGAATTATTACGCTTTTTCGCGAAATTACGAGTCTCAACAAGTCAAAAACAAGCGAAGTGAGACGATGACGGACGTCCCTAGTTTTAACAGAAAATAATTTCGTATGATCAAGTAATGGGACTGTGTTTACACTATAATTCGGCTTTTGTCGAAAAAGCCGTATTCGCTATTATGCGACGACATATACAGGATTAGCTTTTCAAGTGGGCATGGGGCCAAATCCGAAACTATAGGGAATAGCGAAAAATGCTCAAAGGAGTCTCAGGGCCGATTTTGATGAAAACCAAAACTGCATCAATAAATTTTTGAAAAGCTAATTTCCCTTGCAGAAAATCGAAACCGCCGATTTTTTTTAAAAACACGCTGTATGTTATTCATTTTATTTTTTGTCTTAAACTATTTTTCCTAATGTAATAATTTGTATTCTAGTAAATTTTAATCGTAGCTAGCATTTAGGTTTTAATTTTAGTGATTTATTCAAATGCAATGTATAATATTTATGAAATAATAAATGAATGATTGCACATCCGATAGTGTCGCTTATAAGGATCAAATTCTGGGAAGTAATGTAAACGATAAAGTAAAGAAAACGGTTTATTTTTAAGAAAATACAATTAAACCACAACTAATCAATTGTTCGAAAATATGCCTATTATTACAATATACAGCCACATTCGACGTCTATATATTGATTCTAGTGCATATTGGTACAATCGTCGAGTCCAAATGCATGTTGAAAAGTAAGCACCAAGAATAGTTATCGAACGGGTAATGTATGAAAACTTGAAAATATGATTTAGTTTATAAAATGACTATTAATTTCTTTACTTTGCCTTTTGCCGTAATTACTTCCCAGAATTTGATCCTTATAGGCGACACTATCGGATGGTGTAATAATATAGTGTATTTTTTTAATCAGAGGGTTCGATTCTTTGCAAGGGAATCTATTTGAAAAAAAATCTATTGATGCCATTTTGGTTTTCATCAAAATCTGCTCCGAGACTCCTTTGAGCATTGTTCTCTATTCCCTATAGTTTCGGATTTAGCCATCCACGCCCACTTGAAAAACTAGCCCTTTATATTAAAATGTGAGTAACCAAAATAAACGGTAGCTAATTAATAAAATTACACATTTTAAAATTAAAGCAGTTTTACAAAATTAAGGAATGGCAACGAAACTATCACTGTAAACAGAGATTCCTTAAATAATTTCTTTGGTTTATAAACATAATAATAGTTCAGAGGGAAACTGCTGCGCTCTCAGAACGGACAAAAATATGTATTAAATGACCAGTACAAAATAAATACTAATAATTATTTACATTAAAATATAACAATTCAACAAAATTATTTATAAAATTTATCTAGATTTATCAGAGAATGGTTTAGAAATGTCACCGAATTACTCCCTACAAAAATAACGTATTTGAGGAAAGCGTAGAGGAAGTAAATTAAACTAACCATTTGTCTATACTTTAATGTTTCTATGTATAGTTTACTTCTGTGTCTTTTCCATGAAATAAATAAATAAATAAATAAATAGATGAAGCCGAAGGGTTTTTATACGCATCACACAAAATGTGAAAATTGCAATTTCTTTTTTGCGTTCAGAATAGACATAGAATATGAACGCAATAGTTAAAACTAGAGTCCTAAACTGCACTTTTTGAACACCAAATATTTTTTTACCCTAACGACAAGTCTAGCTAAATAAAAAAATATAGGTATCATTATATTTTTAATATAACAGTCATTGGTAAATCACTACGATTGGGAGAAAATTTTAGGCGATTGGTCAAAAGTTATTTTACTAATTTATTAAATAGCCATGCTGTGGATAACCAACCAATCATAATGCAGCAACGTTGTTGCGCCCAATCACATCCTTTACTGTGTCTGCGCCATAATCGTCACATTCGCAGTAATAATCCAATATTCAAGGAATACCCACTTTCCCAAAAGTTATTGTAGTACCATTTAAATAATGCGCATAGGAATCTTCACCACAATCCATGACAGTGCACATCCGGTCGATCGACTCTATACGTTTCTATGCACATCACATCTATGGCAGATCTGTACTTTTAATTTTATTGATTTCCATTTACTTGTTGTATGTATGACACCGTTATGTTATCTTTACGTTATAAAACTACTTACGTGGTTTCCAAACAAGCTTTGGAATGGTGTAGCAATTACATAACTGACTACACGGAAAAAAAGTCTTGTCAGTAGTTACAAAGGAACAATAAATAAGACACCTCATTACATGTTACAATAATTATTATTGTTGTAAATATTGAGTAAAGAGACTCTTATACGAACTCGCGACATGTTTTCAAGAAACTATTCCTTGTAATAGCCATTTTATTTAAGTGAAAAGATTTTTTCTCCGTGTGTTCACAACAACTTGTGCCCGTTTATAATCAAAATCTTGTACTTATGCACTGTTCCGCCCCTTTATTACTTCATTCGATATAGTTAAGAGCTGTACCTAACCATCGGCCACAATAAGCTCACACTATAAAATTATCCCTAAATAACGGCTCAGTACACCATTTTATTAAGAAAAACAGTCGGCCTAAACAGTCGGCCTAATGTGAACACTTACAATTCTAAATTTAACACAGATTAACAATATTGTTGTTATTTTACTACGTAAGGCAACGCAACTCGATGAACACTTTTGACCCTAATACACTAGATGTTATATTAATTATACTTTTAAAGAGACTCAAATCGTGTATCGTTTTAAATATGTTCCTTGCAAGCAAAATACTCGCTTGTACAATGTGGTGCAAAAGTAATGTCATAATTTGAATTGGATGCCATTTTGTTATAAATGAAAAAAAAACCGGCCAAGTGCGAGTCGGACTCGCGCACGAAGGGTTCCGTACCATTATCTATAAAAACTAGAGAAAAATCATGTATGTTGTATGTGGGTGCGCGGGTCCGACTCGCACTTGGCCGGTTGTTATAGCGGCAACAGAAATAGATCATCTGTGAAATTTTCAACTGTCTAACTATCACGGTTAATGAGATACAGCCTGGTGACAGACGGACAGCGGAGTCTTAGTAATAGCAGAGAATATAAAGTATTACTACGTAAAGAAGCGACACTCACCTCCCCGCGCCAGTTTATCGTACCCCATGTTCCCCCGCAAGTTAGTGGCAAATCTGGTGGCAAGCAGAGCTCGAGTACCGCTCGTTCGCTGTGCGCGTAACTATTTTGTTTTATTACGTAATTTACAATACTGATTTTTAATGAATATGGTTCGTTATTGTGGTGTTTATGGATGCCTAGAAAATAGACCAACCAATAAAAACGGTCATTTTTTTAAATTTCCTTCCTATGGACTAATGTAAACGCGCTGCCGAACGATCGAAGTGTCGTCGCGGCATCATAATGGGAAGGCGGGCTGCGAGGACATTGACCCCTGCGTTTGGACAGATGGGAGTCGATTGAAGTATTTGAATCATTTACTTTTAAAGTAACGAAAAATCTTAATCCTGAGATCCGGGTTCAATCCCCGGTCAGGCATGCACCAATGAGTTTTTCGGAATTTACATAATTATAATTATTTCTTTATTTCAGACCAGCATAGTATGCATAATATCCTAAATAATAGGTACTAAAAAGCTATACACAGAGCACCTACGAAATACCTAATATAACAAATGCTCATCACACGCTTGCTACTAGCCCTAGAGTAACTAGCGCACCACACACACAAGCCTGTGTGGACAAGCTAGTACGCTCGTGTGAGTAGTAGGTAATTAAATCGGCTAGCATGGATGGAGTGTCGGGGGTGTAGTAATAGGGTCCCGTTGGTTACCCTTTGTGTACGGAAACCTAAAAAAGAGCTCTATTTTCATAAAAAGTTTATTTGAAGTGTAAAATTGATGACACTATTTGAAAAAAATTATATCGCTCAAATAGCCACTTCCCGAGTTAGCTTCTGCCTGTTAACGCTCACCAGTCACGGCTACGGTGGTGCCATCGGCGTCTCCAAAAAAATAAGGGCCAATCACTTTTTCACTGCAAATGTCGCACCAAACAGTCACTCTTCATGCATTTCATGTGGATTCTCTTCATTTCTCTGGCCAATTTGGAGCCAGATGTTTTGCGAGTAACAATTCAAAACGCCGTAAAACGGGCGCAATTATGCATCAACTCGGGAGGTGGCCATTTGAGCGATATGATTTTTTTCACTTAGTACAAAATGGCAGCCAATTCGTTACTTTTGCGCCACCCAGTACAATCAAATATTATACCTATGCTTTTAGATTTAAAACTCATCCATCCATCCATCCATCAGACTGTGTTCGTCCACTGCTGGACATATTGCCTTTCCGAGATTTCGCCACTCTTCGCGTTCTTCCTCATTAAGCCACCCGCAACGTCTTTCAGGTCGTCGGTCCAGCCTACGCTATTCTTTGCTATACGTGGTCCTGATTCTAAAGCTTTTCGGCCCCAGTGGCCATCATGTCGGCGACAGATATGGCCTGCCCACTGCTATTTCAACTTACTGATACTGCAGGCTATGTCGACCACTTTCGATCTCTGACGGATATCCTCGTTTCAGATCTTATCCATCAGATATACCCAAAGCATAGCCCGCTGCATAGCTCTTTGAGCGATCTTAAATCGGTGGATCAAGACCACGTCTCAGCGCCATACGTCATCACGGGAAGGACGCACTGGTTGTACGTCTTAGCCTTTAAGTACTGCGGTCTTGAAGACCTAAATATGGGAAGAAACAGGGGTGAAACTAGGGAAAACATATTTTCCCCAAAATGTTTACCGCCGCGTTGGAGGACGTCATAATGGTGGAACCACTGCAGGTACTGAGGGAAATGCTGCTCGGCCTTAGCAATTTTTACAGACGTGTGGGCCTGCTGATGAATTTTGATAGTACCAAGATCATGGCTAACTGTCACATCAACCAAGGGCCAGTCAGTAAACGTCGACAATATCAGCATTGAAGTTGCTCAAAAATATGTTTTAACTGGATCAAATTATCCAGCTGAGTAAAAACAATTTCGACGCCGAGGCTGACAGAAAAATATGCTTAGAGTGGGCAGTATTCGGGGAGTTGCGTCATACATTTACGTCGCCAATACTATCCCTGGCATTGAGCACCTAAGAAAGTGTCGGTTAATATACTTAGTAAAGTACTTTTTCTTTAATTACCAAATTTATGTAACTTGGTCATGTAAAATTCACATAAAACGAAAAAATCCTGAAATTCGACCAAGTTTCCCAATTTTTATCGATCGAGTTCAGTGTAACGTACCGCATATTGAACCGTAAAAATAAAATCTAAAGAAAGGCTGTATCTAAACCGTTTTTTTTTTCAGACTTAAAATGTCACGTTTCCGTGGTCTAAAATGAACTTGAAAAGACAATGTCGGGATAACCCCTCATAAAGGCTTAAGTTTTTTACCCGTGCGATAACGCATATAAGGAGCTGAGACGTGGACTCTTACAAAGGGCCTGAGTTTCACTTGATTTTAACAAACTGCAAGTAATAAATTATTGTCTGCAAATAATTTTTATAAAGCACCAAAATATGGAGAAAAGCGATTTACGTAGACGTAATTGACGTAGATGAATTTCTTGAGAGTAAAAGTTTTGTTTTCCGAAGGAATAAGTTAGAAGAACCGATTTAAAGGAGATTATGTAGAAAAAATTAATTTATTTGTTGGAATTTTCTCAGATTTTTATAGTGATTCCAAGAACTTTGTCATCGTGATTCCAAGAACTGTTGATTTAAAAAAAACTAAATGTTTATCTATTTTATTAAGTAGTCGAGATAAACAGAGCAGAGGTCTATTCGCATTTTAGAGCTCTGTTAATAATACCTCGGTATTTATCATGTACATATGTATGTGCAATGATAAGAACTTAAACTTATGTTTATAAAGTGTGAGACTTTTGAACTTTAGATGCACTGCGCCTTGTTGGCATTACTTAGCGACTCCAACATAAGGGATAATCGCAAGCGGCAAAAATTTATAGTTTTCTTTTTAAAAATGTCACCTGTCTCTCTTGTTTTTAACAAACACAAGGTTCGATGGATTTTATTCACCGCAGAGTTTTAATTTACTTTAGAGATAACGGTTCTTAAGAAACACGAATCTTGCTTTCGTGGCGTGTCTAGATTGAATCGTAGTATTTACCAAGAGCATATTGTGACCGATTGCATTTAGCATACTGCACTGCACTCAACTATAACAAATAAGTTTATAAACATAGCTAATTTTCTCTTTAGGAAAATATAATATCGATATACTTTATTTAATACTTTCACGTCTCGTGTTTACATCAATCAAGGTACCTCTTTTCAATTTAAAATACAACTTAAAAATCAATAAATTGGATTTGAAATTATAATATAAGTGGCACTTAGGTTAAGTAAAGTAATAATAATTCGCTTATTAGTTAGGATATCTACTACACGTTTGTAAATATATGATAGAAACATACCTATTAACAAAACTGATAACCCTATTGCTTCTTAGTTAAAGGTACAAAGAAATGCGAAGTCCAATGGTTCTGCTTACATGGTGCACATATTCTGTGGACAAAAACACATTATTAAATACTATTGTCTACTCTGTGCAAGCCTATACCGTCTATTTCAAAATAGTACTTGCATAATTAAAAAAATACATTATAAGAAGAAACAAATAAGTACTGTTGAGTTCTCATGATCACTAAAACAATAAGTAGTCAAACAAAAGATGAGGTATTGAGATCAAGAAAAGCTTGAAATTTCCAGACCCAAACCATAACATTTCAAAATATTAATCCACTTATTTTAATAGCTAGTATGAAAGAGGGTAAAACCCTAAAGGACTCGTCTATTTCCCCTTTTCAAATATTTGATAACTGCGTTATCAAATTATATTTAAAATTTTGGATATTTAAACAAAAGCCTTGCGGCATATGCTCTAGTTACTATTTACTATGGCATAACCATAGAGGGCTCTTTTGGCACATGGATTGGCCATGGTAAGAATCGTAATCTTATTTATCTTGGGATTCTTTTCTCTAATGAGTTTCTAAATGGTAGTGAAATGTCTGGGGTTCTTACAAATGTATGATTCGGCCCGTTTTAGAGAATACGAACAATGCCGAAGATGGCAGATCTATAAATACTTAATGAATTATGTAATTAATTACGTTTTATTTATTTATTTAACACACACACGAAATACATTACAGACACAAATCCAATGCGTATAACATGGTAGACAAATTATTAACAAATTTATTTAACCTGAGAGAAAAAAAATATATATACAGATATATTAGCTAAAAATGCACATGTACACTTAAAATATACTAAAAAGTAGACAATCACTCCTCTAAGTACTTCACCGTAAATTATATACCTTTTAGAAGGCCCATAAAAAATAAGGAAATAAAAGAAACGCAAATATTGCGGCAAACTGTTGTTTTTTCACTACCTATATAATTGGCAATCATAAATAAATAAAAATTTGCTCTCAGTGCCTCAAGCAGGCAAGATAGGGTAGAAAGTATCAATCGGACCTTTTAGAATGCTCATAAATCACAACGGAAATGAAAAAAAATACAAATGTAGCGACAAACTGTTGTTTTTTCACCACCTATTTAATTGGCATTTATAATAAATTTATTTTATTTTATTGTTAATTAAAATTTGCTGAGTGCCTTAAGCAGGCAAGCTAGGGTCTCGAATCCATTTTACGGGTTCAACGGTAGAAAGTAGCAAATGGACCTTTTAGAAGGCCCATAAATCATAACAGAATTTAAAAAAAACACAAAACCATCAAAAACATTTCATATAAACTAGGTCGCCAAGACTCAGAAGCTCATAACGCTTTCATGGTTAAAAAGTTATCAGATCACATGTAGAGCCAAGCCCTTAACTCTACAAGGCCTGACTCTACATCTTGCACAAAAAGTATGGTTTGGCTGTTTCGCAGCCGTCAAACAAACACTCCCATGGAATTATAATAACATTATGTCATGTAATAGGTCCATGAAACGGCCAAGCCATACTTTTGATCAAGATGTGGGGTTTGTAGACTTAGGCCTTGCAGAGTTAAGGGCTTGGCTCTACATGTGATCTGATAACTTTTTAACCATGAAAGCGTTATGAGCTTCTGAGTCTTGGCGACCTAGTTTACATGAAATGTTTTCGACGGGATTTCATTTATATTTGTAAGATGCTCTTCTTTTTTCATTTTTAAGGCTGCATTTCTTGCGCCTTAGCTATGACTTTTTTATAGTTTTTATATCTTTGCCTCTTTTTCTTGTTGGCTTATTATTGCCATTCAGGAGGGTGTCGAATTGTTTGTCAGGCGCAAGAACTTTAGCGCCTTGTCTTAGTCGCCTTGACCCCTATATAGGGTTGGAGGGTAAAATTAACAAATATTTTAATATTTTCGTTGGGTGTGTGCAAATCGTAGCCTTCACACCAAATTTCAGATTTCTAGGACTTTTGGAAGTTAGGAATATATATTTTTACGGAAAGGGAGGGTTTTGAGGTTGAAAGTTAAATATTTCTTAATTTATTTGTTGTTTGTGTGCTAATCCTAGCCTACTTACCCAATATCAACTTTCTAGGACTTTTGAAAGTTGGGAATATATGTTTTTAATAATACAGAACCGGACCCCCAAAGAGGATTTGGAGGGTTAAAGTTACAGATTTCTTTATTTATCTGTTGTTTGTGTGTTGGGAATATATTTTTTTATAAAATAGAACCGGACCTCAAAGAGGGTTTGGAGGGTGAAAGTTCCAAATTTATTAATTTATTTGTTATTTGTGTAGTAATTCTAGCCTGCATACTAAATTTCAGCTTTCTAGGACTTTTGGATATTAGGAATATATTTTTTTAATAATAGAGAACCGGACCCACCAAGTGGGGTTGGGGGGTAAAGTTACAGATTTCTTAATTTATCTGTTGTTTGTGTGCTAATCCTAGCCAGCATACCAAATTTCAGCTTTCTAGGACTTCAGGAAGTACACTAGAGGTTTTGATGATCATCAGTGAGTGAGTGACGAAATCAACGTATTTTAGGTATTAATAAAATTCAAAGTATAAAAGCTAGATAGACAAATGAAACTTATCGCGTTTAATAAGACTGCTTACTATATTTATCTTGAGAATTTGGTGTTTCTAGTATTATCCCGACCGAAGCTATGAGGGTTCGAAAATATGACGAAACGCTTCGAGAAAAGATACTTAGTGCCCCGCTTCGTTGGCGGGGGGCACTGCTGTGCCCCCAGATATTGTGACAAACTGTTGTTTTTCCACTACCTATATAATTGGCATTCATAAATAAATAAAAATGTATGATATTCTGCTCACTAGTTAAAATTATAAATTATAAAATTATTATTGTTAGCGTGCATAAAAACTAGAGAAGATAAATTAGAAACAAATGTAAAGACAAATAAAATTAAAAATTCCTCGGGCCAGAATTTGTAGCGCGCTTGTCTTGATAACAAGAAATTGCAGGTTCGAATACCGGCCAGAGGATATTTTCAAATTCTTGTCTTTAAATTTGTTTCTAATGTATCTTTTCTAGTTTGTAACGCACTCTAATAAATTATTTAGAGTATTTCAAAGCTATGGATTTCGTAATAAAAACGTAATCTTATTATAAAATTATTTTGTCACGAAAATTAACTGTAATTGGCAAATAAAATCGTGAATTACAAAGCGTAAGAATCGATAAGAAACAATGGAAATAACAATGAGACCATGCAAATATACAATAAATAATGCCTCTATAAATCGACACAAAAATCTCAGTGTATTAGTTAAATTTAACAAAAAATATTTAGAAAAGATTAATGACTTTTTGCTACTTGATGCGTGGATCGGAACGTTAACCCATAGGTACCTGACAATACATAAAAGAAAATACATCGATAAATCGGTGCAGCCATCTTGTACGATCGCGTCAGTATGAATGCATCTTGTATGCAGTTTGTGTTTTCGTTGCGGTTGCTGTACGTGCTATTTGTTTTGACGTTTGTTACAGTTTTTGTTTTGGTTTTCGTTGCGGTTGCTGTACGTGCTATTTGTTTTGACGTTTGTTACAGTTTTTGTTTTGTTATTGTTGTATGTTTTTGGTGAAATGCTGAGAAAAATAAAATAAAATTTGAACTCTCTAGCTCGGGAGTTAGTGGCGCATTTAATTTAATTAATTTAGTAACTAAGAAAAAGTTGTTTGGATAGTCAAAGATCAATTAGATAAAAAATCGATTTGATAGCCCTTGTTCATGTTCTAAAAAATCTATTCTAACTGTCAACTTTGAACTGCCACCCGTATCATGATAACTCGAACATACTATAATAATAAACGCATAGAGTCGGCGCGTGGCAATTTTAGCTCAGTGAACTTCGAGTTCTTTTAAATATAAATATTGCTTGTTTTCAAACAAAATATATACTAGAGATTAGTTTAGGAATTAAAAAATATGTTTCAAGCATAAGCCAGCCAAAACAAACCATTTTTATACGTTTCTTCGTACCATGAAGACTAAATGTAGCTTATTTTTTGTACGTAAACTTGCCACGCTATTTAATCCTTATGTTTGGTCTGCTACTTCGTAATAATTATTATATACCTTGTTAATACAATGCCTGCTTAGTTACTGAAAATTCAGGCTTCTAGTTTTATCCACAACAAAATTATAGTTATATTCCAGGGGGGTCGAAAATGGCCTGAACTGTTTCGACGAAAGGATGGTATGGCCGCCGCTTTTTAGCTCCTTGGCGGGGGCACTGCCGTGCCCCCAGTAATATGAATTTATAAGAAATAAGAAACCACAAGGTACGAAGATCTCAAACAATACACATGCATTATCGTTTTATTTACCACAAGGTCACAATCATGCAATAATGATACATATGAAGACCACAGGAGTAAAACAATGATAGCCGAGAACGCACTAGGCGAAACTGAGACCGGGGCGGTGTAGCAAAATATAGTTAATAATGGATTTGACACGAGTAGCAGCGTAACTGTCGCTGCAGCTGCGTGCCGCTAACGCGGTATTATAGTTCATTCAAATTCATATACATAAACTATATTGACTATCATCAATTTCCCTGGTCTTTATATTCTAAATTATTCACATACAATACCATTAGTATAGTACGCGACATGGCGGGAGTGCGGGCGGGTACATACATGCCTTATACTTATAACACGTTGCTTACATGCATCACCTTACCAAACTATTATGGGTATCAAAGCAACTCGAAGTCTAAAATACAATGCTAACAAACTTGCACCTTTTGACATTTCACCATGACGTCATCAGTAAATCACTAAATCGTCCGTCTGTGTACGGCGTCCATAAAGATCGGGTTTCGAATATACTTGTGGTTTACTTGAAAAGACGCTTTATTAATACCCATAATAACTCAAAATCCTGCAAAGATTTCTAAACAGGGTGTTAAAAAGGCCACATGTCCCAAGATAAAACTACAACCGCTTAAAAATATATAATACTAGCTTGTCCCCCACAATGCTGAACATTCTCAAACATTAAAGTAATGCCACAATTATTAAAAAAATGTGACTTGACAAATAATATGTTAATCTGACTGCGAAGAAACTAAAAGAATATCCCATTTTGAGGCAACCATAAAACATCCTATAGCAATAGTTACATTTTTATAGCACGCCGTGACCTAAACCCGCACTTATGTAACGCTTATCCGTGACTTGAGTAACCCATTTTTAAACCGTGCGAAAATGACTTAACTTATGTGACATACACAGACAAACAAGAGGAGATAGTTTTGGATTTTTCTTAAGCCAAGCCAATTTATTGTTTGTGGATTACCATATTTTTCGAGTTTTTCGAGTGTGTGACCTAAAACGTGTATTGTGACCGTCATTTCTACTATACTATTGAATGTGTTCGATTTACCGTATCGGTCGGTCGGTCGTTCCATTTGAGGCAATGCTTAAGAACCAAATGTGAACTGACTGATAGCGTGATAAATTCTATTCGATTCATTGAATACGAAAACGTTGCCAATCGGTCAAGAATTTCATTTTTAAATAGGTCATTTAATCCGTAACACACGAGTCAATAATGGACTACTTAAGGCGCACGTAGAGATGTAAAGCTACCGTATTCTACCAAATGAGCATGTATTATACCAGTTTAATACTTTAATCCTACGGTAGCTTTGGTAGTATTGGTATTTTTTTTGGTATAAATATTAAGTTTCTTTATTGTATTTATGACATTTATAAGAATCTGGCTTGATGAAAATTTAAAAATGTAACTAATTAAAAATATTTGCAGTGTTCCGAACAAAAATACCTACCTATTTGGAATTTCCTAAGAATTTAAAGTGTGCCTGCGTCGTCTGCTGCAAGCGAAAGAAATAAATACTCGTTTTATTCATTTATCGGGTTTATGTTTTCTAGGGGGAGTTCAATAACTAAAATTGTTATAATAATGGTTATTATGGTATTCTACATAAAATATATACTACCAAAACTGCCTGGGAAAATGTATTATACGGTATAATACGGTAGAGTACGTAAAATACCGTTTGCTTGTTAAATTATAACACCGGACTTACATGATACATATACTACCAAAACTACCATGGAAAAATTTATTATACGGTATAATACGGTAGAGTACGTAAAATACCGTTTGCTTGTTATATTATAACACCGGACTTACATAAAACATATACTACCAAAACTACCATGGGAAAATGTATTATACAGTATAATACGTAAAATATCGTTTGCATGTTATACGTGGGACGCACTATAAGTTTCCGGAATGAATATGAAAAAATACTATTAAAGGTACAAAATTAATTTATTGTTTTTCAAAATAATCTCCCTTGGCGTCTATGCACTTTTTCATTCGATCAAACCAGTTTTGAAAACTTTTGTGCCACTCCCCTGTGGTGACCTCTGAAACGTGTTTTTCATACTCCTCGACAGCCTCTTCTGGTGATGAAAATCGTTGACCGCGTAATTGGTTCTTAATTTTTGGGAACAGAAAAAAGTCACAAGGTGCCAGGTCGGGACTGTATGCAGGATGACTCATGAGTTCTACATTTTTCGTCTTCAAAAAGTCGTTTGTCTGTCTGGCCGTGTGAGAACTAGCATTGTCGTGGTGCAGGATGATACGGCGTTTACGGTTATTTTTACGGAGTTCGTCAATAACTTCCGGCAAACAAATGGTCGTGTACCAGTCACTATTCACGGTACGACGATTCTCTAAAGCAACAGTAGCCACGTGTCCAGTTTTATTAAAAAAAGAAGCAATCATCCGCTTAGATGCACTTTTCACGCGCGCCACTTTGGTTGGTTTCGGCTCATCTTGAAAGACCCATACGCTCGATTGCTGCTTTGTTTTGGGATCGTAGCAATAAATCCATGTTTCGTCACCTGTTACTATGTCCCACACCAAATTTGACGCACCTTCGTTGAATCTGGTAAGCATGGCACTGCACCAAGTGACGCGGTCCGTTTTTTGAGCCTCGGTCAAGTTGTGTGGGATCCACCGCGAGCACAGCTTTCTCACACCCAAATGTTTGTGTAGGATTGATTGTATTTGACTCATGCCTATTTCTAAGGATGCGCGAATTTCATGGTAGGTCACATGGCTGTCTGTTTCAATCATACGGCGCACAGCATCGATGTTTTTGTTGGTCACAGCGGTGGACGGCCGACCATCGCGAGATTCGTCACTGAGATTGATACGACCACGCTTGAATTCTGCAAACCAGCTATAAACAGTCGTCTTGCATGGTGCTTCATTGCCAAAAGCTGTTTCAAGCCGAGCGATGCTCTGTTGAGCTGTCAAATTACACTTAAAATCGTAGAAAATCATACTACGAAAATTTTCCCGAGTTAAATCCATGTTGATGCAGACACACAATTTTTTAAATGGCGCCACAAGGTAAAAACAAAAGACAGTCAGATGAAACAAACTGCATTCTACAGCCAAAGAGTTCTATTTTCAAATGTTGCAATAAATTTTTAAATATTGTTTATGTAAGTGGCCAGTTCCGGAAACTTTTAGTGTTACCTATGTAGTATAATACCGGACTTACATCTCTAGTCGCACGTATCGTAATCTACTGACTGATGACGCCATTGATGAAGACAGTACGCGTCAGTTAAGACAGCCTTCTTGACTGACGCGAGCTGGATGAAAGGAGGGTGTCTTTCAACAGCATGCGTTAGCTGACTTACTGGTTGGGTTCCGCCGCGTTATCGACTGGCTTTCTTGCCATCCCCGCGCGCTGACGGTGTTGGCGTTGGGACTGGTGTCGGCGCGTCTGAAGCAAGTGCCTGCGACCGCTGTGTTAGTGGTTTAGTACAAAGCTGACTGTCGATTAGTGTGTAAGTAAGGTCACCCGGTTTTTTAAACAACGTCACTGGCCTAAAATATTATCCATGTTCTCACTGTGCGTCTAATTGTATCGTATATATTTATACAATTTTATAGAATATACCTACATATACAGAATGGTCGGGAATGAGACGTCCAAAAATTATATTGGGGGTGTCAGAGGTGTTCTGAGTGTGAACTGTGAAATGCAAGTCACAGTCCACACACGGTACACTCGCATTTCACCGATGATTAATACGTCCCAACGTGATGGGTGGTGAGCCCTATCGCCGTACTTCGGGCACAAATACACGCTTTTGAGGGCATGCAGTGGTAAGTAAGAACAAATTAATACTATGCACATAAATTCCGAAAAACTCATTGTTGCATGCCCATCGAACCTGGGGCCTTATTGTCTAACTTTAAATCTATCGCGATACCTTTTAATTTGACATTTGTACCATACTTTAAATGTCAAAATCAAAGGTATTGCGATTGATTAAAAGTTACACGATAAGGCCCCTGGTCCCATAATTGAGAGGCCAGAGTTCTTCCCCTGAGCTACCACTGCTTTTTTTATATTATAGAACTATAATAATATAATATTATAGTACTTTTATAATTATAAATGAAAATGTAGGTGGAGTGGCGTGCAGTTTAAGATTAGACGGACTCTACCTCTTTGCCACAGTAATTGTGGTTCGGATAAATATTTTATAGGTATTTGAATCATAAAATGAATCCTAGAGTAGCATTTATTTGTTCAAATAAGTTGGTTAGGTTAATCGATTTATGATGTCGATACCGTTCGTAATTAAATTATCCACAGCAAACACAGAACAGTGATTTATGTTAGGTTTCGGTGACGTAGTTTACGAACAACCAAGCAAACGCAGTACATATAATACTAGGTGAAATTAAATCAACCGACCAAATTCATACTGGAGACTCAGTTAGTCATCAAGAACAAGTTTTAATGACCGTCTACGTGAAATTCGGAAAAAAAATGTTTTTCCCCCATAGTGCCTGCACTAGGAATTGTACTGTTTTAACTAGTCCAACCAGTAAGGGAGCAAAAAAATTTCTAAATTGGCCAAAAGGATTACTGAACCTAGTTCTTGATTACTAACCGAGTCTCCGGTATGAATTTGGTCGGTTGATTTAATTTCAGCCTGTATATGTAAATAAAGATTGTGAATGAAAATAAGAAATATTAGTAAATTCAGTGTAAGAAGCACCATCGTTGTAACAAACTTTCCTAACACTTATTTTTGAATGAGGCATGTTTTGGTTGACGCTTTTATTGAAGGTGATCAAGCTTGATTGCATAGATTCTTGAATATCGTATAATGGTGTCGATTTGGTAAAACGCAACGTAACTTACTTGACAGGATTAAATTAAATTTACCTTTTCTGTCTTTTTCTTTCTGTACCGAAATCAGAAGGACAAGACGCATAAACTAAGGTCAGTCCTGTCAAATAAGTCAAGTCGTGTTATACCGACCCGACCTCATTAGGTGTATTAGAGCGTGATTTAATTTGTCAAACCACATGCTCAATTTATAGTAAACATATTTTCTTCACAAAATATTCCCAGGTACGAGTATATCGTCTTAGAACAAAGTTTTATCAATACGATCAGTAGCAAATGTGAAATAAGTAGTCTAATAAGAATCTAAAAAGTAGTAGAGATACAACCAACACAAAACTAACAATAAGACAGAATATAATAGCAACTGAAAACTGACTAAGAAAATATAACAGAGTGCCACATTTGCTTTTAAGATTGCAATACTTAAATATAGTCACACACAAAAAAACACCACACTTTGACAGCAATCGACATAGTGACTTTTTAAAGTAAGTGTTGCCGCTAGAAAAAATTTGTTATTGGTTTTCCGCAACATGGCGAGGTTTTCTATTTTCCTGGTCAGGTTTTACACAATAAGTGTACGTCAAACGTTAGACTAACAACAATGACTAGATGTCATTGAAGTACCATCATATGGATCTCGGGCCCGCGCTCAAAACTGCCCAAACCAAAAGAGAAACAAAACGAAATATTTTGGCAACTGGTTTGTATAACCGTCTTTAAGATAGAGATGTTGACTTTTTGGCATACTTACTTACGCATAATATATGACTCCATCATGTTTATTACATTTCCTGGAGTGGTTTTTGCACAAAGCGCATCCAGTCATTTCCACCGTAAAACAAATTGAAGACAAATTAACTCCAGAACGTTCCGCGAGCGACTAGACCGTACTAAGACAATTTATCCTAGTTTTGCTAGGATGCCTAGTATACTAGAGTTGTGACAGAATGAATCTATCTACAGAGTCGCTTTGATATTTTTTTGTAATGCAATATTTTACTAATTGCATATTATTTTAATAATTCTTGGGTAAATTACCTGTATTTATTTCAGTCATAAAATATTAAAAGTTTATTTGATTTTTCATTAAAATCGTGGTTTTTGTAAAAGTTTAATAAATATATTTACTTGCGAGTTTATAAAAAACGTTTTTATGTGACACCCATTTAATGATACCACAGTTTAAAAATCCATACAGTTTTCCAACGAAAGAGCTCAGACAGGCGGGGCGAGAAGCAGGAGGTGTGCCACCGAGCTAAATACAATTTTCGACCAAGCAGTTCGAAGCCTCGCCCCGCACAACTGCTCCGTCCGAATGCCTACGTTGGACAACTGTATGGATTTTTAAGCTGTGATGATACTGTTGCAAATAGAATATAAATCAGATCAAAATAATAACTGAAATTAAAATTCTTACTTATGATAAACAGTTCTTCCCAGGGGCAAAAATCAAAAGGTCTTGCCCAAGAGGTAGGGTGATATTTCATTCGTCCTATGTTCGCATAATCTCTGCTAGACACTGCGTCAGGTGAGAATATGAGTGCCTCCAGTCGAAGCAACGTAATAAATCGACGCAAGCAAAATTAGGCAGTGCAATAATGACACGGTTCAAATGAAAATTTCCCAGTTGGTTTTATACTTCTATGCATGTATCTACGATTACATTTAGGACACTCTTTTCGTAAATTTTGTACTAGACCCGAAATCCATATGGTGATCCGTCAATGCTAGATGTCACAAGTAGAATTAAAATCTAAATAAATTTGTTTTGGAGAAAAAGCGTCTTTTTATTTATTACACAAACTCTGTCAAGATCAATAGCTACGAGAAAATGTGTTTTGATGTTTATAATATAGCACAACAAGACCTCTATGTGTTGAGCTAATAGCTACTAGAAAATGATACTATGTAAGTATTTGACGTTCCACAGTAACAATAGTTGCTAAAGCTCTAGTTTCCTAAAAGAGAGCGGTGGCGTAATATAGCGGGCGTGATACTTAAAGGGTGACTTTCGTTTTTATAGGCAAATTCATTCTGAAGACTCGATAAGTGGTCAGGACCAAGGTTCAATTACCCTTTCTGTGAAATACGCTATTTTACGGCACCGCTCTCCTAGAATACCAGAGCATAAGAAAATATATATATATTTTATTTTAATTTTTAAGACGTGTCCGCATCCTGTGCTCTGCTGCCGACTAGATATTGGTCATGTTCCGTTTTGTGAATCTACTGAATAAAATTATTTAGACGAAACAGTTTTACTGCGAGACTGTTGCCTGTAAAAAGACTGTCTATTTAATCGCATCTACAGAGTCACATATCAAAATATTATACGTAATGGTCAAGGAAAATACAAAATGACAATCCGCAAATCTATTATTGTCGATAAAGTAAAGGCACGACAATCTGAATTTTTATTCAGGGGAAAAGTTTTGAGGGTAACAGAGGTTGTCAAATTATTTCTAGATACTAGATACTGTAAATGACACTTGATATATTATGCATGATGTTTATATGCAATCAGATTATGAGGACCGAATTACATTTAAATTTTAAGGTCGGTCACGAGAGTCCCAGTAAATCGTTAGAGAGTAGACGTACCTTGGTGACGTCAACGCCGGTGACGTCACGCACGAGGGTGGACATGGCAGACACGATGCTCATGACCTCGCCAGTCAGCTTCGCGGCGCCGACCTCGCCTCCGCCGCACGAGACCATCGTCACCTTGCGCGCTTGGGACAACGGGGCTGCCACTTCTGCTGCAACCTAGAGTATACAAAGCAAGCAAGTCAGATATTTTTCAATGCAACTGCTCGTAAACTTCTATTTTATATGCGTCTAAACTGTTGTCGAAGTCAACTTTACCACACTAGTGTTTTATTAACATTTTTTTTTGTTTTGTTCTCCCACATAGTGAGAAGTCTGAGGTATTTTTTCTGTTATTTATTTATTGAAAAATGTTGCCAGTCTAATCTTGTGTACCATAGATAGATATTAGTTGAAATAGGCGTTACCTTGCGGAAGTCCATCACTAAGTTATAGATATATGAATATAATTTGCAATATTCCGCTTTGTTTAGCGGAATATTGCAAATTATATTCATATATCCATAACTTACCATAGATAGACTTGACAGAAATGAGCTGGTTTCAGTTTGACTCGCTTATCACTCGTGTTTCAAATCGTACCTCGTAAGCTATTGCCTCATTACCGCACTTATATTAAAAACTACTACTAAAGTGCGTTTCATGAAATAGTTCCTCTGTCGTAATGTTGGTAGCAACGCAATCCAGTCTAGATCATCCAATCCACAGTCATAAAATTTTGTTTTATCCATCACGTTTAGAAGAAAGGGGAGCCAACATTATTGCAGAGGGACTATTTTTATAACGCACTTTACTAACATCGTATTATAATTCTAACGAACTCGCGTGAGCCGACATACTAATATGTTTTGATGTACACCCAGGTGGTACCATATAAAAAATGCATCCGAATCTTCACCACTCTTCGAAAAGGTCGCATTTCAAAACGTTTTCTCAACAGTCCATGACATATTAGTGCACGTCCTAAAGACAACCAAAATTAGACCCTTACTTGATTTCGGTTCCGTTTGTTTGCACATATTGTAAAATGATGTTGAATCCAATTTTCTCTATAACAAGTTTCCAAATGCTAGTGCAATATTTAGGGCTCCTACAATTTATGATTCGGCTATTTTTGAAGATAAGACAACTGGCGAAGATTGATATGCGCATTGTATCTGACTGATCTGTTTTATTGTTGTTGACTTGTACATGCTGTTTTACTGACACAATTTCGTAATTTTGATAAGAATGTCGTTCTTAGGACGACTCAGCGTTCACTTGTCAAACAACTTATACTATTTAAACAGCAGTACAGGTAAGCATCCACTAATAACCATATGGGAGTAGTTATTTTATTAAAAATCAAGATATCGAGTACCAAAAATTAATTTACAGAAAGGTTGGTATTCTAGGTATTCAGGCTGTAATGATGACCAGCTCAGAAAATACCACGTATAGAGGATGATATAGGGATTCTTTGTCCTAAATTTCATTTCGAATTTCCTTATTAATCTACTTGCTCAAAATATGATAGATTTCGTGCCTGTTAAGCGTGCGTAAAATTACATATTTCGCACTAGTGCTTTATTTTTTACTAGTAACGAGATCTAGGGTAAAACAAGCGACATCATTTAGTAAGCAGTGTGTACAGCTTCTTTTACTTGTCATTTTGTTCTTATTTCTGGAAGTAACTGGGTACACTAAAAACTGTTTATTATAATATATTATATACCTTAAATTGTAAAAGATGTTTAAAAAGTTTAAACGTCATAATTTATATTGTATCTATCTTAGAACTCATTATTAAAAAGATTTTAGAAAGAGACATTGGACTTTGTACTGTAGGTAGATTGGCGCCAACCAGACACCGCGTTTTCTTCTGTCGACTTGTATTTTGTTTGGATTTGCAACAAAATTGCTTTTATTTTATTGTTTCATGCAATTTTTGGCAGTTTTATTAAAAAACGTCGTTTGATACACGTGCGAAAGTGTTGATATTTCGCACTAGAAACAAAATTTACTCTTAATACATCTACAAATTAATTATTTATTTAGTTTCGCTCACAAATGTGAACGTACTAACTACGTCACGCATATTCAGCTGTGCTGGCCTGTGCTTGATGCGATTTGAAAATTGGCAACGTCGAAATCCCGCTTATTGCGTTTCCGACTTTTGCCGCTTCGTGCAGGTCACTGACATGTAATAATACAGGTCATCAATAGCCAGTCCAGTGTACTTGTATTATTAGTGGTGCAGGTGCACACTTCGAATACGATTTATTTAATTCGAGTAAATAAAACTTTACATAAATGAAGGTTATTATATTATATACCTTGGGTAGTGTGTCAAGCATCATATCAACCATGGCCGCCGATCCGTACTCTTTCCAGGCTTCGGCCTTCTTTGCCATTTGCTCGGCATCAGCCGCCGCTTTCGCCTTGATCGCGAATGCCTCCGCCTGGAAAATAATACATTGTTATTTCATAATATTTTCTTACATTTTTATTAGTCGTCATAACTACAGCAAGCAGATTCATTGGTCCTATTTAATATCCCAACATAATGAAAATTACTCAGTATGTAGTTGCATTAACGGTATATATTTATATCTCTAATGAAGTAACAATAATCGAGTTTGCCTTGAAGAAATGTGTGTAAAAATATATCCTAAATTTTGTGAACTTGAAAGAACACACCAAAATATTTTTCATCACTAATGCTCTGAAAGTAAGTAGCAGGTAAGTAAATTCGAAAATTTGACGTAACTCCAATACAGTCACTAACTAATAATTCATTCGTGTGGCTAAATGGCATATCTGTTTTGCTGTCTAATCCCTTTTTTATTTATTCTTTATTGTAAAAAAAAGAGTAAAAAAAATACATTTTTATAAGTACAGTAAAAATCAGTACAATGGCGAGCTTATTTCTGCAAAGAAATCTCTTCCAGCCAACCTGTGGGTATGATGAGATAAAACACATTCTCTCTGGGGCCTATCACGAAGGGGCAGAAGTGTAAAGCTGTCACGGATATACTCTGGGGCCTTTGGGTTCTTGAGAATGTTAAATAGTAACGTAAGCATGTGTACGTTTCTACGTGAACGAATGGGTAGCCATTTTAGTTGACACGTCGGTGTTCAGAGGCATGGTCATGCTTTCGTAAGTTAAAAACAAAACGCATAGCTAGGTTCTGAAGTCGCTCCAGCTTGTTGACTACATCTTCAGTGGCATCCATGAAATAGATGTCAGCGTAATCGAGCAAAGTCTGTGCAAGCATCACTTTAGTACTAAATGGTAAAAGGTATTGAAGTCTTTTTAAAGAATGGAAAGAATAGTGTATGCGCCGACTGATTTCATTTGCTTGAACTTGCCAAGACAAGCAACAGTCCATGGTGAGGCCAAGATTCTTCACCTTATCAGAATACGGAATTGCGACATTACTGAACTTGACAGGTGAAATTGCCTTCAAATCCATAACGACCCGTAAACGCTTGCTACCAATAATGATTGCTTGTGACTAGGTTAACCAGAAGACCAAACTCCTGGACCCACCTCTGAATAGAAGTCAGATCGAAATTAATGGTAGCAACAGCCCTTTCAGCATAGACCATCCTAGCATTTTTATCAGTCGGATCAACACTTGCATTGAAATTTGTATAAATTTGCAGATTAATTTTGTTATTCCGTATTTTATTTGTCTGTGCAGAAAAATGTGACTTTCATTATATTAGGTGAATATGCTAAATGGAAGGTTTGAAAGACGTTTAAAAGTTACAATAGAAATTGTAAACAATCACACTGGCCGTTACGACACGATTTCAGGAAAGAAATCCGAGTTATATTTACCTCTCCGCGTACTTTAACCGCTTCAGCTTCAGCCTCCGCTTCAAGCACGGTCTTCAGTCTGTGCGCCTCTGCCAACTTTTCCAATCGGAATTTTTCCGCTTCAGCTGGCCTGTAATTGTAATTTGATTTACAACAGCATCTATGCGTTAGCGGGAGAAAGATAAATCATACATCTGCCTGTTTCATCTACTGCTGGACATAGATTTTGCTACTCTTGGCGATCCTCCTGAAAGAAATTCGTAGTTCGTTTGTTTTGTGCTTTTGATTCTATTTTTGACTTTTGGTATTTTTATGTTTGTATATTTGACATTATATTAATGTTAAAACTTATCAATTTCAATGTAAAAATTTCAATATGATGATTAAGGGAGAAAGATAAATCATACATCTGCCTGTTTCGTCTACTGCTGGACATAGATTTTGCTACTCTTGGCGATCCTCCAGAAAGAAATTCGTAGTTCGTTTGTTTTGTGCTTTTGATTCTATTTTTGACTTTTGGTATTTTTATGTTTGTATATTTGACATTATATTAATGTTAAAACTTATCAATTTCAATGTAAAAATTTCAATATAATGATTAACTGCACTTGTACTTGTTTCACAATAATTATATTTATCCCAACCTGTTTCGATTTTACACCATCATCAATGGGTCTATCTATAATAAATAACACATTTTGCAGGATATAAAAATTAATTCGATGTGCAATCAATAAGTATAATATATTATTATTATACATATGAATTAATTTGACTGCTATTCCTTTTTTTATGAATGTTCAGTGTTTATTATTTAATGTAATTCATTTAATGAATACATATGTATGCAATTACAGTACTCCTAAAGATATAATGCGCATACAAATCTTCGCCACAGTTCGGCAAAATTCGTATTTCCTTACAAATTCTATAGAATCAATGACAGATTTTGCACGTCGGGTCGCTCGGCTATAGATATCTATGCGCATTACATGTAACTTTGGGCGTACTGTAACTTGTAAAACACATTTCTAATAAAAATGTTCTATGTTCGATGGTGGTACAAGTGGACTAATTATATAAGTAATAAATAACTTTTTCTAAGGCGTGATTAAGTCTCTATTAGTTTATATAGGTATGTTTCTTTCATTGTGTTTTTATTGCGAAATCCATCGCTTTGGAATACTCTAGATATTATTATTAGAGTGCATTAGAAGCTAGAAAAGATAAATTAGAAACAAATGTAACGACAAGAATTTGAAAAAATTCCTCGGGCCAGGATTCGAACCTGCGACCTCTTGTTATCAAGACAAGCGCGCTACCGACTGTGCTACCGGGGTACTTACCTAGACCGTTGAATTTTTCCACCATACTTGTTCACCGAATATTTTTGTAACTATTTGATCTAACCAGCTTCTAATGCACATACTGAACGCTCATGAGGGCGTTGTGTGATTTCACGCCTTGTTCTTAAGAACAGATGGCGCTGTCGTTGCTACAATATGTGTTGCTTCAGACAGTTAAGAAATTCATAGTTCTCATTGACTAAGATTATGTTTTTATTGCGAAATCCATCGCTTTGGAATACTCTAACTTGATAACAAGAGGTCGCAGGTACGAGTCCTGGCCCCGAGGATTTTTTTTAAATTCTTGTCTTTACATTTTTTTCTAATTTATCTTTTCTAGTTTGTAATGCACTCTAATAATAATATTTATGTTTCTTTCGTTGTTTTGCCTCTTATTTCAGAACAGGTTTCTTGCATTTGCTCGATGACTGCTAATTGCGTCTTTACCGACTTGTACTCAAGTTCAAAGACCATAGGCGTGACTCATTTATCTTATTACGATCACATAATCGAGAACAGAATAGACCCCAGCTACAAATTCTAGTTGAGAAAGTCGCGTTTACCTGCGCACAGTAGCCTCCAGCTCTTTCTCTCGTCGTTGCACCTCCCACTTCTGAACGGCGATCTCTTGCGTTCGCTCGACGACTGCTATCTGCATTTGTTCTTCTTTGATACGCTGTTTAGTCTTCGCTGCTTGCAGTTCGTAAGCCATTTCTGCTTCCGCCTGAAATAGCGAATAAGAACCATTATTTATCTGTTCTCGTCTAATATAAATTTTAAAAAAAACAGAGAATGCCGACATTTTTGAAAATATTCTAACATCATAAAACATATGGCATACACAGTATTGATGTTGGTTAAGGCACATAGGCATGCCACCGTTTTAGTACAAGATTTGATAATCCTTTTCTCAGTTGTTTTTCGTAATAAACCAAAGTTTAAAACCTCTATATAATATATCATCATCTGGTACCGATATTTTAAAAGGCAAAATGGCCGGAATTTTGAATATTGATTTTGTTTTAAAGATATCGAGCAGGACAGATTTACATACAAAGTTGTTTTCTTGCCTTTTAACCAGATTTTTACATTTCAGCCTGGTAGTGACTTTGTTAATGCCTGTATTAAACTATGGACTTCTCAATATTTTTTCTTTCGTCTATGACGAAAAATTTTGGCATTTCATTGTTTGCACGTCGAACCAATGTACCAATAATACCTATATATCCTGCAAAATGTGTTAGTTATTAAAGACCCTTGATAATGGTGTAATACCGAAACCGGTTGGGATTAATATTATACAATTATTGTGAAACGAGTACAAGTGTTGTTATTCATCATGATGTGACAAAAAAGAGATGAGAAAAGGGTTATCAAATTTTGTACTAAAACTGGGGCAAGCCTATGTATCTATCTTTTTGTTCGCCTAAATGAATCTGTGAACAAAGTTCAAGCTATTCCAAACAAAGTAACACATAAATGCTCAATGGAGCTAGCTAGATTAATAAAAAAATTCACCTTTAGGGTCTGAACTTCAACATCATACGCAGCCTTCTTTAACTCGAAATTTCTTTGTGCTTTAGCGATCTCGGTGTCGTTTAGGAACCGGGAGGCCATGCGCTGTTCATCGGCCATGGCTTCTTTGATCCTGGCTTCGGCCTGCGCCTCGGCCTCGCCAATTCTGGCATCTCGCTTCACCTCAGCCGTGCGCGCCATCCCAAGGGCTTTCAAGTAACCCTGGAGAAAAAATTTAGGTTCATATTGGTCTTGGATGATTCCTTTTTCCAGATAAAATCGCAGGTGCCATCACATGGAGAGATATTAACTAGGATTTCCGACACCGTTTGAAAGACATACTTTTTATTGGTAATATTATATGAATTACTAATTACTAATAATGCTTAGAGGAGTCCAGTACGAAGGCACGCGTAACAACTAATTTAAAAGTTTGTGGGCAGGTGAAAATTAAAAACGTGTAATTTTACAGTACCATAAAACCAACAATTACGCCGTTAACAAAACAATCACAAAAAGCACTGTTTTAATTATCAAACAAAGAAATGAATGAATATTATTAATAATAATTCGCTGGATAAAAAATGAACTTACAAAAGGGGACTTTCGTTTATATAGCCTCATTCATACTGGAGACTCGGTAAGTGGTCAGGACAAAGGTTCAGTGACCCTGTTTGTGAAATACGAAAAATATTATCGTTTCTCTATACCTGTTCAAAAACAACCTCGCCTCAATTAGTATAGGAAGACTAAATTTTATTTTGCGTATTTCACAGAAAGGTTCACTGAACCTTGGTCCAGACCACTTACCAAGTCTCCAGTATGAAATTGGCTATATAAACGAAAATCGCCTTATTTATAAGAAGTAAGGTTGAAAAAGCCTGTTACGGGCCTAAACTTTATGTTTTACAATATATAAGCCATAATATATATATATATATACCTAGTCGGTTCTTAAATACTGTCACTGGCCATTTATTTTAAAAATATAACACCTAGAAAAAAAAATGAAATGGTGTTCGATTTTCACATATTTTTTGATTAATAATCTGCTAAATCACAATTACATTCGTTAATTTTTTACGATGGAGTGGACTCGCAAAGAGGACCTACTAGCAGTAATTGCATTGCATCGTTGCGGCCATCCACCGAAGACGATATTCAACTTGCTTCAAAAATTAAAAATCACGAAGAGGTTCGTGTACCGTACCATCAAGAGGTACAATGAAACCTCTAGTGTCGATGACGAGAAAAGAACTGGCAGACCTCGTTCCGTTAGGACTCCAGGGGTCATCAAAGCAATCAAGGCGCGTATTGCAAGAAATCCCGTCCGCAAGCAGAAACTGATGGCTTTGGAGATGGGATTAACCAGAAGTACCGTAAAAAAAGTACTCAATGAAGACCTGGGACTACGAGCTTACCGAAAAAAGAGTGGACATCTTCTGAACGCGCGTCTGATAGCTATGAGAGCCAAAAAATGCAAAGTTTTGCTAAAGCGGTACGCAAGAAACAGACACCGCGATATCCTGTTTACAGACGAGAAAATTTTTGATATCGAAGAGAAGTACAACAAACAAAATTACAGGGTGTACGCTACCAGCTCTGCGGCCGCTGGAAATGCCATTCCTAGAGTGCAGCACGGCCATCATCCATCATCAGTCATGATTTGGTTGGGAGTGTCCTACTATGGCCCTACTGAAGTGCATTTTTGTGAAAAAGGTGTCAAAACCAGTGCAAAAGTGTACCGAGACACGGTTTTAGATCGCATAGTAAAAGATCTGCCCCAGACACTCTTTGAAGGACGGCCATTTGTGTTTCAACAGGACTCCGCACCTGCTCATAAGGCCAAAACAACTCAGGAATGGTTCGAGCGCCAGAATATCGAGCTAATAAGGCATCAAGATTGGCCCTCATCTAGCCCTGACCTCAATCCACATCATTGGCAGGAATTGGAGGAGAAGGTCTGTTCTAAACCTCACAAAAATTTGAGCAGCCTAAAGTCATCATTGATTAAAGCAGTGGCGGATATCGACATGAATATGGTCCGTGCTGCTATTGATGATTGGCCTCAAAGATTGAAGGCTTGTGTGAAAAATGGTGGCAATCATTTTGAATAAATTTTGTGTTTAATGTAAGCTAACTAAATTACCTTTTTTTTTAAAAAAACTTTTTTTGGATGTCATGATTAGTTTTCATTTTATAGCCAATTTTGTTTGTGACAGAATTTAAGCACCGACTAGGTATATATAAGCCAAGTTCACAGCCTAAAAACATTGCTATTATGAGTGCGCTAGGCTTGCCAAATATTTTATTATGTGTTCTATTAAGAAGTGTGTGTCATTTGTGACTGGGATGAGAACCATAATCATAATTTATGCTTAAATTAAAGTTTTTGGGAATAATAAAAAAATATAAATTCACAGATTGCGAATTATTGTTGAAACGTGTTGATTATTCAGTGAGGAAGCACCCTAAATTTAATAATTTTCAATGGAATCCTACCAATGGAACGCGGGTGACAAACATCATTATTTTCTCGTAAGGTGGCAAAGCTAAATATATGAAACGTCTTGTATATGACAATTCAAGCACAGTAAAACAAAAAACGATAGGTAAATGACCCAAATTCCGCCGCCTAAATATGCTGGGAACCGTTTCCCTAAATAAATGGTAAATTCGGGTCATTTACCAAAAGCTGCCTCCAATAAACTGTGCTTCGCTACATAGCTGCATTGCAATTGGAAATTTCGTCACATTAAAATAAGCTACAAATTAATTTGTTGCTCTTTCAATCATCTGTCTAAAAAAACAAACGACGTACCTTAGCTCCCTGTAGCCATGATGAAAAAGTAAACTATTCTAAATAAAACTTCTTAGGGTCGTCACAGACATTATACATTACTAGGTGCTTAAAGTGCGCCAAATACTCAGAAAATATATGGTTTACACGGAAAGTCCGACTGTGCGATTCAATATCGAAATATTGTTAATAGATCTGATAATAGTTTGAAGGTCTAAACGAAAACTTGAAAAATTAGCCTTGTAGACAGGGTAAACAAAATATTATTCTATTTAGTCCGTCATTTAGATTATCAAAAAATATTGGTTACATATTTTTTCTTTTGTCAATCAAACAAAAAATGACAGAGATAAAGCGCGTCAAAGTTTGGGTGTGGGGGAAAATGACGTCATTTCTAAGTAAAATTGTACTCAGATGTGACGTCATGCGGAACTCCTGCGGGCTATATCTTCATAATTTTTTGTTTAATTGAGAAAAGAAAAAATATGTGTCTAATATTTTCTGATAATCTAACTGACGGACTAATACATTTTTTTTAGTTATCATGCCTCGAATAATTTGTTGAAAATTTGTTCAATTCGTTAGATGAGTCTTATTATGGAAAACTTCCTGTACCGCCAAATTATCCATATCAATACTTTGAAATTCTGCATCCGATAAAAAGCCTATGAGAAATAATTTCACAAATAATTGATGAACAAAACGCAAAAGTATTCTCTGGAAAACTAGTCGATTTTGAAGGCTATAATTTTAGTTTTAGTGCTGTCAAACATTTTTTTTTTTTCAAAGTGATATAGCTTTTGTTGTTAACAGGAAACAACTATTTTGGAATAAAGGAATTTAGTTTTGACAGCACTAGAATTAATGTCCATCTTTCATTTTTAATTACATGGAATTGTGACAATTCAATGAGAGGGATGGAACCTCTACAAGTAAAAGAGAAACGATATAGTTTATCTCGCTTTCTTGGACAACTCCATCCCTTTCCATGAACTGTCACAATTCCATGCAACTAAAAATTAAAGTTTAGATAGCGTATTTCCAGAAACAGTCTAAAAACATACGTCAATTTGACTGAAACAAGTTTATCGAATCGAATGAAAATTATTCATATATGAACTGCTTAACGTAATTTATTTGTTGTGGCAAGTAAAATGCATATTATATTACTAATTGGTATTTGACACTTACTAAGGTATTCACACTTACAAGGAAAAATATTGAAAAAAAATCACGAGTTCCTGATTAAAGACCTTCTGCCTACAACCTACAATAATACTCTTAATACTGTTACGAGCTCGGGTTCGGGATAAATTAATTTTATACCAATTTGCACCAAAAACCACTAACTGGCTTTATTTGAAATCACACACACTATTAAAACACACTAACTGAAACTAAATAACAACTGGAATTACTAACTGGACTCAATGAACTCACCGGACTGACTATTTTGTCCGCACTATAATTCTAAAAATGTTTCACCACACTAACTAGAATCGTTACCGAGTTATATTCGCTCTATACAGTCGCACTTCATTTCACTAGAGTCGCACTTTAGTTTTCCTCTTTGTCTCGTAGTTAACACTGAACTAACTCTCGACCGCTACCCGTCCCGTTTTTATACCACACGCCGGCCTCCAGCCCAAGCGACGCGATCTTTCTAGAACCCTCTCGCACATTGTGGAACGTATGTCAAGGACCCCAGCCTATATCCATTCCCTTCCAACCCGAATGCTTTCTCTCTCCCACTTCTTTCTAGTTCAAGTGACGCGATGTCGCTAGAACCCTCTCACACATTGTGGAACGGACGTCAAGGACTCCCATTCCAACCACGAACAAACGCAATTGCTTTTTATCTCCTACTTCTTCGTGTGAGGATGTCTGAGACATTTCGAGTTCAATGGTTGGAAGACCCCCTTCCGCAGAAACTTCTCGCATCGACCAGTTGTGACCTTGGCCCGGAGCGCGGCACACGTCGCTTCGCATCGCGATTATTTATGAACTTTCTTACGCGTTCCATGATGTGTGAGATTTTTGTTTCGTGGGCCGGTACTACGTAACACTGCCCCCTCTTAAGACATGCTCGTTCCGAGCATCATTAGTCCCGTAGTATCGCGCCACTGATCTACACGAACAATCTTTTTCAAGTAGTTCACTTTTCCTAATGATGCACCTTCCATGAAGACTTTTTCCGAACCATACTTGAAGACTCCTTGATTCACGTCAATCTCACAACGGTGCTGTTGCATGAAGTCCAGACCTAGTATGCAATCCTCCATTATGTCAGCCACGATGACCTTATGGCGGTAATTTGTGGTACCCAGTTTCAGTTCCACCTCCGTCTCATCTCGTACAGGTATGTGCTGACCGGTAGCGGTTATCAAATTCACGTGGTCACGGTAACCGGAGCAAAAACGACTCACTAGTCGGTAACTGACAACCGTGCGAGAAGCTCCAGTATCCAACGTTAGCTTACTTGGTCTTTCGTTCACTTCACCTTTGATGGTCAAGCTGTTTCCATCATGAACTCGTGAGATCACAATCCTTGGGGCTCTTTCAACATCAGCCATCACCTGCCTCTCAGTTCTGGCGTTTCCCTGCTGCTTAGTGTTGACTTCAGCCGCCATTCCTTCCCGAGCTCGAACTCCTCTTGAAGTGCTTCGCTTTGGGCAGCTCAACTGGATATGGCCCCGTTCTCCACAAGTGTAGCACCAGGGGCTGTACCTGGTACAGTCACGTACAGGTGATGCAACAACTTCCTTGATGCAAAGGGTCCGATGGTCTTGCTTTACTGCCTCCACTTCCAACGCATGGGCCAAGGCGTCCTTCAGAGTCTCATGGTGCCCAAGTCTAACAGAAGCTCTAACCTCCAGGTCCTGTATACCGTCGACGAATGCTTGAACCAAATTTACCCCGATGAGCGCAGGCTTAGACTGGTATGCCTTTCCAACCAACTTTTCAAACTCCAGGGCCCACTGCTGCAAGCCTTCCCCACTGCGTTGCACACGGTCCCTCAACTGAGCACGAAACACGTGTTCCAGGTGCGCGTCACCATATCTGGACTCCAACGCCTCAAGCAGCTGCCCATAAGTCACATCCTTGTCAAGAGTCTCCAGTATTGTTAAAGCCTGATCTCGAAGGCTCAAAGTTAGCCGGTCAAGGCCTGCGGCTCGGTCCACCCATTCGCTCTCATCACAGCCTCAAATTGGATTTTATACGCAGACCAGGAAGATTTTCCATCGAAGGGTGGCACTTTAAATCCACGCACTGAAGGTGCGGCAGCCGTAGTCCTTTCTCCAGCTTTGAGATTTTCTAACTCCTTCCTTATGTCAGCGATCTGTACTTCAGCCTCAGAGATACGATTTTCATGCAGCTGAACCTTTTCCTTCATATCATTATGTTCTTTACTAAATGTCGCGCTAATATCCTTAATGAGGAAAATCAGTTCCTCCTGTCGGCGGGCCTGCTCCTCCTTATCACGCTGCAGCTGTTCCTCCAACCGGCGGGCCTGCTCCTCCTTATCACGCTGCAGCTGTTCCTCCAACCGGCGGGCCTACTCCTCCTGACGGCGGCCCTGCTCCTGCAGCATCAACATCAGCGCAGAAAGATCCAGAGCCGGTGACGCTAGAGGAACTCCAGATGAACCGGGAACTGACTCCGACATCGGCTGATTACCACCCGGCGTCTGTGTCGGAGAACCTTCAAACGGCCTCTGATCAATCTCCTGCTGGCGTTTGCTCCTGGTACGGACACTATCCATGTCTTCCTTTGGTAAGACTGGCATAATAAAATTTATCCCTTACTTCTGACACCAAATGTTACGAGCTGGGGTTCAGGATAAATTAATTTTGTACCAATTTGCACCAAAAACCACTAACTGTCTTTATTTGAAATCACACACACTATTAAAACACACTAACTGAAACTAAATAACAACTGGAATTACTAACTGGACTCAATGAACTCACCGGACTGACTATTTTGTCCGCACTATAATTCTAAAAATGTTTCACCACACTAACTAGAATCGTTACCGAGTTATATTCGCTCTATACAGTCGCACTTCACTTCACTAGAGTCGCACTTTAGTTTTCCGCTTTGTCTCGTAGTTAACACTGAACTAACTCTCGACCGCTACCCGTCCCGTTTTTATACCACACGTTGGCCTCCAGCCCAAGCGACGCGATCTTTCTAGAACCCTCTCGCACATTGTGGAACGTACGTCAAGGACCCCAGCCTATATTGTACTGCATACAAGTGGCCTGTGGTGAAATTATTATTTAATTTAATTTTAATACTAATTTAATTTACTAATATAGTTTATAAGATCATTGTTACTAACACTTATGGATCAATGTTATTTGAAATAAATGGATATTATTATTATTATTATATCCATTCCCTTCCAACCCGAATGCTTTCCCTCTCCCACTTCTTTCTAGTTCAAGTGACGCGATGTCGCTAGAACCCTCTCGCACATTGTAGAACGGACGTCAAGGACTCCAGTCTATATCCGTCCCTTACCAACTACGAACAAACGCAATTGCTTTGTATCTCCTACTTCTTCGTGCGAGGATGTCCGAGACATTTCGAGTTCAATGGTTGGATGACCCCCTTCCGCAGAAACTTCTCGCATCGACCAGTTGTGACATTGGCCCAGAGCGCGGCACACGTCGCTTCGCGTCGCGATTATTTATGAACTTTCTTACGCGTTCCATGATCATTACATAATTTTAATGCGAAAACCCTATTATTAGTAATTAATTAACATGAAAGTGTCAATCAGATAGTCGCTAATTACAGGTATGCGATAAGACAGAAAAGAACACAGGTATAGAAACCGAATGCTAAAACTAAGTACCTCCTTGCTTCGATAACTATATCGTAACCGCATTCATTGAAAAAAGCACTGATTGTTTCAATAGAAATGATATTTGCTGAACTCTTATCATGGAAATCTTCACCATCTGACCCATATTTTAAGATGACGTAGGAAGTAAAAACGGAGTTATTGAACAAGTAGTTCTCCCAAACTACAATACATATGGTTATAAACAAAGCTTTTTTCCAAGGCAATGTAACATTCCAAGGCGCGATAGAGTAAAATTGGCCCGATCGAAGAAAATTATTTAAAAATTGAAATTGAAAAGAAAGCAGTCTGTCCTAACTAAAAAAATTAAAATAACAATGATCACTGTTTTACATATATGTAATAAGCCCATTATCGAAACGATAGCACAGCGTTTTTTAAACGCACTTATGTGAATTTATATTAAATTTTATTTATTGAAAAACAGCATTATCCACTTTCTCTTCTTGATTTACCGCACGGCTCAGACGCGCGCTTTTTCAGATATGCTTATCTCTTTCGTTATGCGAACGACCTACTACGCCTTAAAGTATTTTAAACTTTACCTGTCCAATAAATACTCACCTGCTGCTAAACTTTTAGTAATATTCTTTGTAGAAACGTCACGGGCAGAAAATTCCTTTTGGAAAATTGCGGTCAAAAACTTGTGAAAAACACAAATAAATTAAAAACAATTTTAAATTAAACTAAATTTTAGCCGAAAAAGTCTTGTGTGCGTTTTTGTTCTTCATCTACTATAACTTATTTTACGTAGAAACAACTTTTGTATCTAGTTACTGGGTATTTTACCAAATTTGATTGATTTTTAGTACATTTTAGCTTTGACCTAGTATTGTAGTGTTAAACGAACCCAAGTACTCCTTTATAAAAGGAACACTACTCAGTACACAAACATCCAATTCGTAATATTGAATGTCTACATGGCAATGTTGCGATGCTGGCATACTGTTTGTGGCATTATTGATAGATTTCTCAACATATTTTTAGAGTGAATTATAAGATGCATTTGCAATAAATCATACAAACATACCTCTTCATCCCTAATGTCCTTCAATGTGTACGACACGACTGTGATGCCCATGTTAATCAAATCGCTCGACGCCACTTCGAACACCTGTAAAATAAATATGTTTGTATGTGTAGTTTAAATTCCTAACTTACACAGCTTATCTGCTTGTATTTTATACGTAGAAACATGTTAGTCGGAAAAATAAGCATCGCCAGACCAAAACTGTGGCGGGCGAGTTACTTTCGAAGTCTACGAGAGATGCCACACAGAAAACGTAACGCTAAGCTGTATAAATCACCCGCATTGATATATACATTAATACATACATATAAAATGTTGATGGTTGTGATCGTCGGCACTTGGCGGAACTTATTATACATCTTATTAAATAAGACACTTGTACTTGTCCACAGGATTATAATTTAACTTAATACACCCGACCGGTTTCGCTTATAAGCATTATCTAGGGCTTTATAACATAAAAATAACTTAAATAATATTTACATGTTTAATACGTGCGATAAACGTCCAATTTATTTTTTTATTAACATTTATCGCACGTATTAAACATGTAAATATTATTTAAGTTATTTTTATGTTATAAAGCCCTAGATAATGCTTATAAGCGATTAAGTGTATTAAGTTAAATTATAATCCTGTGGACAAGTACAAGTGTCTTATTTAACAAGATACATACATATAATACTATTAAGATATCTATGATCACCCGCCGTCATACGCTATTATCGCGTCCCTAGAGACAGGAAATTATACGCATTAACTTTGTTTTTAATTAATGCTCAGTAATGTAATGTTAGGTGGTAGAGCTAATGCCGGGCTCGACTGTGGAGGTACCACCATCTTACTCGGAAATCCTCCCGAAGTTATTCGGGGGAGAGTAAGAGGACAGCTCTCAGGCAAAAAAACCAGGCGGCCCACCACTGCCTGGGACCGATGGATGGCGGTATATCCATCCCCAATTGCCGGGCCTTATCTAAATCAGACTGGTGATGGGCAGCGGCGTCACTGGTGCAAGGGTTTCGGCACCGCGCTCACCAACCCGCCTGCCCAGCGTGTGTGAGTATGGGCATTTCTTCCAGGAGGACCGCCAAGAGTGGCGAAATCCTGGAAAGGCCTATGTCCAGCAGTGGACGAAACAGGCTGATGGATGGATGGATGGATGGATGGATGGAATGTAATGTCCGCCCCGCCCTCCCCTTAAACCATTCAAGTTTCTACATTGTTCCTTTAAGGTATAGCGTGATGGAGCTCAATAGGTTACTGTAATTTACTGCTTTCTGGCTGCCTGTAACATTTTTGTGTCTTTGTCGGTTTGATGGACCCTAAGTTCCTAAAACATTTTCACTTATATCATGACTAAGCACCGAATTTGCCAATACTCTATGTCAAAAGAAAATTTAAGTGCCACAGTACAGCCAAGTACTCGTAAAAATATTTAGGCTGCGGGAGCTGTACTTTTCGAAATCCAGAATCTGCCGCTAGAAGGAAACTGTAAATCTTTGAAGGCTTATAACTTTGTTAATCGTCATTGAAATGTTATATTTTTTTGTGCTTGAATATTTTTACACGGTATCTACATAGTGCGGTTCACTTTCTTTGGACCCAACTATGCTGGTTATGGAGTTTCGGCCGGGCATATTTCTAGCAGACACACGTATTTTTTTAAAATATTATAAGATGAAATGATTGGCTGCTGGAAGAATTTGTCTAGCGGCACGTAAAGAAACACTTCCACAGCCGCTACTATGGCGCTTAAATTTTTCTTTGAAATACAGTTTTAATAAATTCGGAGCTAAATCATGATTTATAAGTGAAAATCTTTTAGGAACTTAGGGTCCACCAAACCGACGAACACCATTTTTGCGTCGCATGAATTGTCACAATAAGAACCCTTGTTGAAAAAGGCAGCTATAAGCTAGGAGTACTCCTAGTGTATTAACCGGTTACATTCCGGGTGAAGGTGACAAACGTTGAACCTGCTTACTCGCATGGGTTTGTCCCTTTCTGTAGTCCTGGCTTACCTGTTTTGAGAACTTCTTCCGGTCCTTGTAAATTTCCTCAACGGTCATGGAGCCCATGATGGCCCTCTGGTGACCCTCGAGTGTGACGAGGGCGATGTGTTGGATCTCCTGCTCGGACTTGCCGAGGAACTGCTCGCAGGCTGACAGCAACATCTCCGCGTTCTGACCTTGGATCTTCACCTGGAGTTTGGAGACAATAGGACCGTAATGGTAGAATTCAATGTTTACGTGCTACCTAAGTATAATAATCATTTTGAGAATAAAATGTTGATCAAATCCGCCAGCCATTTGGCCATTAACTTAACTTCAATTTAAATTTCAAACATGAACCTCCCCGTTCTCCCCTCCATGTATGTGCCCTGGATCTATAGTCTCGACATAAGTACGATAACTGCATACATGCACTACGTTATCTGCTACCTCACCCCAGAGTACAGAAGACAAGATCAAGGACTCGTGTAATTTTACATTTCAATAACACATGAAAACAACAGTCAAACTCCTTATTTGTGAACGATTTAACACCTATGAAACCGCCGCAACAAGAACTGTCTATCATGCTGTCGTTCATACATGAGAAAATTTATAAATCATGAGTTGTACTACGTGGATAGACACGAGATTCACAAATGGTTTAGAATCTTTCCTTGCAAAAAATTTAGAAACATATTTATTAATATAGGGAAAGTCAGGATCACAGTTTTGTCCCTGGGGAACTGCCTGTCACCAGGGAACAAATTATAGATTTTATCTAAGTGAATATCTAAGCATTACTATATACAGCAGAATAATTTTCAAAATCAGTTCCATAGTTATTAATGACTATGTCCTTACGGAATTGCTCGTTTCCAGCGAAAAATCTGTAGCCTATGATCCAATTTGTAGACTCTAACCATTAAACAGTGAAAAAAATTTCAAAATAGGTTAAGTGGTTACAGCGATTACCCGCGCGAATTTAATTAATAGCTATATCCCTATAGGGTACTGCCCGTACCCCAGGGAACAAACTATAGCCTTTGTCCAAGTGAAGAACTAACTGATACAACAGTGAAATTATTTTCAAAATCGGTTCTGTACTTATTAATGACTATGTCCCTATGTCCAATTGAATAATCTTACCAATATAACAGTAAAAGAATTTTCAAAATCGGTCCAGTAGTTCCTGAGATTACCCGCTTGATATTAATTAATGTCTATGTCTCTAGGGAACAAATTATAGCTTATAAATAAAATAAAATAAATAATTCAATAAATTATTTCTCACATTTCGAAATATTACCCGCGTGAATTTAATTATTGGCTTTTTCCCTAGGGAACTGCCCATCTTCAGGGAACACACTATAGCCTATATAAGGGATAAGGAATCCAATCACGAATACGCGGGATCCCGCAAGTGCGGTATACCGCACTATGTTTGCGGAATCAGTAATGTGGGACGACGAAAGCAGGACCCACGAAACTGAAAAAAAAATGGAAGAAAATGAGCGACAATAGTAGTTTATGCTACGAGAGCGTAAGGGAGGCAATAGCTTGTAAGAGGAACGAGTATTATACGAGTATTATACTACGTTTTTCAATGCACAGTGTGAGTAAATAAATTAAATGTAATTAAATAAACAAAGAAACAATAAATACATACTCCAAATGAACTTTAGGCGGGCATTCTTTTTCTTTGCACGCAAGTTGCCGACTTGACGGAATTAAGCTGTATTCAGTTTGATGCGTTCGAATGCTGCTTTCAGTCATACATAACATGAATTCGACTTCACCAGCTTATTCTACATAATAATGTAAACAACAATGGCTGCCCGATATTGTCTATTCTTTAGATACAAAGAATGTTGTTAACAAGGAAGACCGATTGATAACACTGTATTTTTCTTAAATATTGTACCGAGATTGCAAGTGGCCAGTATCATTTTGCGAACGCAAACTTTTTGTCATTTGGCTTTATAATCAAAAAGTTTTTTTTTCATATTACGATTAAATGAGGTTACCTACCAAGAAATTTATTTTAACCAAATCCTTCTTGTTACCTATATAAGGTGACTTTAATTTATTCAGCCAAATTGTTACTGAAGACTCGGTAAGTGCTCAGTAACAAGATTTAATGACCCTTTTTGTGAAATTCGTTAATTATTCTTTTCGTGTTCCTTACAAACGCAAGCCCAGCCCCGAGTCAATTACGATGAGACGTCAAGATTTTATTTTGCGAAATTAGGAAGAACTGCTGTCGATCCGTGATACTGATCACTTACCAAGCCTCTAATAAGAGTTTAGCTGTATAAATTAAAGTCACCTTATAACCATATTATCAAAAGAAATTAAAAAGTAAAAATCAGGCAGTAAATGGTTGATTAAGTTTCATCAGAATTTTCAATTTGTAAAGTTACTACCTACGCAAAATGTCGTCTAAACAGTTTTCATTTCATCAGCCTACGAACGCATCAAACTAAAACACTAGTCTAGCATAGAAAACCATATCGAGCTCGATGCCGCTTGATACAGTGCTCTGTCTCACTCTTTTTATCTACCTAAAGAGGGACGGACAGTGTATATCGAGCTGTCAAAGCTCGATATGGTCTACTATGCTATGTAACAAGCTTATGTCTGTCAAGTATATCTATGGTACACAAGATAAGACTGGCAACTGTTTTCGATAAATTAAAAAAATAAAACATACCTCAGACATGGCTGTATGAGCTAAGTTCCATTTGCCTTCCCACTATGTATGGGAACAAAACTAAAAAAAAAACTTGAAAAAAATGAAAACATTAAACCCTCGTGCGGTAAAGTTCACTTTGACAACGGATTAGATGCATATAAACCAGAACTTTACGAGCACTTTGAAAAAGTATTTAAAAGCACGCACACTGCGACTGTACTCTTGAGCGAGACAACTAGAGATACGTAAAAAGTATCGATGAATAAGTAAAATACTCGATACTTTTGTGACGATACCGATTATTTTCGTACTCGATATTTTTGTTCCGATACTTTACTAAGCTTCAACACTTTTCACTTTGCTTGATACTTTTATACACGATTTAGTATGTCTCTAAATCAGGGATTTCCCAGTTAAATAAAATAACTTGAGGAAAAAATTCAATGCACCATGTTTGGACCATATCTCGCGGTGAAGACAATTTCGTTATCATTCCAATTCAATACAGTTCTAATTAGTGATGTGTGGTAACTACGTAGCACCAACACTTTATTGTCTCACTGATTATAGAAGCCTCGTACTTATTGCACCCCTTTCATAAACTAAAAAGTTGTTGGTGTGACAAGTTTCGTACTATGTTTCACTAATGATGAATAATTTAATAATTTCAATTTTAATAAAAAAGTATATTTTTTTCATATACCACTTTATAAATTCGTGAACATAACTACTAACAACAAAATGTATGACTTTTAAAGAGTCCCGCAAATCTCTCGGGTTCGCGGGATCGATGATCTCGATATTTCCGGAGATTATCCCTGACATCCAAAATCACAAACATCTCTTTATAATATTAGTGTAGATACTGGGACAAATGCATCCACATCTTCGTATCAGGCCTCTAATGCTGCGCACAGGCCGTACAGGTCTACCACGAGGCCCCGCTTTTTCAATTCATGCCAAAGAGAGAGAACATGTCTGATTAATCGCTAGCATCTGCATTGGAGCAATCTAGTTTCAGGTTGTGTTTTGACATACCTGTGCGATCCCCGTGACAGAAATGGGCACACCCTGGCTTGTGTAAACGGTGGGCGACTCCACTTGCAGCGTCATTGTGTTGAGCGATATCCTCTGCACGCGCTGGATGGCCGGCCACACGAACGCTCGCCCGCCTGGCACGAGCAGCGGCTTCGCGTAACAACATCCTGCGACATACCAGTGGCGTGCATTTCATATAGGCAAATACTCAATGCCTACCCTGGGCTTGGCTTAGCTAACTAGACCACTATCTTTTTAAATATAGGAAGGTACACAAAACTATTTCAATACTACCTATATAATCAGGTAAGCTTCACCCTTTCTTTGAAATACCTACCTGCCTGCTCCACAGCGCTCGGGCTGCCGTGGCAATACGCATAACTAAAATTCGAAGGCAATTCTCTATGTGTGCATCTGTAACTATACTCCCATGACGTCAGCGGCTCGCGCTAAGCACGCACACATTCACATTAAAATACGCAACGCCTGTGCGAAGCAACCACGTTGTTATGAATACTTGCACTACTTGCTACTAGATGGCGCCACACGTTTTTAAATAGTGGATTCATGCGTAGGTAGTCGGAGATTAATTTTTGATAGTGGAGAAAAAGGTTTTTTGCCAATGAGCTTGGATAAAAGAGAAAGACACCTGTGCGAGTTATAGCGTTATTTATCGTAATTCTCGCTGTAATACGTGCAAAGAACATGAGGGACAGTTTTGTGCGTACCCTACTTAAAAATCCTATGCACGCCACTGCGACATACGAGTACGCACGTCGTATAGCCATTTATTGTATAAAAATAACCCTGTGTCAACTATTAAACTACTTTCAGTACTGTTTTTATGGAAAAACTTAATGGTATGAGTAATTGCAGTGCACATTAAAGGAAACTGAGCAGTAAGTATTTAATGGAATAAGACTGAAAATAAATTGGCAAGATTAGATTTTTTTAGGCAAAATATGTCTGGTTAACCAAGTCATTAAAAAATAGTTAATTGAAACTGACAGAAATAAATTTGTCTATTACAACACTTTACTACAGCACGATTTATCTTTCACCAGGAGATACTAATTAACATTATATATACAGCGTGTCTTTAACCTAACCCCAATAATTTAATAGATTGTAGAAGAATAAAAATTTGTTCCAAAATTATTTTTTAAATGAGCTTCTTGACGCTTAATGGTTTCTGTAAAATCCAAATAAATCATGGTCACCTGAAGAGATATGATAATTAGATCGTGCGAAGTTATTTTTATTATTGATATTTCTATTTATTTTATATAAGAGTACTATAATCAGTCACAATTGTTAAGAGGAATATACTATTCACTATACAAAAAAACAATTTTAATACTCTTTGGTTAGAAAATATTTTGTTGATTATAAATTTTAAGAATTTTCATGTTTTATTTAGACTTTTTTTTATTTGTACAATGAATATGGGCCTCCGGACCACTAGTACCATTGAACAGTACCATCAATCGTACTAGTGACACTTATTTGTCCCACTAGTACCATCAATGGTACAAATGGTACTGATTTTTTATTATATTCATTTTTAGAAGGGTTATTAACTTATTAGCTTATTACACTACAACTAAAGTGGAGCACATATTTATGTAATGAAACTACTGCGAATATCAAAATTAGCATTAGTACCGATGAAAGATGGTTAATATTATTCAGATTTTTGACAGATGTCAAAGTGACAGATGTTTTTTTTAGATATTTTGACAGATGTGAATCAATCAATCAAAGCCGTTTTATCTGGCTTCCTATAATGTGTCTCCGCACATTAGTTCCGCCAATATCTAGTTTTAAGTGAATAGACTTGCTGGAAGTTTTCAAGTTAAAATTTGGTTAACTTGAGTTCTGAAGCGTTAACCTACAACAAAATATAAACAACATTACTAAGCAAGTACACAGTATACATAGGTAACACTAAAAGTTTCCGGAACTGGCCACTTACATAAACAATATTTAAAAATTTATTGCAACATTTGAAAATAGAACTCTTTGGCTGTAGAATGCAGTTTGTTTCATCTGACTGTCTTTTGTTTTTACCTTGTGGCGCCATTTAAAAAATTGTGTGTCTGCATCAACATGGATTTAACTCGGGAAAATTTTCGTAGTATGATTTTCTACGATTTTAAGTGTAATTTGACAGCTCAACAGAGCATCGCTCGGCTTGAAACAGCTTTTGGCAATGAAGCACCATGCAAGACGACTGTTTATAGCTGGTTTGCAGAATTCAAGCGTGGTCGTATCAATCTCAGTGACGAATCTCGCGATGGTCGGCCGTCCACCGCTGTGACCAACAAAAACATCGATGCTGTGCGCCGTATGATTGAAACAGACAGGCATGTGACCTACCATGAAATTCGCGCATCCTTAGAAATAGGCATGAGTCAAATACAATCAATCCTACACAAACATTTGGGTGTGAGAAAGCTGTGCTCGCGGTGGATCCCACACAACTTGACCGAGGCTCAAAAAACGGACCGCGTAACTTGGTGCAGTGCCATGCTTACCAGATTCAACGAAGGTGCGTCAAATTTGGTGTGGGACATAGTAACAGGTGACGAAACATGGATTTATTGCTACGATCCCAAAACAAAGCAGCAATCGAGCGTATGGGTCTTTCAAGATGAGCCGAAACCAACCAAAGTGGCGCGCGTGAAAAGTGCATCTAAGCGGATGATTGTTCTTTTTTAAATAAAACTGGACACGTGGCTACTGTTGCTTTAGAGAATCGTCGTACCGTGAATAGTGACTGGTACACGACCATTTGTTTGCCGGAAGTTATTGACGAACTCCGTAAAAATAACCGTAAACGCCGTATCATCCTGCACCACGACAATGCTAGTTCTCACACGGCCAGACAGACAAACGACTTTTTGAAGACGAAAAATGTAGAACTCATGAGTCATCCTGCATACAGTCCCGACCTGGCACCTTGTGACTTTTTTCTGTTCCCAAAAATTAAGAACCAATTACGCGGTCAACGATTTTCATCACCAGAAGAGGCTGTCGAGGAGTATGAAAAACACGTTTCAGAGGTCACCACAGGGGAGTGGCACAAAAGTTTTCAAAACTGGTTTGATCGAATGAAAAAGTGCATAGACGCCAAGGGAGATTATTTTGAAAAACAATAAATTAATTTTGTACCTTTAATAGTATTTTTTCATATTCATTCCGGAAACTTATAGTGCGTCCCACGTATACACAGAGAAAAATAAACATTAATAAAACCGTAATATGTTACCTACAATAAATACTGAATATTATTAAAACACTAGTAAGTACTTATACAACACACTATGCTACTTTTATAGTTTTATATTATTTAATTTAATAAACTTACATAACAGATGTGAAAGTGACAGAAAATCTAAAAAAAAATATCTGTCACTTTGACATCTGTCAAAAAAAATTAAAAAAACATCTGTCACATTAACTTCTGTCAAAAAAATATCTGTCTCTTGAAAATCTGTCAAAAAAACCTTAAAAAAATCATCTGTCACTTAAAAACCTAAAAAAAAACATCTGTCACTTTCACATCTGTCAAAAAATCTAAAAAAAACATCTGTCTCTTTGAAATCTGTCAAAAATCATCTGTCACTTTGACATCTGTCAATAAATCTGTATAATATTAACCATTTTTCATCGGTACTAATGCTAATTTTGATATTCGCAGTAGTTTCATTACATAAATATGTGCTCCACTTTAGTTGTAGTGTAATAAGCTAATAAGTTAATAACCCTTCTAAAAATGAATATCATAAAAAATCAGTACCATTTGTACCATTGATGGTACTAGTGGGACAAATCAGTGCCATTTGTACCATTGATGGTACTAGTGGGACAAATCAGTGTCACTAGTACAGTGGAGCCCACATCAAGCTAAACACTTTCAGTATAAGCTGACCTCTCCTTGCATAGGCTTCCCGTACAATGAGAGGTCAGCTTATACCCAATGTGTATAGCTTGATGTGGGCTCCACTGTACCATTGATGGTACTGTTCAATGGTACTAGTAGTCCGGAGGCCCATTTGTACCATTGATGGTACTAGTGGGACAAATCAGTGTCATTTGTACCATTGATGGTTCTAGTGGGACAAATCAGTGTCACTAGTACAGTGGAGCCCACATCAAGCTAAACACTTTCAGTATAAGCTGACCTCTCCTTGTATAGGCTTCCCGTGCAATGAGAGATCAGCCTATACCCAATGTGTATAGCTTGATGTGGGCTCCACTGTACCATTGCTGGTACTGTTCAATGGTACTAGTGGTCCGGAGGCCCATTTGTACCATTGATGGTACTAGTGGGACAAATCAGTGTCACTAGTACCATTGATGCTACTGTTCAATGGTACTAGTGGTCCGGAGGCAAATATTGTAGCATTTTTATTTTATAATATTATGTGTGAGTATTTTCAAGTACTTTAGTTGAAGTTACATAAATTGTTGATTTTTAAATAAACAGAATGTTGATTGCAAATTTACTTTTATTTTGTTTGGAGTTCACTTTTCATGAAATTTATCGAAAAGAAATACCATTTTTAAGTACCTAACGGTTATGTATGTTAAAAGTTGAGGGACGAATTTACTCTGCTTTAGTCAAGAGGGACGAATTTTACCAAAAATGGAAAAGAGGACGAATCCTTGAGGATGAATATTCCCCAACCCGAATCCGAATCCCTCACAATGCTCAGGACTCTAACTTAGAATACACAACATTCGCAACAAATACTGCCTTTGCTCTCTTGTTGCACAAATATCTATTCTATAAACTACTGTATTATTACCAACCTAAATTAATCGATGAACAAAATGTCACTTTATATACCACAGCCACAGTAAATAACATGAAAATATCTAATTGCATTGCAATGCTCTTTGCAGTACCTAACCCTGTGTCATTTGGATCACATCAATGCTATAGTGAACATTAGACTGTCAAAAAGGTTCCACTGCAAACAAAGCTTTAAAAAAATACTTTAAATAACACTTTCGCAAAGCATTGCTTGGTATATAAAAATTATAGTTCAGGTGGATTGATCGGGCTTGTGAGTCAAGGACATAAAGATTTTGCACCAATCTTGATAAAAGTGTTTTAAAAGTTATGTGAGTCAGTTAGTTAGTAATATTCTGTCTATCTGTCACAGGGGACTACAGCTTTAGCCATTAGGTAGAAAGTTACAAACACACAAAACACCTCAAACAAAAGCAAGAAAAACATAAACATACATACATGTGTTCATGGAACGTGAGTTTAGTGTTAAAAACGACACCAAGATCTCGAAAAGAGTCAACACGAATAATCATATCTGAGCCATTCTGAGCCAAGTGTGTAGATTACATACAAAGGTTGATGCAATCTTATGAAAGACAGGAAGTTGCATTTTGCCATGTGAAATAAAGTGTATAAAGTGAAGTTTGTTTATATTGCTCCATTCAAGTACAGCATCATGATCTCTTTGAAATAGATGGCAATCTGAGATATTTTATGGGATGCATAAGCTTAAGGTCATAGAGCAGAGCAGACATTAAGCATTGTTAAGCATAAGTTCTAAGTGAGTAATCGTAATGATAAACAACAAAGGGCCCAAGATAGATCCTTGACTCACACCCAAATGAGTATGGTACGGCTTTGATGTGTAGCTGACATACTGCTGTCGATCGCGCAAGTAGTCCCCTAGTAGCTCGAGCAGGCCGGGAGTGAACCCAACTGAACATAGCTTATTCAAGAGAACATTGTTATTGACACAATCTAATGCTTTCCTAAAGTCTAGACAAGCCACATCCACCTGGGCTCTGCTGTCTATATGACTTGAAACATAGTCCACCCTTGTGAGCAAGTTTGTATTGACCGAGCCCATGCCTTCGAAACCATGCTGCGAGTTGCTAAGAAACGGTTGAACCTTGGCAAGGGAACACAGAATCGCAATGGGTCTATAAAAAAGCAACTCTTGAAATGTCTCTTGTATTAGATATTGACCTGACTCTTGAGACTTTCCATCATGAAGGATAATTATGCGCCCTCAGTGACGGGTTTAAAATATGCCAGATTGGGAGAGTTACATAATAACAGCATGCCTACAGAACATATGGGGGCACATTATCTGGTTCTATTGCACTGCAGCGGCTTTGCCAGCATATTCTATGGGCTTTAAAACTTCAATCCCTCCCTTTGTCTTTAAGCTACCTACATGTTGCCAGAAAGAATGTGGATTATGTCTAATGTTACTTTCAATATCATGAATAAAGAAATCAAATAGTGATGTATTTCGGATGCAATATAGCTTTACAGTTAATAGGTTAATATCCTTAATAATGTCAGAAGTGAACCAAACTGGATATGTCAATTTATATGTTTCAATTCAATTCAGACAGAGCTTTTTTCTGGCACACTTAAATCAAAGATATAATAAAGTATACCATAAAATGCTTTTACTGCAGTATCAACAGCTTGTGCCTCGGTAACTGTACTCCAGGAAGCTTCGCCAATTAGTTTGTGTAAGAGAACAAAATCAGCCTTTGGAAAATTCTAGTGTTGCAAAGGTTTAATGTTACTGGGATCTATTGATTTGGGATAACGAGAGCCAAGCACTTCATTGAGAGGTACAGTGATGTCAAGAGGTAGATGGTAAGCATCAGCACGAGGAACCAGGCCACCTCCGCCTACAGCATGCACATCCACTCCACCAATGCCCTCTGGCACCAGCACCACATCCAGCTTGCCTCCGAAAGCATTCATCTCCTTCATTTGTCTATTTCATCCCACAAACACTAAAAAATTACGATAATAATGACAAATATTTACAGACGCACTGTTAAAATTTAGATCACCAAAGATGAGAACAACTGAGTTAAGTTTATCAATTATGCTCTCTATTTTAGTAAAGAAAGTCATATAGACATTATCTTTTGACTTCAAAGGTACATAAATAACACAAACATTAAACTCTACACTAAGCAAAGAAAAGAAAACCCAGAGACCTTAATGTTATGTATAGCGACTATATTGTTAATTGTATGTTCTTGGGGTTCCATACCTGTATTGTGTCATGATACGGAACCCTTAGTGCGTGAGTCCGACTCGCACTTGGTCAAATTTTTACCCTCTGGCTAGGTAAGCTTACGAATGTGAAGTTATTTCATTTTAAACTCAATTGTTTATTGAACATAAATTTGAAAAGGTGTCCGGAGTAATCAGGAATCCATAAAATTGTGTTTTTTATTTAAGATTTTTTTAGAGTACTCATTATTAGTCATGACTTTTTAATTCTGTTATATTTTATTTCAAGGGGTTTACTAGTTTCACATTTTTTTCATGACATGTTAAAATATATAGAAATTCGCAACGCGGTAGGGCAGAGCATACAAAAACGTAATTTATTTATATAAACGAAATCTTAAGAAATATACTAGGGGAAACCCCGCGAAAATCTGTGAGTGGTTGCCCGGTTGGACAATAAAAAATACATTAGTTTTCACAATAAGCACTTATGGCAAAAACAACACAAATAGGCAATCTTACGTAGATTAGAAAGAATAAATATGTATGATTAATTGGACCAAGCCTAATGTTATTTGATACGGCACTTACCCGAAACCACAAGCGCTTCATTAGGCCCACAAGTCACGAAACCCCAGGTCATTTCGCAGAACACACAGAAAACCTTATTTATAAATAAAATTTCTTCGTAATTGTATATAAAATCATCAAATATTTACTAATTTCCAACAAATAAATCTCAAATTCTCTACAAGCGGAAAGAGGCGTCCGCCACCAGTGTTGCCATTCCCATCCAGTGTTACCATATGCATGCATTGAAAACATAAACTGCTAAAATCTGTATGAAACATGTATTTCTGTCAAAAGAAGCAAAACATAATAGGTAATATGCCCTTGCCCTAAGCAGTTTGTTCTGATTCTTTTGAAAAGCAAGGGACGAGGTTTAATTCTTTAACATTAAACAATTAAAAGAGTACATATTAATAAAATTGTTGTATTTTAAGAAATTAATGTAATTACTTACTAAAATTTAAAGCTTAAAACAAAGTAATAGAACAAAAACTGAAGAATTTGTAACTAACGAACCAATAATTATTATTAGTCGGTCATAAATTTATTCATTAAACTATAGTAATTTATAATCAACCCCTAGGCTGTAGGAAGAATTTTTAGCAATTTTGCTGGTAAAATAACTTTTTTTATATTTACGAATACTGCCCTTGACGTCGTTGTAGCAAGCTTTTTGCATTCTCTTTTGTCCATGGTCCTAATTGTTGACGTGGCCGTGACCATATTAAAAAATGTACGTAGTTTGTTCAAAATTAACACTAATGCAGGACAAAGTGGTATTATATCTGTGTTTTTTATTTTTCTACGTTCCGATTTAAGCAGGTTATAGTAATTTAATCAATAGAATGAGAAAATTCTGTTTAAAAATCTGTATACAGTGACAAAATGCACTCTGAATATCAGCCTTAGGTTAAGGCTGAGACTCAGAGTGCACTTTGAGTCCAAACTCAATCTTAAAAACGTCAAAAAGCGACGTGATCTTATGCTAGAGTGACGCTTGTAAGATTGAGTTAGGACTCAAAATGCAATCTGAATCTCAACCTTACCCCCGATTTCACAATTGAGAATTTCTAGTTAAGTAGTGCTTAACTATCAAATGCAGCGCTGTGATTGGCCAATTCGTCACTTATGTATCCACTTAGCGAGACTTTCTTAATTCAGAAACTGGCCTTTAGTGTAACCGTTAAGAGTGAGAAAAAACGGGTTGTTTTATCAGATTCTAAAAAAACGGAACCACGTAAATTAAAAGCGGAAAGCGGATCCATTGTTAAAAAGACGGGGTAAAAAGCGGAAAAGTGGTGTATCTGGCAACGCTGCGTAATATATTTTATTCTCTTTGTTCCTAACTTGGATTTTGAAAAGCTATGTTGGTAGGAACACTCGAGTTTCATCGCTAAATTTTTGAACGGGTTTTGTTGGCCATGTTGCTATACTTCCAAACTTCCAACGTCATTTGAGTTTGAGCATCATTTGGCACATAGACTATATGATTTGACATGTTTAGGTTTCATTTCGAAACTTACGATTTTTACAGCGTTCAAAAATTGACACGAGTGAAACCGAAGGTAAACGAACTGTTATCTGATTACCTGACGGTTGCACGGAAGTGTTTTGAAACGTTTCCAAGATGCGAAAATTACACTGGCAAAAATATGGCATTACGGCCTTTGCATTTGGTGGAGTAGTTCCGGGCAGAGTGATATTCCCAGACAGAGGCGAAAACGGAAACGGCTCTGCGGCCCTAGCGCGTTAGCGGAAACTGACGTGATTCATTGTTGCGTTTAATAGATATAGCTGGTGAAAGGGGATAAAATGTATGGGAAGCAAAGCACACATTTCTCACAGGAATGACTCGCAACTACTCGCAAGCGTTTCAAAACCAGATTTTTCTTTCTTTTTCTCGTATATAACTCTGTATGTTCTAGAAAACAATTGAAATTTCGCACTACGATCGCACGTTTTGAAACGCTTCCTTGACGATACAACAAGATGGCGGAGCTTTCAGATTTAGGTAGTTCCTGTGTCCATCACAGCAGGACTTCAGTGCTGCCACAAGCCAAAAACATTCTAGAAAACAAGACTGTGCACTACGATACGAAAAACGAGCCGAGCGAGATGGGTGTTGGCACTCGTTGGTCCCTTTCTAACAAGTTAGAAACTCAACAACACTATATAAGTATAATATACACTGACCACTTGCTAGACAAGGATACACGAGTAGCGAAAAAGTAAATGGTATCATAATAATTACATTCTTATTTCTAAGGAAATAAAATCTAGTTTAGTTAAGCAAAATTGGACAGTAACAGTTATTAGATATACAATTTCTTTGCCGCGAGCTCTATTGTTGAGATTGTTGACGTGCCAACAATGACATAAATATCATTGCGTGCCAAGCACAAACCTTGCTAACCCAGAGGCGCTTTTTTGCCCTGAGAAATTTGTGACATCCCAAAGGAACTGTTTCTATTGACTGAAATATGCGCCAATATCTTTATTTATAAACTACGCCTCGACCCGAGTGAGTTTACGTGGTCTTTAGAATATTGGCCACTCAAAACCGCTTAAAATTCTCTGTCAAAATACTCAAAATCTCAGAATAATCTTATTCTGAGCTCAAAATACATCATAACCAGAAACAATACGAGTGTTTATGAAAAAATTACTTTATTAGAGTACCCCATTTAAATATCATGTGGAATAAAATCTCAACATCAATAGAATTAAAAATCGATTCAAGTTCCTTATTTTGATGGGTAACATCCATCACTCTGCCATTGTTATCATTGAACTTTCAGAGAACTCACGCTACGTGAAAAACCTCCATTTACAGCTTTGGGACTGATGCAAAACCTTCCCAGGAAATGTAAAGTATCACTAGTTCAGAAAATGCGGCGAAAAATTCTTTGGATATTTTGAATTTTAGAATAGAAAACATTTGACAATTTATGAGTTGGCTCTGCCCTCTGATTTTATTCATTTGAGACTCTGCTGCTATTACACTACTATACATTTAGTTGCTCCTTATCTGCCAACCCTATGTGCCATACTACTCTTCTAACCTCCGTTCATTAATTAACACTTTCGTCAGGTTCCGACACTGAAAGCAGGATAGCGTATACAATTTTCAAAGCGTGTAACCGAGATGGCATTAGAACCCGTGTCGAAATCCCTATAAGAACGCGGCCCTAGAGTGCGGTTAAATGAGTCCATATTAAACTACAATTTTCTATAATAAACACCCAAGATTCGGTCACGTCACGACTCACGACCCTCAGCAAATGTCAAAAATCGTCAGGTTCCGACACTGAAAGCAGGATAGCGTATACAATTTTCAAAGCGTGTAACCGAGATGGCATTAGAACCCGTGTCGAAATCCCTATAAGAACGCGGCCCTAGAGTGCGGTTAAATGAGTCCATATTAAACTACAATTTTCTATAATAAACACCCAAGATTCGGTCACGTCACGACTCACGACCCTCAGCAAATGTCAAAAATCGTCAACCGTGTTGTGCGGCTAACTTCAGGCCACAACGAACGACCATTACAGCGTTCCGCATGGTGATAACATTGCTAAAACTACCATCAAACTACTCACGCCCATCAAGTCATTCCGAATGGGAAATGGCGTCCATCAGAGCTTAAACATGATCAAATCGGAACTCTTTTGGACGCGACGTGGATGATAACATTGTCAGTGACAGAAAAATTAACTTTTAACCAGAATTTGATGACGTTACGTAAATACCCAGTATACTTTACCTACGCTACGTTGTCGTGCAAGAGTTATTTGCACCCTCTCCGAGTGCATGGGCGATGATAGCACAACATGGCGGCATCGGGCTAACGTTGACTCGGAATGACGATAGACTGGATGTAATCGATTATGTTTTGACTCGGAACGCGCTGGCACGAAGGACTATGGGGGTTCGATGAATGTGTTTATTACAATAGGATACCTAGCTGAACGTGATTATTCTGTTGAAAGTCATAACCGCACCACTAGTAGAATCTCAGAACAATCTATGAGTAGAATAATAATTTATTTAGGAAGCGTTTCAGAACGTACGACCATAGTGCGAAATTTCACTCGTTATTAGAAAGAGACAGATCTATATAGGAGCAAGAGAAAGAAAAATCTGGTTGCACCAATCAGGTGGCCCAGTGTGATTTTCGTATTACTTCGAAGCGTATTAAAACACTTTCGTGCAACTGTCAGGTAACAGTTCGTTTACCCTTGGTTTAACTCGTGTCCATTTTTGAACGCTCTAGGATGAAATTCGCATCATTTCGAGTGAGTTTCGCTAGTTTCGAAACAAAACCTTGGGCCTATTTGGAAACGAGTTAATTTCACTTGGAGAGATGCGAATTTTACCCTAGAGCGTTAAAAAATTGACCAGAGTTAAACCGAGCGAGGGCAACCGAACTGTTAATTACCTGACAGTTGCACGAAAGTGTTTTGAAACGCTTCGGAGTAATGCGAAAATCACACTGGGCAGCTGATTGGTGCAACCAGATTTTTCCATATTTTCGAACCTTCACTTCATAGCTTCGGTCTGGATAATACTAGAGATACCAAATAGACTATTTCACAATTTATTTTTATTTCTTATGTTGAAAGTACTTTGGCACAAGTTTCATTGTAATTCGATAAAAATTGACAAAGTTAGAGCAGTTTATAGTTTACATATTTAGTCCATCCATCCTTCCATTAGCCTGTTACGTCCACTGCTCGGCATAGGTCTTTCCAAGATTTCGCTACTCTTGGCGGTCCTCCTGGAAGAAATGCTCATACTCACACACGCTGGGCAGACGGGTTGGTGAGAGCGGTGCCGAAACCCCTGCACTGGTGACACCGCTGCCTGTCACCAATCTGTTTTGATGGACCGCCATCCATCGGTCCCAGGCAATGGTGGGCCGCCTGGTTTTGCCTGAGAGCTGTTCTCTTACTCTCCCCCGAATAACTTCTGGAGAATTTGCGAGTAAGGTGGATGGTGGTATCTCCACACCACAGTCGAGCGCGGCATCAGCTCTACCAATTTTATGCGTGGGAATAAACGATAGCTCCAGATAGTCGTTCAAAAACTCACACTAGGTTAAGTTTCGTACAAGGTTGCTACACTAACCCGTTAAAAAATCAACACGGGTCGCAATACCGACCGTTCAAAAATAGCAGTATATATGTATATAAAATACAGGTACCTATGACCTGTCTTCCAAAACAAGTGCGTATTGTTGTGGGGACCATTTTGACGGGTGACTTTCGTTTATATATCCAAACTAGCTTTTGCCCGCGGCTCTGGAGTAAAAAGTCTCCTATGTGTTAAGTTAGGGTATAGGTAAACTATATCCATTCTAAATTTCATCAAAATCCGTTCAGCCGTTTCAGCGTGAAAGAATAACAAACACACACCCACACACCCTTTCGCATTTATAATATTATAGTGTGATGTGATTATCTAATACCTGCTTTCAGCATACCACCTGCCACCTACCTACCACCAGTATCTTATTTATCACATTGCATAAGCTTAAGGATTTCGTGGCTGTTTTTTGAGTGTTTATCTTTTCTTATCTTCTTCTTCTCTATACATATAAAATACAACGTCTGTCTGTCTGGCTGTTCGTTCGCTTATAACTTGAGAACCACTCAATGGATTTTGATGCAGTTTATTAGCACTTTAGTAAAACATGGTGACCAGGGTCTGCTGATGGGACTGGAAGGTGGTTATGGGATCTCCTCAACGGATAACAGCAGACCCTTCGATTTTGGGCTTATTTTGTTGGTATTTATTTGCTTTTTGGTAAAACATGGTGACCAAAGTCTGTTGATGGGACTGGAAGGTGGGTATGGGTTCACCTCAACGGACATCAGCAGACCCTTCAAGTTTGGGCTTATTTGATTGGTGTTTATTAGCACTTTGGTAAAACATGGTGACCGTTGCATATTGTCGTTCAAAAATCATATTCTTTTGTTTTCCTTATTTCCACGAAAATCTCATCGACGCGGGCGGAGCCGCGGGCAAAAGCTAGTATACATATAAAATACAACGTCTGTCTGTCTGTTCGTTCGCTTATAACTTGAGAACCACTCAATGGATTTTGAAGCAGTTTTCACTGAAAGATAAAGCATTTCTTCGGAAAGGTTTTAAAATATATATCATCACGCTATGACAAAAGGGAGCAGCGCAATAAGAATTTTAGTGACATGTTCGCCGTTGCACAGTCGAATGTAATCTGTTAGTCGCGGGTTCAAATCCCACACTAAGGAATTCTATTTGTATTTTTTTTTTGTTTTAGGTCTAAATATATACCGATAAAATATATTTAATATATTTTGCTGAAGCTAATTACGAATAAACCGGCTATATAATAGTTTACACTGATTTCAGTTGTGATTTTAAGAGGTTTTTCACTGTAACATGAAATAAATATAGGTATATATTTTGCTTGTGTAAGATTTCATTTAATTAAATCCACAATAAGAACAATAAATTTAACGCACTAAATAATTTAATATAATATGTATTACTTGTGAGATACATTGTGTTTTCATGTGATGGCCGAGTCAATCTATTTATTTAAAACAGAAAAGATTTTTAATATTGATACGGTCACTCTAAGATGTTGTTAGGTTAGCTAATTATGTAATAATTTAAGACAGAATATCCCTTAAGTAGGGACTGAATAAATTAACCAACTTGGATTTACATGGATCTCACAACTTTTTACGGTAGAAGAACTAAGTTGCTAGACTTGTTTTTTTTTACAAGTTTTGTTTTCGATGGCATTACCTTTTCTGTGAGATATGCAGAATAAAATGTAGACTTACTATACTAATTGAGTCGAGATTGTTCTTGAACAAGTATAGATGCACAATGCACCTCGGAGGAAATAGAATATTCACAAACAATATTATGTCGTATTTCGAAAACAGGCGGTCATTGAACCATGGTCCTAACCACTTACAGAGTCTCCAGTATGAATTTAGCTATATAAATGAAAGTCACTTTATATTTACATAAACACCATGTGTACAACCTTGACGCACCGACATACGGGCGAGTTTAGAGAGAGCGTCGTCCGTGAGCGTCCTCCGAGCAATGCACAAACAATATTATGTCGTATTTCGAAAACAGGCGGTCATTGAACCATGGTCCTTACCACTTACAGAGTCTCCAGTATGAATTTAGCTATATAAATGAAAGTCACTTTATATTTACATAAACACCATGTGTACAACCTTGACGCACCGACATACGGGCGAGTTTAGAGAGAGCGTCGTCCGTGAGCGTCCTCCGAGCAATGCACAAACAATATTATGTCGTATTTCGAAAACAGGCGGTCATTGAACCATGGTCCTAACCACTTACAGAGTCTCCAGTATGAATTTAGCTATATAAATGAAAGTCACTTTATATTTACATAAACACCATGTGTACAACCTTGACGCACCGACATACGGGCGAGTTTAGAGAGAGCGTCGTCCGTGAAGCGACGACCGTGAAACGGACGACGCTCACTCTAAACTCGCCCGTATGGCGGTGCGTTAGGGATCACGCATTTTTGTTTGGAACTTAATTATTTCTTAAACTAAGGGTGCCCGCGGGTATGACTTTTGGGAAAAGTGGTTCAGTAGGGTCAGTAGAAGATGTGGTTTCATTTAATGGTCGCACTCTATTTACACCCGGTACATACATATAGTTACGACATTAATCCCCGAGGGGTTGTCAGAGTTGTTCTGATTGTGAACTGTGAAATGCAAGTCACAGTCCACATTTGGTACACCCGCGTTTCACTTACGATTATTACGTCCCAACGTGATGGATGGTGAGCCTTATCGCCGTACTTCGGGCACAAATACAAGCTTTTTTAGGTTTTCTCACGATGTTTTCCTTGACCGTTCAGCAAGTGGTAAGTAAGAACAAACACTATGCATATAATTTTGAACATCATTTGATGATACTGAAATCATCGATAGTATTTTAATTAATAGCCCAGAAGATTGCTTTAAGAAACCAGAGACGTTAACAAGAAATTTACTATAATATCCCAGAACATAAGAAGTTGCGCTATAAACTTTACAAATTTCATGGTATTTTTGTCTAGACTCACTGTCAAACCGGTTGTTATTTTTCTAATAGAATGTTTATTGCAAAATAAGCCCTCGCATGATGGTTACTTGAAATACTATAAACCTACTTAATAGGGTATCATTGGAGAGCTAGGAAGATGAGCAACAAAAAAAATAAAAAAATAAATAAAAATAATAAAAAAATGTTGTGTAATGTAATTCTAGACCCAAATTTTCTTTGTTTTTTAAATATATATACAGATATATATATATATATATTGTTTTTTTCTTTTTTTTTTACAAAATTATAAAATTTGAATAGACACACACACATATATATAGTATACATACATATATTTATATATATAATTAAAACTTTCTCTAGGAGAAAGTCCCCCCATCACTTTCTCCAAGAAAAATTTTTTTGGAAATTTAACTTAGTCTTTGAAAAAGAAAACCGCATTAAAATTTGACAACTAGTTCAGGATATATAGCCGAAAACACAATTCGCGAGAAAATTTGCAAATTTTCAAAAATTCGCAATAATTCTACAGTTTAATGAATACGATTACCATTGCTCAAAACACTACTACAATAAAAATGATGGCGTGATTGTTTTATGCAAGACTAGCTTACAAGCCACTGTTATGGAACCACCAATGATAGATGCTAGCATGGAAAAGAAGTAACTATTGCAGCGATCAACAGATCTCCATCTTTAAAAAAAACAGTAATTTTACCAATTTCAATAACTCTCTAGATAGAATCCTTCCAATGTGCACAGGCAAGTCTGACGTCATCGTAGGTGACATCAACATCGATATCAAACATGGCACAGTAAACCCACATGCTGAAAACTATTTAGAAACATGTGCTCTCCATAGCTTTAGTTCAGATCATTTCTTTCCTACACACGAACAAAACTGTATAGATCATTGTCTTGTCAAATCCAACCGTTATACCAATGTTATTGTATGCACTAGTGGCTTAACTGACCATGACACAGTAATATGTGGAATCGCAAAGACACGGAAAAATTACGCTAAAACTGATAACCAGCATATCACAATTAGTTATGAAGGACTCAACTAGAATATTCAAGAAACATCGTGGGATGCATTTTATAAGCATACGGACGTTATGGCCGTTAACGAGTTAAGTCACAAAATTGAAAAGTATATAACTATACATAATTCACGCTCCTTGAAGATAATTACCAAGCCCTGGATAACGCCCCGGCTTTTAAAATGTATCCGTCGCAGAGATTTGTTTCATTTAAAGGAAAGAAAATTCAGTAATAATCTACTCCTACTCATAAAGAAGACAGAAACATCTATAACAATATCTTGCAAAATGTAAAAAATTAATACGATGAAGAACTTCTGAGAAAAGGCCAAGCAGACTCTAAAACAACTTGAAAAACTATTAAAGGGATCCGTGGTATCAACAAAAATAAAACCAGTAACATTGACCTGATCCAATGTAAAGACAAAAAAGTCACTAAACGAAGCCAGCAACTACTCCTATAGTAGATTTTTTTAAATGTCGGAATTCACTTAATGTCTTATCTTCCAATGAATGGCATTGTTATCTATTGTTAAGTTCGACCGCTAAATAGTGCAGTGCATAACGAAACGCAAAAACAACAAAATATTTTATGTTAATAGCAACCTTACAACCTAAACAAGAAGGATCAAATTTGAACCATTCCATTTTTGAAATTGGAAGCGGTAGCAACTTTGTGTGTCAGTTACAGGATGATTAAGTAATGGCTTTCGGATCTTAATATCGTATACATATAAATAAATTCTCTGTGTTTTATTCTGGATATTTTATAATTTGACCCTGGCCTACGTTTATAGGATTTTCATTGCTTACTGTTTGTATTTTTGTGAAAAGTGTGTTCGATAACGACCCCGGCTGTCTATATGGACTTCGATTTAGCGGGAATAAGAGGTATACAAAAATGTAATGTAAGTAATTTTATAGCACACCGTGCGTAAAATGACCACTTTACGCACGCTGCGCTTGCGTAAAGTCGGCATTTTCCGCACTTTTGCTATAAAATATTATACGATACGAGAGCGATGAAACGTTTTCTGACGAGTGTGAGTTTGCGGCACGAGCCGAAGGTAATGTACTATTAAGGCTCCTCTTTCGCAAAATACCATGAAACTGAGTCATTTTGCATTGATATAAAACGACCAAAAATCATCTTTTTTATCAGAAAAAAATATGTGTTAATCTACAAGATATGAGGAGTGATTTGGTGTTCTCCGAATTCTCTGAAAATACATAGAACCGAAGAAAAAAATATTTTAATTCAGCCCTGATTTTTGCACTTGTAATGGTCTAACTCCTGCAATTTTTGTCGAAATCATATCAAAATTTATTAACTTCACTACATAGTAAAGTAGAAGGAGTTGGTATTCTTTCTTCTTCGAAATTACGTTTACTTTATTTATATTAAATAATAATGCGTCTGATTCGAGAGCGAGTTCATGCCGTACCCCGCTTTCGCCCGAAAAATCAGTGCGGGGCGAGACGTGTTGCTGGATGGACCTGCGCTGCTTTACGCTCTGACTACTAACGCTAAAATTTAATACTAAGTTGTAAAATACGCAGTAGTGAGTTCGTGAGTTCAAGATGGGAAGCAAACAGAGGCGAAAAAAACTTTACCTTAAAAAATTCTACCGGGAAAAAGGACGCAATTTAACGGTTTAACACGAATACTATTGGGAATTTCGACAAACAAGCCCTAGATGAAAAAAAACTACCGGGAGAGATAATCATAATATTGTATGATATCAAGTAAACGACCGCCATCTTGAATTCTGAACTCGTGGTCAAGATTTGGACCTGCCAACATCGAAATTTGTGTTCAGTTGGTCCAAATCAGTGGAAATAGCTTATTGGGATTTTTTTTACCATCAATGTCGCTAGAGTTCATAAAATGTCCCTTTTTGAGAAAAGTGAACCAGCCTATGAGTTTTTTAATTATTTTTATTCTTCACTCAAAATCATAGCTTCCCTAAATTGAAAGGGGGTCAAATACCTATATCTAGCCCTATCTATTTCGTTTATGTAGCCAAATTCATACTGGAGACACGGTAAGTCAGTCATAATTCACACCCGGAATACCTCTGACACCCCCTCGGGGATTCATGTCGTGACGATATACAAGGTGATTTTAATTTATACAGCCGAACTCATACTGGAGGCTTGGTAAGTGATCAGTAACACGGATCAATAACACTTTGCTGATTTTGCAAAATGGCTGACTTTGCGTTTGTAAGGAACAAAAAGGGTCATCGTACCTTGTTACTGAGCACTTACTAAGTCTTCAGTAAGAATTTGGCTGCATAAATTAAAGTCACCTTAAAATATATATATATGTTACGGCTAAAGGTATGTGTGAACGTAAACTTAAGATTAGCCGGCTAAACTTAGGTTTATCTTCGAGAAGCAGCTAAAGTTCGATAACATGTTAGTTTGCGTCGTGATATTCCATCTTTAGCCGGTTAATGTGCACATTAACCGAAACGAAACGGCTAAAAATGTATTCGATAGGCGCGTCGGGCCGGCGGAGGGCTTGAGGGGGCGCGGGCGGTGGGGAGACAACGCGCGCGCACGTGGCAATGTTTTGGTTTAGTATTGCGTCATCTTTATATGCAGTTGGTTGCGCGTATTTGCAATGTCGGCGTTGCAAAATCTCGAAACGCTTAAAACGAAGTTTGACAGTAAGTTTCGTGAGTTACTAACATCAAAACGAACTGTTAATAGTTTTTATTTGAGTGACGAACAATACGATAATGTAATTCAAGAAGTCAGGTCAGCAAAACTCGCCGCTAAGCGTTCAACATTGCAGTATCGACGATTAAAAAGATTTGATATTTGCTTTATTGGCGGCATAGAAAAGCTAATAGCACCAGTGGCAGGACAAGGCAATCTTGTATTATGTGAAAAATTCAGACCTGTTTGATGTGTTGCATACCATTCACATTGATACGGGTCATGGTGGGCGGAATCGCATGATAAATGAATCAAAAAAGAAGTACAAGAATGTGACACAAGAAGGAATATTATTGTATTTAAGTTTATGTGAATCCTGTCAAATGAAACTAAAAACTAACAAGAAAGGAATAGTCGTCAAACCAATAATATCATCCGAAATGAACAGCAGGTGTCAAGTTGATTTAATTGACATGCAGAGCAGTCCAGATGGTGAATTTAAATTTATTTTAGTTTACCAGGATCATTTAACTAAATTTGTTCAAATTCGCCCTCTACGTACAAAAACGGCAGTGGAGGTGTCAAACGTGCTTCTTGACATATTTTGCATATTTGGCGCACCATCAATTCTACAATCTGATAATGGGCGCGAGTTTGCGAACAGCGTTATAGCAGAATTATGCAGTAAGTGGTCAGGCTTGAAGATGGTACACCTCGACATAGCCAATGGCAAGGCAGTGTCGAACGGGCCAACCAAGACATTCAAAACATCTTGATGACGTGGATGAGTGATGAAAAATCCTCAAAATGGTCGGAGGGTCTTAAATTTGTACAATTAAAGAAAAATTCCGCCTATCACGACGGTATCAAGAGGACACCCTACAAAGCGATGTTTGAAAGTGAAATAAAAGTGGGTTTGAAGTCATCGTCTTTGCCTCATGAAGTAACAAACCAACTAACAACGGAAGAAGACCTACAAGAAGTGATAGATAACTTTAAGGAAAATGACTTGAACGATGAACAACAGACCTCCGAACTTCATACCTCAGAAAATACCTGCCACCTTTGTGAAGAACATGGCATTTTGATTGACGACATGACATGCCCTCTTTGTTCAAAAGAAGCAGATATTGAACATAATCGTTCAGAAGCGAAATTAAATTTAGAGTACCAAGCCATTAAAATGAAACAAAATTCAGCTGCAAAGTTTCCAGAATGTCATATAGGCGATACAGTAAGAGTAAAGATACCGGAAGTAGATCGAGGCCGAGGCGATTTTAGGAACATTCTATTGACAGTCTTAGATAAAAATGAAGACAGACTTTATAAATTGGGCAACGAAAACGGTACAATCGAACAGCTTTTTTCACGAAATCAGTTTACAGTTTGTGAACAAAAATTCGTAGATTTGGAAAAAGTGTCATCAGTGAAAATTACTATTCGCCAGCTTGCTAATGAACAGTTAACATCAGGTGGACAAGGCTTTCAAAGATGTCATTGCAAGACAAAATGTGGTACACGCAAATGCCGTTGCCGAACAAATAATGTTCTTTGTAATTCGAAATGCCATTCTAGTTTATCATGTTCCAACAAATAGCCTCATATTATTTAACAATTGTGACTAGATATTGTTTTAAGTAATTTACATTGAAGAAGATTTATTTTGTAATTTTGTTTTATTTTGAAATTTTAAATACCTACAGAAAATTCTGTAATGACCAAATGGTTACTTTTTATTTTATTTTAATGATTAGATTGATACCTATTGTTTTAAGTAATTAAGAAGAAGAAGTTTTATTTTTTAATTTTAAATACCTACAGAAGATTCTGTAATGACCAAATGGTTCCTTATTATTTTATTTTAATGATTAGGTTGATATTGTTTTAACTAATTAAAATTTTGTAATTGTAATAATTGTTACTTTGAATACCTACATAGTACATAAAAGAATGTGTAATGAAAGTGATTATTTTTTAATAAAGTTTTCGTGTCAAAATAGTAAACATTATTACATTGTTTCTTTTTCCATTTCCTTCTACCTTTTTAGCCAAGGACCTGCAGCTACACTTAAGTTTAGCCGGCTAAAGATAGAACAAACTAACATTAACATTTCGTCGAAGATAAACCTAGGTTTAGCCGGCTAATCTTAAGTTTAGGTTCACACCTACCTTTAGCCGTAACATATACAATATTTCACATAAAGGGTCATCGAACCTTGATCCTGATCACTTACCGGGTCTCCAATATTAATTTGGCTACATAAACAAGTCACCTTATATTTTATTAACCTACTTAATATAAAATCGTAGGTATCTGTAATTTCACTACTCTATGGCCCTGGCACTCTCGGACGGTACGTAGCGACGAGCGTTGCGCGCGCGATCTTCGGGTGCGGGTAGCGCGGGGATGAGGTATAGGCTCCGCCCAGATTCTCAAGGTTATTCGCGTTGGGAGCAACCTTAAATGTAACTTCATTAATTAGCGTAGATTGCAGCAATACATTTTTTTGTATTTGTAGGTACAGTGGAGCCCACATCAAGCTAAACACTTTCAGTGTAAGCTGACCTCTCACTGTATAGGCTTCCCGTGCAATGAGAGGTCAGCACTCAATGTGTATAGCTTGATGCGGGCTCCACTGTGTTGCATAATTATTATAAAATCCTAACTGACGAAATCATTGGATGCTGGTTCTGATTTCTATATAGGTTTGTTAAATTATAGGTCAGCTCCAAGGGATGACATTGCTAGTCCGGCACAGCTTCTCATGGGTCGTAGGCTCAGAACGCGTTTACCATTGCATATTGTCAAGTTGCAGCCAGATCGGGACAATTCAGGTGATATAGTAAATATAAAAAGAAACCAAAACAAAAGCCAGTTACGGTATGACGCACAATCTCGTGCACTCCCCGAGTTGCAGATAAATGATAAAGTGATTACGGTAGATGGCGCGACGAGGCGTGAGGCACGCGTAACGGGTCGTGCTTCGCAGCCGCGCTCGTACTTCGTCACCGATCATAATGGTAAAGTATTTAGAAGGAATAGGCGACACCTTATTAGGCTGATGTCTGAGACTTCGTCTCAGCAAGAAGAGAGAGAGGGTGATGAATCGGACAAAGAGCTATCAGATGGTGGATTGGAAGATTACAACTCGTGTAATGAGCTAGATGAAAATACACCCAATGAACCAGTCATATCGCAAACAGCGACATCCACCTTGCCGTTACCTATAACCAAAAATATACCTTTACCTAAAGATAACAGTAGATCTGAAAGGGCGGCTGCAAGGGAAGCTAAAACTAAAATTAGTACGAAAATAAACAAGTAAACTAATAATGTGATTATTTAATTGGTACCAATTTGCATGTTAGAATAATTCAAAATGGATGAATCAATATAATTTTGCAGTTTCAATACTTACCTGATAATATAATAAAAAAAAAAGGTATTGAGATAAGTAAATAAATTAATATAAATCTAATGTAATTGTGCATGTTAGTTATATAATTATTGTAATAAATAAATATTATTCCTGTTGTTTGTACTTACATTTCAGCTTTCAAGTGGGAAGATGTTACCATAAACATCATGTATTTGTGCATGTTAGTAATATTATTTAAGTAATTATTGTTTCTATTGTATTGTTGTATTCATGTTCATTTTAAGAAGGAAGATGTTGCATAATTATTATAAAATATGTGGGTAAGATCTAAATAAAGCAGTCTGTGTCAAACATTCATGCGTATCACTACACACTGTACTTACTGGTTTTTATAAGAATTGTATAAGTAAACATAGTTATTTAATCAACAACAAATGTGTGTTAAATTAAAGTTTCAAGGAGTTTCTTTCTTAAAATTAAATATTGTTTTTCTTGCATTTAAAATTATGTAAAAATCTTAAATCGTTTCATCCTGTATCACACCTATACCTTGCTGCCGCTTTCAATTTCAAAAAGTACTATCTGGAATGCGTTGCCGTTCAAATTAGAGCCTGTTTGTTCAGGCGTTAAAGTTGCTATTAACACAAAATATTTTATTATTTATGCGTTTCGTTGTGCACTGCTAATTAGTAGTGGAACTTAACAATAGAACAATACCGTTCATTGGAAGATAAGCTCTTTTAGCCGATTGCGACATTTAAAAAATTCCTACTATACCTAGCTAACGTTGGAAAGGAACTTGCGAAAAACATCCTAATCAAACTAAACAAAACTGAAAAAGAATTAACCAACGACTTAGATAAAAGCCCAATATTCAACCAACTATTGAACTCGTTTTACTTGACGCCAAGTGACAACTATGGGATATCAAAAATAATTAGTAATTTACGAACAGCTTCAGCACCAGGTTGGGATAAAATTGGTAATAAAATACTTAAGTCCTGTAAGATCTTTCTGATTCCTTTGATTACTTTTATTTGTAACTTGAGCATGTCAACGAGTCCGGAGTGGCTAAAGTTGTCATTGGACATTTGTCCTATCCAGGTGACAAAAAGTCCAAATCGAACTACAGGTCAATATCCTTGTTGACTTCTCTTTCCAAAATACTCCAGAAACTTGTTAATTATAGACTTTTGAAGTTCCTTGAGAAAGAAAACCTCTCCAAAAATAAAAGTAAAAGTAGAGTTATACAAAAGCCAAAAGTGTGCTGGGGTCTTATTAGACCTCGCAAAGGCCTCCGACACAGTGTCACAAACTATACTATTAAAAAAAATCGGAACGGATGGGAGTTAGAGGAACTGAACTTCAATGGTTCAATTCATATCTAATGGGACAAAAAAGAACGTGTTTTTATTGATGGTATATGCAGTTGTATATTAAGCGTCACCATTGGCTCACTGCCTTTTGTGACAAAGTGAGTAAATTTCATCATAAAATATTAAGTTCCAAATTAATAAATGTAGAATAAAACCCTCAAATATTTTGAAATAGGTTGTTTTAATCAAAAATAATGAAAAAACCGCCCACTTGCCATAGATCGCAAGCAAGACAGAGTATCATCTGACGTCACTTGATGCGCGCTAAAATGGCAGCCGTTTGAATTGTAGAAGATTATTATGAAACTTATTTTGATTTTATAACTACGAAATATGGATAATTTAGTTGTAAATTCTTATTCATAGCCCTAAATTGATCATATTTTAACGATTAGTGCATTTAAAAAATTACATGAGTATTCTTTAGGCCTTATATAAATCAGACTGGTGACCGGCAGCGGCGTCACTGGTGCAAGGGTTTCGGCACCGCGCTCACCAACCCGCCTGCCCAGCGTGTGTGAGTATGGGCGTTTCTTCCAGGAGGACCTGAAGAAATCCTGCAAAGGCCTATGTCCAGCAAAAATTGGCTGAGGGATAGATGGATTTACGAAAAGGAAAATTACTTGTACAGTGGAGACCGCATCAAGTTAGTCACTTCGGACTTTGTACCTATCTTATATTCTTCTCTGTAGGGGCTAATGTCGTACTGCTTGATGTGGTCTCCACTGTACACTCTGAAGTAAAATAAATAATGAAAATTTGGGTTCTGTACTTAGAGGGTGCAGGATTGCTTATCAGACGCTACCATTTAAGCCCTTTGTTTTTGTCGCCTTGCATCTATATTGTTGTTATTCTTGAATAACAACAATATTAGCAACGACCTAATATTAGGATTTCATATCCGTATTGTATGGTGGTACGGAACCCTTCGTGCGCGACTCCGAATTGCATTTGGCCGATTTATTTATACACCTAACATTGCTTTCGTCTGAAATTCGTTAATGAAACAGTGAATTTGAATGAAATCACTCATTTCAGAGATTTATTGTGTTTGCCTCAAGAGCAAAAAGTTCAAGACGCTACATACTGTCTTCTATTATCATTAAATACAAACTAGCTCGAAATCACATCACAGGATGCACCAATGGCTTAATTTAAATAACAAGCCCAAATTGTTATCGTATATAACAATGGCATTTTATCCATGTTATTATAAACTATACATCTTGATAATTAATTGTAAGAAAAATCGGCTATACATTGAATAGTCGCCATTATGTCGTTGAGCAAGATAGTGCTTTTAATCCTTATATCCTGTTTCTCTTCAACTGGCTCTCAGGCCACGGAACCCTTGAACCTGAGGATGGCGAGGGGGGAGGCTGTAGTAGAGAGATTCGTGGAAAGTTTGATGTCGAGTGAGCGCTACTTGAAGAAGGTAGAAACGGTGGAAAAGAAGCTGAACCATCTTGATGAGGTTTTCCACGACCGCTCTGGCACGATTCTGAGGTATATGGCAGACATGCTGAAAGCTATTAAGTTCTCGTCTGCTGACGAGATGATACATTCTCTGAAAGCGATGAAGAGTGATTTGGATAAGATGAAGGAGTTGGTGAAAAAACACAAGCCGACATGTAATAACAATCATACTGGTGAGTCGAACATTTCAGTCCAGGTGTCTTAATATACGTCTACAGACTCATAGTGCTGTTAAAAATCATTGTTTCTAACTCAACGCAAGAACATACTTTACGTATAATAAACATACAAATTGGCTGATGGTGAGCTATAGGGTACTTCCAGTTGGTACTTGATGCTCCGTTCACAATTAGGTCTTATTAACTAGTTTTTGTCGTAGGGTCTTATAATGATATAACACACTTCTAAGAAAAACAATAAATATATATGACGTAGTAACAGCAATGAGGACTCGCTCCGGGCACAATCCTACAAATAAGTTTGCCTTCCTGATGAGGAAGACTGAGTCACCGAACTGCAGTGAGTGCAGTGTCCTCGAGGACTTGCTACATTCGCTATTGGCACAGACATACAGACCAAACGCATAGAGTCGACTTGAAGCAATTTTAGCTCAGTGAGTTACGGGCTCTTTTAGATATAAATATTGCTTGTTTCCAAACAAAATATATACGAGAGATTAGTTAAGGTATTAACAAATATGTTTCAAGCATAAGCCAGCCCAAACAACCCACTTTTATACGTTTATTCGTACCATGTAGCTTAAATATCATTTGGTTTTCGTATGGAAACTTGCCAACACTATTTAATCTTTAGGTTTAGTCTGTATGTCTGTGGCTGTGTTGGAGTGTGCCCAGAACGAGGCCTGCTGGTGACAAATATACAACAACTCAATGTGCTATGAGGTGGGAGGATGTAATTCCATCTTAGCTAACGCAGGGTCAGATGATGATGATGGTGATGATGATGATGATGATGATGATGATGATGATGATGATGATGATGATGATGATGATGATGATGATGATGATGATGATGATGATGATGATGATGATGATGATGATGATGATGATGATGATGATGATGATGATGATGATGATGATGATGAGTCTTTGTATAAACTGGTTAAGGTAGCACTAAGAAATTTATGTTAAGTTAGATATAAGTATTTTGTTGTCCTATATTTAGATATTCAAGAAGAAATCCTGACGTAATATATTATGACAATATATCGCCTTCCTGATGCAAAAACCAATTATCTCAAAACACATACAGATCAAAAGAAGTTAAGAGAAAACGTTTTAATAAATTCAATAATATATCTATTTATACTGATAATAAAGTAGTAAAAAAGTCGTGTCTGTACATCGAATAGTAATTTTAAATGAAATGGGTTATTGGTACTGTGCATGTTATGCTATTAGTAGACCGGGGTCTAACATTTCTTCGTTTCTTTCTTATTTCGCAATACATATTATCCTAAGCTAGCCTCGACAATTATTATAATACGCCCAAAATGGTTTATCTGTGATCGCTTGATCTCATACTACCAAATATCGATTTTAATGGGCGTAGCGATGGCACGTTACGAAGCCGGGCTACGTTTTTCTAGAGCTGGCGCGCCGGTTTTCCGGGCTGTCATTCAAAAGCGGCTGACATGGGTGAAGCTCTGATTCGTAACAATTTCCTCGTGTCAAGTAATCATCAAGCGTCACGAGTTATACTTTAGATTGACCCGATCTTAAAGCCTGACACTAACACTATACCCTCTTTGAGAAGTTAAAAATGGACACCAAAAGTTCTTTCTAGTATTTTTACATGAGCGAGAACACATTTTATTAAAAATCTGCCAGGGAATTCAGAGGTGAAAAAACCGGTCAAGTGCGAATGTGTGCGCGAGTCCGACTCGCTTTTGACCGGTTTTTGTATTTGTTGTTATAGCGGCAACAGAATTACATCATCTGTGAATATTTCAGCTGTCTAACTATCACGGATCATGAGATACATGGAGACAGACGGACGGACGGACCGCGGAGTCTTAGTAATAGGGTCCCGTTGGTTACTCTTTGGGTCCTTTGGGTGCGGAACCCTAAAAAGAATAAATTGTAGCAATAATTCAAAATGAAGTGGTAGGTATTCGTATAATATTATCATGGTTACATTTTGTAATCAAATTATTTTTGTTTCCTTTTTTCTGAATTTCTTAACAACAAAAAAAGTCAGAAGGAGTTTCACGAACCAAAAACTGAAGCACCCATAGTAAGCCTACTCGCGTGTACGCACGAATACAGCACGCACACATTCACATCATAATTAGCATAATTCCATTGTCCTTGCAAATTCCTTGCAAATAGGCGCCATTGCGGTGCGTTCAGTTGTTGCTTAGCGGCGACTCCGTACAAGGAACCCTTATAATAGTTTCGCCATGTCCGTCTGTCCGTCTGACCGCGGCTTAGCGCAGAGACTATTAATACTAGAAAGCTGTAATTTGGCATGGATATATATATTAATCACGCCCACAAAATGGTAAAATAAAATATCGAAAAAGACATTTTTTATGGGTACCTCTCATATAGGTACGTAAACTGGGGATGTTTTTTTTTCTCGCCTATCCCATAGTGTGTGGTATCGTGGGATAGGCCGTTTAAAAACATTGTAGGCGTGTGAAAACCATTTTTAGCTTTAGGGATCCGTTGGCAAAATATTAAGCTTTAAAGTGAACATTTTAGTTAGAGTGGAGCGTCCCCCCCCTGCTGGCTAAACGGTTGTTTATAGAAATGTGAAAAAATTCACAGGAGTAGAATAATAACCGACTTTAAAGTTTGAAATATATTAATTACACACTGACCGATGGTACCAAAATAACGTATTTGCAGACTTTTTTATTCCTGAAATTTATGTTATCTAGAAGTCGGCGCATTCCCCATAGTATACAACACAAAAACCAATGTAAGAGCGCCGACTTCTAAAGAACATGTGTTTCAGGAAGAAAGAAGTCAGCAGTATTCATCTTGAATATTTATATCCTACCATTACCAAAACATAAATGTAAATAAAAAAGTGCCAAGTTCCGTACAAAGGCAGAGCAGGATTGTCGGTTTCGCCAAAAAAAAGAATAAAGATCAAATTGGCTGCCGAGGTATGTGGAGGTTCCTTCAGTCATAATTGCACTAATCTAAAACGTCCTTCACTTGTTTCAAAAGAAAGTTTGTTAGAGTCCTTGCTACATGTAGAACTACTTTATCTTCAAAAATAAAGAAATGGGAGGCCATAAAAGTTGTCAGTTTTAGACAATTTTTGTTACGGGGTCTATTTCAGAAAGCAAACTAGTTGGGAATTTGGAAATTTTCGCATATTATGTGCCATAAATTTAAACGACAATTACTAAAAATGCCAATTTATAATGTCGTTTTGGGGTTACGTACCCGAATACACGACCAAGTTAATTTTGCAGTTCTTTTCCATATTTTTTTTAGTTACCTAGTGTTAAGTTTGTAATTTGATTTCAGTGACAGAATTACCAGTAGGCTTGAGCCTAGGGCGGCAGATTTTAGGGGTGGCAAATTGGGGACCGTTTAATTTGATGTGAGCAATAAGTATTTTTTTATTACGTTCACAGAATCAGTACATTATTGTATAGGCAGCATAATTTACCCTATCTTGTAGTCGTACGTTAATTACAAATAAATATATATATTTAGCTATATAAAGCTTTTAGTTTCTTTTAACATTTTAAGGTACTTGTAATAATAATAAAAATGTGTTAATTTTTGAAATAATATTTCGGCCCACTATGGGGCCGGCATCAGTCGAATACTTAAAAAAATCTTAAATAATTATTTTTTTAAGTATTCGACTGATGCTTTATTATTATTACAAGCACCTTTATACGTTAATTACACTGACTCTAACAAAAATTAGCACCTTAAAGCTTTCGCCAACAGATCCCCAAATCGAAAAATAGTTTTCACACATCCATAATGTTTTTGATCGACCTATCTAACGATACCCCACACTATGGGATAGATAAGAAAAAATTCATCCCCAATTCACGAGAAGGACTTTAAAAAAATTTTCATGATTTTATTTTGCCGCATTGTCAGTGTTATTAATATGTATACTAATGCCAAATTACAGCTTTCTAGTACTAATAGTCTCTGAGCTTAGCCGCGGACAGACGGACAGACGGACATGGCGAAAGTATAAGGGTTCCTTGTCGGAATACGGAACCCTCAAAACTGATCAAGTGCGAGTAGGACTCGCACCCTTAGGGTTAGGTACCATTCATATAAGTAAATAACTTGTATTTGAATGTTTTTACGTTTTATTGATCGTAAAACAATAGAAAATTAAATGCTATGGTTTGTTAAAAATTATATGCCAGTGACAATCAATATTTAAGGACCAACTCGATGAATCTCCGACGGGGGGTGTCGAAGGACTGTATGAACTGTGAATTGTAAGTCGCAGTCCACCCTTGTCCCACCGGCGATTATGACATTCTAGCGCGATGGGTACAAAAGTACAGAATATAATTCACAGAATATGTGAATTTTTCAATGGTCACTGTTACTCCATGTGGAACGAGCCGAAGTGCGAGAGGGACGGATTCCGGAATAAAATGCAATATGTCGGTTTTAAATTAATATAAAATTAACTAAAATGGTTATGTATCAAAATTTCAAACTTACAAAATTTTGTTATTTTTAAAATCTATCTAATAAAATATCGTTCTGAGGTGCAATTGTGTAAGCCAATTGTATTCAAGTTCGATTATCATTTGGCTATTCGGCTAAGGGAATAAGGCCGTTTGACAATTGAAATTGTACGTTTTTGGTTCTCAACAACAAAACAAGACAATCGTATTAATTTGACAGCCAAAAATTTACGGTTTCAGTTGTCAAACGGGCTAATTTGCTTAGCCGAATAGCCATATGATAATCAATTTGTATACGATTACACAATTCCATCCCAGGTCTGTATGTCATTCCTATTTCTCATACTATAAAAAAAATTGTAGAAGAATACCTCATTTCAATAATTATTTCTATCGAGCGAAAGTTCTGCAATCGCGTTTATGTACATAAGAAAACTAGAAAAAGATACCTTTATTTTTATACAAATTTATCAAATTAGTGGCTTCTTCTGAAAAGCAGGTAAACAACTTCAAAAAGTGCCGATGTGAGTGAAATAGCGCCTTAACGTGCCTTCCGAAGCATGCAGACCGAACACAAATGTGCTACTGGATTTGAACCCGTGACTGGTCGAAACATTAACACTAACCCCTTAGACCACAGTGGTGGTTATCCGTTAGTGTTTCGACCCTTTTGAGCACAGGCAGATGGTTATCCCTTGGGAACGGAACCCAGGCAGTGGGCAGCAGACACCTCATTGATTTCCAACTTAGTTTGGTAAGTACGTAACGACCTGTCAAAAAACGAAACCCTTATCTCTAAATCTCGGTGTCTGTCTCAAGAACAGCTCCATTGATCTGAGGGAAGTTACGTCTTCATGAATAAAGACACGCAATACGATGTTTATTGATATGAATTTTATTAGTTTGTAAAACATTATACTTGTTTCCAAAGTCAATTTGTAAACATAGACAATGAATATAATTAAATTGTCCAAAGAAATAACTGAAACAATGGACATGCTACTTTATAAACAGCGGAGGTGTGATCCACTATGCCGACGGACGCCCGTTTACTCACTTAACAAATATTCCTTTTTGGGTTCCGTTAGAAAATGTAAACCGTTATACATACCGGGTGTAAATAGACGGCTACCTTTTACGGAAACCACGTGTATTATTCTACTGAGCACTCTGAACAACTTTTCCAAAGAAGCATTCCCGCGCAAATCATTAGTATGGGAAATAATAAGATTTTAAGCAAATATGCATGAACCTTAACGCACCGAGATACGTTCGTGTTTTGAAACAGCGTCATCCGTGAGACAGTTTAAGCGAGACAGAATCCTTAAGAAAATTTAATATCTTCTGCCATGAAAATTTTCGCGGGTTTGTTTCTTGGGAAAAGTTATTTATTGAGTATGTGGTTACACTTTAACATCGCTCTCTATATACAATATATCCGGTAATAGCTTCGTAGTCTTGTCATTTCATGGTCTACTCCACAGCATGTATGTAACTGGAATACGTACTTCTATATAATCAGACTAGTAACTGGGCGATAAGGCCTCCCACCCTATTAAGTTGGGATGTAAAAATCTTCCGTGAAAAATAGTGGAAAAAGTAGTCCACACTCTGAAACACCGCTGACACCCGTACATGCCATGACGGTATATTTATATTTTTTTATAATAAACTCTGTTTAAGGACGTTTACCAATTTCTTTACCTTTATTTAACGTAACAATAAACCTTCAGGTTAACTGAATTAAAATAAAAGGTGAAATTTATTTATGCAGCCAAATTCATACTGGAGGCTTGGTAAATGATCATTGTTGCGGATAGATAACACTTTTTGCTAATATTTTGTAATTGACTCAGGACTGGGCTTGCGTTAGTGGGGAACATGAAAAACAAAACCTACGAATTTCACAAAAAGGGACATCGAACCTTGCTACTGAACACTTGCACTTACCAACTCTAAATAAATAAATGTCACCAAGTGAATAGCATCAATCTATTAAGTAACGAGTACGTCTACGGAACCGATGTATTTTGTACAACGTATTTGTTTATTTGTTCGATGAAAGTAAACAAAACCTCGGATGTCACCCGCTGACGCGGCCAGCCCAGTCTTCGAGAACCGCGCGGATCGGTCACACAGCATGATGATCGTGCGAATTTGTCTACTGCTGTTTATATTTAACGTGTCCTGCGAAGTAAATAAAACGAAGGGCAAGAAGAGGCCCGACCACCAAGACAAGACCTTGTGGAAGAAGGAATACGAGGAGGAACTAACAGACGCCATGTTAGCCACAAAAATGAAAGGGAACCGCACGAGGAAACAGCAAGCACTCACAGAAAATGAAGCTGTTATAGAAAAACTCATGGACACGATTACAGCTAGTGAAAAATACCTGAAGAAAGTCGACAGTATTGATTTCAGACTGAACAGGCTCGACATAGAGGTCCACGAGAAGACAAACAGCATAGTGAAATATATAAAGGAGTTGACAAACACCATTAAGTCGTATGCGCCAGGCACGAGTGCACTGAAACTCGAAGATTTGAAATCTGAAATGAATACTTTGAGATTATCCTTAGATGATTCTAAGACTTTTAGAACGTCGGGTGTTGGTAATTGCATTTATTTTTTATAGACAGTGTGCTGCATGCTCGTTTATAGTCCATCCATCAATATATCAATCTGGGTTCGTCCAATGCTGGACATGGGCATTTCCAAGATCTTGCCTCACTTGGCGTTTTCTGTCCTACTCATCCAGCCGCTACCCGCAACGTCGTTTAGATGGTCGGTCCAGCAGGAACAAGTTCAGCCTTCGCTGTGCTTTGCTGTACTTGCCCTCTATTTGAACATCTTTCAGCTGCAACAGCCATCATGTCAGCGAAAAATATCACCTGTCGACTGCCTCTTCAACTGCCAAAACTCACTTCGATTTGGCAGGCTATGCCGGTTACGATCGATCTCTGACGAATCTTATCGTTTCAGATTTTATCCATCAGCGATATTCCAAGCATAGCCCACTCCATAGTTAAGTGACCTAAAATCGGTGGATCAAGCCCTTTGTAAGATATTTATGAAAAACTTCGATGTTAATATTGTCGACACTAACCAGCCTTTGGATGACGTGACAGTTGGGCATGAGCTTAGTCTTCTTCAAATTCAATGAATCGCTTAATCGCGCAGCATTTCCTCCAGTTCCTGAAGCGATTCCGCTATTTATATTGTCATCGGCAAATGTGAAATGAACTTCGTTCATGAAGTTCGTATCCACTTCAGTCTAGTATTTTAAAGACGTTCACCAGCGCGGCCAAGGGCGGATCCAGGATTTATTTGGGGGGGGGGGCACAATAGCCAAATAGCTTCCCCCCCTGGATCCGCCCTTGAGCGCGGCGGTAAACAGTTTTGGTGATATGACGTCGCCGTTACACGCCGCGCTGAATGTGTATCGGTTTTGTTTGTACACTCTGTACTTGTACGAACATCATAGCGGAGTCATATAAAATTTTAGCAGCCCACGTAACGGCAGTCAACATGGCGTCGCTGCAAGGGCTGCAAAACAACAGAACAAGTTTCGATAGAGTCAAAGGCTTTCTCGTAGTCCAAAACACTAGCGATAATATTAATAATTTTATACGTACCTATTATACGGTTGAAATCGCGGATGCAAGTGTTATAGGCTAGCCGTTTATCAGAATTGTGTGAGAAACCGGATTGAAAATCCGTTCAAGTGCAAATGGAACTCATTCGTATCAAATTTTATTCGTTGCCATTTTTGAGGGTTTTTCTTGGATGGATAACTCCGGTGTGAACCGTCGATTTGAACAAAGTTGTGCCTTACGCGCTCTGTACCTCCCTCCATCCGTACTCTGGATAGCTGCTCTATCATATTTCATCCATTGATGTTATTGTTTTGAGACCTCGTACGAATCGTTACCTGACGGAGAATCGAGGCCTCAAAACGACCTGGTTTATATAAAATGAAAATGTTGCTTTAGACTAGATTTTTTGCCGCTGAGTGTATTTTACATAAAGAACTGAACCCACAGCGCGTGAGTTTGACTTGCATTTGACCGGATTTTTGTTACCCTTTGGTCCCGCATAATCAATGACAAGTTTTTGATATTTTTCACAGGTCAAGATAACGCGCTAGAGGCGAGGCTCACCGATATAGAGTCCAATGTTAGAAACATCATGTCAGGAGTGGAGAATATTCTCGGGACCATGGCGCAGGTGAAGAGCAGACAAAACATGAGGACCGGGGATTCTAAGTAAGAATCAGATGGTTTATTATAACACCTTCAGAAGCCGTAAGAACAAACCTCTATATTTTTTAACCCTCTTTTGGTGTCACGTTAATGTTATAATTTATTATAAAAATCCATAAATAATATATCATAATTTACTATCTTATTTTAAAAAATGACTTTTTACTACAATTATTTATTTTAAATTTAATTCATAATTTACAACATAAAAAAAACTTATTCTAAACTAAAATTACCTAACAATATAAATTACACTCATAAACTTAAAAATAACTACAAATAATACCTGTTCTAAAATTGACCCCTTACCTAATTAGGTTCTAGCTTGCGTTATGATAAGACTTATGATATTTCGATAAATAAATTTTTATGTTTCAGCATCTCTGGTGGAGGGAGCGGAGGCGTGTTTGAATCCCTTTCACTGATCAACGAATTCCGCAGGTCTCTCAGCGAAATGCGATCGTCAAAAAAATGTGATTCGTGCAAGTAGGTACCAAAAATGACTGGTATTGCATCATACAGTTGTTCAATTATATAACACGAGTTTGACTTATTTTAGAAGTATTGGACGAGTAGACCGATCAGAAAGATATCCAACTGACTGTCAAGAGATTCAGATGCAGGGTTTCAATGTATCAGGCATCTACAAGATCAGACCCGAGGATACGGACTCGTTCTACGTTCTCTGTGATCTCTCAACCATGGGAGGTGGGTGGACGGTAAGTTTGAAATCTAAAACAAAAAGTGATTGAAAGTGATAAATCAAAAATAGACAGTATATTTTTGACAACTGGTTTGTTTATAATCTACTTATAGGTTTTCCAAAACCGAATGGATGGATCACAGGACTTCTTTAAATCGTGGTCCGACTACAAAAATGGGTTCGGCAACTTGGCTGGTGAATTCTGGCTTGGCTTAGACAAGTTATACTACCTGACCAATCAGAAACTTTACGAATTGAGGGTCGAAATCGAAACACAAACAGGCCAGGAAGCGTATGCTGGTTACTCTGTTTTCACAATAGGAGCCGAACATGAAGGGTATCGCATAAGCACCTTAGGTTCGTTCTACGGGACGGCAGGTAAGGAATAATTAGTATTTTTATTCATCTTTCTTTTCATAGATGAAGTTGGCATAAACTGTATTCTTGTGCAGGTGACTCATTGTCCTACCATGCTGGTATGAAGTTCTCGACTTTCGACGTCGATAACGATGAGTGGAAAGATGGAGGGTGCGCGATGGAGCATGGTGGTGCTTGGTGGTACAAGGAATGTGATAAGAGGTAATTATTTAGTCCGGAAGATCAGCTTGTGCATCTATGGACACTCTTTGTTACAAGGTTGGTTATTTATTTTCAGCAACTTGAACGGCAAGTACGTGACAGTAAATGACCCAGCCCGAGCTCAATCAATATACTGGATCTCGTTCAAAGGACCGACCCATCCCATCGGGAAAACGAAGATGATGATCAGGCCGTTACCAGCGGCCAGCAAGCCCACGGATGCGCAATACCTTCCTTCGGTAATGCGAACCCTTTAAGTATAAAAAGTATACCAAAGAGCAGTTTCACTCACGCGTATTTTAGTGGGATTCTCCCGACAGGTCTCTATCGAATTCGAGGATCAGCTTCAGAGGCGTGAGAGAGCAACCGGCGGACGCGGTCGGCGTTACCATGGACCAGCGCCGCACGGTCAGGAGCTCCCTCGATGATGTCACTCCTCGCAGCGGCAACCACGACCACTCTGAGCTCGGGTTCACCAAGCTTGGTCAACGCACACGACATCAAACACTATTGTCACATAAGTGGGCCCAGAAGTTGTTTTTATGTACGGATCGAAGTAACATTTCGACTTTCAATTAGAGTACATAATATACGTATAAAATATATTTGCGTACGAAATAGTTTGTGATTGCTGGTACGAGTAATAAAACCGGGCAGCTGCGATTTCGATTTGCGTACTGAGAGTTCCGTTCTTACGAGTACTTAAATCAAACCACATTCATTGTGATTGTTTATAAATATCGCTTTAGTCCTCCTGTATATACCAAATATAGTAAGAGGCCTACTTAAAATGGTCATGTAATTTTATCGTCCATGAAACTCAAATAGTATCTACCTGAGGGAGCGTACACCATGCCTATAGAAACAATATTTCTCGGAATCGGTTCCAGTAAACCAGTAAATATAGTAAAAGTATATATTTTTATAATCAACTTTTTAATATCTACAATTTAATACACATATTGTATTTTTAGGATATTTTTTTTATTTTTCTCTCTTTTTTATTGGAAATATGTTGAACAACTTAATTTTTTTTATGCCGTTAATGTAGCCAAGTGAATGCTATTTATTTGTCAAAATTCAAGTCTTTATCTTTAACGGTGCTAAAGTTATGAGGCGGTGACATACGGACGGATGGACGGACAGTAGTCTCACCATAAAGGTTCCTTTTACCTTCCAGGTACTACGGAACCCTAAAAATACGCACTTCCGAGAGATAATGGTAACCAAGGATCGGAAGTCTGGATACTAACTCGCAGCCTTTTTTTCCCCACCCCATACAACAGAGCCCACCAGTGGCGGACTGTCTCTTTACCCTATGTTGCATTGACGATTAAATTATCTGACCATTTTGATCATCAGCTCTTATATTTTTTTGTTATTATAATATACTGTCCTATAATTTCCAAAATAAATAGTTTGCCTACACTTCCACAAATAAAAGTCACATTAAAATAAATATAACTAGTTTCACAACAACCCTTATGTAAGGCCTTCATTTCTACTCCACTTGCCATTCATTAGGCTCAAACGATTTGACGTACCTACGAAACAAACACATACAGAATGTACACGGCATGGCAAAAACACCTTATCTGTACAATAGTTTGTGCCCGAATTTCTAATAAATCCTAAAAGCTGCCTATTTGTTACAGAAAGACACATCACCAGCGACGTGGACTCAATACATAACACCTACGCGGACCGGCCAAGCCTATGACCATACATACGATCAGTCATCCCAGCAACACAGACCTTACAGTTTTGAGCCCAAAAGCACCAATCCATTCTATACAAACTTTCCCTGAACATCCTGAAGGTCGCCGCAGCTTCTTTTATAGCAAGACTGTATCGAGGGCATATCACAGTGCTGATGTTTAATTATAGTCGTGATTGATTCCTGTATTCAGAGGTTGTGGCCACCTCAAGGCGTAGGTACCCAATTCTGTAAGGGGCTACCCATAAACCACGTGACGCAAAAGTCAATTGTTTTCTAATGACGCCATCTAAAACTCGTCAGCTATTGTCGGACGTGTCCTGTAGTCGCTGGGTCTCTGTGTTTGTGTATTTTGAAATAATATTATTATTATTTTGATCAATTACATCATGTAAACGCGCGGGTAGTGCTTTCAGCATTTCCTGCCTTTTATACCTGAGAAGTCAATACGGTAAAAACAATAGGAGGGTTATGAAGATGACCGCGATACTACACAGGATGACGCAATAATAAACAAAATGTTTTCTTTCTTGAAAATCAGCGGCTTAATTAATGAGCAAGGGATATTTTTTTAAATTCCGTTTTTGTTTTCATCAAAATCGGCCCCGAGACTCTTTTGAGTATTTTTTACTAGTCCCTTTGGCCATTCACGCCCACTTGAAAAACTAAGCCTATATTATGTTATAGTGAAAGTAATTAATCTGGATATTGTTTATACTCTTCAGCCATTATATACTTTCTAATGTCTATGCAATTTATACGAAGTGATTGTTGGGGCAGAATTTATCAAATAGTATATAATATCCACAATAAAAAAGAACTTTTTTATACAGTGGGTTTACGCTTTTATATAAATCGCTGTTTAATCACTGTGTTTTAATATATAGAGGATCGTAAAATTCATAGTGAAAAAAAATCAAAAGATGATAGAGCATCCCTAGACAACTAACAAAAGAAAGATTTTTTTTGCGCGGTTTTGTTTTTTCACTTTACCCTAGAAATTTTGTCAACTGATTGAACTGGGAAGTGAAAAAATTAATTGAACAAAACAATTTTTTTTCTTTTGGGATGTGATGATCAGTTAACGATGCATAATCTACCCTAGAATTATTTTCACATATATATCATCGTATAATGCCGTTAACTGCTTTCTGACGGAAAAGCCACTTTTTCGAGGTGGGCTGATGCCTGCCTTAATTTAATTTATCTATGATAAAATGTATGTGCTGCTCGGCGCCGAAGGTGTAACTTGTGTTGTCTGGTCTATTAAGAAGCGCTAGAAGTGAGCCACGCCCTCTGAAAGGGGGTGAGGTGGCTGGGACATGGGTCAGTTAAGGCCCTTGTAGCCTCCAATAACCCTGAGATATTTTAAACAAAATCAAAATGAACGTTAAAACCTTGCACTTGATTTTGGAATCGACTGCTCCGAAACTTGCCACGCACACTCAAAATATCTAGTTTTTATTTATTAACTCTGCTGTTGATCAACATTTTTAAATTTCCTGCAATGAGTTTTATAAACTATACTTTTTTGTATTTTAGTGCAAGAACCATACAAATAACATTAGCGGTTTCCAAGAAATAGCCAATTTTATTCCAAAAACTGCTTGACTTTGGAAAATATTTCCAAGGTGGTTTTTATAGGCGAGAATAATTTCCTGCAATGAGATTGTTTCTTATACTTTCGATAACGAGATATATTTTTTTAATAATTTTTAAGTAAGCCGTTTAAGAGAAATAACTTCATCAATGGGAGTAATTTTCGGATGACGTGGGAACACGCGCCTTAAAAGTATCCGGTGTAGAGGGACTCGAGAAGTGCTGGCGGGCAAAAGAAGAATAAGGCCCGCCCTACGCGCATGTTCCCCCGGTTTCCCCCTTTGATACCAAGATATGGTGGAAACGGGGATGGGAAGGTGGTTGTTCCCGGGAACAGGAAAATTGGGTATATCCCCCAACCAAAGACCTGCATCATGCTTTTGAGCCGTTGTAAGGGTTGTAATTTATTGTTAAAGTTAAACTAAGTATTCATCAACACAGTACACGGTCACAAACTCTTGTGAAAAATGCGTCTAGTGGTTTATGGATAGCCCCCTAAATTACAATGCACATAATATGAAGTTGTGAAAGGCTAATTTAAGTAGGTATTATGATTGCAGGACGACATCAAATTAATGAACTCTGATGGTCGGCTAAAATGCCTTTTATGTAAAGAAATTTACGAACCGGACATATAAGTATTTCAACACACTTGCTTATAAAGTGGCCGTTATTGCAACGTTTTTAGGGCCATAATGCAGCTTATAAAACACGCGTGCTTTTTACTTCATATCATCGCGCTAGTGGTTTTTACATATTTTTTAAAATCTTAGCAAAGAGTTATGATGTCTTGAGAAATAGTAAAGTTGCGAATAAATAAACTGTCTCAGTTAAAATATAATAAATAATAATTTCATTTTATCAAATTATTTATTTTATCAAAAAATTTACTGTAATTTTTGTTGTTAATACATAAATGTTCAGTTTGTTAATTTTTATATTTGGCTAAAACTAGAGCGCGTGGAAAAACAAAATCTCTGCCGCCATTTTTCATAGAAAATTGTCAATTCGTAGCTGTGGTTTTGATTAAGTGGAAAAATAAGACAGTGAAATTTTATTATTTTTCCTTGCAAGTGTGTTGAAAAACGTCGTATGAATTTGATTTGACATCCGAGAGTGTAATGTCTAACTTAGCTCACTTGTTAATGTACTATTATTAGCGAAATCAATCGCTTTGGTTACAAATAAACATTTTATTTAAAAGTGCATTACAAAAAAGATCAATTAATTAGAAACAAATTTTAAGTAAGACAAATATTGTATTCATAAAAATTCGGTCAACAGGTTTGGTGGAAAAATTCAAAGTATCTCGGTGGCGCAGTCGGTAGCGCACTTTGTAAGCAAGGGGTCACAGGTTCGAATCACGGCGCGAGGTTTTTTTTTTAATATATGTGTCTTACTTGAAATTTTTTTTACGATTGACATTTCCTAGTTTGTAATGCACTCTTGATACAGATGTTTTTATTTCATCAATTATTTAGGGCATTCATGCGTAATGTGCCTTACTTCCTTCGGTGAGATAAGCACATAAATATGTATACAGGGTTAATTTATAAAGTCAGCGTTAATGGCCAAATCCAAAACTATAGGGAATAGCGAATAATGCTCAAAGGAGTTCCAAAACAGCATCATTAGATTTTTTAATTAATAAATTAAATAATAACTAGGTATGCAATTAGTTCGAAATGATGCTTAGTTTTCAACACACCGCTGGACTCGACGATTGTACTCAGACCTTGGACGTATTATTCTTCCTAGACTCAACCGTATTAGAATCAATAAACTTGTGATTTTGAACTGAGACGTTGAATCCGGCTACGTTTTGAAAATATTTCTAACAATTTTGATTCGTTAAGGTTGAAATCTAAGAAAAAGAAAAGAGTATATTCTAAAAATAAGCAATTTCCTTTTTTTGCTGCATCTCATTACTTCCCAGAAATTGATCATTATAAGCAGCATTACCGGATAGTGCAATTAAATAGCGAACGATTAATTTATTTTGTTTATCAACGTGTTCGATTCCGGGCTAGATAAATATATTGACGAGAATTTAATGATGTGTTTTGGTTTTCATAAAATCGGCCCTGGACTCCTGTGAGCATGTTTCGCTATTTCCTAACAGTTGTTGAATTTGGCCATTCACGCCCACCTGAAAAACTAACCCTGTATTATCTTGTACATGCATTGCAACTTTTTTGCATTTTGCAAGCGGAACGTTGTTATGCATCATTCATACAAAAGAGCGACATTTACTTTGTTTAAAAATATAATTTCTTCACAATAAACATACTGATTCACTTTGTACATCGTTGCAGTTATCAAACACCAGACCATCTTTAAGGGTGTATAATACCTCACTTCGCTTCGCGTGATCCTGTTTTATACCAACAAATACTGCAACAATCACTCAGAAATTGATATATGATAAAATTGAGGACTAATGCTATGTCCATGCTGTTGTGAAAACGTGATTCCATTAAATTTTCTCGATAGAAAAAAATTACAAAGGTACCTCCAAACCGTACAATAAGCCGATAGCATTCAATAAATACTTGAAATTAGATCTGAAACTTTGCATGATATAACTGATATTAGTATAAAGCAGCTGCTGACTGTTCCATAAAAATGAAAAATCTATCAGTGTAGCCGCGATTTCAAAATAACTGATGTTTTTGCGTGCGCGGTATCTGATTAGAGTAGATAGACAGTTAAAAAGCAGAAGCGTTAGAGCAGGACTACGAATTGAGGTATTATGAGCCCTTGAGAGTTTGACTCGTTAAATTAATGGCATCTAATAATTTTTAAGTTCCGTAATATTCCGTATGTCGTAAAGAAACTCTTCTGACTTATGGTGTAACTCGTGTGTCTGTCCATCTGTCTGTTCGTCACAGCTAGTTTTCTTTAAAACAGAAGCTGGAACATCCTTGTGCTCAGCATCGGTGGTTGCCGTTGCGAGGCTCCGAGTGACAAATCTTTGCGAGGCCCTCGCTCTTTGTGCAAAATTTTGTATATCTAAACTGTAAAATACTTTCGATGAATGAATAAAATGCGACAAAATAAATAATAGATAGTAATAAGTAGGTAATAGGTAAATTTTTAATTTTAATTGTATATGTTTTCAAGCTCCTTCCGTTTGATAGTTTGTTTCATCTGAACTTCCAGCCAGTATCACAATCACGCGAACTATAATAATAAATTAAGATTTACGATGACACAAAAAAAAGTTTGAAGTCAACTATGATTGTAAACACTCGTCTGGTTAATAAAAATTCATATAAATAACGAGTTTTTACTCAGTTTTCAATAGTTCACTCTTTACTCTATGTATGTACTTTACTGCCACTTTACTTTACTGCCTGCTTTTATTGATCGTCAATAGGCTACACATCTTGATTTTACTTATTTTATTAATACTGGGAGTTCCCTGCAAGTGGGAAACATGGTTTTTAGGGTCCTGAAGTGTAAGAAAGGAACCATTATGCTGAGACTTTTGTCCGTCCGTCTGTATCTCACAGCCTCATAGCATTTGAATCGCTAAAGATAAAGACTTAAAATTTGACAAAAATATTTGTCCACATAATACATAATATTTTTAAATATATTGCTAATATAATATTACTAAAATTTCTTTTTTTATAAATACTATATCTAATACTTTATATTCTCTGCTATAGGTATGGGTATAGAATTCTGGGTACTAAAAATCAGATTGCAAATATATAATATTTGTGCAATTATTACTTGTACATATTTAGACAATTAATCTTAAATTAAATCCCGAAATAATTGATGTCTTATCTCAAAAACTGGAAAGCTAAAAACAAAATTCAATGTCAATTTCAGGGCAAAATTAGCGATGAAATAAAATAAAATACAAATGAAAAATATAACGAAAAGTAAAAATTACATAAACATGTAATTATTTACCGAATTGGAGGTAATTAAAGAGCTGATTATAAAAATATATAGTTTAGCTATATTTACCTGCACCGATTACGAGAAATCTTAAAAAACTTCCTTACCATTTAAATAAGTAGACTTATAATGATTTGAATACAAATTACAAACTTATCAGTACCTTAAAATTTATTGAACAAAATTGCAAAATTAAGTTGGGCGAATATTTGAGCACGTAACCCTAAAGAAATAATAAAAATCGGTGTTTTTTGTATTTGTTGCAACACTCCGCCCACTACGTGGAGGCGTATTGTGTTTTGTCAACCAAAAGTAAGTAATTGTGATGATTTTTTTACGATGTAGCTTGGTTTTAAAATAATTATCGTATTTGAATACGTAAATGTTATATTATTTTACCTATTACGAGTATAATAAGCTGATTCGTTTTAGTCCCAGAGCACTAAACCAGTTTTATAATATTTTTGCATTGCAGGTGCCTAGAAAACGCATAAGAAAAACTTCGAGAGAGACATAAACCATCGTTCGTGAATCGTGACAGACAGGCCAAATCCAAATACCTCCCAAACTAATCGACATAGTTTTGAGCTTGCACTAGATGATGTGACACCACCACTATTAGCTTCGTTATTAAAATAAGGATTTACCTTCAACCAGCGCAGTAAGACCAGACGAGCCTGAAAATAGAGCATTAAAATTGAACAAGCAGTTGCACCGTCTTCATTACTGAATGAAGACTAAACATCAGCCCGACAGTATATCCACCTGAACACCTGAAATTGAGCAGTAAGAAGGTTTTAGATGCTGGTGACCTTGAAAGTCGAAATTAATGGCTGGATTTAATCAGACGTTATAAAGTAAAAAAAAAAAGATTATATAATGAACGATGTCTTTTGATTAGAATTTTAAATTTTCATTATAATCTTTAACTGAATAAATACCAAACGTAGGTCTAATTTAAAACGAATATCCGGTTTAATTAATTAAGTATGCTAAGAAACATTGAAATTTAGTGAAATTGAAGATATAATAACAACAAATGATTTCCCTTGATTATTATTGAAAAAAAAATTGTAATTAATTATTTAGGTGTATTTTAGCGCGTTTGTAACTTGATTGCCCGTCGAGTGACGGAGGTATCAATACGGGACGAGTTGTGCGAGTGCGTGAGACGCACGCACCCGGGGTCACCAGCTGTGATTGTCGCCTTAACAGACATCACCACCGTTGAGATCCAAGTAACGAGAACGCCACGCGCTTTTGCACCAAGCCTGCAACCAAACATTTTTCCTCATGATGTTTGGCGACAGCAATCAGAACCTATTTCGTCCACAAGCAGATAATATGTGCATTACGACCCTATCCCAAAGCACCTCGCAGGAAAAAGGGAACCAGAGATAAAAAAACCAAAATGTCTCCTGAAAAGGAAGCTGTTAAAAATAATATGAAGAGCGAAATAAACCATTTTATTAACTATACGAAGAAAAGAGTACTTGAACCATCTAGTGGGAAAACTAACAAAGGCAAGGGGAAAGGTAAAGCAAAGAAAAACAAGGTTAACCGGCCACCGGATTCATCAGAAGAAGAATATTATTGACTTGTTTGTTTAAAACCGTATGCAGGGAGTCGGTGTCGAAAGAGATGGGTAAAGCAGGCTGTACGCATCAGCAAGATTCCCGCCTATCCAGTTTCAAAACTTTGTTGCTTGCATGTGGTGATCTCAGTTATATAGCCCCACATTTTATTTTATTTACCAACTAGCTTTTAACCGTAGCTCTGCCCGCGTCGAATGTATTTTCGTGGAAATAAGGAAAACAAAAGAATATGATTTTTTGAACAACTATATGCAGCGGTCATCATGTTTTTACCAAAGTGCTAATAAATACCAATCAAATAAGCCCAAACTCGAAGGGTCTGCTGTTGTACGTTGAGGAGATCCCGTACCCACCTTCCAGTCCCATCAGCAGACCTAGGTCACCATGTTTTACCAAAGTGCTAATAAATACCAATAAAATAAGTCCCAACTCGAAGGGTCTGCTGATGTCCGTTGAGGGGATCCCGTACCCATCTTCCAGTCCCTTAAGGTGATACATGAATTTTTCAACAGTCACTTTTACTCCATGCGGAACGACCCGCAGTGCAAGAGGGACGGATTCCGGAAAAAAAGCGAAATGTCGGTTTTAAATTAATATAAAATTAACTAAAATTTCACATTCACAAAATTTAGATATTGTTAAAATCTATCTAATAAAATTTCGCCCAGGTTATATGTCATTCCTACTTCGCATACTATGAAAAAAAGTGTAGAAGAAGACCTAATTTCAATAATTATTTCTCTCGAGCAAAAGTTCTACAATCGCGTTTCTATATTCAAGAAAACTAGAATACTAAATATTTATATACTAATTTATTAAATTAGTAACTTCTTCTGAAAGTCAGGTAAATAACTTCAAGAAGTGCCGATTTTAGTGAGGTAGCGCCTTCATGAGACCCTGGTCACCATGTTTTACCAAAGTGCTAATAAAGACCAATCAAATAAGCCCAAACTCGAAGGGTCTGCTGCATTCAAACCAAATTTTACAAACATTGTGGAATTATTATTTGCTACACAACTTCTAATTACTACCAGTAGAAAATTAAATTCCAAAAATCTTTGAATGACGATAACTCTTTTTTCCGGGATCCGATTTTAATGAAATAAAGCTTTTATTCTATTCCAAATTAAGTTATGTACAGCTGTGGAAACTACATGAAAATCCGTTCAGTAGTTTTAGAGATGTGCGTGAACAAACAAACAGACAGAAAAGAATTGTAAAAATCGTTGATTTGTGTTCTATTACGCTTCTTTAGTCACCTCCTTTCTATTTCTATTACTTTTCTTTAATGTACAGCGGTTTCTACTGTTTTATTATAAGTATGTTGATGATGAGTGTATTTGACTCATATGCACTCATTGCGAAATAAAAAAAAGGCGGGGCTAGCTGAGACCGCCACATGCAAGCACCAAAGTTTTGAAACTGGATAGGCGGGAATCTTGCTGATGGTACGAAGATATCACATATGCAGTCAGTCTGATTAAGTACGGAGAAAAAATATTTTTGGTTAAACTTAAATTTGTTTATTAGTTTAGTTTAATTATTACTTGGATATTATTTTAGTGTGGTGTGTTAGATTAATTACAAAGAAATTTCGTCGCGTCTGGTCGATATTTCGGATGACCGAAAGGCTGGGCCCATTTTGGCCAAAGAATAAGTCTGGCCATCCAGCGTAGCGGGAACCCTTCCCAGCGACGGCGGCGATTTGGCAAGTATTTTTCATTTATTATAAATAGTTAAGTTTTGATATAATTTATGTTAGTTTCATATTATGATTAAGTTATGTTAAATTATAGTTTTTAGCTTTTAGTTTTTTTTATGTTGTAAGTTGAAATGTTATAACGTAGCTGTTTGTTTAACAAAATATCGTACGAAAAGAAAACATTATTTTTGTTTGACTTATTTTAGTTTAGCTCTAATAATCATCTAAAGATTTTTAACATTTTTGTTAAAATTATTGTGATATTGGTTAAGAGTACATTTTAGTATTTTTCGAGTAATAAAACTGAATAAATGCTTGAATTGGGTGTTATTTCTGATTGTAACAACTGCCCCCATCACTGAAAACGCCCCCGGCATGAGGTCAATTGTAACAGTCGGTTACACTCAAAAAAACTACAAATTTTTGCCAAACTAGTTTAACCTACGAATCTTATTTTGATCCAGCCTTTCATCTCAAATGCTTTAACATTAAAGCCATAGTGACAATGCTGTGGGCGATGAAAGGAAAATTACCATACCGCCATTAGATATTTTTTTAATTTTTTGCTTGCTCGGTGGTAATCGTTAAAATAGAAGGGATTATTTATAAGTAATAACTCAGTAGAACTAATCTGTGAGAATAGATTGATATAACTCCACCCTCAGCCTCATGTAAAAATAGTTGTCCGCTGGTTGGAGGTTTTTTCAAACCCCAATAATTATCGAAATATTGTTTTCACTAAGAAGATAATGAAGGGAAGTAAAACTAATGTTTGACACCCGTTTGGAGTTCCTGCAGGCCTAACATGGTTGACACTTTAACATCATTTTAAACACCACTTGACAGTAAATAGCTGGAATTTACTGTCAAATGGTGTTTAAAACGGTGTTAAAGTGGCGCCAATGATAGGCCTGCTGAGGCTTATCAATGGAAAGTGTCCCGCTGAAGTTCGCCTATAAAATCGTGTCCTTCATCCATTTTGACGAAAGTTTGGAAGAAAAATAAGAGAGGAGACAGACTGATACAATTTTGTAAAGAAAACGATCTTGTAATAAGTAATACATTATTTCAACCACCAAAATGGAGACTGAATACATGGAAAATGCCCGGGGATATTGGAAGATATCAAATAGAAAGTTTAACAATAGTAAAGATGTCATCAACCACAACCTACTCATCAGTTATCATAATATTGAAATACAGATAAAGGGACGAAAAAGAAAACTCAAGAATATAGATCTTAATAAATTTAAAGATTTAAAAAGCAATAGTAGAGTGCAATATAGTAATAAGATAGGTCATAAGATGGAACAATGTAGAAACGGTTTTAAAGATGATAATAATAATAGTGTAGAAGACAAACAGAACAATGCAAAAGACATTTTAAGAACAACAGCGAAATAGTGTCTAGAAAAGATCATACCACGAAAACACTGCTTAAGTACAGAAATAATAAATATAATGAAAGAGAGAAGAACACTGAGAAACTAGTTAGGAAATATAACAAATTGACAAATAAAATTACTACTAAATGTAGAGAGGCAAAGAAAATACACAAAATAGAGTAGTACATTAGTATGGGGAAAATGGACTTGGCTTAGAATATCATAATACAGTTAGAAAAGAAACAAAAAGTACAACTATTTTGAATGAACAGGGTAAGATTATAATCGATAATAAAGAATCAGTAGAGAGATGGATAAGATGTATAGAAGAGCTGTATAAAGGAGATGGGTAATCGAAAGAAGATGTCGAGGGAGTGGTAGAAGGAGATGGTATGGGTCTAGATATAATTAGAAAAGAGTTCGAAATAACACTAAATAATATTCACATTGGCAAAACAGCAGGAATAGATGTTATTTATATGGAGATGATTATGTATTCCAATTGTGATATAATTAAAGACGAACTATTTTAGTTAATTAAATTAGTATGAATATGTACATTGTACACTACAGAAAGCATCCCAATTTTAAAACAAGCAAGACCATAACCTCACCTAAAAAATCGAATACTCTAAAATGTTAAGAACATAGAACACTCAATTTGATATCTCAATCTAGCAAAATTTTACTCATAATTGTACAAAATATAATAAGACCTCTTGCTGAAGATAATTTGGGTTTTCAATATGGTTTTCGTAAGAACAAACGAATAAGAGAAGCCATACTAGCCTTGAGGCTTGCAATCGATAGAAGGATGGAATTGGATTTGGACACGCATATTGCCTTTATAGATTTAGAAAAAGCATTTGATAAACTTAATTGGAAACACATGATGACTATTTTGAAACAAGCAGGATTAGATTATAGAGACAGAAAAATTATATTTGAATTATATGAAAACCAAGAAACAATAGTAGAAGAGAAAGGAAAAGCAAAGATAAGACAAGGAGTAAGACAAGTGTCCACGTTCACCTCTTACATTTAACATCTTTATAGAGTGTGCAGTCAGAAAACTAATAGAGTCAGGAAAAGTGAGGGTCAAGTTTAATGGAACAAAAATTCAGTTCATTTGTTTTGCAGATGCCATTGCAGCGCTTGCGGAAAGTCAAAATCAGCTAGAAGAATTAATAGTAGCTATGGATTTAGTATTTCAAGGAATTGGTCTAAAAATTAATATAAATAAAACTTGAACTTTAATAAAATCAAAAACTTCAACAAAACATAACCCAATTAAATTTAATTCAAATCTTATAGAACAAGTGAAACAGTTTAGATACTTAGGAAGCCTGATAACCAATGACTCCAGATGTCAGATATAGTCGCTAGAATAGCAATGGCAAAAACAGCTTTTACCAACAAAAAGTACCTTTTTAAAGCCCACATATCGCGGAATATTCGGAAGCCTCTTATAAAAGTATACATCTGGAGCATTGCTCTATGTGGATGTGAAACGTGGACCATGACAAAACGTGACAGAGAAAGATTGGGAGCCTTTGAAATGTGGTGTTGGCGAAGAATGGAAAGATCTAGTAGGATGGAAAAGAAGAGCAATGAAGAGGTCCTGCAGATTGTAAATGAAAAGCGAGATTTGATTAAGACTATAGATAACAGAAGGGGAAGGATGTTGGGACATTTGATACGACACGACAATTATATCAAAAACATCATTGTAGGAAAATTGGAAGGAAAAAGAAAGAGAGAAAGGCCCAGGAGAACATTCATGGATCAAGTGAAAGAAAAAGTAAATGTCGTGTCGTATCAAGAACTTAAGGAGATGGCGGAGTGCAGAAGTGAATGGAGAAGACTTCACCGACAAGAGCGCAGCTCTTAAATTGAATTATGATGATGATCCATTTTGACGGAACAAATTAAAAATTTGTTTGGATTCTAATATCGCCATAGGAAATAATAATATGGGGACCCGCTGAGTGTAGGCACACTCTGCTGAGGGCTACGTTTTTCACGGTCATCGAATACTCGTAGGTAGAAATAGGTCAAAATGCAGTTACAAGATATTTGTCCGAAACAAACGGACACACGAATAAAGATAAATAAAAGCTTGTCGTTATAATATGAGGGAAGATGCTAGTATCCAAACCACATCGAAAGTTTTATCGACTGCTAATTTATGTAACAACACTTATAAGATATTTTTAAATAAGTTTTTCAGGTGTAGCCCCACAAGTTATATCAGTCGTAGGTAGATATTTAAATAACGCATTTGTATTCAAAGGGCGTTCCCCTTTCGACCTCGGTGCAAAATGAACAACTTTTTAATTATCTTATTTTTAAATAAAACTTATGAAATAAAATAGATTCATTTTATTTTGCGACTATTGTTTAATTATCAAGGGTTTTATCAGAATTGCGTCATTTTATAGTATTCAGTTCGCATGAATATCCATACCAACTTAAAAGCGTGTTTAAAGTTGCTGTGGACATTAATTTACAACGTAATGTTATTGGTTAGGGAGTATATTTATGTATGGTCTATTTAGTTTATTTAGCAACTTATTCATTCATTGCACTATGTATATATAATATTCTCATTCCTATATTTATTTATTTTATGCAGGTGGATAATTTTATGACACACTTTTATATATTTCCCGTATTATATTTATTGTTTCATCATATTCTATTGTTTTTATAAAGATTAGATTTGACCTGTAGTATGTATACTTTACTAGCTTTTGCCCGCGGCGCCACCCGCGTCGAAGAGATTTTCGTGGAAATAAAACAGAAGAATATGATTTTTTGAACGGTCACCATGTATTACCAAAGTGCTAATAAAGACCAATCAAATAAGCCCAAACTCGAAGGGTCTGCTGTTGTACGTTGAGGAGATCCCGTACCCACCTTCCAGTCCCATCAGCAGACCCTGGTCACCATGTTTTACCAAAGTGCTAATAAATAAGCTTTAACTCGAAGGGGCTGCTGTGGTCCGTTGAGGAGATCCCGTACCCATCTTCCAGTCCCATCATCAGACCCTGGTCACCCTTTTTTTTACAAAAGAAAATATTTATTCTGAAAAAAGAAGTGACAAATTTTACCAGTAGGGGTTTGAGCCCGCGACGATCGGCTACGCTACGGCGGCGAACCTTCAATATGTTTCACTAAAATTCTCATTGCGCTGCTCCCTTTTGTCATAGCGTGATGATACATAGCCTCAAACCTTCCCAAATAAAAGCTATATCTTTGAGTGAAAACTGCATCAAAATCCATTTAATGGTTCTCAAGTTATAAGCGAACAAACATACAGACAGAGCGCCGTTGTAATTTATATTTAGAGAGAAAATGTATCTATAAGGTAGGGGAAAAACTCTTTTCGCAAATAGTATGTATGAACTTATAATAAAATCTCTTTGGCTATACCATTTGTATCTGACTGGTTTTGGTATTATTAAAAAGTTCAAATTTTAAAAAAGATAATTCAAAATTCAAATTAGGTAAAATGTGTGATTTTCATTTGTTTTTCTTACTGTTAAGATGAGTGAATCTAATGAAGAAATTCGATACATTTTAAAATATTACTACAAAAAAGGTAAAAACGCAACGCAAGCCCCGAAAAAAATTTGTGATGTTTATGGACCTAGTCCTAGTCTGTGAGAGTAGCACAAATTTGGTTTAAGCGTTTTCTATCCGGAAATTTTGATGTCAAAGATGCACCTCGCTCTTGGCGCCCTGTTACGGATAAAATGGATGCCATTTTTGAAAAAGTGGAGCAAGATCGGCATATTAGTAGTTACGATGTAGCTGAAGAACTGGGGATTGACCACAAAACAGTTTTAGCGCATTTGAAAAAAGCTGGGTACACAAAAAAGCTCGATATTTGGGTGCCTCATGAGCTCACTGATAGAAACTTAATGAACCGTGTACTCTTTTGTGATTCTTTATTACGACGTAATGAAACCGAACCATTTTTGAAAAACGTGATAACTGGTGATGAAAAGTGGATCACGTGCGAAAAGGGTTGTGGTCAAAGGCTGGTCAGCCTTCACAGACTCTGGCGAAACCCGGGTTATCTCGCAACAAGGTAAGGATTGGAAGGGCATTATTCATTATGAGCTGTTACCGCCAGGCAGGACCATCGATTCTGAACTCTACTGCGAACAACTGATGAGATTAAAGCAAGAAGTTGAGAGAAAGCGGCCGGAATTAGTCAACAGAAGGGGTGTGGTTTTTCATCATGATAACGCTAGACCTCACACATCTTTAGCCACTCAGCTAAAATTAAGAGGGTTTGGCTGGGACGTATTAATGCATCCGCCGTATAGTCCTGACCTTGCACCTTCAGATTTCCACTTGTTTCGGTCTCTTCAAAATTCTTTAGGCAGTGTCAGGTTAACATCACGAGAGGACTGCCAAAACCACTTGTCGCGGTTTTTGGATCAGAAGCCCCAGAATTTCTATAGCAATGGAATCATGTCCCTACCTACAAGATGGCAGAAAGTTATCGAACAAAATGGCACCTACATACTTTAGTTAAACGTAAATAAACTTTATTAAAAAATGTTTTGAATTTTCATATAAAATGCGAAGAAACTTTTTCTCCAACCCATTATTTTACTAAATAGACTGGTTGAAGAAAACACTTGTACTGTTTCACTGGATGACAATTCCTGTTGTCACAAACATGAACAGCTTTTGTGATATACATTTATTAAATCCTGGAAACTCCCGTTAAGGCGAAACTAGTCGGAATTATAGTAATTTTTGTGAAACGGTACACGTGTTTTCTTCAACCATGATAATGTTTCACCATGTGCCAACTATCGCAAGTATTAACAAAATAAACAATTTGATTTGATGATGCATAATATTACACAACTTTGGTAGAAAAGCCTAATTGACATTAACCTATGGTCGCGAAATGCCAAAAATCACATTTATTTCGTACTTTTTATCCACAGACGTACTACTTAGTAATAAATGATGGTGTCAATAAAATTATTACTATTAAAATTATTACTATTAATTATATGTCTGTGTTTTTATCCAATAATAAGAAAAACAATCATAATTTGTGCATTGTACACCGAGATAGAAACGTTCCCCCCTTAACAAACCACAGATACATTTTTATATTTTTATGTAAGTAATAAATAAAACATTTTAATCAGTCTCATTAATTTATTTTTCTATATTTCGCTGTGTTTAGAGTACAAAGATTGGACATCTGCAAAAATTTGAGCCTCTTTAATGAGTTTCCTTCTTACAAATACCATCAGCTTTTTATCAACCCAAGGCAAAATTGCCAGTCATATTGTTTTTTTTAATTTTAGAGTTTCACCAAAATATAGAATGCGAAATGTAGATTGGGTATTTGTGCAGAACTATTTCTCCTTGATAAAATATGGATTCTAAAAAGCGGCGAACTGCCGGTACCGAATATGAGAGTACTGATATCGTAAAATGAGGGCGCCAAAAGTAGTGGTATTGGACAGTAAGGAAGCCAGAAGTGTGAAACAGGGTAATGAGGGCGCGAGAAGCGTTGGTATCGAATAATTTTGGCGTATGTACTAGCATCAGATAAGGAAGCCAGAAGTGACACTATTGGATAGAGAGGGCGCCAGAAGTGACACTATTGGATAGTGAGGGCACCAGAAGTGACACTGTTGGGTAGTGAGGGCACCAGAAGTAACACTATTGGATAGTTAGGCCACCAGAAGTGACAATATTGGGCACTGAGGGCGCCAGATTATTGGGTAGTGAGGGCGACCGAAGTGACACTATTGGATAGTGAGGGCGCCAGACGTGACTCTATTGGGTAGCGAAGGCACCAGAAGTGACACAATTGGATAGTGAGGTCGCCAGAAGTGACAATCTTGGGTAGTAAGGGCACCAGAGGTGACACTATTGGGTAGTGGTGGTGCCAGTAGTGACACTATTGGATAGTGAGGCTGCCAGAAGTGACACTATAGGATAGTGAGGGCGCTAAAAGTGGCAGTACTGGAATACAAGGGCGCGAGATGGGCCCGTATCAGCCAGTCAGCGCCCCTGAAGTGACACTATTGGATAATGTTAGCACAAGACTAGTATTGGATGATAATAAGGGCGTCAGAATCGCCAATGTTAGACATTTGTAGCGCCTCAAATGTCGGCATCAGACGTCGTGGTTAAAGTGCAGATTTCAGTAATTTAATTTATTTAAGTTTAATTTAATATAGTCGACTACAACAACATGTCTTGGGCTTTTAACTTAGCTATTACTGCTCAAAATATTTATATCAACATTCATAAAAAAAATGTTACCTACACTACACAACGATTCATTATTCAAACTTAACACGTTATATCGCGTAAACTTAAACGGTAATTAAGTAATCAAACCAATATTACTTTTATAAATGGTTGAAAGTACACGAATGCATTTTCAAACTTATTTACAGCTATTACAACTACAAAATTTAGCGTCTAATAAGTTCTACGAAGTTTGATGCAGGGCTAATTATTTTCATAAAATTTTTAGCTATTAGCGTTATAGTTCAGTAAATAATAATAATAAAATTAATGTATTCTAGCAATGATATTATTCTTATACTGACCAGTTTTTGGTATGCAATGTTTGACATGTGTTGACAACCGGGACATATTTCTATATATTTACTAATATTACGTATACATTTACTAATATTTACATCGAAACTTTAAGAATTATAAAAACAGGCAATATATAGGTACATTAACTTAAATCTAATTCGTAAGGTATGTTTGTTTACGTATTCATCCATCTATCCTTATAATCACTAATACTACGTATAATCACTCGCAATTAATAAAGTTAAATGAAAGTTATCATAATTCGATTGAATAGAATTAAAAATAATATTTTAATACAAATGGGAAACTAAGTAGGTAGCACCATAGATCATAATTTATTTATAGTGAGCCTTTCGAAACGAAATCATTATTCGAATTCACAGCAGTTAAAAAATAGAAAAGTAGAAGATCAAAAACACATTTATACAAAATTTTCTTTTCTAAAATTACCACTTATATTTATTTATACTAACCATAAAGCACGGTTGAATTGTGTTAACCAGATTAAGACCAAAAATGGTTGCTTCGGTAGGGAATTCTGTATTGTCAGTACAAATAAATAATAAGCGTATTTACATTGTAAGTAATAGCCTTACCATAATAAAACGCTTTTTGTGTATCCATTAAAGTTTGGCATTACTTTATGGGAAATATAATAATTTCAAATACAATAAAATTAAAATTCAAAAAAGAAGTCATCGATTCATCATGTATAAAATTGACACTCACTGAATCATCACCACTGAAAATTATATTATTCTATTTTTATTTTACAAGTTTAATACTTAAATCAACACATACATAATAAATGATGCTCCTTATGTATCACACAGTATAACAATCTGTATGAAAATTATTCCAACTGAGAAAATAGCATATAGAATTGCATTTATTGAATTATAAATTAATTAACTTAAGTTTGGGGTTATTATTAATTAATATTATTAATTAATTAACTTAAGTCTGGGGTTAGAACGAAATTAAGCATTATACAAAAATTGCCTAAGCCTACATACGATACACCTTAAAGATCTAAACAATGACTATATTAATCTTACACCTAAATTAAATTATTCTAAACTATCATAACTATAACTTATTCTAATTGTAGACAATAAACCACAAAGTACGAACACAGGGACGTTACATAAAAATAAACAGTTAATTACAAATACGCAACTACCACATGCAAAAATAGTCAACCATTCATTATATTTTTAAAATCCGCGCACTACAAAACGTTTTCTAACTCTCGTTAACTTATCGCGAATTCGATAAAATTGTCTCAATTTATATCGGGCATCAGTGATCTCCACTCTTTTAAAGAGATGACATGTTCGTGGATTACATTTCACGTTAACTAAAAATGTATGTGCAAAACTAAGATTTACCCACTGAACACGATCATTTCTTCGAGGAAATGTTTTGATATCCGATATTAATTTGCTTCTGGATCCACACTAGTAAGAAAACGCTTTTTATTCGTAACGTACTCGATCAAACCACTCAGCATACTTTTTGATGCCAAGCTTTCGGCCAGTGATTCTTCAATTGGGATTTTAGTGAAGAAACCAGAGTCGATTCAGTGACGTGATATTCCAAATATAACAAAAACGAAACTTCACTAGGTCAGGATGCCAACCGCGAACTGGAAAGTTATATATATATATTTACATAATATTTTTTCATTTTATTCGTAGCACATCTACTTCTCTCACGCTCGGTCATGCCTTGTTCGCACTGCTTTAGTATTTAATAATAAATAAAGCAATCTAGATGCTTGTGTTGATTTTAAAAATAAAAACCGCTTGCTAATGTATAGGCACAAAGCTCATACATTTCCGCTCATACATTTAGTATCTAAATGACTATCAACTCCACTACTAAATACTAAAGCAGCAACTAGGCCTCACAGCGCACAGATAAGTTGCACGGCTACAAAATATTTCCAAAACAATTTTTCATCGAAGCCATCAAAACGTATAATATATTTAAAATGTACAAGGTTTTACTGACTTTATATCCAGAGTATTCCAGAGAGTTTTGGACAATATGGCCAAGTACCTAACTTTTTTTAACATCTGTGTTATTGTCAAAGTCTCTTTGGATTTAATGTCAGTGAAACCTTCTTATATGTGTGTAGTTGATGCGTAGCTTTGAATGTCTTAAAAAAACATTAAACTTTACGTTAGGGTGGCGCTCTGTCAAAAGTTTTGCGTTGTGTCCTTATTCTCGTTTCGCGGTAGGCGTCCTGTGTACGATCAAATGTCGAATTTGACGTCGTAGCAGAGAAGTGATACTCGCTTGGCAACATTTTTAATGGTAATTACGTAGTTTTTGACAAGTTATCTCTAGTTAGGCGGAACTTTCGACATTTGTCCTAATATACCTTTTCAGGCCATTTTCGAAGACAAGTCTCCGAAAATGCCCGCTTAATGGCAACCGTGGATCTAAAATAAAATGGGGACATTATATTGTATCACGTCGTATTTAAATTCATTTGGTAAGCTCAGCATCAAAACTTTCCATTCATTCGTAATGGTTAACTGAACTCAAAACACCACATTATTAATAATTGTGTCACTAAAATTGTCCCTAATTTTAATGAACACATGTTGAATGAACACTCTCGCCCCGGAGAATTTACAGGAAATCTGAAAAATAATTAAATAACACAGTTGTATTTTTATAGAATTTTCAGGAGCTGGTTGATAACTCAAAAGTTCATAACTGTATTTTTTGCAGCACCACACGCTGTCCCGTTTAAATTCGAAAAAAGACGAGAGTTTATCTTTGTGGTCCTAGTATCCATCACTGAGTATTTTATAAGTACAGCATCAAAAAATCTTGTTTTAAGTCAAAATTTACTGAAAAATACCATCTAGGACTAATTTGTTTTCAAGAAGGTTTCACATTTAAAAACGGTTTATTTCAAAGAAAAAATAACCATTATAAGACCACCAAACGAGAAGCGTTTTCATAAATCTCATTTTTGTGTTACTATAATGTAATGACTCAGCTTTCTTTTGTCGTGGCGTGATGATATATTAATCTGTAAGATGGATCGAAGCTTTGCTCCGGCTTAAGATACCATTACTACTATTGTTTAAGAATTAAGAAGGTTATATGGTCTGAAAAAAACCCCAAAACAAATTTTTGCATATATACGTCTGGTTATATACGCCTGGAATCTTATTTTACCAAATGAAATAATTCGCAAAATTCTGACTGTTATTTTTTTTGACATCTTTGGGCTCTACTGTAGCTAGTTTCACAAGCTTCTTCCGACGTCAAAGCTTTTGAAATGGCGGACGGTAAATTGGAGCCGATGTCTACTATCATAAAGAAAAAGACTGCCTTTTTTGGGCATTTGAAAGTAGTTTCTTTTACAAATTTTCAACGTTCATCCAAGGATCATTCCCAGGATTACAACGTCACAAATTGATAGGTAAAATCAAAGAGTGGACTAGATTTTGCTTTTTAGCTCTGAATAAACAATTCAAATAAATGTTAGAACTCTGATGATGCCTACAGTAGCAACGTAGTTACCTCAGTCATGGTTCTGTATGGGCGGATGGTCGTCCGGGCGGAGAGAGTCGATGCAGGCCACGATCTTGAGCGCGGGTCCCAGCTTCATGGAGAGAGCCATCACCAGGTGCTCCGGTCGGATCAGCAACAATGCTTCACCGTCCACCTGCAACACCATTACACCATACTATTTGGACCACAGATATAATCTTAATAGATACCGCGAGTGTACGCACTTCACGTGCCCAATCGCACCCCAAAAGGGAGACAATGCTCTTTCTTCACAGATATTGACTCCTACAACTTTGAATCTTATGTATTATGTCTTAAGTCTTACAATTCCTTCTACGATTCAAACCGCCGTCAACCGATTTCATTGTAAAATGTGACACGCTTGGTTTTCATACAGTTTGATGCACTTGCGTCATCTATTTAGATCTATACCTGTGATTTAGACGCATTATATCAAAGTCACCCTGTATTGCGTACAAGCAGCATACTTAAACCTTTTTTTGCTAAATTCCTCAGATTAAGGCGTATAGGCATGCCACCGTTTTAGTACAAAATTTGATAACCCGTTTCTCTGTTGTTTTTCGTTATAGACTAAAATTTAAGACTTCCATAGTTTAATACAGGCGTTCACAAAGTCACTATCCGGCTGAAATGTTCAACTTTGGAATTAGGTACAATTTAAGGTAAGAATACAAATTTTGTACGTAAATGTGTTTAAGTGAGCTTGATATCCTTAAAACAAAATCAATATTCAAAACATTGACAAAATGGTGCCTTTTGTAATATCAGTACCACATGATAGAGGTCTTATACTTTGGTCTATAACAAAAAAACAACAGAGAAACGAGTTATCAAATTTTGTACTAAAACGGTGGCGTATGTGCCTATGCGTGGTGTGCCTCTGCGCCTTAAGTGCATTAAAACGTACCTCCTGCATAAGGAACTCATCCGCATAGCCCGCGCAGCCCGGGATATTGCGGATAAAGTCGCACACCTCCGATACCTGGACAGAACATACGTTAAAATTACTAAATGTCAAGGGCGTGATGGTGGGGAAGCCTGAACTTGAGGCAGCCAAAGTTCTTTAAATATAAGGTGGCTTCTAATTATATAGCCAAATTCACACTGGAGACTCGGTAAGTGGTCAGGAGCGAAGTTCAGTTACCCTTTCTGTGTAAAACGCAAAAAAATGTAGGCTTACTATACTAATTGACTCGGAGTTGTTCGTAAATTAGTATAGGGGCACAAATTTTATTTTGCATTTTTCATAAAAAGGGTAATTGAACCTTGGTCCTGACCATTCACCGACTCTCCAGTATGCATTTGGCTCTGTAATTAGAAGTCACATTATATAGTTTTTCATAACAACAAGTATTTCTGTTGACCCCAAAGAGAAAAAAGAAGTGTATATCGCCACAGTAAAAGAATCATCAAGGGGCTATGTAAATAAAATAAGGTGTTCTTTCTGTGTATTTCATAACTATGTATTAGTATTTCGTGAAATACATACACAGTTGTAATACATTTCTGTTATATATGCTTGCACGCCTGGTATTTTAGTAACTAGGTTAGAAATCAATTTCTGTATTTTAAACACTTGGCGATTTATCAATCGCAAGGAGATACATAATAAATTCAATTAATCTCGCCCGGTAAGCGAGACGTCCCGGGTTCGAATCCCGGTTCAGAGCTCCTCACGTCCAGATTTACTTTACTGATTTTCTATAGCGCAATTATATAAATTTAATTTGCTATTTTAGTCTTTTTTCAAATAAAAACAAGTATTTTTTTCTCTTTCACTCTGAAACTACCCCTCTCAACACCAAAAATGCACTGCACAAATATTCTTTGAAAAAAAAGCTCGTAAAATGTCACATTTCGAAGATATAAGCGACCAAAGTTTTCCGGGATTCCTATAGTTTTAGAGAAATTCCACACTGTAACACCGAGCGTGATACTATTAGGCACTCTAATAATATTTTCTTTCTGATGCTACCAGTCAGAGTTAGTACAACTTTAGTTGCTTTTATCTTAGAAACGTGACACGTTACGCCGTTATGTTGAAGAATGTTTTTGTCATCAATCGACTTTTTTTTATTGCGTAAAGTCGTTAGAGGCCAAAATCTTCAAACCCTTTTGTACAGATACATCTTTCGTGTGCAGTTTAAAGTCAGAAAGTTGCCTAATATAAACCACAGTTCAACTCTATTAGACAAAAATGCATTCAATCAAAGGGGGAGGCCTATAGGTATACCTTTAAAATGCTATATATATTGCATTATGTTTATGTTTGTATGATTGGGTTATTTACTTGAATGTAGGACAACAATACTTGAGTCGTTTTTTTTGTTCACCAGTGTATTTAGTTGCATGGAAAGTAGACCCACCGTCCATTTATTAGCGTTTGGTATCTTTGCTGGCTCTTCGTCCTTGCTGGCTTCGGCCGCAGCACTCGGTTCGGCCTTCACGTTCGCGGTCTGTGATGTCGCGTTCTCATCTGAGGAACACAGGTTAATTTAGACAATTTTTTAGGAAGTTATAAGTGGTCTAAAAGTAATTTAAATATTGGATTCGATTGATGCTTCTTGGTGGAATATCAACTTCAATAACTCATACATAAATTCTTGTAATTTTTATTCCACAAATATTTATTTTTACTACTACAACTTCGGCTACCGGTTTCGTATTACATATCATCGGGCCAACAAGTAATAAATTTTTATAACTATTTAATGTATAAAAAGAAAACGTTTCAATCAAGCACATATCATTATAAAGTATATATAGGATTCACCTCTGTTTACTTTAGATTTGCTTGATCTAAGTGTTTTCTTTTTATACATTAAATAGTTTTAAAAATTAATAATTTGTTGGCCCGATGATGTGTAATACGAAACCGGTAGCCTAAGTTGTAGTAGCAAAAATAAATATTTATATATCCTAAGTTATAGTAAAACTAAGAATTTGTGTAAAATTTATTAAAAGTAATCTCATAACATGTGAATATTTGTAAAGGTATTTGGGATACAGTCAAGTATTCTATTACACGCCATAGATATCGTGATGTTGCACGTTGAGAAATGCTGTCATGCGTGACAGCGCAAACAGACGCTGTATCTATCACACGTTATAGGAGTACAAATCCTTGTTTATAGTCAAGAAATAAAATAATCATTATATCTGATACATTTTCAAAACGATTAACATCAAATCTAATTTCACGACATTTTATTGGTGATAGTAAAGCAACTGCGAGAAACAGAAAAAAAAGATATCCAACTCTATGCCTCTTTTAAGCTCGAGTAATACGAGTTTACAATATTCATCACATAAAATCCAAATGGTAGGCGAAACCCAAAGTGAACAAACGTGCGATAAAATAAAACGACGAACAAGCAACGAAATACAAGAAACAGACCGTGTTGATAAACAATGAAAATACATAACAGATTTGAACCATAGACAGACTATAATGAAGGCGTTTGGTATCTTGGAATATCAGTTGACAATCTGTAAGATTTAAGGAACAGATTTACGAACGATCATGCGAGACAAAGCGTACCGCTGTTTACGTACGTACACATTAGTGCCGCCGCATATCGTTATCATGATTTACGCAAACTCCAAATTGAAATATCCACGCTCTTAAGTTTTCAGCTACATCCAAAGTTGTCAACATTTAAACGTTTTTGGGAAAGTTGAAATGTTGCGTTATCCTGGCAGATATTGTATCTTCTTAGGTATTATTCTTTATAGATAACCTGTGTAATATATTTAAGGTTGGCTGACATCGAGCATTGAATATCCACTTTACAGTAAATGTTGTGCTATAAATTTAAGGTTGGCTGACATCGAGCATTAAATAGCCACTTTGTAGTAAATGTTGAGCTATAAATTTAAGATTGGCTGACATCTAGCATTAAATATCCACTTTACAGTAAATGTTGTGCTATAAATTTAAGGTTGGCTGACATCGAGCATTGAATAGCCACTTTTTAGTAAATGTTGTGCTATAAACTTAAGATTGGCTGACATCTGGCATTGAATATCCGCTTTACAGTAAAGGTTGTGCTATAAATTTAAGGTTGGCTGACATCGAGCATTGAACAGCCGTTTTATAGTAAATTTTGTGCTATAAATTTAAGGTTGTCTGACATCTAGCATTGAATATCCGCTTTATAGTAAATTTTATGATATATATTTAAGATTGGCTGACATCTAGCCCTGAATCTCCGCTTCACAATTAAGTTGTGGTATAAATTTAAGGTTTGCTGAGATCGAGCATTGAATATCCACTTTACAGTAAATGTTGTGCTATAAATTTAAGGTTGGCTAACATCGAGCATTAAATAGCCACTTTGTAGTAAATGTTGAGCTATAAATTTAAGATTGGCTGACATCTAGCATTAAATATCCACTTTACAGTAAATGTTGTGCTATAAATTTAAGGTTGGCTGACATCGAGCATTGAATAGCCACTTTTTAGTAAATGTTGTGCTATAAACTTAAGATTGGCTGACATCTAGCATTGAATATCCGCTTTACAGTAAAGGTTGTGCTATAAATTTAAGGTTGGCTAATATCGAGCATTGAACAGCCGCTATAGTAAATTTTGTGCTATAAATTTAAGGTTGTCTGACATCTAGCATTGAATATCCGCTTTATAGTAAATTTTATCTTATAAATTTAAGATTGGCTGACATCTATCCCTGAATCTCCGCTTCACAATTAAGTTGTGGTATAAATTTAAGGTTTGCTGAGATCGAGTATTGAACAGCCGCTTTATAGTAAATATTGTGCTTTAAAGTTAAGGTTGTGTCATAAATTTAAAGTTGGCTATCATCGAGCACTGAATAACCGTTTTATAGTAAATGTTGTGCTCTAAATTCAAGGTTGGCTGACATCAAGCATTGAGTAGGCGCTTTATAGTTACTAATTGAATTTAGTCGGTTATTCATGTCATAGATATTTAACATTTCGAACCTATTTACACCAGATAACTCTCTAAATATCTATAAAGCCACAATATTGTGCCAGGACAATGCTCATGTACTTTTATAAAATCCTCAACCTAATAACTCTCGGTATATTTGCATAAATAAATGACTTTTAGTCTAAGACTTAAGAAGCATTTGTCGCGTACAATCATTGGTTGTAGTCCAAAAACTACGGCTCGACATTAGTATACGCCGGCACTTGTTTGTAGTACGCAACCGAAGTACGAGATGAGAATCACCGTAAAGTCTATTCCGACTACCGCTAGTCGAATGCGACACACTGTCACGCGTGTCACTCTTGCCATGTGACCCAATGTCACGCGAGCTTGATGGCATTTCCGCATCCCGGTTCTTTTGAGTCGTTCTGCTACCGCGCCGTTCTAAGAGATCCAGCAAATTAAGTTAATGATATGGCATGGTTTTCTTATTTTTCTCTTTTACTACGAAAGGCCTTAAAGAGATTTATTGAGGAAAAATACATGCATCATTAGCCACGGGTTGACTGTTGTAAAACGAATAAATATAAAAATAAGTAGTAATGTTAACGCAAATTTGCGACAAAGGGCTGACATTTACCTAAAGAACGACTTTTCTGACGCTAAACCACTTATTCCAAAAACCTTTTTGTCTTACATAAAATAAATGTAATACTCACTACTCTCATTACTCGACGTGATGCGTGCTAAGCTTGCGCCACTATCCAACATTTGTTTCTTTCCTGTAAACATGATAGTGGGAATTTTAATCATCAGAATACAATTCGTGTCAACAAAGAAGGTGGGCGTGAAGTTAGATGTCAGCTGCAAAGTACCCTTCTTTTCCTCTTCGATGCTCCGAGAATGCACAATACATTTACACCTGCCTTCTTAACCGATGCTAATTTCACAACATTTTTACCATCATCTAATAGCTTGTCAGAGCGAATTGTGATTTTGTCTGTCCCAATAGAACACAGACCCGAGTGCGAAATGCTAAGAGGGTAATAATCTAATTTTATTTAAACTATGAAGTCTTGCCTTATCAAGTTGCGAGTATGTGTTAAGTTGCATAATTTAGCTGATATTTTACCATGCATATGTTCTAAGCTTAGCTTAGTTCTAAACCAGGAAGCTTAAAACCATACTGGAACACTAACTTCGTATAACAAGGCCACGCCGAAAAATTCGACTTTAAAATTGGCCTCTTCTTTATTTCGCCAATTTTTGCGATTTGAAAACCGTTTAGACATATCTTGAAATAAACGTGCGCAAATCCTTCATTAAATTAATAAAAGTAATGTCTTTCATTTGACCTTCAGTGAAGTCATCATCACACATTTCCAGTCATATTTATTTTTCGTGAACGCATTCTTAAGTTTGACAAGGACCCGGCTATTCTACTTAATATGATGACGTCACTTCCTGCAAATACTAAAATACCCATAAAATCGGTTTAAAAACACGAATAAGTAGGGCTTCTGTTTTATTAATGTCTCCCGGTAAACTGCGTGTTTCGTCAGTCGTCGGATTTCCATCAGTTTGTCCTTAGTGCAAGCTGGACGCTCTCAATCGACTTGGAAGTATATAGTTGTTACTACTCTTTTAACCTATTATGTAAATTTATCAGTAATACCAAATCTACCAACTAATAGTGCTTTAGTAATAGATAATGCACCATACCATAATTAATTATTAGTTAAACCCCCGAACTCAAACACTAAACCACAAATTATAGCTTGGTTGCAAACAATCCTCATTCAGCCCAAACTCATTGAAAATCGATTTATATATGACATTGTAAAAACACATATGGAAAGATACTCAGAGTTTGCTATTGATCGCAACAAGGAAAAACATGGCCATACCACTTTACATTTTGTCGGTTGAAGAGGTATTTTATTTTGTTTCTATTTTTATTAATTTCCGTGGTATACTATACATATCGAAAAGGAGTAAATGTTATTATTGAAAGGAAAATTTTCATAGCTCTATATAGTTCACATGGAAATCAAAAGAAAACAACAATAAAGAATTTAGTTCTGAATTCAAATGATTATACACGATAAATGTAGTAATTGATGAATTGATGTTTTTATTCGGAAATGCGATGATTACCGAGAGAGATTAAGAAAATAGAAGCACTATTGAAATTACATTTCTAAAATGACCTATATATTTGAAAAAGCAGACCAAAATAGCACACTGAAGTTAAGAAAACAACCGAATTCTTTACCCTTAATGAGTAAATAGAGATAGAATGACACTCGAGGACAATTAAGTTTCATGAGTAAAACAGAAAGCAAAAGAATGAAGGAGAATTATTTTAGCGCTGTTTTCTATAAAGATTAGCACTTCAGTCTGGCTATAAACTTCTTGGTTCTGACAGTCTGTGTGACGTTTTGTACACGCTATTAAGGTAAATAATGTGGAAGTTGTAAGAACTTCATACTAACGTGGCGGTTCATCTGCAGAAGGCAGCTTATTCTCTTTATCTTGTTCCTTGTCAGCCCACTCTCGTAGCGGTCGGTTTACCTGCAGTGATAATTTATTTATTAAGTCGCTATATTTAATAGATTGTAATTTGTTGTACTGTAGTACAAAAAAACTAATATTTTGATGAAAATACCAGTAAAATAACTTTTCAAAATTCCGTATTAAGCAATGCGTTATGTGTCAGAGATGTTCGTAATACAATGTATACTCACGCATGCTTCCCAATGAGATAGACGGCCACTACAGATTTCCATACGCTACGATCCTGACACACACCTCTTTCATATCATCAATCTAGTCATACAAGCTCTTCTATTCCATGTGCTTTTAACCTTATTCCAGATTATGACATCCTTCTAGGCAGGCCCAACTGAGCTTTACCTTCTACTTGCGCACCATATATTTCTTTGTTTGCTAAGTTTCTTGTCCTTCTTCTAAGCAATACTAATCGATTAGGCATTATTTTTATTTATGGTCTATTTAGTTCATTTTTCAACGCATTAGTTCATTGCATTATGTATATATAATATTTTTATTCCTATATTTTTCTGTTTTATGCAGTTTTTGGGGCCTAACCTAAATATTTTTTGTATGTATTTCCCTTATTTATTTATCAACTTATTTGTTCATTGCACTATGCACATATATTTTTTCATTCTAAAGATATATATTGTAAAGATTAACTTTGACTTGTAGAAAGTATACTTTATGTATCTATTTTACAAAATAAATATTTTGATTTGATTCACAATTATTTTATTCTCTCTGAAATGACCATAATGTTGAGATTATGTTTTTATTGCGAAATCCATCGCTTTGGAATACTCTAAAGATTATTATTAGAGTGCATTACAAACCAGAAAAGATAAATTAGAAACAAATGTAAAAACAAGAATTTGAAAAAATTCCTCGGGCCAGGATTCGAACCTGCGACCTCTTGCGATGGATTTCGCAATAAAAACATAATCTCAGTTAATGAGAACTGTGAATTTCTAAACTGTCTGAAGCAACACATATTGTAGCGACGACAGCGCCATCTGTTTCTTAAGAACAAGGCGTGAAATCACATAACGCCCTCGTGAAGCTTTTGGTACATTTGTGCCCGAAGGGCGGCTATAAGGCTCACCATCAAACATATTTGGGATATAATAATCGTCTGTGAAAAGCGTGTCGACTGTTACTTGCATTTCATAGTTCACACTTGAGCATACCTCTAAACACCCTCGGGAATTCATGTCGAGACAATATGTTGTGTTTGTAATTTTACCAGGATCTGCAATATTCGGCTCTAGAGATGGTAAGAACACCCTATATCAATGAACTTACTGCGAACGGCTCCCCCGCCTCCTGTATAACGTAACCCTCGATGACGTGCGTCAAGATGTTTGGTTTCACCATCGCTTTCGGTAGACCTTTGTCTGTAACATTAAGTATGTATTAAACTTACGTTCCGAAATTACTAAAACCCTAAAATATTGTTGACTTCACTTTTAACGTTTGAACTGTGACGTCACTGTGCATTAGCTAGATAAACATAAGCTTCTATTAGTAATTTTGAAATTCAATATGAATATTAAACAGATACCAGCAATTAATTCAAAGACGTCAAAGATTTCAATCATTAACATTTTTTAGGCTTCGCAAATAAACGTACCATGGGAGGCGGGCTGCGCAAAGTGCTTAGTGCTGGAGCAACTCTTAAACAAGGAGCTGGTGGCGGGCGAAGAGATCGCTGACGTTACCGTCAATGACGGCATCGTAGTCGTAGTCGTCGTCGACGCGGTGGAGGCCGTCGTTGTCACCACCTGAGGAGAGGTGTTGGGTGTATTATCGAAGAAAGACTTTTGAAATTAATTAATTATTTAGGAAAGTTGCGTCACATGTTTACGTCGTCAATACCGCAGTGCTTAAAGGCTAAGATGTACAACCAGTGCGTCCTTCCTGTGATGACATATGGCGCTCAGACGTGGTCTCTTACAAAGGGCCTGATCCACTGATTTAAGGTCGCTCAGCGAGCTATGGAGCGGGCCATACTTGAGGTATCTCTGATGGATAGAATCCGAAATGAGGAGATCCGTCGGAGATCGATAGCGACCGACGTAGCCTGTAGGATCAGTAAGTTGAAGTGGCAGTGGGCAGGCCATATTTGTCGCCGACATGATAGCCGCTGGGACCGAAAGGCTTTAGAATTGAGACCACGTACAGCAAAGCGTAGCGTAGGCCGACCTCGTCCCCGCTGGAACGACGACCTCAAAGTGTTTGCGGGTGGCGGCTGGATGAGGAGGACGGAGGACCGCCATGAGTGGCGAAATTTGGGAAAGGCCTATGTCCATCAGTTTGAACACGGGCTGATGGATGGGTGGATGGATTTTTTGGGCACGTTAATACACAATAGTAAAATGACAAAAGAAAACTATCCTTCTGGTCGTACAACATACAACAAGTTACCTGTGGTGCCACTAGAGAGCTTGGAGCGCTGCTCGGCGGCGGGACGACAGCGGGGGCAGGCGTGGGTGCCGCGGGGGGGTCACTGGCTGGGGGTGCGGTCGCAGTTGTCTGCGGCGCCAGCGCGGGGCTTGGGGCCTTCGCTGGCTCCACCTTCGCAGGCGGACTTGACGGTTTTGTGCTATCTGTTCACAATATTACACAAATTAATAAAAAAGAAACCGGTGCTAAGGATACGGGTTTATCGAGCGTTTACGTATATTAGGTATTTATAATGAGGTTGGAACTAGTACTTGCAACAAAAGGCGAATCGTCTAACTGTCACATACTTTTGTGATTGTGGCAGTAGGTGATTCATCTCTCAGGATGAGCGAATGAACTCTTGCAAGGCTTGTTACCAAGTTCCTCCAAGAGGTTTTGATTCCCGATCTTATCTACACAAAAGTTATTAAATAAATTACTTCCCGTTCTCCTCCATAAGTCATCACAATGTACAGTCGGTGATATAAGTCATAAACGGATATTTATTTTTTAGTATACCTAAAGTCCTGAAGAAGCTAATGGATTTGTTTCTTATTATTTCTTCAAGTATCATAATTTGTGTGTTACATGTTTAAAAAAAAAAGTGGGAGGGACGAAGCATAATAGAGCGCGATCTATTGTTTAAGTGTTGTTAAGACACGGCCAACCCTTACCGGCCAATCAGGGTAAAGTATGTTATCATTATCAGAGAAACCAGCTCAAACCATAAATGCGTTCAACATGCTCTTTTGGCAAAAGCCAAATGAAGGATTTATTAGTCAAGTTTAGTTGGCTTGTTAGTTTTGTGCGAATAAAAAAGATTCCTATCACTCCAAATACCTGGAGTTTTGTTTAGAAAACAGGTGTTCTAAATTTCATGTCATTCCAATTTGTCGGCAGTTTAGCGTGAAAGATTCTTTTTGGTCTCATACTAAATTAATACCAATTTTATTGTTTGATATTACACCGGACTGTACTCAGTTGTAGTGGAGGATAACGGAACTCAAAAACAATATTTTACTCCATGTAAGACATCGGGAACTGATGTATAGCATTTTCATCTTTTCGAAACAATGATTGGAGGAACTCGGGCATAACCCCTTGCTACGCACTGAGATTTTTATAAGCCTTACAGTAGATTACAAATAAAAATAAAGACATAATAATTTTTCAAAAAAGATTAGTTTTTACATAAAATCCCATTACTGAGCAAATGCTTCTGTCATCCTGCTCTATTCATAACTGTCGAACGTTAATCTGGTCCAGAGTTCTCCGCCATATTTCTCCAGCTAATCGCGCCATCTTGTTTTTGATCTTCCCTTACTTCGTATGTTCAAAATACATTCAAAATCATAAAAATATTATTAACTTACTTTGACTTAAGCTCAAGTTAATTATTTTTCTTTACAGTAGTTGTCATAAAAGCACAAAATGAACCTCTTTTGCTGTAAATTAAATTTTACTTGACACTCGGTATGATGAGTAGGTCGTTAACTCTGTGTGAAATAATACAGACCAGCGGCAGTGGCGATGGCTTCAGCTGCTGAGGTGGTGTGGTTTTGTGACGGCAGGGAGGGTGCTTCCGTCGGGGCTTCGGGCTGCGGAGCGGGGACAAGCTGCTGTACCGGTGCCGGCTGCGTAAATACACCGTATTATTATACTTCAAATTATGTGACTTTGGTTTGTATAGCCTTTATACTGCAGACTTAGTAAGTGGTCACGACCAAGGTTCAAAAAATATTAACAGATTTAATAGGATTACCCAAAAACTAATCAACGCGGGCGAAGCCGCGAGCAAAAGCTAGTGAGAAATAATTATAGAGAAGTCCAAAGATTCCGGGGGTGGAATATGACACCTATCCCCCCTGCCTACGGGCCTGTATGTAAGACACGTGATCTTTAACGTGAATAGCCAGCATTCAGACAGACAAAAATTATTAAGTTTTTAAGAATTAAAATCTTAACGCTTTGGTCCTTGTACCTTACATACCTAACCATTCTTGCGAGTTTATTATAATAAAAGATAATTACCTATACATATGCAAATAGGTATGCTTACTGAGCAATGCTAAGGGCGGGCGAGGTGAGCGTGCCACCTGCCACGACACTATACGTAACTATACCTGCACGAGCTGCTTGTCCGGTTCCTGCTTAACATAAGTAAGGAGCGCCGGCTGACAGACGGAGGTTTGCACCGGCGTCGCGATCAGCCCCACGCCACCCGCGCGCTGGTTCAGGGTGGGCAAGGTGAGCGTGCCACCTGCCACGACACTATACCTGCACGAGCTGCTTGTCCGGTTCCTGCTTGACATGAGTAAGGAGCGCCGGCTGACAGACGGAGGTTTGCACCGGCTTCGCGATCAGCCCCACGCCACCCGCGCGCTGGTTCAGGGTGGGCAAGGTGAGCGTGCCACCTGCCACGACACTATACCTGCACGAGCTGCTTGTCCGGTTCCTGCTTGACATGAGTAAGGAGCGCCGGCTGACAGACGGAGGTTTGCACCGGCGTCGCGATCAGCCCCACGCCACCCGCGCGCTGGTTCAGGGTGGGCAAGGTGAGCGTGCCACCTGACACGACACTATACGTAACTATACCTGCACGAGCTGCTTGTCCGGTTCCTGCTTGACATGAGTAAGGAGCGCCGGCTGACAGACGGAGGTTTGCACCGGCGTCGCGATCAGCCCCACGCCACCCGCGCGCTGGTTCAGGGTGGGCAAGGTGAGCGTGCCACCTGCCACGACACTATACCTGCACGAGCTGCTTGTCCGGTTCCTGCTTGACATGAGTAAGGAGCGCCGGCTGACAGACGGAGGTTTGCACCGGCTTCGCGATCAGCCCCACGCCACCCGCGCGCTGGTTCAGGGTGGGCAAGGTGAGCGTGCCACCTGCCACGACACTATACCTGCACGAGCTGCTTGTCCGGTTCCTGCTTGACATGAGTAAGGAGCGCCGGCTGACAGACGGAGGTTTGCACCGGCGTCGCGATCAGCCCCACGCCACCCGCGCCCAGGCTCAGGGCGGGCGAGGTGAGCGTGCCACCTGACACGACACTATACGTAACTATACCTGCACGAGCTGCTTGTCCGGTTCCTGCTTGACATGAGTAAGGAGCGCCGGCTGACAGACGGAGGTTTGCACCGGCGTCGCGATCAGCCCCACGCCACCCGCGCGCTGGTTCAGGGTGGGCAAGGTGAGCGTGCCACCTGCCACGACACTATACCTGCACGAGCTGCTTGTCCGGTTCCTGCTTGACATGAGTAAGGAGCGCCGGCTGACAGACGGAGGTTTGCACCGGCTTCGCGATCAGCCCCACGCCACCCGCGCGCTGGTTCAGGGTGGGCAAGGTGAGCGTGCCACCTGCCACGACACTATACCTGCACGAGCTGCTTGTCCGGTTCCTGCTTGACATGAGTAAGGAGCGCCGGCTGACAGACGGAGGTTTGCACCGGCGTCGCGATCAGCCCCACGCCACCCGCGCGCTGGTTCAGGGTGGGCAAGGTGAGCGTGCCACCTGACACGACACTATACGTAACTATACCTGCACGAGCTGCTTGTCCGGTTCCTGCTTGACATGAGTAAGGAGCGCCGGCTGACAGACGGAGGTTTGCACCGGCGTCGCGATCAGCCCCACGCCACCCGCGCCCAGGCTCAGGGCGGGCGAGGTGAGCGTGCCACCTGCCACCTGACACAACAACACTACACGTTAGTACAAGTTGTACTTGCTTTGTTTAAAAGAACATTATAAAAAAGCTTACATATCTATCATCATCATGTATTTTTTATAACTTAGATGAATTATTAATTGAAATAATTTTTACACAGGGATGGTTTTCTTTTCTAAAACATACAAATAAAATGAAAATAAACCAATATACATATTACATACCGATAATAAGTCTTCTAACTATTCATGCGTCCATAAAGAACTAGATACATTTATACACATGCAAACTTGTTTTACGCTCGGCAAAATAGACTCAAAAAGGTAATGATTATTTTACTGATTCAAAATTGTTGCCACAGCCGTCTTTTTTATTGACAATACGCGTGTCGTAAAATTCTTAAACTCAAATAGAATTCAATCTCAATTATTTTATAATGTAAGATAATAACACCTAAAAATTACAAAATAAATACATTTATTATATTATTATCATACAGTTTGAAGCAAGTGAGTACAAACAAAATTCTACATCGAAACATCAGATTAATCTGAATTTGTTACAGAAGAAATGTAAAATACTAAATGTAACTTGCACTATAACTGAAACAAAGAGAAGCGTAACATGCATAAATTGGACAGCAGAGTTAACATTTAGTAAGTTACTAACAAAATAACATCTAAAATAATTATATTAAATGAGTGAGACACAGAGTTACAAAAAAATATACAAATCAAAGTGAAAAAAATTTAAGAGATAATTGAGTATCCATAATAATACCACTTTCCAACGAAAATAAATTTCATCACGTGAACTTTTTTCACCTTTCCATAGAAATTGAGTCGGCTGATTGAACCACTTCGTACTGGGAAGTGGAAAAATTATGTGACCAAAAAATAATTTTTTTTCTTTATTGTTATCAGTTAACGATACATGATCTACCTTAAAATTATTTTCACTTATTATTGTAGAACCTTATATATTTAATTCCCTACAAGTTCGTTAATGTATATTTTATTTAGTGTCGATACTATGTCAACTTACACGAACACCGGAGCAAGTGAAGAAACCCAAGTGAATAAAATAAACGTGTACTATTCTCCAAGATAGCATTCCAGGTATAAAGAGTACCGGATACGTCTCACATTCGCTATCCTGCGCAGTCATCACATTTATACGTATAATAATATCAAGGCTAGCTTTTAAATGGAGCTTATACTGACGGGAATGTTTGAGTGATATGAAGCTTTACGTATGCAATCTAAACTAATAATAAAGTAATTAATTGAGATAGACGTTACCTTGCGGAATTCTATCACTAAGTTATGGATATATAAATATAATTTGCAATATTCCGCTAAACATTTCTATTGAATCGCACGACAAGAATTGTTTAGCGGAATATTGTAAATTATATTCATATATCCATAACTTAATAAAAATCCGGGCCAAGTGCGTGTCGGGCCACGCGCAATGTAGGGTTCCGTAGTTGCCCGGTACATTTTATGAGTTGGTCTACTAATACAGACCGCGCCAAACTTCTAGTCCCATACATTGGAGGGGACCAAAAGTTTGGCGCGACCTGTACTCGTAAACCTGTAAAGCCTACTTAGCTGTGATAGTTTTCCTTTTAAATTCATTATATATACTACTTCTGGGAATTTTTTCACATTTCTAAAAAAAAACCGTTAAGCCAGCAGGGGGGGGGGGACGCTCCACTCTAACTAAAACTTTCAATTTAAAGCTTAATATTACGCCAACGGATCCCTAAATCCAAAAATGGTTTTCACACACCCACAATGTTTTTAAACGACCTGTCCAACGATACCCCACACTATGGGATAGACGGGAAAAAAATCATCCCCAGGTTACGTGTACCTATGAGAGGTACCCTTAAAACAATTTTTTTTCAAGATTTTATATTACCATTCTGTTGACGTGATTAATATTTATATCCATGGCAAATAACAGCTTTCTAGTACTAATAGTCTCTGGGCTAAGCCGCGGACAGACGAACAGACGGACATGGCGAAACTATAAGGGTTCCTTGTCGGACTACGGAACCCTAAAAAGTAGTAAAAAAGTCGTGTCTGTACATTGAATGTAGGGTGAAATTAAATCAACCGACCAAATTCATACTGGAGACTCGGTTAGTGATCAAGAACTAGGTCCAGTTGTTTGAAGCACAACATGCAGGCTGCTGCGCCTCTGGTGGCAAGCCCCCAGGCCTCGCTACTGTCTCCTTTGCCCAGTGCGCGAACCTAACTCTCACTAATCAATGAAAACACCGCCTCTGATCTACCAGTCATGTCTATGCCTGCAAGACAAGCACCACAACAACAGTGGATGGCTTTCTTTTTGCAACATTCTCCTTTGTAGCCATTATCTATGGGTCAGCCTTTACTCCTCCACCAGCGCCATCAAAATTGTTCTTGCCATACTAAAATGTAACTTATACATAAAATAAACTGTATTTCTTATAACTGTATTTCTGATCAACCAGTCACGTCTATGTCTGCAAGACAAGCACCACAATCCTATACAATACAATCCTTTGTTTTTGCGGCAACAACAGTGGACGGCTATCTTTTTGCAACATTCTCTTTTTTAGCCGCTATCTATGGGTCAGCCTTTCCTTCTCCACCGGCACCATCAAAATTGTTCTTGCCATGCTAAAATGCAACTCTCGATGTTAAAACTTGTGATTTGGATACGCGATACCATTTTATGTCAAATTTGTGACATCTTTCACTCAAAATTGCGATCACAATCAAAATGACTCGAAATGACAGCTCATGTCCAATAATTGCCGTGTGAAGTTCGTCAATAGCATCCTTCAAATGTCAAATTCATGGGTATGGCGATTGCTGTTAAAAGTTAGACAATACGGCCCCGATACCAATTGTGTGTCAAACAAGTGATATCGTTCACTCAAAATTGCGATCACAATCACCATGACTAGAAATGACAGCTCATGTTGAATAATTGCGGTGTGAAGTTCGTCAATATCCTTCAGATGTCAAATTCATAGGTATGGCGATTGCAATTAAAGTTAGACAATAAGGCCCCTGATTCAGTATTAGTGTTACAGTTCAGCTCAAACTGAAAGTATACCTAAAGTAGCTGATAATAATAAAATAACCATATCAAAATTCGTTCAGTTATCCAAGTAATAAGCGAACATATTATGCTAAGAATAAATTGTAATTTTTTCTCAAGAACACCCTAGCTGACCGCGACAATAGTGTCAAAATATGTTCAATGGTTCAGTACCATTTTTATGACAACATATAGACAGATGTCGCATTTAATATCAATATTTTGTAAATCCAAATAAAATCCATTGATGTCAACCCTAAGAGAAAACGAAAGAGATTTTTCTGTTTTAAATTTGTGTGTTGTTTTTAATTTGTCATTATTATGTCTTACTATTTATTATCGAGAAAATTCTTATGCTTACATATACAGGGGTCGGCACTCGAAGTGTTACCAATTCAAAATGCTGTAATTTTGTCAATTTTGTTTCTTTTTATTTATAAACTTCAATATATAGAAAGAAAACATTTAAAATTAAAAAGAAAAAGTTATTGTTCGATGTGGCCACCTTTAGCGCGAATAACAGCATCGAGTCTATCCGAGAAGGCTTCACACGCTGCACGAATGTGGTCTGCTGATATTTTGTTCCATTCTCGGCGAAGAGCAATCTTTAAGGCGTCGACTGTCTCATATTTTTTTGCTGACACTTTGGCCTCTAGAATTGACCATATGGAAAAATCCATTGGATTTAAGTCCGGTAAATATGGTGGCCATTGTTGCGAAGAAATGAAGCTCGGAACTTTTTCTTGCAAAAAAATTTGGGTTTCACGGGCTTTGTGGGATGGTGCCGAGTCTTGCTGAAACGTCCAATGGTTTCTACCGAATTTCTTACGTGCCCAAGGTAACAAAGCATCGTTTAAAATCTTTTCACGGTAGATTTGCTGGTTTATCTTTGCACCCTGCTCAATGAAAACGAGAGATGAACGTCCCGTAGCAGTTACCGCGGCCCAAACCATCACTGATGCTGGTGCTTGCTTTCGCAGAGCAATTCGTTGGTCTAAATTGTCGTTTGATTTACACTTTAACCATACGCGATCATTTTGTTTGTTCACATATTGCTGAACCGTAAAAATTTTTTCATCGGAAAATACCAAATTTTCAAGCTTGCTATCAACGTGCAAGTGCTTTAACTCCTTAGCTCTTTCTAGGCGAACTGCCTTTTGTGCAAGTGTCAAGTCTTGCACTTTTTGTATTTTGTAAGGCTTCAGTTGTAGTTTATTTTTTAATATGCGTCCTATGCTCCGGGCAGATACATTAAGACTTCGCCAATTTAACTGCGCTTTGTCGTGGATTTCGTTCAATTCTAGCCTTTACCTTTCGAACCATTTCTGATGATGTTGCTGTTGTTGGATGTCCACCTCCATGGCGTTTCTTGATGCTACCCGTATCATTGTAACGCGTGATGGTCCGATACACAAACATTTTATTCAGATGTAAATGTCGTAGCGCATTAACAATGGCTGGTTGCGATTTTCCAGCCAAATACAAAGTAATGACACTGTGGCGTTTGAATTCCATCTGGATAACTTTTTTTAGCAGCGACGAAAAACAATGAGCTTCTGTATGTTTAAGAACAATACAATAGACTTACGACTGTGAAAAAATGGGCGCCATATTGTAAACAGTTTGGTTGCTATAGCAACTTAAAGTTGGTAACACTTCGAGTGCCTACCCCTGTATTTTATTACTAACTAGCCTTTATTTGCGGCTCCGCTCCATTTTCGCCTTGGGCGTTATTTTATGAAAATTCCTTATAATATAGAAAACCGTATCCAAATCTGTTGAGTAGTTCTCGAGTTGAAACGGAACATACATTATATATATACAGACAAAAATTCTAAAAATGGTAGTTATGGCTTTAGTAAAATGACTAATAATAAACATTCCATTTAAAAAAAAACTATGCAGTGTACGCCTTTTTTATTATTAGTATAGATTTGTATAGAGAACACAGAAATGAAATGAGATAAGCAGATTTATGACAGGACGCTTAATTTTGGTAAGGAAATTACTAATACTTTTGGGAAAATCTTTAGTATACAGAGTGAACCAAACGAATGCCCCCTGGAGGGAAAGTACCTTAAATATTAAAGATAATAAATTTTACTTAAAGCATAGTTTTGTTACCTATACTGTGCTTAAAGGAACCTTTATTTTATTTTTAGCGCTAAGGAGAACTGCGTTAAAAGGATTTAAAAATATCACCTGCTTGACCCGGGAATCAAACCGGTAAATGTGTAAAAAAACAGCCTGTATTTTTATGATAACGATCGAAAGATCGATCGATCGATTTTCCTGCGTCTTTTCTATACTTCTAATAATATTGAATTTTGGAATACCTTAAGAGTTGGTTATTAAAATGTTAAATTTCAGACCATGAAATTAACCTTTAATTTACGACATGGCCAACGGAATGCTTTTTGCCAAAGATTTCTGCCAATGTCAAGTCAGCAAATCACATAATCGAAATCGAAATGAGAAGAACTTGGTTCTCATGCTTGCCCTTTTCGATCGGTATCATAAACATACAGGCTATTGTTTTTCACTCATTTGTCCGGTTCGATTCCCGGTTCAAGCAGATGATTTTTTTTTAATTCTCTGAATGCAGTTTTTCTTAACTTTAAAAATAAAATAAAGGTTCCTTCAAGTAAAATTTGCTATCTTTAATATTTAAGGTACTTTCTCTCTAGGGGGCATTCGTTTGGTTCACCCAGTATAAAATAAGGTTTTAGCAATTTCACTCATTTGTCCGGTTCGATTCCCGGTTCAAGCAGATGATTTTTTTTAAATTCTCTGAATGCAGTTTTTCTTAACTTTAAAAATAAAATAAAGGTTCCTTCAAGTAAAATTTGCTATCTTTAATATTTAAGGTACTTTCTCTCTAGGGGGCATTCGTTTGGTTCACCCAGTATAAAATAAGGTTTTAGCAATGTACTCTCCCTTTGGCGACGGGATTGAATTAAGGCCATACAATCTGGTCGCGGATTAAAATACCACAGGGATAAAAAAGTGTCATATCTGCGAGGCTCTGAAACTCTTGTCTGTTTAAAAAGGAAACAGCTTTTGCTTGCGTCCGAAAGAGGTAACCTTTAAATCAGACATGCTGTTTCATTTCTCTATTACGTACACGCTCCACGAAACTTGCGAATACAATTCAATCGTGCCGTAAAATTTACATCTTTTAGGGGTTTGCTGTTAAGATATGATTCAAATTTCCCGATTTTTAGTTCCGATTGGACATTGATCTAATTAATGTCAACGGACTCTAAAATATTATAAAAACATTCCATAGACACCTCACTATTTTGTTTTTGCGATTGTGTATAGTTTTGCGCGTGATGACTGTTCTTAAGGATGGTGGTAAAAAGTGCAGGAGCCGGCATTCTGTACCAGTCTCTTTCGAGGCCCCGGGCGTAACGTAGAGGGCTATACATTGGTTAGATACAATTTGCATTTATTAGTGAATTAGATGTTTTATATAAAAACAAAAAAGCGTTAAATCTAGGATACTATCAGATTCAAAGTAAAGAGTTTAAGAAAGCATAGAATAACCTTTTTTTTATTGTGCTACGGCTGACTGAATGATTGTATCTATAAACAAATCAAACACAAATCTGATAAGTTATTTATTGTAATTATGCCGTCGACCAAAATACAGAATCAATAATCAAAAATACATTTTAATACTTTTGCAGATGTTTAAGATCAATCATTCAAGTCACGAATATATAATATGAAATCGTGCGGACATCTTGAATGATGACAGTAATACCTCCTGCTGCAGTAATCCTGAGGGCATTTGAACGATGGAGCTGGACAGCAGAGAGGCGCCCTCCAAACCGGCCAGTCCCTGTGACGTCATTGCGTCCGACACTTTAGTTACACCTCACAGCGAGCGAATGATCTCATGCTACGCTGTGTGACGCTAGTTGCTGCTGCGATGCGAGCTTTTTACGTTATACCTTTGATTTTAAACGAACTGCGCTCTGCGATGCGATCAGTACAAGCAATGTACCTATATGAAGCGCTATCTAGCATTTCACAGTGTCACAAGAGTTCATTTGCTCACAGGTGCCCGCAATAGAGCCTGGCGCATAGCCGACAGCTCCGAAAAATATTCGATAGGAATGAACGTGTGCGTCAATCGAGGTGCACTCTTGTCAGGACTCAACAGCGCGCTAGCTCTCATTGCGGGACCTTAAATATTACATGATAACAAAATCGTGTATTGTTTACTTTTACAGCAATTATATGGCGAGCCTGAGACCTCGTAGTCATATTCTTTGATTTTAAGTAAGCTTAAATAGTGAGGGCAAATAAATTTAATTTCATTTACTGCAAAGTACTGACCGTTTGCATCCCAGTGGTGTTGCTCAAGCTCGCCTGCTGCTGCACCATGCCCATTGATGTCTGCACTAACCCGCCTTGCATGAGGGTCTACAAGTCGAACAATTCTTTAAGTATACCGATCATGAAAACTACCAGCAGCAATAATAAAAAAAAATGTGTAAGCTACGAATAAATAAAGTTTATTTACCATAGAAATCGCGAATTTCTCACCATAATACAGTATCATTTTTCGAAATTGAAGTACAAAATGCAATTAAATAAAGCCGGATTTGTTAAAATTTTGATTTGCGAATATACACACCTGAGGTTGCTGTTGCAAAGTTTGCATTTGCCCTTGCGAATTAAGCTGTCCCACAAGTGTGCCTGGCTGACCCATGCCGCTTAGCTGCAAATTAAAAATAAATTCTTGTCAAAAAATGTTAGCAACATGTACTATTAAAGCAATGTTTAAAAATACAGACAGTTGTCCAGTGAAAACACTCAGACAGAGCAATTATACGGGGCATGCGAGGCGAGACGCGGAAGGTAAGCCACGGAGATTTCCGAACAAGCCGTTCGGAGCCTCGCCCCGCAAGTCTTGCACAATCGCTCCTATCTATAGTAGCATCTACACTATACGAGTAGTACGACTTTTTTGTCCATGTTAGTTTTTTTGAATGTCTAAGCAATACCCTAACCGCTCTGTTGTAAAATAAATACAGGATTTGCATCTGCTGCATTACCCCACAACAATACCAGGCATGCCTTTTAAGTTCTGTCGTTTACATATTTGCCGCCAATTTTGAATTTAGAACTGCTCAATATACAAATTTGGTGAATTTAGAATTTCAAAACAATTGAAAGAATTAGGATGAATGCAATTGCTTAGTCACAGCGTTGTTTTGAATCTGTCAGGTCACGTACGAAAATGAATCTTACTAAGGAAAATGTCCATGCAATCATTTTCTATAACTTCCGAAGAGGCCTAACACGGATTCAGTGTTCCGAAGAGCTAACATCTGTGTTCCATGATGAAACCCCATGTCTGCGGACTGTCGAACGCTGGTATTTAGAATTCCAACGTGGATATATCAGTCTTAGTGGCAAATCTCGTGAAGGACATCCAAAATCCGCCTTCACTGAAGATAACATTGTCGCTGTGAGATATCTAATCCTCGAAGATCGTCATGTGACATATCGGGAGATAGAGGCGTTATTAGGCATCTCAGGGACATCCATTCAGAAGATCTTGCATGAGGCGCTTGGTGTGAGAAAGCTAGTTTCCCGTTGGATCCCGCATTTGCTTTCGGACGATCATAGGAAGGCCCGCGTCAGATGGTGTAAGAAAACTCTTCAAAGGTTCAACCGAGGAGAGTCAAATCACGTCTACAACATCATCAGTGGTGACGAATCTTGGATCTATGCCTACGATCCTGATTCCAAACAACAATCCACAATCTGGGTCTTCAAAGACGAACCAAAGCCGACAAAAGTTCTTCGCTCTCGAAGCACTTCAAAGAAGATGGTGGCTACGTTCGTGGCGAAAACCAGGCATGTTGTGACAGTTGCACTTGAAGATCGTAGAACGGTTAATGCAGAGTGGTATACCACAGTTTGTTTACCACAAGTCATCGCCGAACTTCGGAAATCTAACCCAAAGCGACGCATCATCCTACATCATGACAACGCAAGCTCACACAGCGCTCATCAAACGATTGAGTATTTGAAGCAGGAAAACGTAGACTAAACGTAACTCCATACAGTCCTGACCTAAGCCCTAACGATTTCTTTACATTTCCTAAAATTAAGAAAACTCTTTGTGGTCAAAGGTTCCAGTCCGGTGAAGAAGCAGTCGACGCTTTCAAATCAGCCATATCGAAAACCCCCACTTTGGAGTGGAATAAATGTTTTAATAACTGGTTCGAGCGAATGGAAAAGTGTTGTAAACTACGTGGAGAATACTTTGAAAAACAATAAAAAGTACTATTAGGTTCCAGTTGTTTTTGTTTCTTCAAACGACAAAACTTAAAAGGCATGCCTCGTATTCCATAAGACATAACGCTATGAAAATTGCAAAAATATACTTGGAACTAAAATAGGGGGCTACCCTTCCTAAATAGTAGGCTCACGAAGGGGAGATTTATGCCCAGCATGAATCATAGTTTTAACTACCAAGGTTTAATTATATAAACAGGGAAGTACACATACCGGGTGCAGCATTGAAATGGTTTGAGGTTGCATGCCTAATGACAGCCCTTGTTGATAATGTTGCACCATTTGTTGCGTCTGTTGTTGCTGTAATAGTTGTTGCTGTTGCTGCTGCTGCTGTTGTTGTTGTTGCTGCTGCTGCTGTTGTTGTTGTTGTTGGTGCTGCTGCTGTTGCTGTTGTTGCTGCTGCTGTTGTTGTTGCTGCTGTTGTTGTTGTTGTTGCTGCTGCTGCTGCTGCTGTTGTTGCTGCTGCTGTTGTTGTTGCTGCTGCTGTTGTTGTTGCTGCTGCTGTTGCTGCTGTTGATGCTGCTAATAAAATAAAGTGGGATTAAGGGTCGGCGCTCCTTGGAAAAAGTTTAATCTCGCTCTAACCATCAGCCGTGTGCGCAAAACCTCCGTTATTTTGACTTTTTTGCAACATTTTCACGTAGTGCCGAAAACTGTTTTCATTATCATATTTTTTGATGTGTTATTAATTATGGTTTTAAATGTATGTTTTGTCATTATTATGTGTCTAATTAAATGAAAATATGTATTGAGCATGCGGCAATGCTATTCGAGAGTTTATTTTAAAATTTCCAATTTATTCTGAAGTTACTTTAAAATAAAGGTCTTACTGCTCTAGTCTAGACTGATATGCGACGCAGCACGGCGCTTTAAAATAATAGTTTATATGAATTTGTATGAACCTCGTATGGTTCATACAAATCCATTTTAATAGTAGTTTATGAAACTGGTACGTAAAGAGATAATTATAACACGAATGTAAACTTTAAAAAAAAAACTGTCAAGTTCGAGTAGGACAAGTGCCCTGAGGGTTCCGTATATACCGTTTTAACTTATCCCACGAGCAGATTTAGACGACTCACTTAAATTGACACTTGCGATATATTAAACTATAATGTATCCGAAGGATCTAAAAATAAATTGGTCCTTTATTTCTTCTTGAATAATTGAATATGGGTAATTTTCAGATTTTCTTCTATACGTGTGTGATAGGACCTAATTGCATACGGAATTTTAAGTTTCTTATTAAACTGGAAGTACCCTATAGGTTTTCATGGTGCGCCAATTTGTATGAAATTGATTGCGTAAAGGGGAAATAACCTTTTCTCGAGTCGAGTTAGAAGCCTGATTTTTACAGCACAATGGGGCAATAGACTTCTGTAAGAGGTATTAGTTCCGACTTGAGATCTCTAATGGGGCCCGAGAAAAAGGTTCTAGACAAACGGACAAGAGGGGCTATTAACGAAAGACTGAGAAAAGTATTATCTATTACCGTACTGAAACGGTAGCGTGCCTATTGCGCCTTAAGTTTTATCGTTAGTTTTAGGTTATACAATGTAGCTTATTCGAAAGGCCTTAGTTTGAGGTTTAATGTTGTCAAAAGTAAAACTTATTCTTTAAAATATAGTACTTAAACGAACTGAATAAAAGCAAAATTAACTTGCCAAAAATTAAACTAACACTAAAATTAAAACCTTTAAAACCAGCCACATTGTCATGTTAAAAATGTTTTCATTGCAGCAAAAGTAAAGGGTTGCTAAATAAGATAAATAAATAAATAAATTCTTCAAAATAAAACATAACCCGTTTCTGTTGTTTTTCGTTATAAACTAAAGTTTGAGGCCTCTATAGGTTAATACAGACATTAACTTAGTCACTATCTGGCTGAAATGGAAAATTTTGGTATAGGTACAATTTAAGGTAAGAAAACAACTTTGTATGTAAATCTGTCCAGCTTGATATCTTTAAAACAAAAACATTTTTTGTCAAAATGGTGTTTTTTAAAATATCAGTACCAGATTACAGAATTTTTTTACTTTGGTCTAGAACAAAAAGCAACTGAGAAAAGGATAATCAAATTTTGTACTAAAACGGTGGCGGGCCCATGCGCCTTAAACTCTTACATCCTAAACACCAAAAGAAAACTTTTGTTTTTTATTCTTTACGAAGTTTATTAGTCTCCAATGAACAGTTTCTCCGAATTTAGTTACAATTTGTGCACACGTACGGTAATGAATGAAGAATGTAATGTAATAGGTACCTGCTGTTGCATAGCTTGCTGCTGCTGGATGTTCTTGTTTAGTTGGCTCTTGTCCTGGACGCTGGAGATCTGAGTCATCTGTCCAGACGAGTTCATCATCAACAGCCTGAAACAACATTAACTCTCTTTATCATCATTATCGCTAATACTAGATCGTGTTATAAAATTGCAGATCTTTTAAGAGATTTTAAAATTGAAAAATTACAGAACTTAATAGCGAATGTTACACATATAAGGTAATAGGTGGTAGAGCTGATGCCGGGCTCGACTGTGGAGGTACCACCATCTTACTCGCAAATCCTCCTGAAGTTATTCAGGAGAGAGTAAGAGAACAGCTCTTAGGCAATACCAGGCGGCCCACCATTGCCTGGGACCGATGGATGGCGGTATATCCATCCCTAATTGCCAGGCCTTAAAACAGACTGGTGACGGGCAGCGGCGTCACTGGTGCAAGGGTTTCGGCACCGCGCTCACCAACCCGCCTGCCCAGCGTGTGTGAGTATGGGCATTTCTTCCAGGAGGACCGCCAAGAGTGGCGAAATCCTGGAAAGGCCTATGTCCAGCAGTGGACGAAACAGGCTGATGGATGATGGATGACACATATAAGAACAACAAAAACATATACATATAGTCGCGACAAGAATCAGAGGTGTTCTCGAGTGTGAACTGTGAAATGCAAGGACACCCGCGTTTCACCGACGATTATTACGTCCCAACGTGATGGGTGGTGAGGTGAGCCCTATCGCCGTATTTCGGGCACAATAACACGCTTTTATTAGGGCAGGTTATGTGGCGGCTAAACATTTCAGACACCAGGTTGGCTACTAAAGTGCGTTTCATCAAATAGTTCTTCTGCCGTAACGTTGGTTGTCTCAACGACAAGAAGCCCCAGCGACTGAATCAAGGACCAATCCTATTTCTTATTGGATTAGATGGGTTGATTTGGATTACATTGCTACTAAAATTACCACAAAGAACTATTTGGTGAAACGCACTCTAGCCATGACAATATGAAGAGGAGTAGTAATCATGATTTTGTTTTGTGACATTCGTTCGCTATGCGCCAAGTCGTCATGTAAATCGGTTTTTTTAGAAACCGATATACAGCGAAGCCAGGGTGCGTTCCTCTTTGATAAGGTCCAACCGAACCCGGATTTTCAGTCTCGACCTTACTCTTGGACAGCATCAAAGCGCGCACATTCATTACCAATATAAAACTAAGCACCGCATCTGCGACTAAATCGACAGCTGTAAATATTTTTTTTATAACAATAGACAAAAATGGCGACAGGTTCTCATAAAAACTGTTCTCTTTATCACAAGCTTTGATGCGGTAGATGCGCAAAACGGAATATGGCACTAGTCAGGCGCAAATCAGCGCAATCTGACTATCTATCGTGAGTAATTGTGAGTTAGTAGATAGTTTATACTGACTGTTGTTTCGGTTGCTGCATCTGATGTTGCATTTTGTTTGTCTGGTTGGCGGCATCCTGCTTCGTCGTCGGCGCCGGCGACCGTACGCCCGGCTTGCCTCGATGCTTTGCCTGCAAACAAACGATCACAAAATATACTATTTCTGTTGACGAAGGCCCAGGTTAACTTATTATATAAGTACGTAATGGTAGCAATGACCAATGAAATTTACTTTGCGACCAAATCTTTCAAAGATAAGAAAACTCGTTAATACATTTGTATGTAATGGTTTTAGTTTTTAAACTTTAACGGAAAGCTTAAATTCAAGCAAATTCATATCGAAGCGTGATTGATTACGTATAAGCCAAGCTTTTCCATGAATAACACGCGGGCGGAGCCGCGGGTAAAAGCTAGTAATATTATAAATGCGAAAGTTGTTGTGTGTGTGTATGTTTGTTGCTCTTTCACGCTGAAACGGCTGGACAGATTTGGATGAAATTTAGAATGGATATAGCTTATACCCTAACTTAACCCAAAGGCTACTTTTTATACCAGAAAAAAGCATGTCATCAAACCGTACGCGGGCGGAAATGCGGGTAAAAGCTAGTATTCCATATAGGCATGAGACAAAAAAATGTGCTACGCGGTGCAGTGCTAAGCGCCGCGCCATTTTAGACGCGTGAATCGGAACAGCCCCTCCTTTCGAGTCTTTCGATGAGCTCGCCTCAGGTTATAGAAGGATATAGGATAGAGACCTGTTGCTGCTGTGCCGTCTGCGTGGACACAGAGGCTGCAGGTGCAGGGGCGGGCCGGATGCCGCCCGATGGCAAGATGTTGGACAGAGGCCGAGGCGCGCGCGCAAGGCCATCGCCCGCCGCGCGCGGCTTCACAACCCCGCCACCTGTACCGCATCCCACTGACGCGTCTGGAATCACAGTGACATGATAAAGTGTTTTATGACACTACAAGCTGCAGGCCTATTACGTATCTTTGAATTGGTTGCCAACTACGGTTGCTATTCACAAAAAACAAACAAAAATGAACTTCCAAAATAACTTTCAATGGGTATTGAACTATTTACGAATTGTGACGTCATTTCAAGTGCGAACGTATCCTTAGATAAGCGGAATTCGATAGTATATGTATGTGTTTATTTATTTATTTGGAGCACCAATGTTACAAACACAAATAGTATAACAATAGTAGGTAGGGTTTAAATCCGTGTGTTGTAACGTTACAGGTGCACACATATTTCAAAATTTTAAATTTAAATGTTCCTTAATTTAAAACTATAAGGAACAAATTATGATATTTTCGGCGATAGGCACTCGGTTGGCCACTGATTTTACGATACAGAATAAAGAGGCTGGTCGCCCAATAATCTAATTGTGCGTATAGAGAGCGCGCGAGCTGAATGCAGTCGAGGGCTGAGGTGAAGGGCGGTAGCACCTCCCCTCACCGTTCACACGCTTGCAGTATAGTGCAGTGTGCGTAGAGAGAATGGCTGTGTGTGTATATAGCGCATTCTTCAGCTCTGAATTGAACTCACGCGCTATCTGTAGTTAACTGTATACAACAAACTTTACGTCGTCGAATTAAATATGTCATTGCCTCAAAACCGAGATTGTCACATAATATGAGTTGTTTTAGCTTAGCGTGGACTACGTTACAGAAACTTTTTACCGAATATTACCGATCGGCATTTAAATTTCCGCGGAACTGTGTGTCGCTTCAAACTTTAAAGTACCTATTTTGCGCAACATTTGAAATGAACAAGTTCTTATTGGTTATTGGCAAATTTACTTACCGGAATATATGACTTTCAGGGAGACAACCAAAGCAAAATGTAAAGCAGTTGTTTGCAGAATGATTTTATTTCACTAGCTACTTAACTATATTGAAAGGCGTGTTTATCATTAAGTTGCCTTTACATAGAAATCTAAAAAAATATATAAATCTCGCTTTGCTATACTGCAGATAACAAAAAAATTCGCATTTAAAAAACATGGAATGAATTTTCACAAAAAAAGCAAGGATTTAATCGCTTTGGCACAGCAAGTAACTTAAATTACAAATTATAATAATAATAAAGACGTACATTTAAAAAGATTTTCATTTTTTAAGTTGTACATATTTTATCATATTGCATACAAGAAGTACTTTGAAAATGTACTTACTGTTATGCTGCACATTATTCTGGGGTGAATGCTGGATGAACATTGAAGGTTGCTGGTCTGTCTGGCCCCCGCGTATGAAGATAGGGTTTGGGGCTAAAAGGCCCCCCGCGGGTAAGGTTCCCGCCTGCAGCCCGCCAGTCCACACTTGCGGTAGGGCCCCAGATATCTGCCAGGGGGCGAACTGCATTGTGCCGCCGCCGCTCTACAGAAATAAATTAGTTCTTTTACATAATCGTTTGGATATTTCACCGTAATATTGTAAATCCGTTAGTTTATAATTTCACTAGTGAGATTATAATTTCACGGGAGGTTTTTGTGAAGTTGTTTATAAACTAACCTGACGTAGTGAAATTATAAACTATCGGATTTTACAATCTCACACTGTGGGATACTCGCATAATTTAAAAACTAGTTTATCTACATGTAGACTGTAAGTTACAGAAGCTGAAATTTTGCTGTTTGTATGGGTCCAAAGTTAATATTTAGTTTGCCTTGATAAGTCATTTGTAATTCGCTTTGCAATTTAGATAGCAGAACATCAAATAAGTTCACAGCATTGACCTCACAAAGAATGCATTCGGTCCGAATCAAAATAGTATATACGAGTATGTACACAGTACCATCAAAGAAATTGCCGCTGATCTACGTATTGCCGTTGCTAAAGTTAAACAGCAGTTGTGTGATAGCTACTATATTTTGTCTGTTAAACCCTTGAGAATGCCGATAAGGCGAAACTATGAAGTTGGAAATTATACAATATGTGAAACAGTGTTTTATTCTGCTACTACTATTGCAATACAGGTGATAAGTGTGCCTGCGGATTTTTCTTTGATAGTCAATGAAATGGTCAATGCATGCATTTCAGAAGTACGTCGTACTCCTTCATTCATACCCAGAACGTTGAAAGATTTAAATTTATTAATGACATTGATTAATTTGCTTAATTACAGTATGTTTATAAGCTGTTGTTTTAATTACAACTAAATATTATAAAATTTAATTTAGTTATTAGCACACAAAGAGCCTCAGCTGACTTTTTTCACTTTTCCATAGAACTTTAGTTAGCTGATTGAACCACTTTGTACAAATATTTGAGCAGATTCTTTTTTCTTTTTTATTTTGATCAGTTAACGATACCCAATCCACCCCAGAAATATTTTCTCTTATTATTGTATGACCTTATATAAACAAACATGCGTGTCTTATACCTGCAGCGGACTGATGAGTTGCGCCTGCGCAGGCTGCACGGGCTGCGACACTTGTACGCACTGCGTCTGAGCGCCTCCTGCGCCGCCCACCTTGGACGTAACCTTGTTACCGCTCATGACCTATGAACGGATGACGTTATATATGTCACACATGACATTACTACGAGCTCATATTTCCGAAAATACTGACAGAAGCTAATGTTTTTTAGCGTCAGAGCGCGTGGTCATCATATACTGGCGCGCTAAGCGTTATGTATGATGTAGTCTAGCTAAACGGTTTTAGCGTTTTGATAACTCCCAAATTGCGATAAGCAGACTTTGGCCACAGTGTAACAACTTTGGCTGCCCATATAAGAGAGCAGGGCTCCATTTACTTGTATTATTTATTAAACGTAGAAAGTGAACGGCAATAAACGAACAATATTTTTTATACTTCTTGGTAAGTAACTAACAAAATTACCTTACATACAAATAATGCGGTTAGATACAGAGTATGAAAATCTATTAAACCTGCTGAGCGGGCAAAAAAAGTATATGAAAACCGATTGTTAACGCGCCGTTTTTTATTTAATTTTTGATACCGTTAGTACGTATAGTATAACCACCTTATTTAATCGCTTTCTTTTTTATATTCCTCGTTAGTGTAACGTAAAGGTCAAACCGCACTAGAGACTGAGATGCAACACGGAGCGACGCGGCACGGCGCGACACAATACATTTAGTGTATATGAATTTGTATGAACCTCGTATGGTTCGTACAAATTCATGTGATAATAGTTTATGAAACTGGTGCGTAAATAGATTATTAAAACACGAGTGTCAACTTGAAAAAAACTGGTCAAGTGTGAGTAGGACTCGTGCCTCGAGTGTTCCGTACATACCGTTTGAAACACACTTATTTTACAAGCAGTTATGGCGACCAACTTGACACGATCTACTAAACTGTATCCAAAGTATCTAATTAAGTTGGACTTTCATTTCTTCTCGAATAATTAAATGTAGGTAATTCTTATATTTTTTTCCTAGACGTGTGCGAAAATTTCAAGTCTCCAAGTCAACTGGGAGTTCCCTGTGGTAAGCCAATTTGTATAGAATTGGTTACGTTTTTTGCGCTGAGTTAGAAGCCTAATTTTTAACAGAACTATGGAGCCGTAGACTTCTGTAACGGGTATTAGTATCAAATGAATACTATATCCTTCACAGGGCCCGAAAAAACCTTGACAGACAGATGGACAACAAAAAGATCCTATAAGGGTTCCGTTTATTTATTTTTTTTGAGTTATTTTTTAATGAATGACGAGTGTTTTAATACTTAGAACTAACTTTATGTACAGTTTCATAGAAAATATAAACTCACGCAATAAGTAGTTTATACCCTATAAGATATAGCTTATACCCTAACTTAACACATAGGCTTCTTTTTATAACACGCGGGCGGAGCCGCGGGCAAAAGCTAATATTATATAAAACCTCACTGAAATTTGATACTAAAACCTCAGACATAACTGAATGGGGCAAGTTCCCTGTGCTTTCCTACTTAGTATAATTATACATTAAGAAAACAATACGTTTAATTTCATTTCATTGTTTTATATTTAAGACGTTTGGATATAAAATGTATCATTATGCTTAAATTTAGAGTTCATAGTTGAATTTTACGATATGAGGGTAGATAAACTATAATTTTGTAGCGCCGTGCCGCGTCGTTCCGTTACATCTCAGTTCCGCCTAGTGCTGTTTGACATTAAAGCACTACATAGAAAGTGCGATTCCCAACTATTATGGTATTAAGTAGGGTATTAAGGCTCTGTAATAGGTAACTTTCTTTCCTCGGTGAACAAAGTCCTATAACCCTAAACAAATAATAATACTGTCAGTAATTTCGAAGCGTGAATAGATGGGAACGCCTCCTTGGTACGGTTGAGCTTTTGTTACTTAAAAAACCATAGAAGGGATTAAGATGATTTCTATCGTAACAAACAAGAAATTAGGGAAAGTTTTAGGATATCAGTAATTGCGTAGTATTGAAAAGAGTCAAGCAGGGATCATTTTAGTAAAACAAGTTGGAAATTAATTTTAAGGGCGGGATCGATGTCGTTTTGTAACTTAGCTTTGTTAAAAGTTAATTTTAGGTAACAAAAAGGATGAAGTCGTACAAATGTCACGTTTCTGCTGACCTTGTGCATTTCATGTGGCTTCTGCTGCTGTGAGACAGAGACGGCAGGCTGCGAGTGAGCGGGGAGGATGCTCGGTTGCGAGTTGATCACGCCGAGGGGACTGAACACGAACGTCTGATTTTGCGTAGTCGGTATGGCCGGAATCGTCGTGTAGCCCGGGAAGGGCGCTGTATTATTAACATACGTACATTAGTCAACTGGGTTAATCAACTTTCTTACCCACACTACTTTTTGGATCATTTCTAGTAATCAACCACAAAATTCACAATTTCGCTTTTTTCTTTCCGAAAATGGTTTTGTTCGCGTACTAGGTAATTTAGCAAAATTCGAAGAAAAAATATATTGAAAAGTCTTTCTATTTCTTGAAAATTGTATGGTAACTCAGTAGACGAGTTTGTCCTGGAGTTACTATGAAAAAACGGTATTGTGTCCTGAGTGACCCCCTAGTTTTAATGAAAATTACAATAATTATAAATACTTATTTGATTCGAAAGTCACTTATTGATCTCTTTATCTAATATTCTTGTTTTTAACAAAAAAGCTTAGCGTTTAAGCTGTTAAAAGAACTAGCAGTGTCGGTAAAAAAGTTGATTAGCCTAACTATCCTTTGTTTATGGATTAATCATAGCATGGCTGCTTTCGGTTAACGAATTTGGCTGTCATGCATGCGCGACCGAATGCTTATGCGAGTGGTGTGAATCCATAACCATGATACAGAGTTATTAGCAGGACGACAGAACAATTTCCCTACCGTAACAAAAACAACTAGTACACAATAATAATATTGTTATAAAATAATCGAAGTTGGCATATTGCAGACCACAAAACTTTCGTAAACGTATTAAATGTTGAGCATTGTGTGACTCCCCGAACTTGAAACATTTATACATAACCTGGGTATTCACAGATATCCATCAGGACGGCAATTCTCACACATGCGACAATTCGCGAAGGCCGAAAGCGGGTGAGTTTTACAAGCTCTTTATGAAGAAACGTATCAAACTTTTAAAATATTAACTTGTTGTCCGTATTCATAACATGCTTTACGTGTCTTTTAAGGAGTTATAGTTAATATAATTATCCTCACACAGCATTTATGACACGATAAACAAAGGCGTATGAAAAGCAAATCGTGTGAAAAAAATTGTGAGAATCGCCTTCCTGGTCAGTAGTTCAAGCTTAATAAGTCAAACAAGCAAGTCTTCGATATTAACTTTACATACAGATTTTGAAAATATTATTTGGGAAGCGTTGTCGTGTTATTCGTGAGAAAGCTGAGTACATTGGTAGGCGAAGCTGTGTATGGCACTATTGTGAAAATAAATATAAATTGCACGGATCAAGCCTGCGGTACTTACTGGCACGAATACAAAAAAAAGATTTCAATTCATTTCGAAACAACTAAATAAAATTGTTGAACGAGATTTACCCCAACAAAAGCTATAACGGAACAGACAGAAACCAGCCAATTATAAAACAAAAAGTAATTATTATACTATAAATCCACATTCACAAGACACGAGACTGAACGAACATATCGAATAATTTTAATTTATAAACTGATCAAAACCTTGTTCCTGATACGTAGTTAGACCTGTAAAATTCACTGAAAACCTAAATAGAGATGAAATCTTTTTGAACGTTTATTACGCGTTATTCCTAAACAAATGCACTAAGATGTGTAAAGCTCGACCAGGAACTTAGCCGACCTCGCCATATTGCGGTAAAAAAGGGTACTAAAATATTTAGCTGGCAACAATAGGCTAAAAAAAGAAAGTGTAACTTGTCGCTATTATAATCGATATTCTTTACTACCGCCTTTGCAATTGTACACCTTCCAAAATTTTTGTCGGTTTAAGCAATAGTGCAGTGACGGTGAAGTTTCACGTCTGCCGCAATGACTAATTCCTGTCGATAAGGTTCTTGAGGTTAAACGTTATTAAAACTTATTTCTGTGGTTATAAAAACCCAACGAAATGTCTATGTTTTCGTAGCAGTAAACGCAAAATAATAGAATGTATGTACACTATGTACAGGTCAGAACGACGCGAGGCCGAACATTATTACATTATTTCGATATTATTATATATAATGTAGGTACATAATATTCTGACAATATTGGAAAGTTGGTATCTAAAATGACTGGTAAGGAGTTGCATTGTTTAGCGCGCCCGCCTGGTTCCGTGGTTATGTTATGCCGTATTAAAACTACGTAGTAGGTCATTCCAAATTATAATTAAAATCGAAATTTGCGTCATTATTGTCCCGATTTATTTCTATGCATGAAACGCGTCAATGCACTTTGATCAATTTATTATTCACGTTGGTGACGAGAGTAGCACGTAGCATATCGGAGGACCAAACTTCTATAAGTTCTGATAGTAGTGATGATGATGTATATTTGGAGGACATTCAAAACTTGAAATCCGATTTTGATTATGTATCATAGCCATAATTTAAGTATGATGTAATGTATTTAATTTTTATTACGCAAACGAAGAAAATGTGACTTATTTTATCGTTTTCCTTGATTTAAATATTTTTTTCGGCATATGACAAGAATACAATTTAAGACGAAGCTTTTAATAGTAACTTTATTGTTATATCAGAATACAATTTAAATGATATCGAAACATTTATTATGTACAATATCAAATGTTGTATTAAAAAAACGTAATATCGACATTAAAAATGGTCACATCTCTATACCATCTAATGACATTTAAATTCGGTGTTGCCACATGAAACGCAAAACTAACGTCTTCTTTTGACAGGTCGGCTAAGTTCCTGGTCGAGCTTTATATTTAATACGGCATGAAATGTAATTTGGAAGTAGATTTGTTTGGAATTATGATAAGCAAAATTATTTGTGTAGGTTACGTGAAATGTATGAAAGCTTACATTGTTAAGTGAAAATATCAATTTATATACTGTGTGAATATAAAGCGAGTTATATTGTTATAAATAATATGAATATTGTGTTAATATAAAGCGAGTTATATTCTTCTAAGTTAAGCTGAGATATGTAGCATTAAATGTTATCAGGCGGACCTTTATGACGATTGAAAACAGACCACGAATTTGATTTTTGAACGGGTTAGTCTTGTAACCCAGGTAGCAAACCCAACTCGGTGTGAGTTTATGAAACGACTATCAGGATATACCATGTCAATTCATAAAACTCCCAAATAGTGGCTATAATAAAAAAAGGTATAGCTGTACAGCTATGCGTGGCGTTACACATATAATAGTGTTGTACCTACCGGCTTGTCCTTGCAGCACTTGCTTGCCCTGAGTGGTGATCATGTGTGGCGCCAACTGGTTGCCTTGAAATGGCTTCCCGGCTGCGATCACCTGCAAATTAAATGTTACTTGTGTGATTTTTTCAATTTAAATGGCCGCCATCTTGTTTCCAATCGAATGTAAACTTGCGGGACATACACTATTATCACCCACCATAGCAAGTAGAATTTCTGCATCAAATGAAAAATGATTACCTTTGTTTATTAAATAATAATATTATAGTAGTATACTAACGTATAGATCGGTTATGGAGTAACTAAGGAGAGACCAAAAAACTTGACCTGTAAGGCCTACCATGAGTTTAAGGTATGATACACCTTAGCGACTGCGTAAAATTTATATTTTGTAAATTCTGGTTCCTTTGGTGCACAACTAGGTGCGCGATACAATTCCTCATATATTTAACGCAGTCGCTGGCTTGTAGATAGCAAATTTTACTTAAAGGACCTTTATTTTATGTTTAAAGTTAAGAAAAACTGCATTAAAATAATTAAAAAAAAATCACCTGCTTGAACCGGGAATCGAACCGGATAAATGTGTAAAAAAACATCCTTTATTTTTATGATACCGATCGAAAGGTTCAAGCATATATAACATACTAATTAAAGGAAGACCATGAAATTAACCATTTTAATAACAAAACACCCAAAGATATCACAAAATTTCAAAATTGTAAGAAGTTCGAAAGAGACTCGATCTTTAATATTTAAGGTATTTTCCTTCCAGGGGGCATTCGTTTGGTTCACCCGGTATATTCAGTTTGTATTTGGCTGTTTGGCGGGTGCATCAGTGCCTCTATTTGCGCGCGCCCATAAACAAAATCTCTGCCGCCGATTTTCATAGAAAATTGTCAATAAAGAATATGCATGTCATTTAAATAAGTAATATATTGTGTTTTTTATATTCTATTTACTCATTAGAATTTAGCGATGACCATGGGAAACTATTTTTATAGTTTTTCTATTTTAATAACACGAAATTTTGATGAAATGGATCGCAAATGCGAAACGCGTCACCATTGGCTACTGTCTTTTGTGACGTCACATGTGATGTAAGCAATGGCCGGTCAATGAATTCTGTACAGAAGTACGGAACTTGTTTATTGCAGTTTCTTATAAAAACAAATTTAACTAATGTTTTCGGTTAAATTAGTAGTTTTAAGCTTTAATGGTTTGTTACATAATGACTGACACCGGATTTGTGCGAAGACAAACTGATAATCTTTCAAAAATTGGCATTTCATGAAGTCGAAATAATTCTGCTCCACTCTGGCTCCAGTTTAGATTATACTTTTGCAAAAACCGAAGGAACAAAAGCTTCAAGGTAAATTTACAATACAATACAATATAACTTTATTTGCACACCACAAAGAAGGAAACAAAAATAATATAAATTACAATAGCCAAATAACGTAGGTACAATCAGGCGGCCTTATCGCTTATAGCGATCTCTTCCAGACAACCTTTGGGTAGAATCTGGTTTAAAAGGAGATTGATGAATAGGCGGTGCACTAATTTTAAAATAATATTTAAATATACTATACAAAATCTACATTAATAAATTAAAAGAAAAATAATAATGTATTATAGATAAATAACATGAATGAATAAATATATACATACATACATATATTACATAAATAATAAATAAACTTTAAGAGGAATGTAGATAGTTCAGTGGTCAGAGTGAGAGGTAGTGTTCTTTTACCAGTCTCTTAAAGACTGGTAGGGAAGGTGCTCTTCTTATAGATAGAGGAAGATCATTCCACAAACGGACGGCTTGTACTGAAAAGGAATTGTCATAGAAGGACGATGAATGTATTGGGGTAGCCAGGAGTAGATTTTGAGAGGACCGTAAGATACGGTCATGAGTACCATGAAGAAACTGAAAGCGAGCTTTGAGATATGATGGGGTGGCAGGATTATTTAATACAGAATACAAAAGAGACAGAATATGAGAATTGCGACGACGACGAATAGGAAGCCAATTAAGACGCGAACGAAATTCAGAAATGTGATCGAATTTACGAATACCAAAAATGAACCTAATACAGAAATTCTGAAGACGTTCGAGTTTATCAAGTTGGACCTGAGTAAGATCGAGGTAACAAATATCTGCGTAATCGAGAATCGGTAGTAACAAGGAATGTGCAAGCGCAATTTTAGTAGCAGTCGGGAGGAAATTTCGAAGCCTTCTCAGAGCTCCTGCAGCCGCAAAAAGTTTTCTGCTAACTTCATTTATTTGGGGGTCCCTTGACAGGCAACTATCTAATAGGAGACCTAAATTTTTTACTTTGTTGCTGTATGGTATTATAGTCCCATCAAGTACAATAGTAGGAACTGTTTGCCAGTCAATCCTATCGGTGAACCAAGGACTTCCGATGATAATGACTTGCGTCTTGGAGGGATTGATTTTTAAACCATATTCGTTGCTCCAGACAGATATTTTTGATAGATCGGCATTTGTCGTAGCTATGGCTTCTGGAAGAACTAATGCTAGTTCAGTCCATTTGAGTATATTTATTTCGTGATTGCTGTAGTATTAGATAGCTTCAAAACATATAAAAGTTAACCAAAAATTATCAATAATTTTCAGGACCAAACGTGAGTCGTATGGTTACAATTCCATTGGACATGTGCAATTAAAGAGAAAATGCAATATTTGCATTGTAAAGGCAAGAATAACCCAACAACACAAACAAATCTTACTCTGTCAATGCTGTATGTGATATGATGAAGCTCAGGAGAAAATTCTGTTGAGTATGAAGAATGTGCAGCACATCAAGGTAAATTTTTATCACATTTGTGTGGATATGAATATAGCAGTGGGTGTATTTAAAATCAAATTACTGGTTCCAGGAGGCTGTAAACATGCGATAGCATTGTTAGCATGGCTGAATAGACGAAGCGAGGATCAGGAAAACTGGAGGTTACTGGAAAAGATCAAACATTTTAACTACATATTGGTTTCAGGCACAAGTTTTTGAAAGTAAACATACATACGTATGTTTAAACAGCAGACAAATGATCTTTTAGAAGCTGTGATATCTAACAGTAAGAAAAATGAATGCATTGATATTAAGCTTACAAGATATTACAGAGATTATAATAATTCAATCGAACAACATTCAATCCATTTTTTGCTAAATTCCACTGATGATACCAATTGAACTGATTTAAGCACACATGCTTGAATTTTACACCGCAGCAGCACTCATAATCTTAAAATGTTACCTTTTATTCCTATAGAATGGTGCTGGTTGCATAACTTCTTTTAATTTTTTTATTCTTTAACTTATATAACGTAGGTATTGTAGGTAGTTAGTACTTATACCTATATAACTAGACTTAAGGCGAACGCTTCGAGCTCGGTGCAAAATGCACAACTTATGATTGTTTTTCTTATTATTTAATAAAAAGTACTAAATAAATGTGATTTATGGCATTTCGCGACCATAGTTTAATGTCAATTAGGCTTTTCTACCAAAAACAATTTAATTTTATGCATTACGTTGTAAATGAATGTCCACACCAACTTAAAACACGCTTTTAACTAGGTATGGACATTCACGTTAACTATAATCCATAGAATGACGCAATTCTGCAAGAAAAAACCCTGATAATTATTAAGCAATAGTCGCAAAATAAGATGAAACTATTTTATTTCATAATTTTTATTTCAAAATAAGCTATACAATCATAAGTTATGCATTTTGCACTAAGCTCTCAATACAGAGACAAACTAATGTCATGCTTGTAGATATATTTGTTTTTTGTGGAATAAATAAATGGAATGGAGAATGGAAAAGCATTTTTATGTTTACCTACATACTGCCTTTAAAAGTATTATTTTATTTAAAGTTACAGAAAGCTGTTCAACCCATTATAATGGATATATAGGACTAAAATAAAGGATGGTGTTTTTTGTAGGATACCATCCCTCATTTTTGAGAATGTGATCAAAGAGTATGACAGCTTATTTGTATTTCATCACTAAATATAAATCGTTCTCGTATGGGCGTATATAAGGAAGGTGTTTAGGGGTCAGACCTCCCCCCTAGAATTGATTTTAGTAGAAAAGTGAGTACATTTCATCATAAAATATTAAATTCAAAATTAATAAATGTTAATAAAACCCTCAAATATTTTGTAATAGGTAGTTTTAATCAAAAATAATGAAAATACCGGCCACTCGCCTATACTCTCCATACACCGCAAGCAAGAGCAGTATCTGGTGACGTCTTCTTGATGCGCGCTAAAATAGCAGCCGTTTGAATGTAGAAGATTATTATGAAACTTATTTTGATTTTATAACTATGAAGTATGGATAATTTTGTTGTAAATTCTTAGTCATAGCCCTAATTTGAATATATATTTGGATTTGTGATTTTAAAAAATTACATGCATATTCTTTATTCGTAGCTGTGGTTATGATTATGTGGAAAAATAAGACAATGAAATTTTATTATTTCTTCTCGCAAGTGTGTTGAAAAACGTCGTATGAAACGCGTGAGGTTTGGACATTACACTCTCGGCTCCATTAGCTCACTTGTATCATAATGTATTATTAAAACACAATTTAAAGGTTTGATCATAAGTTCTGTTATGAGGAGCTTCCCAGAGTGTCCCTTGTATTGTACCTGTATCTGCTGGGAGCTAATGCCGGGATGCAGGATGTTGCCCGGCATAAGGAGGGGTCCTCCTGCGCCATACAACTGTGGCAGATAGGTAGAGTTGTGCAGCGGCTGCTGGATCACTTGCACTCGGCTGTGGCCCCATTCCGCACTGGAAATAACGTCTCACTGTTATAAATATTATTATTACGTAAGAGTGCATTAAAAACTAGAAAAGATAAATTAGTAACAAATGTAAAGACAAGAAATTAAAAAAAAAACCTCGGGCCAGAATTCGAACCTACGACCTCTTGTTATTAAGATAAGCGCCCTATCAATTGCGCCACCGAGGTACTTACCTAGACCGTTGAATGTTCCACTATACTAGTCCACCGAAAATTTTGTAACTATTTGATCCAACCAGCTTGTAATTGCTTGCTTGATCTAAGTATCACTTTATTTTACGTGTTTTTTTAGTTCATGCGTGTAGCTGACGCATTATCCCCCCTCCACGATGCAGCTGACGATTTTTTTTCAGCTCAGTATGATGTCAACTATCTGTGAGAAAAGTTTCAGCCGGCGTACTATCACTTTTTTTTTACTACTTTCGTAACCTCTCACACCCACGCTCACGCTACTTGAGCAGCTAACGGTCGATTCACATATTAGTCATGTGAGATCTACGATCGATGTCAATATCAGCCGGCTTACTATGACTTTTGTATTTGCAACGGTACCTCCCGGACTATTATGTTGTGTATTCAATGCAATATGTGATTAAATTCGATAACTTTTGCCAGCCATTAGAAAACAAAATATTTGTGTTAGTTCTAAAACATTGCATTTAGACAAGAAAATATTTTGATACTATGTCCATGAGAAATGTACAATTCTGTGAGTTATTTTCTAAGATGAATGACAACCAGGCGCTGCACACGTAACCATAATTAGTTTTAATTACGTCTCGAATTTGTTCCGTTCATAATTGACTGTAGGTCCATAGCGTATACGGGAATGGTCTCGCCTATCTATCTCGCTCTAACATACGGTATATATTATGCTCTTTCTCTTTTGCATTGCCAATCTAACGGTAGTAATACTAAATCTATGGGATTGTCAGATTCCGTTTATAACTATAGAATATAATCACGAAACGATTCTCTTGAGAGCATCGTTGCGAAAACAAAACTGGACTGACTTTGGGCGCTTCTTCATTGCACGACACGGCCACGGCACGACACGGCCACGGCACGACACGGCCACGGCACGACACGGCCACGATACCAGTGGGAGCATTTTTGTATGAAATTCTACTGCACGCTTCTTCACTGCCACGGCCCGACAACGACATGTCGTCGCCGGCAACGACCTGTCGTCGGCAGAGCAAGGTTCCCACTGGTGTGGGCGGCGCCGGCTTCGTAATGCATGTGTTGTGTACACATACAAGCTTCCATGTGTGCGTGCGAGTGGCGTGAGCCGTGTCTTGCCGTTGCCAGGTTTTTTTTAGAAGAAATAAATATGATTTCAGGGAAGACAAATATAAAGTGCTGTCCTTAAAAAAAGAGTATATTTTATTCAAATTTGTCAAACTGTATTATTTAGTGCTTTTGCACCAACGTAATCGTACTTGTCATAAAACTTTGCTTGGATTTTCTTACAGGGTATATTAGTACTCAAAGAAATCAAGTTTGACAGCTGAAGACTCTTTCAAAAGACACTTTTTTTTCATTGTTCTAAACCCTCAGCTGTGTTTTCGCTGGCTGGTGTTATTTCCGTTTACGTTTTATTTCACATCGAGATTGACCTTAAGGTTAAAATAAAGTATTTTCATGTACTTTATTGCTATTTAAAAATATAAAGTATTATTTAAAGTAAAGTCGGAGACCCAAAATAACGTAAGATACTTCATTTTAAAGTACGGTTGGCAACCCTAGCCGTGTCGCGCCGTGGCCGTGTCATGCAATGAAGAAGCTGTCGTCTAATAAAGAATAGAAATCTAATGCTACCCGGGTCTTTGACGGCTGTCGTGGCCGTGGCCGTGTCGTGCCGTGGCCGTGTCGTGCCGTGGCCGTGTCGTACAGTAAAGAAGCGGCTTTTGCCAGCAAAACATAAAAAAATAAAAAATAAATTAGCCGGTATGCGATTTCAATATACAATTAATAGCGAAATTAACTTTAATTTATTATGCTCTTTGAGAAGTACCTATTGATAGTTGTTATACAGCTAAAGACTTTCGTGGCAACCTACGTATGCTATCCTGCTGTCAGTGATGAGCGGGCGATCAAACTGAACGCGGCCTAGGTGTTTTATTCTCACCGCTCTTGTCCCTAGGGTGGTACTGACCTGATCTGTTGCGGATGCTGCGTGTTGGTCGGTAAGCTCTGCATGGTGGTCATCCCGCCAGCTTGTTGCTGCGCTGCCGACGCCTGTTGTTGCTGTTGCACCTAGCAATACAATAATAGTGTTTGGGGTAGATAATATAAAAACGCGTTTCTAGGGTTTCCTTTTCAGGGTTCCGGACCTAAATGGGACCCTATTACCAAGCCTCCGCTGTCTATCTGTTAAACCGTAATAGGTAGATATTTTAAATTTTCACCAAATACGTGTTATTAAGACCTCTACCACGACATGGGAAATAATAAAAAATTAAAACTCGGGGGGGGGTCCGAAAAAATTGGCATTTTTAACGTTATTTGTTTTAGGGTAATACAAACAAGTTTCAAATTTGGTCACATTGTTGCAAATAATAAATCATACAATTGGGGTTCCGTGCTCAGAGGATGCTTAATTAGTTGTCAGGCGCTACCATTTTGGCGCCTTGTTTTTTGTCGCCGTAATATAGTTATTATTTTGTTGATATGTAGGTTTTTATGGTTCCGTAGAAAGTATTCTGTGGTGGTTCGGAACCTTTCGTGCGCGAGTCCGACTCGCACTTGCCCAAATTATTGTTATTCAGTGGCCTTACGCTGCCCACTAACGCACTTGATGGTGAGCGGCGATCAGACCTAGGTTGAGGGGCTATCTCCCAGAAGGCAACTATTTACCTGGATTTACGGACGCCATTGCGTTCGGATTATCACTAGAACTAAAGCCTCTGTGTCTGTCTGTCAGTTCGCGGCATAACTTAAGAACGGCGGCACCGATTCAACGCTGAATGTAGGTGTAAAGTTAGATATGTACAGATTGAGAACAACGAGACAAAATAAATAACAATCAATGAATACATAAATGTGTTTCATCAAAAGAAGTGTATTATTGAGGTTATAACTGGAAACATAAAAGTCGTCCTTATGGACTGTTAACAGCACCGTTGCTTTGTTCTGCATTCGAAATATCTGTCATAAATCGACAGCCACTATGATTATAGGCTGTCCGAGATATCATGATATGGGTGACAGTTCGTAATTTTCCGTTTCACCTATACTACTCACACCATACTACATACACCCAGGCACAAAAAAAATAATAGGTTTTAGAAATAATGTAAATAATTATTGCAAAAACACAATAAATAATGCCTCTATAAATCGGAACAAAGAACTCAGTGTATTCGTTGAATTTATCGAAGAAAAGATTCAGTAAAAAATGATGTCTTTTTGCTACGTGATGCGTGGATCGGAACGCTAACCCATAGGTACGGACACTACATAATCGAACATATATCGATGAATCGGTGCAGCCATCATATAGGATCGCGTCAGTATGATTGCATCTTGTATGCGGTTTGTGTTTTCGTTGCGGTTGCTTTATATGCTATTTGTTTTGACGTTTGTTACAGTTTTTGTTGATTTTTTGTTTTGTTATTGGTGAAACCCCGAGAAAAACAAAAAAAAAATCTTTGAACTCTCAAGCTCTGGAGTTATTGGTTCGTTTAATTTAACTAATATAGTAATTAACAAAAAATAGTTTGGATAATCAAAGATCAATCAAATAAAAAATCGATTTGATAGCCCTTGTTAACATTCTCGATACTAAAAAAAAAACGATTATATTTCGTTAGGGTACATCACTGTAACTGTCAACTTTGAACTGCCACCCATATCATGATATCTCGGACAGCCTATAGCTTGCAAGCTGTAAGCACGCCACCGTTTTATTTAGTACAAAATTTGATAACCCGTTTCTCTGTTGTTTTTCGTTATAGACAAAAGTATAAGATATATTTTAAAAGTCACCATTTTACCAAAATATTGAATATTGATTTTGTTTTAAACATATTACACTAGATAGTTTTGCATAAAAAGTAGGTTTCTTACCGTAAATTGTACCTATAGCAAAATTTTACATTTCAGCCAGATAATAAAGCCGATTCTGAAGGCCGTAATTTTAGTTTCAGTGCTGTCAAAACTTAGATTGTTCCAAAGTAATTTAGCTTCTGTTCTTTATACTGAAGTACTATTTTGCAATGAAGCAAATTTAGTTTAAACGGTATTAAACTATAGACGTCTTAAACTTTAGTCTATAAGAAAAAACAACAGTGAAACAGGTCATCAAATTTTGTACTAAACCGGTAGCATGCCTCTGCGCCTTAACTATAAAATAATTATATGTTGCATCGCGTGTGGTGTAGCATACCTGGTGCATACTGCTGGGCATGGAGGAGACGACAGTCACCGTCTGGTGATGCTGGCCCTCGTGCTGCGACATGCTCATCTGAAGTTGCTGACTATCCAGTATCTGCAACCATGGTTTTTATGTTATTAGTATTACTTATAATAACTTCCGCGTCATATCACAGAATAACTACGTTCATGTCGACAAGCTGTCCTCGAGGGTAATCACTGTAATATAGCTAGTTTCCGAGAAATAAACGTAAGCTGTATTTCAAATTTTGGAGATCTTGGCAACGAAAGCTTATTTTCAAGGCGCAGTTTGCAGTTTATTTTTACTGAAACTAAAAAACTTTTTACTGTATCTATTCGATTAATCATTTAATCAGTGTTCTCGGCAATGCATTGAATTTTCGAGGTTTTAAGTCTGTTCGGCAACTTTACACTTGACGTCAAAGATGCCTAGTTTTAGGCTCATCGGGGTAGCACCTCGCCTTAAAACGGGACGACGTAAACACAAGTATTCTTACAAAAAAGAAGCCACGTTAATAACTTGGAATCGCAATACTTATTCTTGGAATGGTAGGACACGTGCTATGTAAAAACAAATGGACAACCAAATATTCATGTTTTTAACAATTGAGACACTGAGAGCAGGATCAGCCAACTTTTCCAGACACAATTAATTTTCATTGAATTTCAATACTCGAAAATTCGAGACAAAAACCATTATAAAAGAGCTTTTACGAATGCCTAGGTAGGTAGGACGTGGGACTCACCTGTTGCGGCTTGATTTCGCCGCTCATGCCTTTCTGCTTGTCAAGCACAACGTTGACGTTGGGTTGCGGTCCCGCGGCTAGAAAAGAGAGGTTGATCTCTCCAATTCCGGGCACGTTGAATTGCTGGGTGTGTTGGATAGGCTGGTTGTTCACCACCTGATTTATATAACAAAAAAAATGCTTCATGTTTAAATCGTATTTTTAAATAAAAAACTTTTACAATGTACGGAAGAGTTGAATATGGAATCGGCAAAATCGCAACTTTTGGTACAATATATAAGTGTTTATTAAAATATGATCTAGATATGGCTGTATGGGTTAAGTGCATTCCCTTTGCTTTCTTACTTCGTTGTGAAATTGTGCTTTAACAGCAGAAAAAATATTTTGGAGCATTGTTTTGTTAAGAAAACGATACTTTTTTTTTCATTTTACAGACATATGCACTATTTTTGAGTTTATAATCAGGATTTTTATACATGAGTGAAGATAAGAATAATTACTGGACGATCTTAAATTAAAAAAAAAAATACACTGTTTAGTTTCAACTTGTAGGTGAACAAGCCTTTCAGTGCTAGGACCATTCGATTTTGAGTTGAGACACAATGAGAAAAAGAATATATTACTTGATCGAACCCTAAAAACGGGTAACAATGAAGTGAATTAACAATAAAGTTACTTGAAATAAACATATGAAGAATGTTATTCCTCAACAAGAACGGTGACATGATGAATAAATAAGCCACTAGTTTGTTTACCTGTAAGAACTTCTGTTGCTGCAAGTCTTGCTGTTGCGACGGTTGCTGCTGCTGTTGCTGCAATTGTTGTTGTTGTTGTTGCTGCTGCTGTTGTTGTTGTTGCTGCTGTTCTTTTTGCTGATGATGTTGCTGCTGGACAAATTGCTTCTGCAACTGGGGATGATATAACATTTGCTTAAGAACATACCGCACGCAAACGGATAGGTATCTTTAAATAAAACAACATAGGTAATCAAGAAAAAGGAACAGAAAAGAATTTTGATTTCCTTACTTTTGCAAGTGGGGTGTCATTGTGTAAAGTAAGGTCAACAATACGGGATAAAGAATGTAAACACACTTTCAGGGTTAATTTTTTTTTATATGTTATATACAAATTTTGAACTCCCTATTCTAATCGTTGTAGTATGTAATGTCGGAAGAGTCCTAATCAGCCGTATTTATGACAAAATCTATTGTATTATTATCAATCATGTTGTCAATCAATCAAATATCAACAAGATAAACCGTAAAAATCAACGAGAAAAACTAACAGTAAAAATCAACGAGAAAAGCTAACAGTGACGGATTAATAATAACAAAAAACTAAACAAATATGTACGTAAACGAAAGAATACGTATCATTTTGAACGCAATCCAAACAGGAATGAACTTGTTCACAAAATGTAGATCAAATGTTGGTAACTGCGGTACTGACTGCTTACCTGTACCACACGACTCACGCAAATACAGCTGTCGTCGACCAACTGACGCCATTATTGCGTACGAGTGGTATGAGAGATAAGGATAGAGATAACTCAGTAACGGTCCGATTGTTTACGTATTTTATCTCGTCTCGTTGGCCTTACTTCAGAACTCATTAAATAAAGTACAATAACATATTTGGTTTTTATTTTTATCTCCTAAATCTCTAAAATAGTTCACGCATTTTTGTTTGGAACTCAATTATTTCCCAAACTAAGGCTGTCCGCGGGTGATTCTTGGGAAAAGTGGTTCAGTGGGGTCGGTAGAATATGTGGTTTCATTTAATGGTAGCAGTCTATTTACACCCGGTATATAGGCTGAAATTAAATCAACCGACCAAATTAATAACTGGAGATTCGGTAAGTGATCAAAACTAGGATCAGTAATCCTTTTGGCCAATTTTGAAAAATATATTTTTTGCTCCTTTACTGGTTGGACTAGTTTAAGTACAATTTCTAGTGCAGGCACTATAAGAAAAAATTTTTTTTTTTCATATTTCACCTGGTGGGTCATTAAAACTTGTTCCTGATGACTAACCGAGACTCCAGTATGAATTTGGTCGGTTGATTTAATTTCACCTATTATATCGTCACGACATGAATCCTCGAGGGGGTGACAGGGGTGTTCCGGGTGTGAACTGTGAAATGCAAGTAACAGTCCACACTCGGCACACCCGCGTTTCACCGACAATTATTACGTCCCAACGTGATGTATGGTGAGCCCTTTCGCCGTTCTTCGGGCACGAATACACACTTTTTAGGGCATGTATGAGTATAATGTAATATGCATAAGATAAACTGTTAGAATTATAACGTACTCAGACTGCTTTAGTTACGGACTTAAAACGTAAGTGAACCATGACTACGAAAATGTAACTATTATGAAGCTCACCAACTCGTGCTGGTCCTGTTGATTCTTTATATGTTGCTGTATAGCTTGTTGCTGATGCCGTTGCAATGCCTGTTGTTGCAACTGCTGCTGCTGTTGTATATGCTGCAGCTGTTGCAACTGTTGCTGCTGCTGAAGCTGCTGCAACTGGTGTTGTTGCTGCTGGATTATCTGCTGTTGTATCTAAGTACGTAAAGGACAGATTCCTCAGTTACATACCAGAATTTTGGTCTTAGGAAACATTGCTTAGACGAGTGTACCTTTAGATGCTTTTAAATTTTAATTAATCACTCCCTTCATTTTATATTTTTATTACTTTACAAGTTTTTATATGAATTCACCTATGTGTTAGTTAGTCAGTATGTCGGGTCAATTCTTGCAACCATAAACCAGTTTCACGCAACCGATTGATTTAAAATGTTGCACAAATGTTGCGTTTTGGTGACAATGCACGATAAGCTAAGTGACGTCATTCTAAATCCAATATGGCGGACGCGACAATAAAGCTGTTGACGCGACAGGAAAGCCATTTTTATTTTCATTCTAACCCCCTTCAAGTGAGGTCATACTAAACCCCTTAGGGCGGACGGTCCAATATGGCGGACTAAATTTCCTTAACCACTTTCATTACACACATACATATCAAATGAAAGGGTATGATGTCAAGCAAAATAGGTGACGTCATTCTTAATTCAAGATGGCGGACAAGTCTTTTTACCACTCTCTTGACTCAGAAAATGTATAAGAAATGTTTTGATGAGCAAAATAACGTTATTCAGTAAAAAACACAAAATAAAATTATAAATAAAAAAACATTTTTAGAACAAGCTTTAGAACTAATTGTTTTAAAAAGCTTGGCATTGTTTTTAAAAAGGTTTTTAATTGAGTATGTAAAGTACACTGGTTTTATATTTTAGTTTTGTGTAGCTGGCTATCATAAGCAATAAAAAATATATATTTCTTCGGAGTTGATGCTCGTGATTGTTGGCACTTGGTGGAACTTTTGATACATTTTTTGATTGAAAAACACTTGTACTTGTCCACTTATTTATATTATTTCCCTTACCGGTTTCGCTGTTATAGCATTATCAAAGGTTTTTTGGTTGTTTACGTACAATATATGAATCGCTAGGACAAACCTATTAACACAAAATATATTTCTTCATTCTAAGTAGACTGTATTTTTTTTAGTTTTGTTGTGATGACGTCATGAAGTTGGCTAAATCAACCTCTTTATTCAAATCAAAAAATTTAAGAGACTGATACTGGTGGCACGGTAGACAATTTCTTTATTTTAACAGGTTTGCAACTGTTATTTATAGTGCTACATTTTCATTCTTTAAATAAGTTGGTGGCACTGTAAGTTGACACTGACAAGGAAAAGACAATGAGCTCTTTGGTTTTTTGCATTGGGCCTAGCTAGCCCTAATGAGATTTTTTGGTCAAATTATTGAAGTCTACTAACTTATTTGATATGATGGTACGGCGGAATATTTTGGTTACACCAAGGCATTACACGCATCTATTACCCGCATACCTTACAAATCTACGCAAAAGATGAAATAAAATGGACAAGCGGGTCTTACTTTTTCTACACCAATATTATAAAGAGGAGATGTTTGTGAGTTTGGATGTAGTGGGTAATCTCTGGAACTATAGATCCGATCCTCAAAATTCTTTAACTAATGAGAAGTTATATTATTCCTGAGTGCTATAAATTATAGTGTGTTCCCCGAGAACGGGCAGTTTCCTAGGGATAAAAACATTAATTAAATTCGCGCGGGTAATCTCTGAAGCTAATATCCCGATTTTAAAAATTGTTTCACTGTGGTAATGGTAAGCCTTTACAATTGAACAAGGGCTATAGTTTTTTCTCTGGAGGCGGGCAGTTTCCCAAGGATATTGTCATTAACAACAATGGGACCGATTTTGAAAATTCTTTCACTGTTTTAATGGTTAGACTCTCCACATGGACATATGATATAGTTTGTTCCTTGGGGATGGACAGTTCCCTTGGGACATAATCATTAATAAAACTACTTAGTCTATTTTGAAAACTATTTCACTGTTGTTACGGTATGACTCTTCATTTGGACATCTATAGGCTAAAGTTTGTTCCCTGGGGACGGGCATTTCCCTAGTTACATAGACATAGAGCGTCAGACATATAAAATCATTTTTATGAGAATCAAATGTCAAATTATACGTACGATAAAATTATTGGTCGGAAAAATATTAACTGATTTGATAGGAGTACCCAAAAACTTGATTAACGCGGACGAAGCCGCAGGCAAAAGCTAGTAATCAATTAACAAAGATGGCGGCAGATTCAAAAGATCTACTATTGCAACGTCTATGGGGAAAATGGAATACGACCATTATAACTTAAACCGCGCTCCAAATGATTGTGCGAACGCATGAAAGGGGACACAAGACATCTAAGTAACAAACAATGAACGTTTGGGGTGCAACCAGAGATGGGCGGCGGAAAAATTCCCGTTGTGGGTTGCAACCCGAAATGGTTATTTATGCGGGTTAAATCATAATTAGTGTAACTAAATGAATTAACAAATATAAAATGAGTTCTTGATACGTAATAGACTTTAAATATTTAGTTTTGTAGTTTTATATAATCTCTTTACTTACACTCATTATTACTAAATAAAAAGATATAGTGATTTTAAAATACTTCAAATCCACGTTTGAACACATGTTCATTTCACAATTCATTTTTAATGTTTATGTTCGTTGTTGCTTCAAGTTAAGCAACGCTCGTGTCGGTTATTTTAGGGATGGGTGACGGTAAAATATAATTATCAAAAAGAAACACCTAGGTACTTTTTGACAAATCACAAAAAAACAGGTTGAAACAAACTGATCGTAGTAAATTCTTACCACAAATGACATAAATGACTTTATTTTCCAATTATGTAATTGTTTAGCCTGTACTAATTAACTGTAATACATTAAGACCATCAAAAACAAAACTTGTAAAAAAAAACAAGTCTCGCATGTTAGTTCTTCTACCGTAAAAAGTTGTGAGATCCATGTAAATCCAAGTCGGTTAATTTATTCAATCCCTACTTAAGGGACCTTCTGTCTTAAGTTATTACATAATTAGCTAACCTAGCAACATCTTAGAGTGACCGTATCAATATTAAAAAATCTTTTTAGTTTTAAATAAATATGTAGATTGACTTGGCCATCGCATGAAAACACAATGTATCTCACAAGTAATACATATTACATTAAATTAGATTATTTAGTGCGATTGCCAAGTCAATATATTTATTTAAAACATAAAAGATTTTTAATATTGATATGGTCACTAAAAGATGTTGTTAGGTTAGCGAATTATGTAATAACTTAAGACAGAAGGTACATTTATATGGGATTAAAAAGTTATTTATGCAGTTGGTGTATCTAGATCACTGGACCTAAATTGCAAAATATTTTAGTTTTTACTTGTTTTATACACTAAGCACTAATTGTATTCCAAATTTGAAGCTTCAATGTCTGCTAGAAGTGCCTTAGAGTTTTGATGATTGGTCAGTCAGTCAGTCAGTCAGTCAGTCAGTCAGTTAGTGAGTGAGTGAGTGAATGACAAAATTGAGAAACTTTGACTAGTTATAATTCTTAAACTACTGGTTCAAATTGAATGAATGTTGAAATATACCCTGTATATACAATTCCTGCTGGGTTACTGAAAATTCAGGCTTCTAGTTTTATCCACAAAGAAGTTATAAGGGGTCGAAAATGGCTTGAACTGCTTCGAGAAAAGGATGGTACGGCGTGCCGCTTTTTAGCTCGACTTGGCGGGGGCACTAGCTTCATATAAAAACCGTGAGATAACTAACCCCTAATATACCACGTAAAAGTAATGAAAATCGTTAATACCCGAATAAATACCCGTCGGGTGTTTTCAATGGGAATCTTTCCGAAATCGGGAAAGATTTCGGGTGGAATCCCATCTCTAGGTGCGACTTGTCAGCGAGCGCCGATGCAGGTACCTAGCTAGCTACCCGCGCCCGCGATTTCATTGTGCCTTAAGAAGCCTGTCTGCAGCCGTAGTCGGCGGCTTGAAGTCAGTCGCGCACGGGGTCGCTATGCTTGCTATTTCATTCTACATTCAACTTCGGATTATAGAGCACTGTCTGACTGTTATTGGTTGGCTTGACCCGAACGTTCATTTCCCGAGCTCGTACGGAACTAACCGAACACGGTGTGAGAGGCAAGCTAAAGCGAACAACATTCATGTTTTGAAAAAACTCGAGAATGGTTTTGGTGGTTCCTATGATTTCAGGATAAATATCCCAAAAATCGAAATGAAACAAAAATATTTTTGAATAGTATAATATACTATGCTGTGAAACAAAATTATTTGACCTGTTGTATCGCTTCTAGGACATTACGTTACATAAACATTCATCAAAATATGTGTAAGATCCAGGACTTTTATACGCTTGTAACTTTTGTACATATTTGATTTTGATAAATGTTTTAGTTTCACCTCATGGATATTGTATGGGATATGTTGAAAAAGAAAAAATAATAAGCAAGTATAAATAAGGATATGATCAGCAAACTGCCCTAGTATGGGAGTTCGGGAATAGAGTCGCCTTGCACGTTTTTAATTATGTAATACGATTTTCTCGGAAGGGTGTTTTGAAAAAAAATGCTTTGCTATATTATAGATTATGGGTTCATATGGTTAAAATAGTCATTATTGTTATTTCTACTGTATTAGTTTGGACGGACTACTATTTTGAACTGAAAATTCGGCCTTCACTTTGTATTTTGTTTCGATGCAGGGAAATTTGCTCCATCACGTTTTGGCCCTTCTTTATAAATAAAATAACATATTTTTTCAGAAACTTAACTTATATAGTTTGAGAATGACAATATTCCAAACTACTTTGGAATTGGTAGCGCGCTTGTCTTGATAACAAAGGAAAGGCCCGAGGAATTCTTTGAAATTATTGTAGTTACATTTGTTTCTAATTTATCTTTTCTAGTTCGTAATGCACTCTAATAATAATATTTAAAATTAAAGTCTTCAGAATGGGCTTTAATGTCAACTGACTCGGCCTTAACTATTATAAACATATTCCATATATGCACCTCGCAATTTTGTGTTTACGTTTGTACGGATGGAGGTTTGCGCTTGATAAGCTATCCTTAAAGTGCTAGTTCGGTCGAATGCAGAATCAGTCGCACTTTTGCCACAAAACACTAACAGCTAAAATTAAGCTCAACTTATTTGCCTCGCACTATTAAAGGTAGCAACAGGATGAAAAAAGATAGTATATGCAGGTAGGAAGTACCTTAAGATGGTAACGGAGTATCCCGGTGCAAAATGCACATCATAATATTGTTTTGCTTACTTTTGAATAAAAAGTATGCCTATTACATTGCAGCTAAAAATGTAACGCATAAAATTTAATAATTTTCATGTGATCACCTAACTATTAACAAGCAGTTTGCGTCAATTGCTTTAAAACACATTTATTGCATACTTTTTATTCAAACGTAAGGAAAACAATAACATGATGTGCTTTTTGTACCGAGGTAAAAAGTTACCCTTAACAAAGATAACCGTACCAGTCAGAGATATAATCGAACGAAGTCATGGGTAAGAAGGTAATAATAAAATCCATACTTATAAAGGCTGCCCCAAAAATTTACGCAAGATTTAAGTTTAATAGAAAACATAGATTTTTGTTAAATTGTGTTTTTTTTCTTGAAACCTACATTACATAGGATAGGGTTATGTACGAAATTTTCCATGACCATACATATATTAATGGATAAATTTGGATGAATTTCGTTGATGCAGCGTTGAATCTCCTCCTTCAATAATGTTCCGTACCCGAAGGGTGCCAATTGAGACCCTATTACTATCCAGTCTTTCTGTCACAGGGGTCTCCAACTTCAACCGTAATAGGTAGAAAGTTGAAATATTCGACGAAATTAGCACGACAAATAATAACACTTTTTTTTTTATTTAGCGGGATCCCCCATGCCTAGAGAAAGTTGCATTTCTCAAACGGGTTTTAGCTGTTACATAAAGATGGTAATACTACTACATACAAGTTTTACATTTAGTCAGATTGTAGGATTATAAAATTGTTAAATTATAAAAGTACCATTTTAGCGGCTTGTTCTTGTTGCTTTGGCATGTTGTCATTTACCATAATGTTTTTACGGTTCCGCATTTGTATTGTGGGGTGATACGGAACCATTGTGCGCGAATCCGACTCGCTCTTGGCCAAATTATGTCTAGGAAGGTCTAGCTAATTCCGCACCTCCCGAAACTTTTCATTTACCTAAATCAGCCCAGTTGTGTTTTGAATGAGGCCATGATGTGGATAAGCGATGATACTATCAGAGTTTCAAATGTTCATGTTTTGAAGGTAACTAAATTATATTAATCAATAAAATCGCAATTATGATAATTTCAAAATATTATTTAGTATAAACTCGAAGAAAATACATAAATATTGTATATAGGTGATCAAGGTATTTCCAATGATTAGCCACATAATTTTTCTTTGCAAGCCTTGTTACTTACTAGTAACAGAATCAATTGATGCAAAACTGAACTTTTTTTAGCTTTATTTAGATCCCTACAAGTTAATTTCTCCATCTCTCATAGTTAAAATTTTCCCCTTACTGCCCCATTTCCATGTATTGTCGAAGAAAATACATAAATATTGTATATAGGTGATCAAGGTACTTCCAATGATTAGCCACATAATTTTTCTTTGCAAGCCTTGTTACTTACTAGTAACAGAATCAATTGATGCAAAACTGAACTTTTTTTAGCTTTATTTAGATCCCTACAAGTTAATTTCTCAATCTCTCATAGTTAAAATTTTCCCCTTACTGCCCCATTTCCATGTATTGTCGAAGAAAATACATAAATATTGTATATAGGTAATCAAGGTATTTCCAATGATTAGCCACATAATTTTTCTTTGCAAGCCTTGTTACTTACTAGTAACAGAATCAATTGATGCAAAACTGAACTTTTTTTAGCTTTATTTAGATCCCTACAAGTTAATTTCTCCATCTCTCATAGTTAAAATTTTCCCCTTACTGCCCCATTTCCATGTATTGTCGAAGAAAATACATAAATATTGTATATAGGTGATCAAGGTACTTCCAATGATTAGCCACATAATTTTTCTTTGCAAGCCTTGTTACTTACTAGTAACAGAATCAATTGATGCAAAACTGAACTTTTTTTAGCTTTATTTAGATCCCTACAAGTTAATTTCTCAATCTCTCATAGTTAAAATTTTCCCCTTACTGCCCCATTTCCATGTATTGTCGAAGAAAATACATAAATATTGTATATAGGTAATCAAGGTACTTCCATTGATTTGCCACATAATTTTTCTTTGCAAGCCTTGTTACTTACTAGTAACAGAATCAATTGATGCAAAACTGAACTTTTTTTAGCTTTATTTAGATCCCTACAAGTTAATTTCTCAATCTCTCATAGTTAAAATTTTCCCCTTACTGCCCCATTTCCATGTATTGTCGAAGAAAATACATAAATATTGTATATAGGTAATCAAGGTACTTCCATTGATTTGCCACATAATTTTTCTTTGCAAGCCTTGTTACTTACTAGTAACAGAATCAATTGATGCAAAACTGAACTTTTTTTTGCTTTATTTAGATCCCTACAAGTTAATTTCTCCATCTCTCATAGTTAAAATTTTCCCCATACTGCCCCATATCCATGTATTGTGTGTCGCAGGATAATCAGAAAAACTAGATCAACACGAAAATCCAAGGACGAATATAAGGAACCATCCGAATATGATTTGTTGCTTTTTATCAAAAAGTAAAAAACAGGTGTCACAATGAGGGAAGCGAATTGCAATGAGAAGGAGCATGTTAGGTTTACATGAAAATAAATTTGGGGAGCTTGGCAAAGCGAAGCAAGGTAGCCCCTTTAGTTATTAACAAAAAGTTTACAATTATTCCGCCATTTGCAAAAATCCTAGGATTCATATACAAGCTTTGTACCCCTCGCCGACTTGTCACTAAAATTATATAATGAACTATAGAGCCTACAAGCAGGGGCTGTTTTCGATACAGAAAACACGGCGAACGCCGCAACAGCAGGGCGGCGGCAGCGGCGGGTTGGAGAAGGCGAAATAAGAACGAGCTGCATGCAGCCAATCATTAAATGCCAAATTTCGTTACCCGTGCATTAACCCCAAACTTGCACAGCAAACGCGAAGACATCGCAAAAACGGTATGACGTCATACCGAAATTTTAGAGTACCCTTACTTAGCAGTTGATTAGTTCCTACAATCTTGAAATTTAACAGATAGGTTCCTTAACCGATGCAACTACTCACTAAGAATTATTGATATGTTGGGTAAAATCGCATTGTTTTGGTTTGAGTTGTTTGAGTTTGTTATTTCTTCAACACGAGTATTTTTATTTACAATTTGACTCAGATTTTTATGGGAACATTATTTTAGTCAGGCTACATAATCAGGAACAAATTCAGTGAAACCAGTCAAAGCCTGAGATTCACAGTGTTTTTTAAGTGCAGCTCTAGGTGGCTAAGCGGAGTTTGAATCTTATTCTCAGGACTGCAACTCACTTATAAATTTTGGCTCATACTTCTGTTTAGCTTAGCAGAGTACTAAACTTTCAACTTTTTTTTTAGCAGTAAGTTACTGTTTGTCTTTTGTTTGACATTTTCAACATCTAAAGTTGAAATGAGTAAGTGAAACACGAGAAACCTAATTTTTGTAATTTTCAAGTCAAGTCATACTGCATTAATCGTTTTGAGATTTTTTTTTATCAAAATGGCTGAAGATTCCCAAACTGCACATAAGGGACCATTTACTTGAATTTGAAAAACTATATTTACAGGAGCTAATTCTTGTAAAAACTAATGAATTGGCCCCTTTTTTTTGTCATAAGTGTTCCTATGAGTGCAGTTATGAATTCACAATAAACTACAATTTTCTACATTAAACACCCACGATTCAGTCACGAGACTCATCAAAATTCTGGCAAAAATCAGGCTGAGGGATCATTTCCTCTGTGAATGTGGCTTGTATGAGGGTACTGTAGATCATATGTTCTTTGAATGTCAAAGATTACAGTATTCTTTATATGATGTTCTCCCTCCACAAATCCCCCACCCCGTTAACTAGCTTTCTGCTGACTTTTATATTTAGTCCTTTTGTATACAATAAACTACAATTTTCTACAAAAAATACCCACGATTCCGTCACGAGACTCATCAAATGTCAAAAATCGTTAAGAAAAATTGGATAAGAAAACTTCAGGTCAAAACTAACGACCATGGAGATAATTACATGGGGTTATTATTAAAATTGAGGACTATGGGGGTTGGTTGAATGTGTTTATTTGGTTTATTTTCGTAACCGAAATTACAACAATAGATGAACGTGATTATTCTGTTGAAAGTCATAACCGCACCCTATGTTTGTCTGCAAAATATTCCCAGTAAATAGCACTAGTGTAGGCTGATTTCGGCTTGAGTGTCCGATATCAAGGACTCAGTCCGTCTCACGCTCAGCTAAGAGTTAAGTCACAAAATTCGCATTTCTAAATTTAAAATATGTTTTAAGAATGATTTTGAGAGTGATCATGTTGCTTTTTGATGTTTGTAAGATTGAGTATGGACTCAATATGCACTCTGAATCTCAGCCAGAGTCTGAGCACAGATAAGTCTGATCAACAGACCAACGTAATGGGGAAAAGGCTTGTTTGTATGTATGGATTCAAGGCGAACAAGTGTACATTTGTATTTTAGTACTTGTTCCCCTAATATAAGTGTAACCCATGGAAAATATGCAGTCAACCCAAAAGCCTCCTCCTGCAAGGATTCTGCATACTTTTGTGGGTAAACTGAGGTGCTGAGATATTTTCTGGACAATATACCTATAGTAGACAACAGCGGCGAAGGGTGAACATTTTAAAAAGGCAAGCTGGACAAAAAAATCACCCTACTCAGAAAAGAAACCAAGAAAAACATAACATCTTTTGTATTTTGCAACTGTCTGCCAGCCAGGCAAGTGTATTTGTCGTAATGAGAATTATGGAAATGATGGACAAAGCAAAGAGCACAGAATAAAGAAATTTAGTTTGGATGCAAAGGAAGCCGATGGGAATCATGTTATATGGGTCCTTCCCCAGTGGTAGAAAAACTGCATTTCCACAGTAAAACATTTTGTTAAATAGGTACTAACCTGTAATTTATCATCTTCTTCTTTCTGATTTCTGTATCTGTATTCTTCCTGGGTTTGATTTTCAGGTTCTGGCTTAGGCTGTTTTAGCTCAGGTCTCTGATACGTATTCTGCTTGTCTAAAGCTAATAATGTGTTAGCAGCTTCATACTTGTCATCAAAAGTAATACCAGCTTTCTCTGCAAGGGTTTCCAAACACTGCAATGGCCTCTTAATTGGTTTCTGAGCACTTTTAGCCTTATCTACCTGACTACTGGGGACTGGTGACTGTTTCGGCAATGCCCTGGTTATGGTGATACTATTTTTGTTTTGTTCATCCTTTTTTTCAGGCTTAGGCTCTAGTGTAAAGTAGTTCTTTGTGTATGTCGTCCCGTCTTTCTCTTTATCACTGTTCAAATTGTTCTGTCCATTCTCAATGATTGTGATAGTTGTCGAGTTTGATACCTTTATGGACTTATCTTTTTCATCAGTCAGTTTAAGAGGCTGTGATGAGCCATGGGATGGAGAGAGCAACTTCTGGGACTGTGCCAGGTACTGGGTCACCGGGACATTTTGATTTTCTTGCTGTTGTGATGCCTTCTCTGAGGATTTACTTATCTGCTGTGGCTGATAACCTGGACTTTGAGGCTGTTCCTTGTCTTGTTCCTTCTTCTTTATATTTTCAAGAATCTCAGATCTGTAACAAGGAATAATCAGCAATGCATTTTATTGCAATGTCCCTTTGCCTTATTTGATTAACAAAGAAACTCGTTATATTACAAAAACTGTTAAATCAGGTTAAAATCACGTTAGAATATACCTACTAAACATTATAACTTTCCTAATAAAGTTATTATTTCCATAATATTAACTTTTGTAGTCTTGTGGCTTAGAGATAAAGGACCGGGTTAAAAGTAACTACGAGCCATTAGAAATGATAATTTTAAATGAAGGTAGATACACGTTAACAGAGTTCTCGTAACAAGTCTGAGAATTTTCCAATCCAATATTTATTGAGGTTATGTTTGGATTAGAAAACCAATTTGATCAGTTTTATTCAATCAATATTGAGTTTAAAGGTACCTAAATTTATTGACTACACCATGTAGGTTTGTTTTATGTCATGATATCAAACAATTAAAGCATGTTTTGTTATAGCCGACTGTAATTTCACAAAAACTAAAGAATGAAGATGAAGAAGAAACAAAACAAGAAAAAACTGCAACTGCAAAGCGAAAGAAAAAAAAAGTGATTATTATAGTGATGTACCTTAATTGTGATTTTCAAGTACTATAATTTTTTAATCTTTACAAGCACGCGGAGTTATTTAATTCTTAATTCACAAAAGATGATGGATTGGATGACACTGACAGCATTCATGATTCAATATTTTCGTTATAAGGTCGACATTTTACCTTGAGTATTGTATTTTTTATTCCTACTCAGGGGGTCTAAAGATCTTTCGCACCATAACAAACGCGGTCGTGAGGGATGCTATCCCTGGCGTACGTATGTTAACCTTACAGAACAATGATTAAGTATTTAATCAAGACACATAAAAGTACGACAACCGAGTTCGGAAAAAAGGACGGCGACGCACTGATAGGGTTAACTGTCAGGAGGGCGACATAGGTTCCGAAAAACCATAATTTATTCTTCCTTGTTTGAAGAATCTAGCAATACTAGATATTTGAAAAAAATGTGGACTTCTGTCAAGAATATAGTGTACACTTTTATCGAAACAGAACCTTCAGAAGTCATTCCAACATTGAGCCATAAAAAATCAAAGATGACTCCAAAAAAAGGTTTCATGTCGAGTTTTAACATTATTTGAGCAAAATCATATTATATTATTTATTAATGAAAATCTGTATAAACTTTATTATACTGTTATCCGAACAGATATTTGATACAAACTCTAGTTTTTTTTTAAATAATAAAATTCGTGATAAAAGTCGTCATTTTGATAATTTTGCAGAATTCGTCCCTCTCGCACTGCAGGTTTTTCGGCATGGAGTAACAGCGATCAATGCAATCGGAACCTATTCTCTTAAATCATACTACTACCAAACGCGCTCTCGTGTTGAACAGCAGGATGTTTCTTTCCTATTTCTTTCTATAAGCTTAAGCAACGCTGCGTTCCATACATACTACTACGCGTCAACATTAAAATGCAGTATGGTTTCCGTCTGAGATATTTCAATTCGCAGTTCGGAATTGCTATTAGAGTTTAACAGTAGGCTGGATTCATTAGACTTATAAAATATTGCCAATGCGGAAATCAACCTCGACGTCAACACCGGACTGTGAGCTCGTATTCTGTCCCTTTCGGTAGCGTGGCGATTAGTATAACGACTGTCTCTTTTTAAGAACAACCGATCTCGGGTCATTGCATTGCGGCTTATTTGAAACTACTTGTCTTGCTAGTGTTTATTTTTATTACATAGAATATTAAGAATGCTTACTATCTAATGTCCTACCAAAAACACAAACTGCACATCAAAAGGTCAGAGTGTCGATAAGGAGGCACAATCTTCTGATCTGAGGGATTTCTGGGTTGTCATAGAAAAAAAACCACGAAGGTTATGTATGGCAGTCGCTTCACTTCACTGCGTTCAGCGACTCACCATACCTAACCTTCTAACCTAACTTACTTAACTTTAAATGTTGATGGTTATGATAATCGGCACTTGGTGGAACTTATTATACATCTTGTTAAATAAGACACTTGTACTTGTCCACAGGATTATAATTTCACTTAATACACCCGACCGGTTTCGCTTAAAAGCATTATCTAGGGCTTTATAACATGAAAATAACTTAAATAATATTTACATGTTTAATACGTATTATAACTTAACATTAACCTCATTTATACAAAAATGTTCCATTGAAAATTTTAGTCAATTAATACATTCTGGTCGTCCAGCAATAAAGGAAAAAAATACTCAATAAGAAAGGAACACAATACATGATCTTTTTTAAAATATGTCCAATAATATGCCTAACGCTAAACAATCGGTTATTTTTCCTATGTGTATTTGGGTGTAATTTTTCTATTCAATCATTATACCAGTTCATTAATTGTAAGTGAATATTAATTATCCCTACTAACTATAAAAAAAATACAGAACTGAGCATAAAATTTTATGAAATATATACTTAAGTAAGTAAAAGTTTCTGGAGTGCCTAAGTGTGGAGTGTCTTTGAATACGTGCAAGTTGAGCCGTAGGATGTTTTCGTAAGACGCTTTAAATAATAAGCGCTTGGAAATCATCCTGGCGTTCAACACATAAATAGAGTAGGTACATATTGTTTACGGAGCTACACTTCACAAAAGCGTTTCGTAAAACATCCTGCTGTTCAACGCGCGAGAGCGTTGAGTGAGCGATAGTTTGATCGTCGGAAGGATAGTATTCCCGCTTCATTTTTTCTTATATTAGTGAAAGTTCTACGAAAGTGGACCAGCGAAGTATCCCCGATAATACCCTCTTTATAACCGACATCAAAAAATTAGGAGGTTCTCAATTCGACTGTTTTTTGTTGATATCTCGTGTCTCAAAAACGACTACCTAAAGTGCGACATACAAAAATATTTATTTCACACACATGGTATCATTTACAAAAAATTCAGTAGCTCCCAGCAGACTAGACGATGGGTAGTCTGTTCCGTGGGTGCTGGTAGGTTGGTTAATCAAAAGTTTTGTCTTATATTTGGACAAGTGATAAATGTGTTATTTGTGAATAAGGTGATTAAGATCTATAATAACCTTAAGAGGAGGCCTTCCTCTTTTCAATAGTTTTTGAACGATCGTACCGAATCTACCACTTACCCAATCAATATGAAATTTATTTATATGTTTTTTCACACCTTTATCTTTTTGTTGTATGTTTCGTTACCTAATTGGATAACTTTCGCTCGATAGATTTTATTTTTGAAAATAGTCTTTTTTTGAGTGTTTTTTTGGTTTTTGTTAAGCTAAGCCTAAAACGAAAAAGAACAAAAGCATTTTTAGCATGACTAAAAATGCATGACTCTTTAGGCGCGTGGATTGGTCGTGGCCAAAACCGGAACTAAACTAATGCCGCTATCCTATATAAAACGAAAAGTTACCCTTGATACATACGAGTAGCTGCGCCCCTCGCCCCATGTCAATTCCATCCAGGCACCAAAAGAGCCTTGCAGCACTGTGTTCAACATCAGTTTCTTGTAAAGTTGTAGGTAAATACCTATTTAGGTTAGTGTGTTAAAATGCCGTGCAGACTGAATTTTGACGGTCTTGCTACATCATAAAAATAAATAAAGTCATGTTAAAGTAAACGCGTTATATTTATCATACGAGTACGATCCAATAAAACAAATTGTAAAAAAAATATAATCACGTAAAACAATATAAATTGAAAAACAAATATTAAGAATTTCCTAAATTCATCTCATCTGGATCTGATCAAATATAATTATAAGTCTAGTGCCTACATTTGTAAATCAGTAAGATTACCTAAATAGTGATTTCAAGAGTATTCAAAACGGTTACTATTCGATTGCTTTCAAAGATGTGAATATTTACCTGCTTTAACTGAAATAACATACCACCAGCAAGTTATACCTATATTTGCTTGCTTGAGATGTTTTCTTTTTATAGTTTAAATCGTTATTAAAATTAATAATTTGTTGGCCCAATGATGTATAATATGAAACAGACAACCTAAGTTGTAATAAAAATTAATATTTGTGGAATAAAAAGTACAAGAATTAGTATATAATTTGTTGAACCACCAAATGGTCCTTGGTTTATCTACTCGTTAAACATTTAGGGCTTACCTACAATTACAAAATAATTACTAATACAAACCAATAACCATTTCATAGTATGAGTAAGTCACGAAAATAAATTATACCTGGTAGGAAGAAAATAATTTTGAACTATTCACATATGATTCCAACTTACCATAATTTAAGGGCAAATATGTTTAATTTGTACTATGCCGCCACAATATAAAAAGGGTGGCTTAATTACTCATAGAACCCTAAAAAGACTCCACGTCTGGTGATATTTCACAAGGGGAAGCAAAAAATAATGAAAACGTGCGAGTGAGATGATGTTATGCTGACGCGTGTGGCATAGAACGAGACCGAAGGCTCTCACTAGGGGAGCAAGAGCACAGACCGGTTCTGCATGTGTGCAGGCAAGCAGACGGCGGCGCCTTCCCTCCCCTCGGCTGTCGACCCTCAAGCTTTGCATTGTCGGCTGTTCTCTGAATCGTTTCAATAATAACGCCACTTAAGGAAATTTCTATGTAAGCTATATTATAAACACTCAAGTTTCTATAACAATGCGAGTATAAGGTAACTATTTAGGTAGTGTTAGGCGTCAAAAAATCTATAAAAAATTCCCTATCTGTTAGCAATACAATCTGGTCATGTATGTTTAGTTTCGAATATGAGCCACACGCGATGCACGTACCAACATCAGATCGCTTAGAAAGTAAAAAAGTAACATAAAATACCTTTTGGTGTAAAAACCATAAGAACAACGTTCCATCGTTTCAAAATAATGAGTTAATTGAAACGTAAGCGCCGTCCCATGCGGCAATAATTAAAAGAAAATGAAAACAAATGGGTGAGGATTGAGACATTCGCACAGGTGAAAGTAAACACAACACTTATCGACGAAAACGACATACAAACACACTTTATCGATAGTCTAGTTCCCGTTTCATTGCAACGATAACCTTCTTTCAAGTGGCGAAACACTACTACTGCGCTTCTCGTGCTGTCAGTCAGCGCGCTGCGCCCATTTCCCGCACGACCCGCACCCCACACACCTTGCTTCTTTCGACCGACCTCCACCAATGAAACGCTCTGTTGTGTTATCTAGTTTGCGATTGGTCTGTTCATTTCACGACCGTTTTACTAACAAAACCGGTTATGAAGTGAGTGAAGTGAAGTGCGACAACAACGGAAAGAACGAAAGCGCGAGAAGAGCAGACGAGAGACGAAATTAGCAACGCGGCCATGTTAATGTTATAAAACTAATAATAATAAACCACGGATAACTTCTTCCCTTCTACTTCAGCAACAGGACATTCGTTCGACACAATTGCACAAATAATCTTCAAAAATCGAAAAAAAATAATGTAAAACAAACAGAGTTTCAAATGTAAATTAAAGGAAAGTCTGTATTATTAGAATAATAACTAAGCCTTTAATAAAAAAAAAAACATTTGTACTTACATCACACACCACATGAAGAACATTAAGGTGCGAATCATCAATTCTAGAAATGTATCTAACTAGACTTTATTAGTGCAATTAATAAAGATGTGTGTGTGTGCGTGTTAAGTATTTAGTAATTTCTTTCAAAGACTTTGTTTCTATTGGATAACACTTTTGGCGCGTGGATTGGTTGTGGCCAAAATTTGAAGTAATAAAATCATAATAAAACATAATATTTGTTTCAATACCTAATCAAACAAAGTTGTGCCTCCCTTTCAATGTCATCCACGCGCCAAAAAAACCTTGTCGCATTGTAGAGTTAAGATTTTAATCAAACTTCTACATTACATACCCTTGTGAGTTCAATACTTATTCTGGCATTATTTTTCACTCGCAATATTTCGACTTTTGTTTACAATATATAAAGAGGAAAGATTTGTTTGTTTGTATGTTTAAGGTAAACTTTGGAACTACTGAACCGATTGTAAAAATTCTTTCTTTTGTAAAAAGCTAGACAATTGTTGAGTAACATGGGTTATATTCTATTTAAATGAAAGTAATTTTTCAGTTTGAAAATTCAGTATTTGTGAACCATGTCGGGAGAAAAAACGCTGCTTAGCTGCTTTATCGGCGTGCCCTGACCAAATGGTTAGTTATTCCATACGAGAAAACTGTATCAGCTTAATTTGACTAAATATTTCCATCTACAACGATCCTGACACACCTCTTGCTAATATTAAGCTTGGTAAAATTGACTACAGCCAGGTTTAAGCATAGATACATCAAATACTGTGGATTAAGTAATGATTTCTTCTCATATGGCAAAAGTAATCAGTTTAACCTGACTACATATTTCCATCTACAACGATTCTGACATACCTCTTACTAATATTAAGTTTGAGAAAGTGACTACAGCCAGGTTTAAGCACAGATACATTAAATACTATGATTTAAGTAATGATTTTTTCCCATACGGGAAAGCTCTATCAGTTTAATCTGACTGCAGATATACATCTACAACTGCCCGGACACACCTCTTGCTAATATTTAGCTTAAAAAATTATTAAAGCCAGGTTTATGTATTGATTTTTCCCATACGAGAAAACTGTAACAGTTTAAATTGACTACAGATTTCCATCTACAACGATCCTGACACACTTCTTGGCACTTTGCTAAAACAAAGTAACCAGGGTCTGATGACTGGACTGGAAGATGGGTACGGGATCTCCTCAACGGACAAAAGCAGACCCTTCGAGTGTGGACTTATTTGATTGGTCCTTATTAGCGCCTTGGTAAAACCTTGGTCCGTTGCATATACTCGTTCGAAAAATCATATTCTTTTGTTTTCCTTATTTTCACGAAAATCTCTTCGACGCGGGCGGAGCCACGGGCAAAAGCTAGTATATGATAAGTATTTACCATACCATTTAGTGCAGTGTAAGTCTCATGAAAAAAAACGATAATACCTATGTAAGAAATTAATCTCTTCTTCTTCTCTATCTTCTCTATACATATAAAATACAACGTCTGTCTGTCTGTCTATCTGTTTGTTCGCTTATAACTTGAGAACCACTCAATGGATTTTGATGCAGTTTTCACTGAAAGATAAAGCATTTCTTCGGGAAGGTTTAAGGGTATATATCATCATGCTGTGAGAAAAGGGAGCAGCGCAATGAGAATTTTAGTGAAACATGTGGAAGGTAGCGCAGCGATCGCCGCGGGTTCAAACCCCATTGGTAAAATCTGTTTTCGCTTTTTATTTTTTATATTTTTATTTTAGATCAGAAAAAGTATTTTATTTTGTAAAAAAACATTAAACTGACATTATATTTATCCTTTACCCTGGCGCTGAAAACAGCTCAGCTATTAGAGTTTCCACTGATTGTAGGTACATTATGATTTTAGTAAGCTTTGTACATTTATGTAACAATATGAAATAAATATAAGGACAAACTTATACTGGAGGCTGGGTAAGTGATCAGTCACACGGATCGATAACACTTTTGGCTAATTTCGCAAAATAAAATGTTGACTCCACTTAGTAATTGACTCGGGGCTGGGCTTGCGTTTGCAAGGAACACGAAAAGAATAATTTACGAATTTCACAAAAAGTGTCATCGAACCTTGGTACTGAGCACTTACCGAGTCTTCAGGAAGAATTTGGCTGCATAAATAAAAGCCACCTTATATAATATATATTGCTTTTTTCCGTATATTGATTAAACAAAGATCAACAACAAAAATATTTACATTTTCACAAGTTCCTAGACAACGCCATCTCTGTGAAAGCTATCCTGGATAACGGCTCATTGCGCTGGCGTTGAAATGGTTTTATTGTAATATACTAGATGGCGCTGCATGTCTCGAAATATCGGATGCTTTAATGCAGTCAGGTTTAACTCACGTAGAAGTAGAAGTTTGTCTACACTATTATTTTATTTTATTGTTTAAGGAAGTAAGATTAGTTTGTTTGTATATAATGGGTAATCTCTGGAACTACAGAATCGATTATAAAAGTTCTTTCGATAATTAAAAGATACACTTTCGCAGAGTAACATTTTTTTTTATTTATTAAAAATAAGTTTTCAGTTCGAAAATGCAATAACTAATGACTTTACAAATTTTGTGAATCAAGTGGGAAGAAAAAGTGCTGCTTGAGTGGTTTATCGGCATCGGCATGCATTGACATTTTGTTATATTAACTATGTATGTAGGTGAAAAAAAACTTTCGTTTTTCAAGAAAACTGTATCAGTTTAACTAGAGATTTCCATCTGCAACGATCCTGACACACCTCTTGCTAACATAAAGCTTGAAAAGTGATTACAGCTAGGTTTAAGTACTATATACTTTATTCCACGCAAAAATATGATTACACTTTCACTTAGAAATAAGATGTACATAGGCGAGCCTATCTCTAAGCAGAGATTTCTTCCAGCGAACCCCTTTGATTAGTAAAAATCATAATAAATAAATAAATAGACATACATGCGTTCATTTACACTAAACTACATAAATACATACATGACATCTTACGTAAATCATAATATACCTCTAATATATGTACATATAAAACGCAACGCCTGTCTGTCTGTCTGTGCGGTCACTTATATCTTGGAAACTACTCAATGGGTTTTGCTGCAGTTTTCATTGTAAAGTAGAGTATTTTTTTTCGCCAAGGTTACAGTGTATGTCATCACGATATGACTAAGGGAAGCACACAATTAGAGTTTTAGTTAATAATGTGGTAGGTATATACGCCTTGCGTAGTCGCATGTAGTCCGATCGTCGGGTTTCATATCATCCACTGGTAAACGTTTTTAGAAGAACTTCTCAGTTTAAGATTATTTGATCGGTCTTGACGAGTATCTTTGTAGAACATTGTGACCAGGGTCTTATGACGGGACTGGAAGGTGGGTACGGGATCTTCTCAACGGACAACAGCAGACCCTTTGAGTTGAGGCTTATTTGATTGGTTTTTATTAGCACTTTGGTAAAACATGATGACCATTGCATATTGTCGTTCAAAAAATCACGTTCTTTGTTTTGATTATTTCCACGAAAATCTTTTTGAAGCGGGCGGAGCCGCGGGCAAAAGCTAGTACATAATATAGTACGAGTATATTCAATTAAATAAATCAATAGGTACACATCCGTAGAAAAGCCCTTTTAAAATTACCCGAAATCTGCCTTGAGCAATTTTTCCGCACGTGCCAGAATAGCCGTCCACTATAACAAAACAGGTGTACCAGACACCAATATTGCGAATTTGTATTTGATTTGACGTGTGAAGGAGACGACTACATTCACAGGATTTGTGTGTAGGAGACGACTTCATTTACTTCTTTTAAATAATAAAAGCTCGTTTTGAAAGATATGCCACGCACGCCGTATCAAATCCTGATCGTATTTATTATTTTTTGCAGATCGATCATAAACATTTCTGATTACAAACATTCTCTATCTCTCTCTCTCTCTCTCTCTCTCTCTCTCTCTCTCTCGTCTCTATAGCCGACTGGTAGATAGCTCGCCTGCTAACCCAGAAGGCGGGGGTTCAATCCAATAATTTGTGTTCGAAAGACACGTTAAACGGTTGATCCATTTATACCCAAACACCGGCTACGGCTCACCATCACCACATATCACCTTTGAAACATAAAATCGTTCGTGAAAAGCGGGTGTACCAAGTATGGAATGTAACTTCCATTTCGCAGTTCACACTTGGGAACACCTCTGACACCCCCTCGGGGATTCATGTCGTGACGGTATGTTTTTTATTGTTGTATAACTCAGAATTTTACATCAATGTTGTATAAACATGAGGTTCATAAAGTAATATTATCTACAAAATCATTTGGACATTTAATAATATAAAATTGAGCGTAGTTTCTAACAAAGTAGGTACCTAGGTACGAGTATTTGAGTTGTACGTGCGTGAAAAAATATATTGTGTTGCAAGTTGACCTATTTTGTTATTACAAAAATATGGATTTGCTACAAGAAAGTTTAGTCTTATTATAAAATAATTTTGTGTTTAAAATAAGTATACAAAAAATGTATATCAGAAATGTGGAAAAAAACCAACATTAATTTTATTTAAGAGTGATTTTGTTGAATATGAACCTATAATTACCGCTAACAAATTTATTTAAAAAATTACTTAAGCTGTGTATTTCTTGAATAAGTAAAAATATTTTGCAATATCTTGCTAAAAAGTGAAATTTTATTGATTCTTACATAAAATTTTGTTCAATTTACAAGACGCAAATTGTAGTTTTGGCTTCAGTACCTACAATACTAATGACCCATTCCACTTAATATATTAAAAATTTATAGAATAATAACTATTAATGTACACTGTACAGACACGAGTTTTTTGGGTTCCGTAGTCACCAAGGACAAAGGTTTTGCTATCTGTCCGTCTGTCTGTATGTCAGTGGCTTAGCAAAACTCTTAGTACTAGAAAGCAGGAACATACAAAGTGGTGAAATAATATCATAAAAAAAATGTTTTGACTGTACCTTCCCTACACGTTCGTACTTGCTTGATGTACAATTGAGTGTTAAAAAATCAGATAATTTTACGAAGTCCGCCTATAAGACGAAGAAATACGTTCCAAAAGTCACCGAAATAACAAAGTTGAAAGATATATCAAAGTTAAATGATGTGTCATTATTCAAAGTGACAGGTGTTTCAAAACAAGTGTCAAAAGTGACATATATGTCAAAGGTGACAGATAAGTACAGATTGCCATTTGGTTTTTATTCAACATACATATTTGTCAAAAGTGACAGATTTTTCTGAAGCAATATATTTGACAGATGTCAACATTTACAGTTATGTCAAAAGAGACAAATGTGTCAAAAGGGATAGATGTATTCATAATGACAGTTGCGTCAAGTGATAGAACGTAGGTTAAATTAAATTTTGTATTTTGTAGTTGTATTAAAAGAGTCTAATTATATTGGATTACCAATTTCGTCTTCAATAATGAAATATCTCAAATTTTCAGGTTATTATCTAAATGTGTGCTAAAAGACCTAATTGTGTACGGAATTTAAAGTTTCTAAGTCAGCTGGAAGCACCATGAAGTAAGTACCCTTTCATGGTGAGCCAATTTGTATGAAATTGATTGATATCTCTAACGCTTAGACCATTTAACACGGGACCTGGCAAAGCGCGACTCTTAGTACTGAAATTATTCTGCCGTTTTCCACGGGAGGGGAGGTAAACACGCACAGCACACAATGCGTAAATGAGTAAACGCACGCTCCTGCAAAAAATTGATATGTCACACTAAATCAAAAGCACGAAAAAGCGCACGAAAAAGCGCACACAAGCAAACTTACATGAACAAATTGTTCATGTAATTCGGCAGAAGGGGATATGTGCGCTTGCCTTGCTTGCTCCCGTGTTATAAGCTCTAACGGGGGCCGACAAAAAGGTCTTTACAGACAACAAAGGAGTTCCATTTTGTCATTTTGAGGTAAATAACCTTAGAAATCGATAAATCTATAAAATATATATGTCAGTATATCTTTATTTGTTTTTAGGGTTCCGTACCTCAAAAGGAAAAAAACGGATAGGATCACTTTGACGTCCGTCTGTCCGTCTGTCTCTCAAGACCCTTTATCTCAGGAACGCGTGAAGGTATCGAGTTGAAATTAAAACCATATACTCAAGTTTACAGTCCCTTGAAGCTGTGAAAAAATCAAATTTCTAAATTAACGTCAAAAAAAGATACGGCCGTTTATGCCGCAAAAAATGTGTATTTCGACACTCTCAGGGGAATCAAAATTCATAGGGTATATCCCGTTGACCTAGAACTATGAAATTTGGCAAGTAATACCGTCTACTACTATTGTATTAAATCTTAAAACTATACATTTGTAATTAGGTTAAGCAACGGTATACGTGGTCATAATTGTACGGGTGACCAAATCTTATTGTATGTTTTCATTAACTTTTAATAATTTGTACGGAACCCTCGGTTGGCGAGTCCAACTCTTGTCCGGTTTTTTTATTGATAGATTTATAAAATCATATTCCCAAGACGTTTCAAGAATATACCTACCACGGTGTAAATCACATTCAAATACGATTTGTATGTAATTATGAAGATAAATAATTATTATCTTACTTGATTTGTGAGTTATATAATACAGCCAGACAGCAATGTTTAAATTAATTTACGATTCTAGGGTACAAAACCCTATAAAACATTTTATTTTAGGAGTAAGTACAGATATATTTTGGACATATGACTTCAATACGATCTCGAAAATTATTTTAGTAAATTTCAAAGACTTCAAAAAGAACTTTCATAAAATTTGGTAACCACAAGGTAACCACTAAGGTCTTAGCGAGGCCAATAAACCACCGCCATACTTTTTTTATTTACAATTTTCGAGTGCAAATTAAATTATATACTATTTTTATTAATTGGACTGAAAGACATTTATAGTATCAATAAAAAAAAAGTATAAAGTACATCCTTTAAGTCGGGCCGGATGCATAGTGTGCGACCGGATGTTTACAGTGTTGCCACTATGGTGATTTTTCCATTAAATCTGGTGTATTAGGACCCCCATGGTAGTTGGCAAAATTTGTTTCTGGTGGCTAGTGGATTATTTAGTGGGCATTGAAAACAAAGAAAAATAATGAATGCAAATAAAAAATAAATGGCACATACGAAGTTTTAAATTTCGTTGCAAATGCCCAATATTGATATTTCTAACGGTCGGTGCCTGTGAAAAAGATTCTTGATTCTTGACAAACGGAAAGACTGTATTGCAACAGTGATGGTATATGATAAGAGTTCTATTTTGTCATTTTGAGGTACGGAACTCAAAAAATCAACTAATGCGGTCTCAAAATACTTCTACCAGCAAATATGATAAGAGTTCTATTTTGTCATTTTGAGGTACGGAACTCAAAAAATCAACTAATGCGGTCTCAAAATACTTCTACCAGCAAACTAAATACTTCTACCAGCAAACTAACTTAATATTTTAAATTTTTAATACAAAAACAACTATAAACAGCAACACCGACCTGCGCGCCTCGTAAAATCACCTATAATGGGCGTTCTGGACCCTCTCCACCACCCCTTAGCATACGCGGAAAAGGAAATATTCGCTCTAAATTTTGTGTCCGTTACGGATATCCGAACCATAAAATACATGGTGACATCCCAGATTCCTTTATTCATATATTTAGCCAAATTCATACTAAAGTAACCGATCGGATAAATAAGAGGTCAACATTTTATTTTGCATTTTTTTATCCTTGGACCCCCCGTATGAGCAAGCTATAGCTACCTCTAAATTACTTGAAAACAAAAGAAGATCGAGGACTGATATTAACCATGGAGTATTCGTAGCACCTGCCAGTACACCACCTGAAAGGATCACCAAAACCCTCGTCCGGGGCTACTCTCGTTAGCTTAGCCTGCTAAACCCTTTGAAAATGCCTGTCTCAGATCAATGGCAGCCGCACTACTATCGCAGCCTAAAAATGCAATGCCTGTCATATGTAAGTAAACCCTTCAAACTCAACGCAAAAAGAAGTTAATTATTACTTGAATTTTTCGTTATCAATTTTATACAAATTGGGTCACCATGTAAACCTATGGGGCACTTCCAGCTGACTTGGAAATATAGTAATAAATATTACCTATAGCATAGGTAAATTAGACCCTGCTGGATACATAGAAGTGTCAAGTTACGTTGTAAGCACAACTGCATGGGGAAGAAGTTTGTACCACAGGGCGCATTTGACCAGTTTTTTTTTGTTTCGAAGGGTAAAATTGTGAAATAAAGGTAGGTCCTGCTAACGCGCTGTTCGTATGAAACCAAAGTAAAGTGGGTATTATGATAATGTCTCAAATTCTGCTATCAGTCAGCACCCTGACGCTCTCAATCGCTAATGGTGCGCTGTCATCCATTGGAGAGTTGCAGTGTCAAAGGATAGGTGAGCATAATTTTGCCTTTGTGCAGTTTGCCAAGTGGAGTTTTGTGGTTCAAATCCTTCCGAAAAGTTCAAAATATTACAATATTAATCAACTTTAAAACAAAACTAATTCTCTAATGCATTTGCAAAACAGAACAATGAATAATCAACTTTCTGTTTTTTTTTCTTAAGCAATAGTTATTTTCATGCACTTTTTTGTCCTTTTATTATCTTAACCTCCCCCTCCGATATACAAAAACCTGCCTACGCCCGTGATCCGCAATCTCGAGTTATGTGCTGTCATCCGTTGAGGAGTTCTGCGGCGTTGAGGCGGGGATGGAAGGTCAGGTCAAGTGCGAGTAGGACTCGGGCCCTAAGGGTTCCGTACATACCGTTTAAGACTAACTCATTCAACGTGCAGTTTTTGTTACTAGCTTAATTTGATACTTGTGATCTTTGAAACTATGTATTCCAGGGGTCTAATTAAGCTGGACCGTTGTGTGTTCCTTATTAATTGAATACAGGTAATTTTCATTTTTTCCCTTAAGTGTGCTGCGGTGTGCTATAAAATCTACTTGTAAACGGAATTTCAAGTTTCTAAGTCAACTGGAAGTGTCCTATAGGTTTTCATGGTCAGCAAATTTTTATGAAATAGTTTACATAAAAGGCAATAACTTTCTTTCTTGTTAAGTTAGAACTTTGTTTCTTAACAGCACCGTGAAATGGTCTTGACAGATGGACAGACGGTAAAAGTGATCCTATGAGGGTTCCGTTTTTCCATTTTGAGGTACACAACTAAAATAAAATTACAAATGAATTGAAAACCTCCTTTTTTGAAGTCGGTTAAAAAGCCGTCACCCAGTGCACTGTGCCAGCAGAGAATATATGTATAGTGCCAGTGTCTACACTATAATTTTTGAACGGCCAGTGTTGCGTGCGTCTCACGAGTTCAATTTTTAACGTGTGTGAGTTTATGAACGGCTATAGCTTATCTATAGTGTTGGACGCCGCGCGCCAAAAAGCCACGCGCTGCGCCCCGGAGCTAATGCAAGAATACGGTTGGTGTCTTAGAGGAATTTTAAATGCGGTTGGGATTACTTGGTTGGGTTGGGATACATATTATAAAAAAAGTATAAAAAGCCCTAAATTAGAATAATTTCCAAGGTTTGTACTTACCTACTTTTAGGAAAAAAGTTCAATTACCTGTAATAAAATATTAAGAATTCATATGATGTCATTGAACACCATATTTTATGGAAACAGTAAAATTAATTTTATATAGGGTGAAATTTAATCAACCGACCAAATTCATACTAGAGACTCGGTTAGTGATCAAGAACTAGGTTCCTTTTGGCCAATTTCGAAAAATATTTTTTTTTGCTCCCGTTCTGGTTGGACTAGTTTAAGTACAATTCCTAGTGCAGGTTCTACGGGTAAAAAAAAATTTTTTTTTTTAATTTCACCTGGAGGGTCATTAAACCTTGTTCCTGATGACTAACCGAGTCTCCAGTATGAATTGGGTCGGTTGATTTAATTTCACCTAGTATAATACTGACTTTTGCTCGCGACTTCCTCTGCATTGATTAGTTTGTGGGTAGTCCTAACCGAAATATTTATGAACGACCTATCCAACGATACCCTACATCATGGGATAGACGAGAAAAAAGAATTCATCCCCACATTTCGTGTAGAGGGGGCGAAAAAAAACACGATTTTATTTTGCCACTTGTCGGTGTAACTAATATGCCTCGGAACAAAACCCAATTACAGCGTACTAGTACTCAGAGTCTCTGAGCTAAACTACGGATAGAAAGACATGCGATAGACAGACGGACAGACATGGCGAAACTAAAAGGGTTCTTTGTTGACTATTGGAACCCTAAAATTACTTGCCCTGCTGCCTGATGTTTACAACTCAGATAGAACCCCAACAAGGTAGTGTAGTATATCTTTGTCAGATCAGAACGAAGGGTTTTTGGCGTGCTACACCTACTACACCTCCATTATAGTTTTTATATTTTTAGCCAAAGAACACAAAAGAAGTAATTAGATCTCTTATCTCCCGCCATCTATATAATTTGAAGCGTACCTTTTGACAACCAGTGGTAAGTTATCGTTGTAATTAACCAATAGATGGCGGTGCTTGCAATTTCTAGCTACCTATAAGACTTCATAGACAGGTACATGTACAAGTGACTATCACGTAATCAATATGCTGTATTTATATCACCGAGAGATGTCTTAACTTGAACGTCTCTACTTACAGCTATAAAGTTGATTTTTACTTTTCTTAATTTTTCATGCCAAATTTATATAGTAAGGGGTTATGTATGTCCCCCCCTCCTAGCCAAGGATTACAAGGATATTAAACTGGAAATTTCTACCTTGGTCCAAGCAAGTATCTTTAATTCGATCGATATTGTGGTGATGATAAAAATTATTTAGGTACCTACTTGATGGCCATGGGCATCAAATAAAACCACCATTGAGATAAATATAAGTTACAATCACTTATTTGTTGATTTTTATCAAGGGAGGCAGTTTGTTTCTGATTACAGAAACACGTCGGCCATTGTTATTTATTTCTCATTACATTACCCTTACCTACTCTACCAGTAGCACCAGTTCAATGACACGGCCATTCACATTCACGCAACACACAGCGCCATCTCGTATAATACGCAGGTAACAAGTGATATTATTCTACTTACACAAAAAGTTAGGCCCCCCTTTTGTGAGGTATGTAGCCTGCACAAAATTGCACTGCATTTTAATTCTTTCACAACAAATTAATTACACATTTGTTGGCAAACAGTCGATCGAGGTGACAATTGAACACGAATCGAACCAAGGGCCCGTGCGTGCGATGCAGACTGTCCGAGTGTCGGTCGCGTCGTCGTCGTTGGTATGTCCCTTTCCTGCATAGGACAGACGAGCAACTCCGACCGTGCATTGGCTAAGCCTTGAGCCAATGGTGAAGCGCTCGCCATATCGTCGACTGGCAGATAGGAGATAGCGCCACTACGAAAATAGCGGTGGGGAAATATATCTTTAATTCGTCTTCTCTCTATCTAGCTATTCGAATAAGTAATTGGCAGCAATGCCACACCACTTTCAAAGTAGGTACATTTTCAATAAACCAATCGTTGGACAGTACATCCCCGTAAGACAAGATGACCTTGACATAAATCAAGTTTAATCAACACACACAACTACTGTGAATTCATAAAACCGATGATGGCCGTAGTAGCGCAGTGTGTTGGACTGTGGTAATAATACTACTAAGATTCTATGACTGTGGTGCGTTGCTGATTTGCGAGTTTTCAAAAAAACATCTATAAATTATATTTTTCAATAAATTCCTGACCACTGAAAATAATTTGTGAGCATTAGGTCGATCTTAAATATTAAGAAAGTTAGAAAAAGTATTAAAATGTATGCGTGATTCCTTTGTATTCATTTTTTTCATTCGTTGGATAGGACCTTGTCATACCAGCTAGTCTAGCATAGATAACATATCGAGCTCGATAGCGCTTGCTTGATACAGTGCTCTGTCTCACTCTTTTGGTCTTTTGGATAATCCTCGTTCTAAGTCTATAAGTGAATGAGATGCACATAGTATGCCAACCATAGACATTTCATTTTCCATGTCTATGGTGCTAACGCACACAGCCACAATGTCCTACTACCTCAGAATATCTGAGCCTACTACCTATCTATAGTATTTTGTGCTAATAGCATTTGAAACCTCAGAAACTGTTTGAAACGGTAGCCTTTCTCTCATCTTTTCTACAATACTCAAGGGAATCTATACTCTATTTATAATAAAGTACCTAGTAAAAAAGTTGTGTTTAATTTTGTTTTAAGATTTTGAATGAAATGGGTAGGTAATTAAATTAGTATTGTACTGAAGCCCAAACTACCATTTTTAGGGTTCCGACACTGAGAGGTGCTAAACGGGACCCTATTACTAAGCCTCCCCTGTCTGTCTGACCGTCCGTCTGTCACGGGGGGTCTACAGCTTCAATCGTAATACCTACCTATGTAGAAACTTGAAATTTTCACAAAATATGTGTTACCATGACCTCCTAGCCTCCTACCTACCAAGACAAAGACTAAAATATAAACTGAGTACCTAATAAGAACTGTCACTGGGTTGGACTTAACGTGTGCGGGTGACCAACTATGTTGTACCAATTTGTTTTAGGTTCAATGCTTATTAAAAACTAAAAACTCATCTTGCATTCACATAATATCTTCAAAGACAAAACACAACTTTTGACTTATGTGAAAAGGGATTGCAGTGAACTAGAATTAGTTAATTGTGGGATTGTTGTTGTTTTATCAAAACAAAATTATAGTTAGACATATTTAATACATTAATTTAAACAATACAATTGATTTAGTCACTCACAGTAATTAAATAAATAATATAATGAAAATAGAAAAATATCAATTCAATAATACAAATATCATATCAATCAATTGACTCTAGCTTTATAAAGATTCTGTTACAATGAGAGTGTATATTATATTCTTAACAGAAGCACGATTTTTAACATGTAGTATTGCTAGATTGTCCAAATGACGAATAATAAATTGAGAAACTTTGATGGTTTTGCGGGGTCTATCCTCCTAAGACAATTACAAATTTTTGTCTTAATCTTTGAAAGAATCCTTTTATTATTATTCTTATGATAAGAGCGTTGATGGGTGAATTAATCGTAACATAACAAAATTCGAGTACTATCAATATTATTGCTATATAAATTGTGCTATAGCAATTCATTATTATTATATGATTATGGTGTATACTGTATAGGTACACCGCGACGGAGATATTTGTATGACAAATATTTTCACATTATGTAAAAGATTTAATTTAATGTATCTTGTCTTCGTTTTTCAAGTATTTTACTTAAATTACAAAGTTAAGTTATTCAAAAAATTATAGATGGCGACTCTTTTTTCAACTTTGTACAAATATCAAAACTTGGATATAAAAATGTAACAAATGCATTGCAACAACAAAGAATTCCATGTATAAATACTGGACACGCTTACCGCAATCAAAATTATGCTCACGCGTGGCTGACGTAGAGGACCTTTAGTCTCGCTCGTTCGCACCAACGTTCGATCTATTGTCTCGCTCTCTCGCATAAGAGTTGCGGACAATTATTATTGACCATACTTAGTGCCCAATTTTTCAGTGCGGAACAACTTGTCTATACATAGAAGTCAATTAACAATTGAGGCTTTGTAAATGAAATGCGAAACTTTCTTGATAAATGATCACAGAATGTATTTTAAAATGCATAAAAATAAATAAATAATTAGAAGTGAAGCAAGATACAACCACCTACATAATGTTAAGACAAAACAAAATAATTATAACTATTATCGAATTTCATTAGTCGGTGGGTAGGACCAAGCGCGAATTATAAAAAAATAATTAAAATGTGTATTCTGAAGAATTAAAATTTCAGGGTTGAACGTTGCAGGCTGGTTAAGAACGGAGTACAAAAACAGCGGGATTGCATCTAGGATACAATTAAAGTTAATCTATACATAATTAATAGTAAAGTAGTAAGAGAGTCGTGTCTGTACATTGAATATTCCTGCGAAATATTAAAAATTAAATGAAATTTAAATTAAAAAAAATATATATTATACTGAGGACAAAACTAATTTTTTTGGAATTTTTTGTACATATTCGGATGCTCCGTTTTAACCCAAGAAGTACGCAGGATTCGGATGTGGTTTTTCCACAGATAATTAAATAGAATTTTCTTTATTATCATTGTAGTGACTCTGGCTGATCAACACATAGGCTAAAAGGGTTGTTTACAAACTGACCGCCAGAATGAAGCCAATTGTAAACACTATTAAAAATTCCACCCGAGCGAAGCCGCAGGCAAAAGCTAGTATTAAATACTTCTCGTGCATAGATGGCACTGGTAAGTAAGAGAACAAGAACTTTAGTGAATACTTCTGTGATCGCCCAGATGGCGCTACCGGATAAACAAGAGAATCAATACCTTTTAAAAATTTACGCATTTTGTCCAAAAAAATATGGCCACGCTCTATGGCCGGTCGATTCCGCCGTTACTTCGGACTTATCCTGAAAACATTAAAGGATATCGGCGGGACTCTTTTTTTTCATCTAAAAACGACGTTAGCAAAATATTAAGCTGTTAACTTTGTAAAAAAAAGTTGCCTGGTTGTCTATACCTAGAGCAAATAAAAACTTAATACGTTTATGTTATCATTACATTGCATATATAAATATTTTTCATCAATTATATACGTAGTTTTATATACTTATATCAATGCTAAATAAATAATCGGGCCCTATCCTGTAGGCCTACCATGAGTTTTGCTTACTATACACGTTAACGTCTGCGTAAAATATTTATATGAGAAATTGTGCAGCGCCCCTAGCGGCTTACTACATGAACCAGCATTTCTCATACAAAAAATTTGACGCAGACGGTAACGTGTATAGTAAGCAAACTCATGGTAGGCCCACTGGTGCCGGCGTCAGTCACGATCTATATTTATCTATATATATAATTGTCTATATTTATCTATAGTATGTATAAGGATAGATAGTAGAAACAAACAGATTACAGATATCCACTGATGCTGTGTCTCCACCTAGCGGTATCATGTATGGATTTTAATGATTGTTATATAGAAGTGTAATACAGGATTAGTCCTAAAGAAAAAAAAAGAGATTTAGTACGCTTTTTTTCTCGAGAAAATGGCTTGTGAAAAGAAGCTCCAGCCAGCGGAATAAAATTCAAGGTATGTAATTTTTTGGGTTCCGTACCTGAAGGGTGCCAAACGGGACCCTATTACTAAGCCGCCGCTCTCTGTCTGTCCGTCTGTCACAGCAGTCTACAGCTTCAACCGTTATAGATAGCCTGTTAAAATTTTCCCAGAATACGTGTTACCATGGCTTCTTCACAACAAATGAAAAAAATCAGGAGTGGTCTCCACATAACAAACCTCGAAAAATTAGCATTAACGGAGCGATTTTTTCTTTTCACAAGCCATTTTCCCGATAATAAGAGCGGAAATAATTCTTTAAGGTGGTAACGGAGGATCTCGGTGCAAAATACATATCACAATATTGTTTTCCTTATAAAATAAAAATAAAAAGTTCGCAATAAATGCGTTTTATAGCAATTCGCGCAAACTGCTTGTTAATAGTTAGGTGATCACATGAAAATTATTCAATTTTATGCGTTACATTTTAGCCGCATAACATTACAACTGTAAATACGCTTATAAGTCTGTTAATGTAATGCAAACAAAATGTAATACATTGAAATACGTAATTTTTCTGTGAAGACTTTATTATTAATAAACTGTTTCCGCAATTTGCTTTAAAACACATTTATTGCATACTTTTATTCAAAAGTAAGGAAATAGTACATTACGATACGAGAGCGATGAAAAGTTTCTCGCACGAGTATCGTATAATATTTTATAGCAAAAGTGCGGAAAATGCCGACTTTACGCAAGCGCAGCGTGCGTAAAGTGGTCATTTTACGCACGGTGTGCTATAAACAATATTATGATGTGCATTTTGTACCGAGGTAAAAAGTTACCCCTTAAGTACAATTTTTCGGTAGAACTAAACAAGTACTACACGTCTATACCTATTATGTATAACAATCATTCAAATCCATACGGGGTCCCGCTAGCTGGATACACACCCGCGAAAGAGTTTCAATGTTCTGTGCGTCCATAAACCACATCCTACATAAAAAAATCTCCTTCAACCGACCTGCACCCTGATTCTGTATCGTAAAATCAGTTGCCAACAGAGTGCTTATCGTCGAAAACATACATATAAGTACTATCGAATTCCGCTTATCTAAGGATAAGTTCGCACTTGATATGACGTCACAATTCGTGAATAGTTCAATACAATAAAGTTATTTTGGAAGTTCATTTTTTATCTGTTTTCCGTGAATAGCAACCATAGTTGGCAACCTATTCAAAGATACGTAATAGGACCGCCGGAGCGGGAACATACTGTAATTTTCCTCGATTTTGGCTCCGTTGTAGTCTACTATATCATACCACCCACCGACAAAGAAGCATTCAACCACAAAAAGCGCGGGGTAACCGTTCTGCGCTGTTTGGGTTAAGCGCTCCACCCCACGCGTTTCATGGGAAAACGAATCAAACTGAATGAATGTTTAAGTTCATTCAAATAATAATAACCAAAATTCTTCAACACAAAGTCAAATCGTGATTCTTTAATACCTACTAATAAAATTAAATGAAAGTAAACTTGCATTGATTATGGAGTTATTTCTTATATATAACAAAACTTTTACTACATTATTCACCTGGGTTCCCAAGCATGGATTCCATCTTATATAATTTATATAATATCTTTTAAAAAATGAAGTCAAAAACATAACATAATATTATTCTAATACTCTTAACAAAACAAAAATTGTGACTACAATATTGCGTTTTTTTATGTATTCAACATCTTCTAAACGGTACAGAATTCTTTTTTTTTACCGTAAAATTTTACATAGATTTTTTGAGTAAGAGTTCGATCATTAACTAAATTAAATTTAACAATAGCTGTGTATAAACGTACTGCGATTCGTCGCGACTTTTGTTTCACATTGTTTTATGGGCATTCATGTGTTATGCACATTCGTCAAAAACACAATTTGTACATAACTGTACAGATATAATACAATTTGTAAAACTGGTCACAAATATAACAAAAGCTGCAGTGTTAGAATCGCCGCCAAGAAATTAAGAATATTTTTGTTTCTGCGGTCGACACAAAATAACCGCCAAGCGTTTTGTATGATGTGATGATATCTTCAGTCGGAAATGGCGGTTATTTCGTGTATATGACTATTTGCTATTTTGGAGTCCGTTCTGGATCTTGTTGTATTCGAGGAATAGATCCTTCACGTCCTGAAGAGATCGCTCAAGCTGCGTCACGAAGTTCGTGGAACTCTGCCGAAAACAATGCACACTACAATTCGTTAACAATATTCGGAAAATAAAATATCTGATCTGCTTTTGATTATAAATTTAAAAGATGTTAGCGTATCCCTAATAGACCACTTTCGAATGGAAAAAAAATTTTCGCGTGTTTTTTATTTTCGCCTTTCCATAGAAATTGAGTCGGCTGATTTGTACTAAGAAGTGAAAAAAAAATTTTTTTCTTGAATGTGATCAGTTAAGGATACATGATCTAGTCTAGAATTATTTTCACTTATTAGACCACTGAGTCCTGTTAAAGTGCACATATGAATTTGGGTGAAACTAAATTATCGACAGAAAAATAAAATAAATAAATAAAAAAGAAAATTCTTGTTGTAATAGATAGACTTTTATATTTTTCTATCAGCAACTGTATTATGTTAAAACAAAAACGGTAATAATTGTTACCAACCTAAAAAAATCACCATCAATTAAAAATATTAAAAAATTTACAGAAAATTGATTTTTAATTGTTTTTTTTTTTCAATAATAATCAAAATTCTTAAAATAATGCCGCGTAATGGCCAGACGATATCGTCAAGACTGTTGGTGAGCAATGGATGAAACTGGCGAGAGACCGACGAAAATGGCGTGGAGAAGAAGAGGCCTATGCCCAACAGTGGGTGGATGCGGGCTGATTGATTGATGCCTCGTAAACCCCCAATTTTTATTACTTTACGTTAAACTGTATCATATCAGCTTTCATAAAACAAAACCATAACGTTTCTATCCTGGGCAGAACATTTTCTATGAGCGGTTAAACAGAGGCACTCTGGGCTTTTTCATATAAAATTTGTATAGAAAATATAGGTAAACCCTGACCAGGAATATATGAGAGGTCGCCATACTGTGGAATTTCGTTGGAACTAATTTCTAACACTTGTAACAACGATATTTTTTATTCTTTATAATCATTTGTCATCATCATTGTGACATTTTCACAATTTCACCATCGCATTGTATTTTGTTCTTGCGTAAACGCTAAAATATCTAAATAAAATGCCAATAACGATTCATAGCAGGGAGCGGAATACTGTGTACAATGTTTATAAGTGTTTACAAGATAAAAAACGTGCAGGATGTGAAAGTATTCCTCTAAATGATGTAGTAAAGTTGGCTTCTGAATTAACTGGTAGGTAAAAACAGTATGTCATTGTAGTGCGAGTGTTATGAATTGGCCGCCGTAATGTACAATTAGGTAATTATTTTTAATTCTAGGTGTGGGATACTTTTAAATTTACCGTGTAGCAAATGAGGGGCTTACTGACTTACCATTTCAGTCACTAAAAACCAAAACGAAAATTTACTTAGATGACTTTGACTCCAGTGTAATACGTCGAAAAATACACGAATTTTATACAGTAAAAAAAGTAGTGCCGACCATAAAAAAATGAATGGCTCTGCTGGTAGAAATGTAACTTTATGGCTAGTTTTTTGACACTGACATGAACGTAAATATAAATTTCATTAAATTAAAATGAACTTTCTTCTAAAGAACATTTTCAACAAAAGGCCAATTCAATCTGTGCTCATTATGGTAAATGTTGTCATATTCATTTTAAAAGTGGGTCCCTCTTGACAGCTCTCATATATTCCCGGTCAGACTTAATATGAAAAAAAAAATTTAATCAGATATTTTAAATTATTTTTCTGTCGATAAAATTGGGTCTAGTTTTACCCAAATTCATATGTGCACTTTAATGAGACTCACATTGTGTGATCTGCCATTCATCACTGATGTGATGACGGTACATGGAACGTATATAAACGTGTTTCTTTTGTTCGAAGCTACATATATACTCGTAGGTCTGCGTGCTTCGAAAGGCACGGTCCGTATTGGTGCCCGAAATACGGCTCTAAAGCCCACCACTTATCACGCTGGGACGTAAGACGTAGTTACGTAACAACGGATCAAGCGCCACTCGGAGCAAAATGAGAAAATGAGCCACAAAGTATTTAAACTTCAAGACGTTACTATGAGATGGTGCTTGATTCACCCCTTATTTCTAAGGCAAGAGGATCGATTTTTGTTCGAAAAACCACTTGAAGTGAATCATTTTAATGCCTAGAACGACATCCTATTGATAACTCATTTTTTTCAATTTTGACGCCTGATCCGTTTTTACGTAACTACGTCCATTATCGTCGGGAAACGTTGGGTGTACGATCATACTGTCCCTTGCATTTCACAGTCCATACTTGGAATTCTCTCCGGGATGAATATCGTGACGATTTACGTATTTATTTTGTTTATATAAAAGAAAAACACTTATGTGACTTTCGATATTATTATAGTGTAAAAAAAAATGTCAAACCAAATTATATCGGCTTAAAAAGATCCTCGGCCTCTACCTAGTTTTCCTTACATTTTTATCGTCTTTCGACATTTAAATAAGCAAAAGTTGATTCGTACATTTTTCTCCTTTAAGTTACATAAGGTAGCATCGGTTACAAATATCTATTCCTCCACAAAGATCAGGGCGGGTATTCTGGCACGTGCGTAAAAATTGCGAAGGCAGATTGCGGGTGACTTTAAAAAGGATTTTGTGCAGATATGTGTTCATTGAAAACGTATAGTGGGCATTCTTTATATCCTATAGCTTCTATTTGATGTGGTTTAGTCACTCTAATTTCCATCGCATGGCGTTTATCAAACTTTAAACAAATATCTAATGACTGATATTGTGAATGCGCAATAACGCCGGAATAGCCGCCCAGATAGAAAAATGTACACAAAATAAATATCTATACAACAGTATCCATAAAAACTTTTCTCGAAAATTGCTTAACTCTTCCATTGATTTTATTATTTAATACTTACTACTTGCGTAACGGTGAAGGAAAATATCGTGAGGAAACCTGCATGTCACCACCCATCACGTTGGGACGTAATAATCATCAGTGAAACGCGGGTGTGCCGAGTGTGGACTGTGTCTTTCAAAGTTCACACCCGGAACACGTCTGACAACCCTTCGGGGACGATATATTATTTTATCGATTTTATTGTTATTTCCGCAGGGATATACGCACCGTGATAGGGCAGCTCTTCTTGCTAGATACATGGAAGAAGAGTGTATTGTCCCCGGCGATGATATACGACACACCGTAACCATCGTCAGCCACTGGGCCGAACCCGCCGCCGGCGCTGATGCAGTCTGGATGCGTCTTTAAGTCCAGTTTGCTGGTTTGACCTGGAAAAGTTTATTATTGTTGCGATATTTAACAAGAATGTCAGATCTCACTATGAAGATTCTATAGGTTGGTAGTCTAGGTTCTTATTTACACTCAGTATATTGATATAGTATATATATAAATGTATTTATTAATATATTCTTGTTTATTTATACCGGGTGTAAATAGACTGCTACCATTAAATGAAACCACATATTCTACCGATCATACTGAACCCCTTTTCCCAAGAAACATACCGCGCTAACCAATAGTTTGGGAAATATTTGAGTTTCAAACAAAATGGGTAAACCTTAACGCACCGACTTACGGGTATATTATGAAACAAAGTCTTCTGTGAAACAACGTCTTCCGTAAAACAGCTGTGCGGACGCAGCGTTCTAAAATAGACCTTCTACCTACGAGATAAAGTCTCAAGTTACAGTTGAATACCTCTTTGTCTGAAGATTTGCGCGGGTTTTTTTCTTTAGATAATTGTTCAGAATGATCAGTAGAGTATGTGGTTTTATTTCAAAGTCTCAGTCCATTTACAGCCTGTATATGTAAGTTTATGACATTTATTATAGTGTTAGGTACATTAAGTAAGTAGTATATTTGTATAATATACAACTTTTTAGGTTATAATTTATATTTACACCATGTATTTTTGACTTTATTTCCTGAATCTTTTATTTCATTATCGTCTATCCTTATTTAATTTTCGTATTATTATAATGTCTGCACCGCCCAAAGGTTGGATGGAAGAAATCGCCTTAAGGGGTAACGTTTCGAGCTCAGTACAAAGTGCATGACATAAGTTTTCTTTACCTTATTTTAAAATAAAATGTATGAAATAAAATAGTTTCATCTTATTTTGCGACTATTGTTGAATATTATCAGGGTTTTTTAGCTGAATTGCGTCATTTTATGCATTACGTTGTAAATGAATGGGCATACAAACTTAAAAGCGTGTTTTTAAAACATAAAATTACAAAATTTTGGTAAAAATGCCTAATCGACCCTAAGCAATGGTCGCGAAATGCCATATATCACATTTATTTAGTACTTTTTATGCAATAGTAAGAAAAACAATCATAAGTTGTGCATTTTGCACCGAGTTCGAAACGTTCCCCCTTAAGTAATAAGTCCGCCTTTGTACATAATTATGTGAACGAAACTCTGTTCTTCTTTCTTTTTAATGTCTTTTATGTGTACAATTTGGCAACCCCCGCGTACGGAACCCAAATTGTTATATTACTTTTATAGTATATGTATACTAAAATCTGACCACATTCGTAACTTGTCTGTATTACAGTCTTTAAGTAAGAGCCAAAACAAAATAAATAAATAATTCGACGTTTTGTGTATGGGCACCCCCATTAAATTTCAATTTATTGAATATTTCATTATTTGTCGTGGTAGAGGCCATAATCCATAATAACACGTATTCTGTGAAAATTTAAACTTTCTACCTATTACGGTTGAAGCTGAGACTCCTGTGACAGACGGACAGACAGATAGACAGCGGAGGCTTGGCAATAGGACCCCATTTGGCACCCTTTGGGTACTGAACCGTTAAAAATAATATAGGTATGTCAATCAGTACGAAATAAGCCTAGAAATTCTCACAGCTTAGACATTAAGGTTCTATTTATAAAATGTCTAAGTAACAACAGCCAACTTTGGTATCTCAAGCCAGTGAACTTTTATAGATCGACATTTAATATCTAAATAAATGTACCATGCGGAGTCTGACTGGTGGAAAGCCTCCAGGGCTCATTAAACACCTCTTGGAGGAAAGGCGACTCTAACTCCAGGTACTTAGAGACCACGTATAAACAGAAGAGATGGCGGTCGATCCCGAGGCCACACATCGCGTCTTGGTAGCCGACTTGGTGTCTATGAGCTGCCTTCTTGAATAGGTCCATTCTTTCTTCCACCTATTCAGGACAAAAGCTATGTTAATAGTGTATATCAGAGTACTGTTGCTAGTCTCTTGGGCACACTACCTGACGGCAACGGTCTAATTTTTTTTAAATTTAGTTTAATATAATTTCTTAGATAGGTTTTATATTTATATAATAAGTATTTTTGTTTTTATAATTAGGTTACATCAAAATAAAATACAAGCAATTGTTTGAATAAATTAAAATAGATTATGTACCAAATTCTGACCAAATTTTTAACTGATTGTTTTAGGTAGGTTCGTAAACACTATGATAATCTTCCGGACATGGTGCTCGAATTTACAAAAAACATATACATATTTAATAAGGACTTACAGGAAAAGCAAGGAATGCCATAGAAATATTTTCCGTCAAAACTAGCATTTATAAAGTTTCTAACTTCCTAGATAAACTACTTCCCAGTATTAAACCTGTTTGGGGACAAAAGATAGTCATAATTTACGGGGGGCGCTTGAAATCCTGTACTGTTCAAATGAGATTGTACTTTGGAGTCCTTCCACCAAAGAAAACTTGTAGAGATAATCTAATATTAAAGTGCGCCCCTCCAATGTGCTTACGCTCACATGCAAAGTAGGTGTAAATTCGCAACACACAAATTGGTCTTCGTCATTGGTCATTCAGTCACCGGCAAACAGTACTCTGGATCTGTTGGCCAACCAGTTCATAAAACACGCGAACGCACGACAGAGCGGATGTGTCGTTCCTTATAATGCAAGCGCTTCCCGCCATACTTAGACAGTACCTGGACTTATACAAGATTAGTTGACCTCCTAGTGCACGGGCGAGTCCAAGACACAGTTTAATTGCCACACTCACACAAGTAAAGTGTTGCAATAAGTATTTCCCCTCACACATAGAAACAATCACAATTAATGGAGGGGCATGCATTTTAAGATTTGATTATCTCAAGTTTTCTTTGGCCGAAGGACTCCAAGTACAATTTCATTTGAACAGTACCGGATTTCAAGCGCCCCCGTAAATTATGACTTTCTTTCTAATAGCTTTAATATTGGAAACTAGTTTATCTACTAGTACCTGCTACGAAGGTAGAAACTCTATAAATGATGGTATATAAACCATAAATGGTCTATATTCCAAGTCTATGGGTTCCCCCAAGCTTCGGTGTATGTCTGTCAGTCCGCGGTATAGCTCAAGCACAAGACTGATAAGACGATTAAATACTAACATTAACGTTCGGGTTACACATGGCTTTGACCCAGGCCGAGCTCTCGTTGGTGCAAGGTCTGACAGTCTCGGTCCGTCCTTCGCGGAACATCCTCGTCATCGACGCCTCGTACGTCAGACAGAAGCGGCCGGCGTCGCGGAAGTACGACAGCTGGAGCACAAGCTGGATGAACGCGTCTGGGGACGTACGGCACTTCTTCATGAACCCTGAAAATGCCAACGGTCCTTTGGAGAAAACTGGAACTTTACGTGCGTATACAAAAAAAAAACTGGGGCCCAGTTTTCATTTAATTCTTGTTACATATATGTATAAAACAAATCACTCCGAAATCTTGCTTTCAACATTGGTGAAGTTTGGTTTCAGTTGATGGGGTGAATAAATGTTTTGGAATATTTGTATTTATTCTGATATATTAAAAATTCCTTTCGTATTCCTTACATTAAATCACTCTTCCATAATGATTATTCGTTTGGAAGTAGGCTTGTTCCTTTACTACTTCACAATGTATCCCGGTGAAGCATTTGCGGAATAATCGACTATTTTAGGCTTGGGCTAACGCATGGCCCCCTTTTTATCCTGCAAATAAGGCAGTATACTAGTTTAAGTTATATAAGTTTATTTGAAGGGACTAACGTTATTTTAAGCGTTTTGTCCTTGTCTTTTCGATACAGAAAAAAAAAGACAGAATGCTCAAGTTAAATTGTAGTCCTTGTTACACATAATCGACACCATTATATCATTATTTTAAACTTTTTAGTTTTGCTGTTACATTTGATGTCAGGTACTCTTTTTTTGTTAAAAGTTTTATTGTATATGACTGTGGCATCAGAATTAATAGTTTACGGCACTGTTTTTGTTGAACATTCAGCTCATTTGGAATTTGGAAAAAGCCTAGCGGCGACAGATCCCATGGCTAAATGTGCTCGTAATTATCCACCAAAATCGTAAAAGATCTGGAGGTGAAGACTAGTTAAAGTGGAATAAGAATTATCGAGCACAATTTCCTCCACTTTTTCAGTTTTCGTCGGTTGATCATCATTAATGCTTGTTTTTGAAACAATTGCCTTGTTTAACAGTTTTAGCGAAGCGCCACACGAAACTCCGTACGAAACACAAAATTTGAGGCTTTCATTTATTGTAAAAATCGAGACGCAGTATTGAGATGTACCGATTCAACCAGCTGCTATAAACAAAATGGTTCACAGATTGCGCTCATTTTAGTAATTAAGGACAGAGCTACCTACAGCGTTTTTTACTTCCAGTAGAATATTCAGTGTTACATTAATTATTTTTACAGCAAATGCTGAGTCGGAGCCCTTTTGTTGTTGTTGTTGTGATATGGGCACATTTTGTACCTAACTCATTTTGTGAAACATTATTTATCCGTGTTTTTTATCTGTTTATTATTGTTCCATGTGTTGCAATGTTGAATTGTTTTAAATATTAAGTGTGTACATATTGCAGTAACAAATGAACGATTTATCTATCTATCTACTTTAACTTTACTAAAGTTTTCAAGTTCTTTCTTGACAGAATGTCTACGACAATAAAAAAAAATAGTGCAACGCGTTACCTTTTCCATATTTAGTGTATACGAGAATCTGTAGGTCGACATCATTGAGCAGTTTCTGTGCGACATTGTACGAGATGTCGATAGCCTTCTGCAAGTCTTCATCGTCGAGCTCCCACTGAAGGCGGGTGGGGGGCGGCGGGGGGGTGTCCACTGTACCTTTAGCGTTGCCATCTGGCTCGTAGCTGGAATCAGGGGCGTCGATGATCATTACATTCCGTTTTTGTTACATATAGGTCAAGCGTTAATTATAAGGCCTTTTTAATGGTAAATACCATATACGAATTATGGAATAATTCAGAGATATTTATGAATTTGTTGTACAATACAAATAATTTGAGGAGTTTATGTATTAAGGATGGCTATCCAAGATGATATTAATTAAGTGTAATAAATAAATCAGACTACGCTACTGAGCAAATTTAAATACAATACATAATACTCATTTATGTTTTAATTTTTTCAAAGTGTGGTTGGTTAAAAAATCATAGTTTGGAAAACTAATATCTATTGTAAAATACAACTAAAGTGATATCTAAGAAAATTTAAGGGCAAAAGACCTGGTTTAGTCCCATCAGAGAAACGTAAGTGCGTTTTCAATTTCATCGCAACAAATGCCTGTAATAGATTAATTAGTTATTTAGTATTTTATAAAGTGAACGCACACTATTTATATATGTAGCAAATTGTTAGTAAGATTTATCAACCATTCAGGATATTATACGTAGTTTATGTTGTATAAGAATAGGGTAATTGTTATTTTGACCAACCTTCCTTCTAATTCTGTCCAAATCACGTACTCCCATAGATGGCCCATAACCGGAGCATCCGCCCTGACGAACAAAAGTCGACTATTATATATAGTACAGGGAAATTTTATTAGTAGTTTCATCATGGCAACTAGTGCGAACGAAGGAGCAATATATCTCCTATTCATCCATCCAACAGCCTACTGTTTCGTCCACTGCTGGACATAGGCCTTTCCAGGATTTCGCCACTCTTGGCGGTCCTCCTGGAAGAAATGCCCATACTCACAGACGCTGGGCAGGCGGGTTGGTGAGCGCGGTGCCGAAGCCCTTGCACCAGTGACGCCGCTGCCCGTCAACAGTCTGTTCTATATAAGGCCATAAGGCCCAGCAATTGAGAATAGATAAACCGCCATTCATCGTTGCGTTTGCGAGTAAGATGGTGGCACCTCCACAGTCGAGCCCGGCATCAGCTCTACCACTACTATTCCGAGCAGTAATGGAACAAAATGTTATATGTCTCATTATTGCAGAACAGTACAAATGTTTAGTGGTAGAACTAGATGGACATATTCGTATTCGCATCCATGGTGTCATACCAAGCAGTAGAACAAAATGTTTTTTTTTTGCCCATTCTGTTCTATCGTAGAACAAATAGTAGAAATAGATGGACGAACCCCTGACTAATTTAGCCAAAGAAAGAAAACCAGGCAAATAAAAAAATGGACCTGCCCAACCGCCCATACAAAATTCAGTTAAGTTTAAAAAAATTGTATGAGCGCGTGATTTTTTTTCGTTTCCACCTGTTTGTTTAAACATTTTACATCAGCTATAAAGCTCGTCAGCTTTCTTTAGAAGTGACATAGTCAGACAGATGGCACCACAGTAGCGAATTTAAGGCGCTTTGATGACAAAGCTGACCTGCCTGATACCCGCAAAGATATTTGGTATTTGTAGGTTGACTTTTACGTTTCCTATATAAATAAATTCAGAAACGAGTTATTTCTTATTAGTGAACTCTACATCACCGAGTTCCCACGAGAGACCACAGTACAGTGAAAACGGTTAAACTTTTGATATTTTTTACACATATTTTTGGAATAACTTTAATCCTTGTCTGAATTTTTTTGCTATTGTTGAAATGATTGACGTAAGGGCTAAATAACTCAAATTCCTTGTAAGTATAAAGTTTATAAAACTTACCATGTGTGTTCTGCATTGAAACCAACCTGTAAAATCATTACATTGGTTAATGTAATTAAATTGGATAAAATTAACAACATATCAGAGATTAAAACGGTCACTTCTCGGTTCAACAGAGTAATGTAGGGACACAAAGCAAAAGTTCTCTAAAACTAGGAGCGGACACATAGACAAGATAGAAACAACATGACAGCGACTCACATATCCGTTGGTACTGAAGCAGAGGTTGAACGACTTGTCGAACCAACGGTCGTGTCCGTTCCCGTGCAGGAACACCCGACCCACGTCCGTCAACCGAGAGGGGTCCTTCATGTCGATACCGTACTCGATATCGTCTGCAACAAGCGGGCCTAGTCAATACTGAGGCCCATACACAGGCACCAATCTAGGGCCCGCTCATCAGTGACACCAGGATAGCATGTACCGAGTGTGAATAGAAATAGACCGCTACCATCATTGACGTACTACCAAATGGACATCGGGTCTGTGCTCAAAAGTGTCCGAACCAAAAGAGAGTCAAAACCATAGAAAATTTAAAAAGGGTGTCAATCAAAATTAAGCCGTGCTGCAAATGTTTTGTTTCTTAATATTTTGACACTTCACTAAGGACACTTTTGTGGTAAATTTTATACTAGAACCGAGGTCCATGGTTTGGTATATCAATGGCTACCATTAAATGAAATCACATATCCTACCGATCATACTGAACCACTTTACCCAAGAAATATACCAGCACTATCCATTAGTTTGGGAAATATTTGAGTTCCAAACAAAAATGCGTGAGCCCTAACGCACCGATATACGGGCGAGTTTCGAGAGAGCGCCATCCGTAAAACAGCTGTTCCAATATAAAATTCCAATATATTAATTTCAAATAGACCTTCCTCCTACGAGATAAAGTCTTTGAGTTACAGTTGAATCTCTTTTTCTTTGAGGAATAGTAAAGTAATAAAGTCAAAAGAATAGAAAGTAATATTTATCTGCTATTATTATTATATATTATGGATTGTTATGAAGATATGTATTTATTATATGCATAGTAGTAAGTTTTGATTAGTATGTATTTTTCTTTGTTTGTATGATTTACTCCTTGTACTTTTTTTTCCCTTTAAAATAATGATTGGCTGTAAGAAATCTCTTTTTAGAGATAAGCTCGCCAATGTACATACCTGTTCTATTTTTGTAATCTGAATGAAATTGCGCGGGTTTTTGGTCATTTTTTAGTTGGTCATTATGGTAAGTAGAGTCTAAAAACGAGGGTGAAGCCGCGGGCAAAAGCTAGTTCTTTAAAAAGACAACGGAAATGACGTAGTTTTCCTAACTTTCTTTAATTGTAATTCTGGTTTATCTTGTTATAATTAAATTTCCATAAAACAACTATAAACAACTCTACCAGTCTGTTTTACTTAAAGGTTGCACTCTATTTACACCCGGTATAAATTCAACGCGAGCAAAGAGATGCCGGGCGTCGGCAGGCGATCAAACTGAACTCAGCCCAGGGGGCGTCCAGTGGCTCCGGTCACCCCTAAAGTCCATCAATCAGCTTGTTTCGTCCACTGCTGGACATAGGCCTTTCAAAGATTTCGCCACTATTGGCGGTCCTCCTGGAAGAAATGCCCATACTCACACACGCTGGGCAGGCGGGTTGGTGAGCACGGTGCCGAAACCATCGCACCTGTGACACCACTGCCCGTCACCAGTCTGTTTTCTATTATAAGGCCCGGCAATTGAGGATGGATATACGGCGATCCATCACCCCTAAAGTACTGTTCTGCATTATGCTTGATGAGACCCTGTATTTTTTTTAACGGGAATTGGTAGCCTCTTTTTGTTGCCCCCCCCCCCCGATTCTGGGTACGTGCCAGCTCATACACACAATGAAAGTTGCACCGACCCGTTTATTGTAAATGAGTTCTCGCGATTCCATTAAATAGAAGAATTTTAGTTGAAAATTGTTACGAAGGTGAAATTTACATTTAATCAAACATTAATTATGCATACGATTATTCTATGTAGTTTAATTAAACATTATTCTAACTGCTCATTCATTTCGTTCTAAATTCACCCATCAAGGCCGCTATTCCTGAAGCAAACAAGTCGCTCCCCGTTAGTCGCTTACGTTAGTGTGCGTGCCTGCCCGAGCATAAATCATTTGCATGTTAGAGAGTTAATAATAGCTTGTTCTTTTATTTTTTATGATATTATAGTATACAAGTAAATAAAAATAAATGTGTATAAACTTTAATAGCTTGTTCTTTTATTTTTGTTTTTTATGATATTATAGTACCTATACACAAAATAATAAAAAACAATATTTCAAGATATATTTCGGACCCATGCCGGGCCCAGTAGGGTCCGAAATATATGTTGAAATATTTTTTTTAATTATTTTATGTATGTACGAGGCCTGCCTTTTAAGTTTTGTCGTTTGAAGAAACAAAAACAACTGGAACCTAATAGTACTTTTTATTGTTTTTCAAAGTATTCTCCACGTAGTTCACAACACTTTTCCATTCGCTCGAACCAGTTATTAAAACATTTATTCCACTCCAAAGTGGGGGTTTTCGATATGGCTGATTTGAAAGCGTCGACTGCTTCTTCACCGGACTGGAACCTTTGACCACGAAGAGTTTTCTTAATTTTAGGAAATGTAAAGAAATCGTTAGGGCTTAGGTCAGGACTGTATGGAGGATGGTCAAGAATTTCTACGTTTTCCTGCTTCAAATACTCAATCGTTTGATGAGCGCTGTGTGAGCTTGCGTTGTCATGATGTAGGATGATGCGTCGCTTTGGGTTAGATTTCCGAAGTTCGGCGATGACTTGTGGTAAACAAACTGTGGTATACCACTCTGCATTAACCGTTCTACGATCTTCAAGTGCAACTGTCACAACATGCCCGGTTTTCGCCACGAACGTAGCCACCATCTTCTTTGAAGTGCTTCGAGAGCGAAGAACTTTTGTCGGCTTTGGTTCGTCTTTGAAGACCCAGACTGTGGATTGTTGTTTGGAATCAGGATCGTAGGCATAGATCCAAGATTCGTCACCACTGATGATGTCGTAGACGTGATTTGACTCTCCTCGGTTGAACCTTTGAAGTTTTCTTACACCATCTGACGCGGGCCTTCTTATGATCGTCGGAAAGCAAATGCGGGATCCAACGGGAAACTAGCTTTCTCAAACCAAGCGCCTCGTGCAAGATCTTCTGAATGGTTGTTCCTGAGATGCCTAATAACGCCTCTATCTCCCGATATGTCACATGACGATCTTCGAGGATTAGATCTCTCACAGCGACAATGTTATCTTCAGTGAAGGCGGATTTTGGCCGTCCTTCACAAGATTTGTCACTAAGACTGATATATGCACGTTGGAATTCTAAATACCAGCGTTCGACAGTCCGCAGACATGGGGCTTCATCATGGAACACAGATGTTAGCTCTTCGGAACACTGAATCCGTGTTAGGCCTCTTCGGAAGTTATAGAAAATGATTGCACGGACATTTTCCTTAGTAAGATTCATTTTCGTACGTGACCTGACAGATTCAAAACAACGCTGTGACTAAGCAATTGCATTAATCCTAATTCTTTCAATTGTTTTGAAATTCTAAATTCACCAAATTTTAATATTGAGCAGTTCTAAATTTAAAATTGGCGGCAAATATGTAAACGACAGAACTTAAAAGGCATGCCTGGTACTATAATATCATAAAAAAACAAAATTAAAGAACAAGCTACGAAAGTTTATATAAGTACAATTATTTTAGAGTTTATAATAGTACATTACTGCTAAAGACTAGGAAGTAAGCAATCCTTCACGAGCTTGGACTTTTATATACGAGGCCGAGATTGCTAATTGATGTTCGAAGCAAGAATAGTCTCAAAAATAAAATGAGACATTTTCATTTTTTTAATTATAATGAGTATATCAAATAAAATAAACTTACTAGGTAATATTAAAAGTTATAGTCATGTTTATTGTTATTGATTTCTTCAGCTAGTGGAATAAAATCTATATCAGAGCCCTCTTCTGAACTCATTTTGTAATTTATTTGCACAAAACACTTTCAACTAAAATATAAAGCAACATAATTTTTTTGCGACATTTCTGACATTTCTAGTACTCAAACCTCAGTCGGTCCAGTAGAGATTTTTGAACCTTATAAGAAACAGGATCGATTGGTATCAAAAAAAGTTTTTGTTTAAAAAGACCATTTTCTTGCTGACTTTTAAAAAATTTACAAAATCTGTAAATGCAGTTCAGAATATCTCAAAAATTTATGGATAGTCTCGTAAAAGCGTTTTTCTGTAACGATAACGGTTAAGGTACCTGCCCTTACCGTCCCGTCTCAAAAATTCAGCCTGTATATGCCGTAAAAACACTGACATTATTGACAAAAAGTATTGGAAACTTTTATTGGAAAGTTTGTCAATAGATGTCAGTGTTTTTTTACGTTATATAAATGTCATATTTTATTTTCCATTCGCCTGATGACAAACCAACTGAGGGGTCAAAATATAGCGGATTTTATTTCATATTTCTTTGCTTTTCTAATAAATACAAACAAAGCAGGTAAGTCGTCTTAGAACTATAAGTTGGAAAAGATCGAGCGCAGCACAAAGTCCAACGTACCTAGCGCAACGTTGAAGGCAGCTCGCTCTATGGCGTGTAGCGAAGTGCGGTTGTGTCCGCGCTGGAACATCGTCTGTCTAACGTGCGCCCAGTGACTGCGCTCGCCCGCTGTCAACGCGGCGAGGCGTTCCTCGTAAACGGACGGCATTGACTTGTCGTCTAGGATCGCTTGGATCTGCCTGCAAGGTGATCGAAGCAACGAGTTATAAAATTACCAAACTTCAGATCTCATGTCTTTTAGAGGCATGTTGGATGCCTTGACTGGCAAGATAGAACTGAGATGGCAATAACAAGGTGTCGGCGAAAGAAAAAAAACCGGTCAAGTGCGAGTCGGACTCGCCCACCGAGGGTTCCGTACAAAAGAGTAAAGTTAAAAAAAATCTACAATAAGATTTGGTCACCGCGCTTACCGTTGCTTAACTTCGATGATCTTTTTATGATTTAATTACAATAGTATAGTTTTAAGATTTTTTCCTATACTTGTAGTATTAGACGGTATTACTTGCCAAATTTCATAGTTCTAGCTCAACGGGAAATACCCTATAAGTTTTGATTGAATATACGTTTTCAATATTCTGCATTATGACCCTAAGAACGCTGCAATAATGGCCACTATATAAGCGAGTGTGTTGAAAAGTGTTTTATACCATTCGTTATTTAATTAATTCGTTACGTCAATAATAACGTCATTATGTATCAAAACAGGATACATTAGGCGCGCGAACTGAATGCAGCTCTGAGGAAAGGGCTAGTGCGGGGAATGTGATAAGGGCAGCACTACACCGCAGGCGTGCGAGGGAGCGCACTGTACTAGATAATATTGATATGTAACGTAACTTTCCCTACGCTACCGCTTCTGGGGCCGAGGGGTAGAGCGGGTACAAACCACGCAATGCATAGTAATTTGTGTTCAGTCTGCGTCTTCGGAAGGCAGGTTAACCTGTTGGTCCATTTGTGCTTGACGTACGGCGATAGGACTCGCCCTCCCATCACGTTTGGGACGTAATAATCGTAGGTGAAAAGGGAGTGTAAGTGTGGACGGCGACTTGCAGGTCACAGTTCACACTTGGATACACCTCTGACACCCCCTCGGGGATTCATGTCGTGAAGATATGTGTAACGTTGCTTTCATGCATACAAAAATAAAACTTAAAACTCTATTTGAAGATCTGTCCACGGGGTTCGGTGTTTAACACCCTGCGGACCTATTACGTATCTTCGAATCGGTTGTCAACTATGGTTGCTATTCACCAATAACAGATCAAAAATGAACTTCCAAAACAACCTTCAATGGGTATTGAACTATTTACGAATTGTGACGTCATTTCAAGTGCGAACGTATCCTTATATCAGCGGATTTCGATAGTATATTTCTCAGGGGGCTGGAGACTCACACTTGTATATCAGCTGGTTTGAGCAGCCGACCTCGTTGGTACGCGTTGACCTTGAAGTAGCGACCCTTGTGGTACACCGTGATGTGGGATGAGTCATGGTAATGAACGATCTTGTCTGTCTCTATGCCGGGCACGCGGACTGTGTTGAAAAGTCGCTCGTATTGCCACGAGCATAAGGGCACCATGCCTTGCAGCATTATCTGTTGACGAACAGATGGGTTAACAATATTTCTGCGATGGTATGATTGTTAATCAAAAGCAATAAATAAGAATGTTACCCATCATATTATACTGGCTGTTGAGATGACGACCTTTTTCCTTAAAATGGGTTGTTCCACCCATCAATATGAACAACTTTTACTATGGGGCCAAACCTGAAATCGCGAAAAAAAGTCAGCTGTTTCATACATTTAGTTCGAGTAGGTATTTAACTTTTCTATGAAACATCTAATTTTGTTTTCGCGATTTCAGGGTTGGCCCCAAGTAAAAGTTGTTCATATTGATGGGCAGAAAACCCCGCTTTAAGGAAAAATCTTAACACCCAGTATAGTGGAAATAATGATAAACGTATTATTCGAAGAGTTTCTGTTTTGTTGGTGGTCAATTAATGTGTGGTTTTTGCAATCACCACCAGATTCTAGGTCTATCTATGAATATTATTTCATTCATTTATAATTTACAACCTGTTCCACATTTTGCAAAAAAAAATAGGAACACTGTAATCCTTCCTGAAACAAGACGTTAGAGTAATACTTACTGAATCCCTTATTCTCTCAATATTCAATTATTGTGACACCGTGTATGGACCAAGGCTATATGGAAAGACCAGTCGGGCTATACAGCGTATCCAAAACGCATGTGCACGTTTCTGCTACGGGATACGCAAGAGAACGCATATCACTCCTTATCTAAATGAGATGAAAATACTCAAAATGGAGGGACGGAGAGAAATGCATCTCGCAAGCCTCGTACATAAAGTTGTACACACAAAGCAACCGAAGTACTTGTTTGATAAATTTGAATGGTTAGGAGATTCACACACTAAGTTTACTCGAAGTAAGGTACAAAACAAAATGTCTATTCCAAACCACAAAACTGTTAATTTTAGAGCAGGGTTCAAATTCGCCGCAGCTAAGGTTTGGAATGACCTACCACCACCGTTACAGGAAAAAGTACCTTACTGTACACTTAAAACTAAACTTAAATCTTTTTATTTAAACAAACAAATTTCATTGACAACAGATCGATATAAAATATCAAGATCAGCAAAAAAGAAAATCAAAAAGGTCAGTCAGTCTAATAGGCTGTAATTGTGATTCTCTTTTTTTCTTCTTTTCTTCACAATGTGCTTTCCATACAAAATTATATAGTTACCATTTTTTTTTTCCTCTTCATGACAGATTGCACCCTTTTTGCACAACGCACATGCACTCGAATTTATAAATTATGTATTAATTTATTCCTGTTGATATATCACGTACTAGCACTTATTCTTTTAAAATTTGTTGGTATTATATTTTATTTTGACAACACTTTTTTTACAACTATATAAACTTTTATACCTTTGTGTTTTTTTATGGCATTTATTTACATTTATGTACTTAAATTAAAATATTTACATGGTACTCACATGGTAACACTACATACCTACATATACATAAGTAGACAATTTTCAATTTATTAAATAAGTAAAAGCACATCATACATGTGTATCAATCACAATCAAAAACAGTGATATGTTAGGTGTTGTTTAACTTTATTTATTGTTCATTTATCCCTTTAACAATGAGGTATGTATATCTATATTCAGAGTTTTTTTTTTCGTGTTATTTATTTCTTTTTGTGTTTAATGTAACTGTTTCTTTTGTAGACGCACCCTCTGCATTTGTATCAAAAAATTATTTAATTTTACAGGGATGCAGTGAAAAACAGCGCTGTTCGAATCATTGCTTATGATCCGACAGCATTGCTGAACGCATGACCTTTTGTCAAATTAGCTTAAGATTTTATCTATTATTATAATTATGTTATTTTATTTTTTTTTTCTTGTTTGGCAATAAATGATATTTTTCTTTTCTTTCTTTTCTTTTCTATAAATAGAACTATCAATTCTAAGTCGAATTAGTATTTTGATGAATAGCAGAAAACGTTTGACCTTAGACCATTTAACACGGGACCTGGCAAAGCGCGACTCTTAGTACTGAAATAATTCTGCTGTTTTCCACGTGAGGGGAGGTAATTACGCACAGCACACATTTACTCATTCACGCACACACTTGCGAAAAATTGATATGTCATTCTAAATCAGAAGCTGCAACACAAACACAAAACGCGCACACAAAAAAACTTACATGAACAGATTGTTCATGTTTTCGGCAGAGGGGAATAAGTGCGCTTGCCTGGTCCCGTGTTATATGGTCTAAGCGTTTGACTATGAAGATAGTTTGCCAATTATGCTTATCAGTTAGTGCTAGACGCGAAAGGACGTTCACCACTATCAAATAGTGACTTTATCTTATTAATTAATAAATAACGTAAGTGTTTACGGAATGGTAGACGGAACTAAAGATGATATCAGTCCGCGTGGATATTCAGTCAAACAGTTGCGTCATTTGATAGATAAGAAGATGAAACAACATATAAATAAACAAACTATTAACGGTTGAGTACTTATCGTTCAACCTAAAAGCGAAGAAGCTTCACTGTCAGTCTAGACGAGTATGTCTGAGTGTCTGCAAATAACTACAAAAGTTAAATGAAGAAATTGTAGTGGAACTATGGGAAACACATTTTTTTCCAGTTATTTATTTATTTACATAGTTTAAACAACATGTTAACAGTAAGGCTACGCGCACAGCTTTGTAAGCGAGACGCAAATAATTTATTTAAAATATAATAACGTTAAACTCAGTAATTTATGTATTTAGTAATTACCTACAAATCTACCTATATATTATTAGTACAATGAGGTTTTTTTTGTCACTTATTTTTTTATATCTTAAGGACTTTCTGCTCGCCTGCCTCTGTACATTGTACTTTCTGTCGGGTTGACTGGAAGCAAATGCTTTTAGCATTAAGTCCGCCTGTTATGTAACTTTTGTTTTGTGCAATAAAGTATTTAGAAAGAAAATAAAACCTAGCACGGGGCCCAGTACCATGAAATGACAGGATTGCGTATTCTATGCGGGTCTCAAGGTTATTACAACGGGACATTATGTAGATAATTTGTGAATATACCTATACCATCAAAAACAAAACTTGTAAAAAAACCAAGTCTCGAAACTTAGTTCTTCTACCGTAAAAAGTTGTAAGATCCATGTAAATCCAAGTCGGTTAATTTATTCAGTCCCTACTTAAGGGACCTTCTGTCTTAAGTTATTATTATATAATTAGCTAAACTAAAAACATCTTATAGTGACCGAACATATCAATATTAAAAATTTATTATGTTTTAAATAAATAGATTGACTTGGCAATTATTAACTTATCCTTATCTCTAAAGAAAATTATTATTAGTCTAACGAAAAAATATCAAATATTTTGGGTGGAAGTACGAAAGCGATCTTTATTTATTTTGTCCGATATTAAAGAAAAAGAAAGCGCGATTTACCTATAAAGAATTCCTTATCGACAGGAACTTCGAACCTACTTAGATACATAAATATTGGTGTATACTTACAGGTTCCAACTCTTGTCTGTCAATGAGTCGTCTAAACTGCAGGCAGAGATGGATAATGACCGCCGCGCGCGCAGCCTGTTTGTTCGTCTCTTTCTTGCAGATAGTGTCGATTCCGTAGAAGTTGGAGTTGACCATGAGAGGGGATCGACCGCGGAGGTATACGTACTCTTCCCACCAATCAGACACGTAGTTACTCGACCACCTGATAGAAAAATATATGTAGTATTCGTAACCATACTGAAATTGTGAAGATTCGTACGCAAATGACCACAGAATATAGCTACAACCTAAAACAATAATACTAATCGTAAAAAAGTTGTAGTGTTATATTTATTTCTTGTGATCCCGATACAAAAATAAAGATAGACACTTCTCAAAGTTCGTCTGACGTTTTCGGTACTTCCTCAGTGTAACTTTTACCTTAATGCTTGTCTCGATCTTAAGAGTCAATAATACCTCAATTCGCAGTCCTGCTCCAACGCTTCTGCTTTTTAACTGTCTATCCTACTCTAATCAGATGCCGCGCATGCAAAACATCAGTTATTTTGAAATCGCGACAACACTAATGTTTTTTTAATTTTTATGGAACAGTCTGCAGCTGCTTTATACTAATATCAGTTATATTACGGAAAAATTCAGATCTAATTTCAAGTATTCATTGAATGCTATCGGTTTATTGTTCGGTTTGGAGGTAATTTTGTAATTTTTTTCTATAGAGAAAATTTAGTGGAATCAAGTTTTCACAACAGCATGGACATAGCATTAGTCCTCAATTTTATCATATATCAATTTCAGAGTGATTGTTGCAGTATTTATTGGTATAAAACAGGATCATGCGAAGCGAAGTGAGGTATTATACACCCTTAATCGGCTCGTTTTTTTTACTTTTGCCACTGAAAATATCCAAAGCTTCACTATAAGGATTTTCTGATTTCACTTTCAAAAGAGGGACAGAATTTATAAGTATAGGTTTTTATCATTTTAATACTGATGGACTTACCATGATTTTAACACTAGATATCTTTGTAGTTTGACTGCTATAGATTGTTCAAATTCATTGGCTAGACTCTCTACTCTTTTGTAGTTCTCTTCGTCTAATAACGGACGGACACTAATCAGGTACTGAAAGAGAAATGAAAAAATTACAATACATTTTATTAATAATTATTGATAGATGCACGAGCCCGGCACGCACACATTTACAATATCATTTCATTTCATTTATTTAATTCATTAACAATAAAATAGTATTTGAAATATACTAGGTATTCACTTAAAGTCTAACAGAATAAACATATTAAAATTACAATTCTAAAATACTCATAACAACATCAGAAAGAAAAAAAAAGTCAAGTTCTTTGTTAAAATAACAATGTAAACTAAACTAAACGAACAAAAATCATATCTGATCATACTGTAACAACTTATTTGACTTCAACACGAGAGCTCTAGCTTTCTGGTTTAATTTGGTACACTACCGCGCCGTTCAGTTATTCCTATCGTGTTAATGGCAGGAAACGCAACCTGTGGGGCTATTACGTATCTTTGAATCGGTTGCCGACTATGGTTGCTATTCACCAAAAACAGATATGAATGAACTTCCAAAATTATCTTCAACGGGTATTGAACTTTTTACGAATTGTGACATCACTTCAAGTGCAAACGTATCCCTAGATAAGCGGAATTCGATAGATGTATGTTTTCAACGACAGGCACTCGATTGGCAACTGATGTTACGATACAGAATCAGGAGGCTGTTCTACAAAAATATGCTTCTTTCTTTTTGGAAAATTTTGTCCTTATGATGAGTTAAATGTGTTTTCCCGTAGCAACTTACCCTCCTCATAGTATCTTTGACAGCGGGCAGCGGCAGGCGGGGAAGTGAGCCCTGGAAGCTGTATAGCTTGGGCTTATTCCACCCTGAGAGCACCTTCACAATGCTCACCCAGAGCTTGGTCTTGAGTGAAATGCGGGCGCCGGGAGCGCGCGACTCGTACATCCATCCCTAAAAATATTATCCTTGCTTTACTAGAGCAAGTACTAGGTACCAAGTGTGAACTTGCTATTGACTTAACTTTATTTATTTATTTCTCTTACATCTATCATTATTAAATAAGAGTTATCGTTGAGAATTTACCGAGTTTATCTGTCAAATTTATCGAATCGATGCTTCCTTACTTCCTACGGAGGAAGGACTTACTTATACCTGAATAATTGGTGATTCATGATTCGTTACGTTGTACGCAATATACCATCTAACCCATCGAAGGACGTTCGGCTGACCGACAGTTCGTAGATTCTTTACCATTACAATAGAAAAATAAACCAAAGTTAAGAAGTTTTCTGAGACTTCCAGCAAACAAAACTTAAATCGTTTGTTATATTAGAGTAGATAAGTAGCATTTTCTGAAATTTGCGTAAAGGAGGACAGCTTAGACGAATCTTATCAACCCGGTACTATAATGAGGTCGGCACTGATGATAATAATAGAGGTAGAAACGAATGTAGGTCAAGTGCTACTGATACTAATCTTAGAACAAAACAAAACATACATAAATATTCGGGGTATCAACAAAAAACCTGTTTTTTTTCCTCATATTTACCTAACGTTTGGTGCTATGCTATGTTCTCGTATATAAAGGCGCATAGTCATGCGCCGCCACCGTTTTATTACAAAATTTGATAACCCGTCCCTCTGTTGTTTTTCGTCATAGACTAAAATTTAAGACCTCTATAGTTTAATACAGGCATTTACAAAGTAGTTATCAGTCTGAATTTTAATATGGGTACAATTTAAGGCAAGAAAACAACTTTGTAAATATGTCCAGCTTGATATCTTCAAAACAAAATCAATATTCAACATTTTGGCAAAATTGAGATTTTATAATATCAATACCAGATCATAGAGTACACTTTGGTCTATATATAACGAAAAACAACTGAGAAACGGATTATCATGTACTAACGCGGTGGCGTGCCTATCTATGCACCTTAAGGCGACGCCACGAAATTTTGGCGACATGGATCTCCATTTTTCTCAGCAATGAAAAGACAAAATATAATAGATTAAGCATTTCATTGACATCATTTTGCCCGAAGATTTAGTTGATTGATTAATTTTCATAGCAGAGAAAAAAATATTTAGATAACCTCTTTTAAAACAGAGATTTCTATTTTACTGACAAACGGGAGTGAATGAAGCCTCTAAGTTTTTTATTAAGATTAGTCTACAAATACACTTCAATATGCCCGATTGGATTTATTAAATTACTTATAGTTGTCATTTTAAATTAAAAATACTGTTTTGCCGCATACGACCTTACGGCATAAGCTAGTTCGTGAGCGTATAATTGTATGAAATAAGTCCCCCTCACTCCACTCCCCTAAGGCGCCGATTTGAAATTATAAGTTTATCAATGCCTCGCCTTAACTCGAAAATCCCTAAACCAATTGTTGGTGTCTGACCGAAGATTTCGTTTAGGCCGGTTTCGTTAGAAAATACGTATTTCAGTTTTGGCGGTATACATGTCGAAATAGTACATTATGATACAAGTGAGCTGCCTTCGGCTCGGCTCGGCCTGCAATCCCGCCTCGACTGTGCTCACGCGTTTCATACGACGTTTTTCAACACACTTGCGAGGAAAAATGATAAAATTTCACTGTCTTTTTTTCAACATAATCGAAAACACAGCTCTGAACTAACAATTTTCTTTGAAAAATGGCGGCGGAGATTTCGTTTTTTGCGCAGATGGAAGAGATTGTTTACATTAAAGTTTTTTTATCGTAGTAAAGAGTTTTGATGTTTTGAGAAATAGTAAAGATTTTGCGAATAAATAGACTGTGTCAGTTGAAATATACTAAATAATAATTTAATTTCATCAAATTATTTATTTTTATCAACAAATTAACTCAAATTTATGTTGTAAAATTTGATGAAATTACATGATTATTTATTATATTTCAACTCACATAGTCTATTTATTCGCAAAACCTTTACTATTTCTCAAGACATCAAAACTCTTTGCTACCATAAAAAAAAACTTTAATGTAAACAATCTCAGGAAACTGTTAAGTGTGTGCGAGTCGTATGCATGCGACCATGGTTTGGTATACTTTTTGTAATATCAAAAAAAGCGAGTTCATGGCGTTCAAGGCCGGCACCAAATGCCCAAATGTAGTCCCCCTATAATGCTGTATAATACACCTCTAGCAAGAGTGACACAATTTAAATATTTGGGGCACTATGTTACGGTGGACCTCAAAGATGATGTACATGTGGAGAGGAAGCGAAGGCACTCGCGGTAAGAGAAAACAGCATGTTGGCGCGAAGGTTCGCCCGATGCTTAGATGCAGTCAAAATTACGCTTTTCAAAGCCTACTGTATGTACGTCATTTTATTCGGGCAGCCTTTGGATCAACTATACTCAAAAATCGTGGAACGCCCTGCGCATTCAATATAATAATGCTTTTAGGGCGCTGTTGAGGCTTCCACGTTTCTGTACTGCATCAGCGATGTTTGCGCTCGCCAAAGTTAATAGCTTCAGTGCAATTTTGCGCACAAGAGCTGGTTCCCTGCTGCGCAGGCTTCAAGAAATTGACAACAGCGTCCTACAAGAAAGCGAGGATTGTTCGCTGATCGGCCACCTTAATAAGATTTGTCTCTCGCTTGTAGAATTTAAGTACTAACCATTCGTGATATGATTTTACTAACACATGGATCGATGTAATCCGAAAATAGCATAAATTATTATAAAAAAAAAACAAAAAACACGATAATGTAAAGTAAAAAGCACGCGTGTTTAATATGCTGCATTATGACCCTAAGAACGCTACAATAAGGGCCACTTTATAAGCAAGTGTGTTGAAAAATCTTTGTGATACAAAATGTTCAAATAGTTCTGGAGCGCGGGAAGGGCCGTGGCAAAGTCGTTCACGCTTTTGGAAAATTTAATTATTTTGATGCTTCTATGTACATAAATACACGATTTTACATATAGGTGGTCACAAACATAATAATACTCGTATATTTGTATACGGTACTGGCCAAATCCAATTTTAGGACAAACTGGTTTGGCCTTGTCCAAAGTGGTTCTGGGTTGTCATAAAAAATAACCACGAAGGTATACCATGAAGGTATATGTATGGGAATCGCGCGACTCGCCAACCCTAACCTACCGGCTCTCTTCCGCGCTGAAGGATTTCCGAAAAAACTAGTTACCTATAGGCCAAACTAGTTCGTCCTAAAACCGGGTTTGGTCGTTAGCATGTTCATTGTTCGTAGTCAAAGTTGTTTTTTTACAAATCCGATGAATCGTTTCTGCTATGAGGCTGGTCTGACAATTATATGTATCAACGAAACCTCACTAAAATTGGTCCCATTCCACCTTTTTGCTACGGTGCTTTGACAATTTAACATGCAAATGCACACAGGCCATTGATTGTGCAATACATAATTAAATCTTATCGACCCGTGTTTCGGTTCATTTCAGTTCAGACTAACACGTGTGGACATTATTTAGATAGATACTATTTTGTAGCAATATTACAAACGTAATTATAATACAGTCAGCATATGCATGTTTATGTGCGATGTAACAATAACAACCAGCGCTATAAGCGAAATATTGCAAATTACTTCATATTTTATATTTATAATTAGTATAATGCCCGTGACTTTGCCAGTGCTGCATCTATGCCCTCGGTTGCTTTTTTTCCGCCTTGCTTTACTTAAATGGTAACTATTCAGGACCTTTCCAAGGGAAATAAAAATCCATTCAGTTGATCTATTCAGTTGGAATGACTAGAAAAACAAATAATGCATTATCATATGTATGTCTAGAGATTTGGCAATGATTGTCCCGAAAATAGCGATACTTTTAATGATTGAAGATGACGAATAATCTTACCTTGTACATGAGTAGAACTTTGAGCATGTACCGCATCATAAATATGACAGAGAGCCACATGGTCAGTGCTGCAATGAGACACGCAGCTACTTGCCACATTGTGGTGCTCCTGTAATAAAATAGTGGCAGCTTATCAATAAATACAGGCTGTTTATGATTTTTTTTCGATGTCTTTAATGAGTGAGAAAATCCAAAAAGCTGTATTTGAAGAAAATGCGATAATCGGTATTATATAATGGTAAAAAATCTCATTAATTTCATAGGTTTCCTATGCAAATAACTAATAGGATTTATCATATTTTTTGCAATAATTAAATGGGTAGGTGACAGAGCTGATGCCGGGCTCGACTGTGGAGGTGCCATCATCTTAGTCGCAAATCCTCCCGAAGTTATTCAGAGGAGAGTAAGAGAACAGCTCTCAGGCAAAACCAGGCGGCCCACCATTGCCTGGGACCGATGGATGGCGGTATATCCATCCCCAATTGCCGGGCCTTATATAAAACAGACTGGTGACGGGCAGCGCTGTCACTGGTGCAAGGGTTTCGGCACCGCGCTCACCAACCCGCCTGCCCAGCGTGTGTGAGTATGGGTAATTCTTCCAGGAGGACCGCCAAGAGTGGCGAAATCCTGGAAAGGCCTATGTCCAGCAGTGGACGAAACCGGCTGATGGATGGAATTAAACGGGTTAACGTTATGAATTACACAGCTGTATAAAAATTCAAACATACGTACCCAGGTAATATAGTCAAGGCTTTCTGCACCAATCCAAAGGGAATGTTAAAGCCTCCGAAGTGAGCTGCCACAAGCATGGACCAGAGCACGTAGAGAGATTGCAGGTGACCTGGGTACACGCCATTGTGGACGCTATTCTGTAAACATGAAATGATAATTTAGATCGATCAATTATGTGTCATGCGTTTTGTACGAAATCTGAATGGAATGGAAAGACGCCCGCCCATGCCATGTCAGCGCCCGCGCCATATCCTATGTGGCTTGCGCCTTACTAAGCCTGAGCTGTCGTATTCAGTATTTATTGTCTTTATGCTATTGCATAGATGGTGCACACTTATAAGACTTAAGATCCAAGCATACACCCCTGATAGGCACCGCAACTTAAACATAATTATATTTACAAATAACACATTCTGGAAACTGGGAGAGTAATGGCAGGCGAGGCGTTAATCAGTCTTACCAGGGTCTTCCGCAAAAATCTACGGAAGTCCGTAACGGGTGAATGACTGATACAACGCAACTGTACGTAGCAGCTTTCCCGGTACGGCTACTCATGACGTCATGCCGGTAGCCTGGAACACGCAGAGTTGCTTCACGCCATGGTTTCGTCATGATGAGGGTAGTGTAGTGACAAGCCAAGGTCGAAGCATGCTACCAGTAAATAGGATGCTACGCCGTCTCAGCAGAAGGAACCAAGATCTGATGACCAAAACTACTCCTACCTCGCCCCTGTCTTTCCCCTACAAAAACGTATTTAGGAAAATTACAATATTTGTCGATGGAGGATTGTTTATAAGTTGATGGATTCGTACATGTGCCGTTTTAAAACAAAATCTCATGTACGTGTTTCATACTTATTTTCTGTACGTGATGTTTTATCGCGAACAGTTGTCAAAAATTGCTCGCCTAAATAAAATGGGTATTTACTATATAAAAAGCATAGAGTTTTCTCTATTATTAAAAGTAAGTCAACTAATGAATGTCTTAGGTCATTAATCACTAGCATTAAGCAATGACTCATTTGTCATTTCTTTTAAACCCAATTAAACAATTTCATAAAAATGAAAATAGTTAGTACCTACCTAGTTATTATTAGGTGGTAGAGCTGATGCCGAGCTCGACTGTGGAGGTACCACCATCTTAATCGCAATCGATGGATGGATGGACCTAGTTTAATTTTATTTTAGAGAGGCGTTAATGAGCAGCTTGGCGAAGAAATGTTTGGAAAAAATTAAAGCTCTATTACCACGTCATGACTGTGGTCTCATCTAACACTGGGACCAAAACTGTGTACCAAGACCAAAATATTTAGTTCCTCCTGTCACCGCGTCAAACTATTTTTTGCCAAGCTGTAAGTAGTATTCTGTTTTACAGAAGCATAGAGTCACGATAATATTAGACCATACAACTTTAATGTAGAATTCTTCCAGCCAAGGAATGATCAATGCGACTATTGTTTGCAATATCGTTATTCCTCTGATGAACAAAAACGCGAGATGAAGAAGAAACATGAAAAACATCTACACAGGCGTAATAAGGTAGGGTCCAATATAGGGCGATATTGAGGTAAAAAGATGCTTTATAGAATTTAGATGACGTTTTGGGGGATAGATCTGAATTGATTAAGTAATGACCTCTCCTTCTCAGCATGTCTTTGAAATAGATTACGCAAGTACCTACTAAAGTCACGCTACATAGGTTCTCTTGCGGACTAAACACTTGTGGGTGGGACAGGCCACAATATTTTCGCAGGTTGAAAGTCGCGGGTCGTAGATGGAACTCTTTTCACGCGTCTCTTTTTTAATATAATATTAGATTACCGCAGCGGCCGCCAAGTCGGGCATTGATGATCGAACATGGTAATGTGCTGCCGAGGCACACATACATACGTGAGTCCATCAATGCCCAATTGCGGCCAAGGCTTGCATAGTACTTTTCTCAAACAATGCGCGGATATTAAAACAATAATTAGTAAATTAAAACATTTTTATTATTTTATCGTTTCCCGCACTATGTTTTTTTTGTCCCCTCTTTTGTATTCAGCCAGTAACCTCTTTGTACTTTAATAAAACCTCTTTGTACATTCAAATCTTTGCCGAGTATTATAAACGTCACGAAAAATCTTTCCATATTAAAATAAATGTATATCGTCACGACATGAATCCCCGAGGGGGTGTCAGAGGTGTTTCGACTATGAACTATGATAGTCACAGTCCACACTCGGCACACCCGCGTTTCACCGACGATTATGAGGTCCCGACGTGATGGGTGGTGAGCCCTATCGCCGTTCTTCGGGCACAGATACACGTTTTTTAAGATATGCAGGTTTTCTCACGATGTTTTCCTTCACCATTTGGATTTTTTATACTAAAATTGGCGGCGTGATAATAATAACACGACAGATATGAATTTTAATACTAATATTGGCGACCGCTGATGGCTTGTTTTCCATCACTCCTTCAAGTTAGATTTATCGCGAACTAGGTTCTTTAAATTATGAACGTATCATAGTATTGTTTGAGAAAACACATCTTCTGTGTTAATACTGTTTCCCAACGGTATAAAATCATATATTATAGCCGCAAAGCTTCAGATTTCACCACCAATAAGAGAGTATTCAACAATGCCACCAAGTCCACCAAGAAAGTTCTACACGTAGTGCTTGTTATAACCTGGTTTCATAAGCAGACATTTTAGGTCCATTGCCTTATTAGTTGGAACAAACTTCTGCCGTGCAACGCACCATCTACTATCGTCACGACATGAATCCCCGAGGAAAAATGCAAGTCACAGCCCACACGGATATACTAATCCGCTTTTCACTGACGAATATTACGTGCGAACGCGATGGGAGAGCCCTATTGCCGTACTTCGGGCGCAAATGGACCAACAGCTTAACGTGAACCGCGCGGATTGAACCCACTGCCTTTGGGTTAGTAGGAGAGCGCTCTATTCTCGGCCGTAGGGGTGGTCCTAGGAATTATATATAATTTCGTATTTGATACATAATATAAAACACTAACCCTGAACCTAGCCAGGCGTTTCTTCCAGGATCTGACGCCGGACTCCCAGACCAGGTATAGTACCTCCCTGTCGAAGTTGACGTCCCACCCATCGTGGGTGATGGCGAATGAGAACGCGACGGCCGAGTGCGCTTCCGCCATCTTGATTTATTGAACACCTGCAGTAAAAATACAAGGTTTAAAGCACAAACATATCCTGAACATCGCCAGCATTGACCTAGTTATGAAGGGTGGAACAATCATCAATGCCCTTGAGCATTCACCGCTAAACAACAACTTCTAAGAAAGAGGAGCCGGCGAAAAGGTCGCAGGTTGTAAAATTGCGACAAATTATCGTAAAAATATAGGTACTAATCCAATCAGATCACACATTAAAACTAACTCTAACATTAATATTATTTTTTTATTATTTAAGTAGGTATTTACTATTATTAATTAACTTGTGTTTTTATAATTAAGAAAGGGTAAGCTAATCAGTGTAAAGAGCGCATCACGCCAACAAACTGTTGTACAGTTTGGCGTATCTGTGTATTTACTATAAATAAAAAAAAAAAAAAAAAAGAAATGTCAAAACTTACGATTGTATATAATAATGTGATCTTTTTTTGTTTTAATGATTCATTCCGTCACCGAGCGGAATTCGTTTACAGAATGAATATTAGGTAATTAAATATATATATTTTTAAGATAATTTAAATAATAATTTAAACTTTTCGAAAAATAAGCAACGTAGCACTACCAGCCTTCCTGTCCTCAGTCTATAGCACGATCGACCTCTTCAATCTAATAATAAACCCATCACTTGGTGGTGTTGAGGTCGCGTGCTTGACGGAGGCCAGGGACGTTTGGTGTACAATCGCCGGTCCCGACGAAAGCGTCCCGATCAACTTGGCTTCGCAAAAGCTTTGGGACGGGCCGCTCTGCAGTCAGGTTCAAACGAACCTACTGGAAACTTCAATAAACCCTGCGGAGCGAGCCCGTCTTCTAGGAACTAGCGAGCCAGAATCGGGATATTGGTTAAATGCATTACCATCTGCCAACATCGGGACGCTACTGGAGAAGACTACTTTCAGCCTGGCAGTCGGTCTGAGAATAGGAGCTAAAATAAATGAGCCACATCGCTGCCGTTGTGGACACATTTTCGACCAATTGGGCCACCACGGTCTATCTTTTCAGTATAGTGCTGGACGTCTGCCGCGCCATGCAGCCTTGAATGACGTCATTCGTCGGGCCCTTGCCAGTGCGAGTGTGCCGGCTATATTAGAGCCAAAGGGCATAGCACGTGACGACGGCAGGCGGCCCGATGGAATGACACTCATTCCTTGGAAAAACGGACGGTCACTGATATGGGACGCAACATGCGTTGACACATTGGCACAGTCCCATGTCCAAGTGACCGCAACAAAGGCAGGCGCGGCAGCCGAAAAAGCAGAAGGTGTAAAAAGGCGCATGTATGGCTTCATATTTGTGCCTTTTGCTGTTGAAACTCTTGGGCCGTGGGGTCAAGAAGCGCGACAACTTTATAAAGAAATTTCATCGCGTTTGGTCGACGCTTCAGGTGACCGAAGGGCTGGAAGCTACTTTGCCCAAAAAATAAGTTTGGCCATTCAACGTGGCAACGCTGCCAGGCTTTTGGGCACCCTTCCCAATGATGGTAGCGATCTGGCCAGCATTTTTTATTTGTTATAAATATTTAAATTTTTAGGTTGTATTTGTTAGGTTCTTTATTTAAGATTATTTTTAGTTAAGTTTTGTAATGTTATTTAAGGTCTTAACACATTAATAAAATATGAATTTTAAATGCATTAATACTTTTTTATAAATGTTACAATCCATCAACAAGAATAAGAAAAATAAAGTCTAAAATTGTAAATAATTTCACAGATTTTATAATATAATACCAGCATGTTGTGTTTTCACTTAAATTGTATTTTGATTGTTGGAGCATAATGATGTCGATTCAGTGTAACTTATTTGACAGAACTAACCTTATTTTAAGCACCCTGTCCTTGTCTTTTTGATACAGAAACAAAAAGACAGAAAGCTTAAATTAAGTTAAGTCCTCTCAAATAAGCTCAGAATACAGAACAAAATTCTCAGCAAATAAGTTAAGTAGTGTTACACCGAATCGACACCACTGGTGATCAAAGTTAAGGTGTTGACCCTCTGAAAGTCATAAACGTATTTGTTCCGTCAAAACAGATGATCTTTTTGAAAATAAACTTCATTCAACAACCCAGGCGAATGATTAAAATATTAAAATTTAGAGGGTTATTTACTAGTTTCTTTGTAAATTAATACCTACGAAAAACATAAAAAATTATTGCATATTAAAACTGAATACAGATTTGTGCAGTTTACGTAGCCCAAGGGTGAGCTTGAGTGCAAATCTCAATGCAACTTATTTTATGTACACTTCTTTCAAGCTCTTAACCTCACGGATTAACTGTGTGTACTCGCTAAGGGGGGGTTTGATAAATAATCATCACAATATTCAGGTAATAAATGAGTTCAAATATAGAATAGAACACATTTTGTGCAAAGTTTAAGTTTGGAAAAAATTAAGTGATCAATAAAGTAGATTAAGCAAAAATGGATATTTGCTGAAGGACATTATTGTTGAATAAACGTTTGAACATTTTTGAAATGTATTTAAAATGAATTAATGTATGTATGAACCCTAACGCACCGACATATGGGCGAGTATCGAGAGGGGCATCGTCCGTGAAACAGCTGTTTCGGTGCAGCGTTCTAAAATAGACCTTCCTCCTAAGAGATAAAGTCTTTGAGTTACAGTTGAATATCTTTTTCTCTGAAGATTTGCGCGAGCTTTTGTTTTTCGATAGTTGTTCAGTATGATCAGTAGAGTATGTGGTTTTATTTAATGGTCGCACTCTGTATATTTGATACAGAGCAGTATTCAGCAACAATTTGTACAGAAAATAATGGTGCACTAATGAGTTTTGTGGAGTTTACGTGCAATATTTTGCAGAGCAGTGACAGAATATACAGTGACGAAACCAAACTACGTTATTATAAGAGATAGACGTAACATGGCTTTTATACAGAATGACCTGCATGACTAAAAATTATGCAGTTGTTACACTATTTTTTTAGATAAGCACTATCACACTCACGTCTAGAATAACCCTGTGCGGACAAAAGAAACAAAACCCTTTTTCTAATAACTCGCTTTGGATTTTTTTATGTATCTTTTTCTGGTGTCAGATGTGTAGAAATCTTTTCTACAGAAATGTGCCTAGCGAATATGTGTGTATTCTGAAGGCAACCATGTTTCTATCCTTCTCTCGCATTAAACAAATTTGATCCACACCCTTCTATGGTTATGATTTGGGCTAAAAATTCTAAAATAATTCATTTATTTCATTTCAGGTTAATAGTATAGATAGATTATTGTTTGCAACTACAAGAATCCTATATAAAAAGTGACATAATTAATATATTTTATTTTAGCTTAATAGTACACGCAACTACATACTGTATTGTATATCTTTTTATTGTGTAATATGTACTATGTTTTATTGGTGAAAACTTCACTGGCATTAAGTTTGTGTTTCAGTTTTCTATGTATAAGTTAAAGCAGTATGTATTCCTTAAAAAAATATATGAAAATGAATAGAAAATGTATTCGTTTATCCACAAAAACACACAATACATGGTATAAAGTGCACTGTGGTGGTAGAAAATTACCTACAGATGTATCGCTGGTCTCTTCACTAGATGAAAGTCTGTATGGCAGATGCTAATATACAAACATTGATTAATGGTGGGGCATAGGAACTTATCATTATTAATTTGTTTTGCACTACACGCATACGCTTGACAATAAATTTAACGTTAAGGTTTAATAAACCCAGAGTCAGTGAGTCAGTTTGGAAAAAATGGGGGGCGGAGTAAGGATTTTTGGGTAACTAAACATAACATAAGAAGCAAAAATAAAAGTATCTACTGAAACTTTATACAAATATAGTAGTAGCAATAATAATTTTAAAATGGTTAAATTGCAAAACAGTATCAAACCAATAACAAAAAATTATGAAAATACTTAAAAAATTGTATTTTATGTACACGTGACGGCTTTATGAAGGAATATTTTGGCCAAGTAGGAGTCGGCCTCGCGCACCCTAAAAATATGGTAAATAACAACAATATATAAGTAGATGTCGTGAAAACATCAAGGCGACACAAAACAAGCCGCTAAAATGGTAGCGCCTGACAAAAAATTCTGCTCCCACTGAGTGTGGAACCAATAACTTTCATTATGAACTTTTTATTGGGGTCTTACTCACGATAACTAACAACATACCTTAATAAATAGATATGTGCTTGACGTTTCGACGCCTCTGTTAGCTTGTGACCACGACAGCCTACAGAGGTGTCGAAACGTCAAGCACATATCTATTTATTAAGGTATGTTGTTAGTTATCGCGAGTAAGACCCCAATAAAAAGTTAATAATGTGTGAAAAACGCGAAAGTTTACATAATTTTCATTATTTGTTGTTTTACTTTAGAATATGCACCAACATTTGACAACATTAGAAACACGTATGTATTACCATCTTGAAAAAAATGATACGTTTTCGAGGTTTTTTGTATAGTCCCCAATGGGTTTAATTTTTTATTAATTGCCGTGATAGAGGCCATGGTACCACGCATTCTGTGAAAGTTTCAACTGTCAGTCTATTACGGCTGAAGCTGTAGAAGTGTAGACCCTGTGACAAACGGACAGACAGCAGAGGCTTTGTATTAGGGTCCTGTTCGGTACCTTTTAGCATCTGACAAACAATTTAGGGTATGAGTATGGATGTTTGTTTTAGTATGTAAAATAATTTGAGCAAATTGGAAACTTGAAAAAGAAACAGATAATGTTAAAAATCTCTATATTCCAAGATTATTGGTAGGTATTACATATATATTTTTTATTGTTATTTGTTTATTTTTACAATTTCACCTGGCTAGCTATTACAGCTGAAGCTGTAGAGTGTAGTCCCCTTCTCAGACGGACACCCAGATAGCGTAGGCTTAATAACAGGATCCTGATTGGCACCCTTCAGGTACGGAACTCTCTTTTGAAAGTCTTACTTGACCAAAATATGGACGAGGACTTTACCACTATTATTTCTAAACAGACTTACAGTCTAAGCTGTCAAGACAAACAACTCTTATCTATGAGGTACAGACATTCAATACTAATGAAGTCAATACTTATACTACAGTTCCAGAACTACGAGTCATTGGTAAATATCATACTAAACAGCACATCTAGTACCCTAGCTCATAATGTTTATAAAGAAAAATGGATGAAACCTGCATGTTCTAAATAAAAAGCATGTATCTATTTTTCTCAGACATGCGAGTTTTTTCTTAAAAAAAGAAGACAGGTAGAGCCTCTTTTTGGCCTAGTTGATAAAATAAATATATGAAAGTCCATTGTAACCTGCTAATATAAACTTTTAAAAATAGAGACCAAGGGGGCAAATGTCATACAACCAAGCCAACCACAAATTTTTTGACCTTGTTATTTTATTTTAGGACAAGCAAAGGTATCTAGGACCATGATAGCTTTTTCATAAGTTATTTTATTTACATTTTTCATTTCTTTTGGAACTTTAAACACAATACAATATAATACAATATAACTTTATTTGCACACCACAAAGAAGGAAACAAAAATAATATAAATTACAATAGCCAAATAACGTAGGTACAATCAGGCGGCCTTGTCAACACAGTGCATGTTAGTTTTCTTTTCAGAAGTGCCTTGGGTGCTTGCGCCGTGCAACTTGAAATTCATATACGGGCAATGGCAGAAGTTATTAAAAGTAAAGTGATTTTGTTCCATAAACATTATCTTGATTTGGTGTTTTTAGTTTGCCACAAGTCATTACTTCCCAACATCATCCTTATAAGCAACAGTGCAATAATATCAAGTGATTTTTTAAATCATAGTTTCGTTTCTTGGCTGGGGATGTAATTTTTTGTAAAATATATGTTAATAAGTGAAAATAATTCTAGGGAATATAAGTAATGATGCAGTTTTGGTTTTCATCAATTTGCTCCAGGACACTATTCTGGAAAAGCTAGCCATGTGTACATTTTTTGATGAGGAGGACTAAGGACCACCAACAGAAGCAAAATTTGGGAAAGGCTTATGTCCAGCAGTGGACAAACATAGACTGATGGCTGGATAAGATATTTGCTGCTATTACCATGCAAACGCTACATGTGTAGCATTAGTTTTTTGAGCATGCTACTGGTGCAGTTGGAAGGGGGCATGTTTACAAATGCTGAATATAAGCATGCTTAGTTGCTCATAGCTTATTAAAACCCAAGCAAATGTGTTTAAAGCAGTTGAGTAAACATGCTCAAAATGAGCAACCAAAGGAGAACTATCACAGCTAAGTAGGCTTTCCGGATTTACAAGTACAGGTTGCGCCAAACTTTTGTCCCCTCTAAGCACGACAATGTATGGGACTAGAGGTTTGGCGCGATCTGTATTAGTAGACCAATTTATAAAATGTACCGGGCAACTATGGAACCCTATACTATGCGTGGCCCGACACGCACTTTGCTGGTTTTTATATCTTCTAATGCACTCTACTATAATAATATTTTGCTATAAAATCTTCTATAAATGTCATTAAAATGTGTTATTGCATACAGTAAACTAGTAGTTTAAAGTGTTATATTATATGTACATACATATGTATATAAGCTAAGAAATATTTTTCGGACATATTATTTATTTCGTAACATTTTTATTGCTTTATGCATGCAAGAGATGTAGTATTAGAATCAGTATTGCTATATCAAGTTTTCAATGCCGGGCCAGAGTGTGAAAAAGGGGGGCAAAAAAGTTACATAGATACAAATTTTAATCCATGTTTGTCCAAGTTGTTTTATCAAACAGTACGTAAGTACAGCATTTATTTTGACTATAATTGTAAAGATAGACAAGTGTATTAAAAATATCCTTTCTTACTACTACATAAAGTATTTACTAAACTGAATGACAAGATAGGTGAAAGGGTATTAATGAAAGACAAAGGATAATTTACATTCTACTTTACCTACTGAATAATTTTCAAACATTTTCAGGGCACAAGCAAAAGTGAAATCATTAAGGTATAAACAAATACATTCGCAGCAGCAGGCAGGTTATAAATACGTACGCAGAGCTTCACACACACGCACACACACATCCAAGCACGCGCCAGCCAGCCAGTGCGGTGTCAAAGTCTAATCTTGAAGACCTTACCTTACCTGCATCTGAATTTACCTTTTATCTGCATACTTACTATCGTATGCCTTGCAATATTTTATTATAATTTTGTCCATAATTTTACAACAAAACATCCTTTCTTTTTGTACTCGCGATTTTTTTAGATATGAGATAGCAGTTTATTACCTATTCTCATTTTTCTTTTGTTCATTTGATTTTATTTGTACATTCGAAATAAAAATATAATCTAATAAAATATTTATTTTATAAATTTATTACATACTAACCTTAGATTAGCACCAATAATTACGTCGATGTTAATACGCAAATGTCTTCGACAGTTTGTGGCTGCAAGTATAGCAGCAAGATTTTCAGTTTGATAATGCTATTTTAGTCATAATGACCTTCTTGTATATATTTTTAATTCTTTATTTAATAAGAAAAGCATGAAAATGTAGATAATTTTGCCACACGAACACGAAAGCAACAAGTCAAGTATAATAATGCGTATTTTTTACTTTTTGTTTCTTTTCTCCAATCAGAGAAAGGCTACGGTGCTAAGCCATCAGCGCGTTCCGATTCAAATCATAATCGATTACATCCCGTCTATCGTCTTTCCGAGTCAACGTTAGCCCGATAACGCTAGATAGCCCTAAAATGGTTGTTATGACGTCACGAATGACATCATTGAGGCCGCCATGTTGTGCTATCATCGCCCATGCTTCTGAGCGTAAGCAAAGCACATTGAGTGATCTATCAAAAGTGACAGCCGGCCGGCGGCAATTTCAAAAATGGGTTATTCTTAGTATAAATAAGGGTTTAATATTAAACGATGAATCAGAGTTTTTAGTTCGCTTCGTGGACCTAAGTTACAGTAACAAATGATTACGAGCCCAGAAAAAAGGATTTTTAACGAAAAAACAAACTAACAAGTAATGATTGCTTTTAATGAGGGGTAAATAACTCTTGCACACACAACACGTAGTTAAAGTATACCCTTTGTTGGTATACACGTAATGTCATCAAATTTCTTAAATTTGTGTTTAAGGTTGATTTTTCTGTCACTGACAAGTGTAATCATCCACGTCGTGTACAAAAGAGTTCCGAATGGATAATAAGTTTAGGCAGTGATGTACGCCATTTCCCATTCGGAATGACTTGATGGGCGTGAGTAGGTTTAGCACTGCTATCCCCATTCGGAACGCTGTACATGTGTGACCATTGGGAAATTATAGAATCTGTCACAACACACACTAGCTGAAAATCTGCCGAACACTCTTTAAAAAATGCCATCCATAACCGATTTGGCCAATGACCTTATTTGGCTTTAATTATAGTTTTAATGCTGTCAAAACTAAATTTTATTCATGCCAAAACAGTTCTCTAAACAACCATGTCAACACCGACGACTCTTTTTGGCGACGTATAATACAAGGACGTTACGGGAAGACAGACACCTCGCTGAGCTCGAGTCAGAGTTAGGTAGAATCAACTGGCATATTCTGGGGCTATCGGAAGTCCGACGAGCATTCGATAACCCTAGAGTCTGGACACCTGCTCTACTATCGAGAGGGCGATCAATTGTCTGTTGGTGGAGTTGGCATACTGGTCAACAAAGACCTCACTAGCAACGTGTTAGAAATCGGTTATGTCTCTACTCGGGTGGCATATCTTATTAATAGACTCAACAAGAGATATTCACTTAAAGTCATTCAAGTGTATGCCCCCCCGTCGAGCGACTCTGATGATGTAGTCGAGGCCGTCTATGATGACATATTAAAGGCCAGACATAACACCACCAAAACACATTTTACCGTTGTTATGGGGGACTTCAACGCCAAAGTGGGAGTACAAGAGTGTGGTGAATCGGTAATCGAATCACACGGTTATGGCTGCAGAAATCCTCTCTCTATTTGATGAACTCATTCTTCAAAAAGAAGCCTCAAAGGAAGTGGACCTGGCGAAGCCCTGATGGTAATGGCCTATTAAGAAGCACTTTTTTCATTTCTTGGTAAGCTGGTAAACCGTTGAAGTTTTTAATCTTCATCTTCTTTGCTTTCAAACCTTCTTGCCTTTTAATTTTTCTTATATTTTTGGAAACAGGTAAAAATCGCAAGGTGCTAGGTCAAGGGAATATGGCGGGTGAGGTAGGATAGGCACATTTTTCGTATTGAAAAAGTCGATTGTTCTGGCAGACGTGTGCGCCGAGGCATTGTCGTGATGCCAGAGAAATAGCCGGTTTCCTGACTTCGGCCGCTTGTCACTACAAGCTGACAGTACCTTTAGGGCGCAAACTGTCACGTACCATTCAGAGTTAACGGTTTTTTGATCCTCTAACACCACAGTAGCAATATGACCTGTCTTGCAGAAAAACGAGGCGACCATTTGTTTCTGCATACTTCGTCCACGGCGACATTTCGTGGGTGTTGGCTCAACATCAAAGCACCATACCGTCGACTGGCGCTTTGTTTCTGGGTCGTAGTTATATAGCCATGTTTCATCACCAGTCAGTATATCATTAACATTTTTTTCTCGCCGCCGTTAAATTTATCATAAATTTACACCAATCCACGCGACGTTTTTTCTGCTCATTGGTGAGTTTGTGCGGCACCCATCTCGAACAACGCTTACGGAGAGAAAGGTGGTCGTGTATGATGGTCTGCATTGCTGCAGATCCAATGCCCACTTCTCGCTCGAGCTTTACCTTCATATGTAATTCGCCGATTTTCACGAACAAGTTTTTCGATTGCTCGAACATTTTCTTGAGTAACCGCTGTTGGCGGCCGACCAGTCTTCGCCTCATCTTCAAAGCTTTCGCGTCTTCTTCTAAATTCATCAAACCAGTTATAAACTGCTGCGCGTGAACAAGCAGATCCACCAAAAGTAGTAACCAAAAGTTCAAAACATTCTTGAGGCTTTAAACCTTTTTTATAGTCATAATAAATCATTGTCCGAAAATCTCTTCGATTGAGCTCCATTGCTACGAACGAATTCCCGCTAAATTCTCTCGGAAAACAAAACAAAAAAATAATATTTGAATTAAGGAATGTTCTATATTCAAAATTATTAGCTGATAGCCGGCCTATACGTAAAGTTCTAACGTGCCAGTGACAAACCAATGAGTAAAGATTATCTAACTTCTTTTGGCATGCCCTCGTATTTTGATATTCTGGACAGTCATGCATGACTAGGCCTATCAGCCATTCAAGGGATAACGCTGACTTTTGGGACAATCTGTATAGGGAAGAATTCAATCAACCGACCAAATTCATACTGAAGACTCGGTTAGTGATCAGGTTCAGTAATCCTTTTGGCCAAATCCGAAAAATATTTTTTTTTGATCCCGTACTGCTTGTACTAGTTTAAGTAAAATGGTTTTTTTTAAAATGTCGGAATCAGATTAAGAGCTTATCGTCCAATGAATGACATTGTTCTGTTGTGAAGTTCCACAACTAATTAGCAGTGCACAACGAAACGCATAAACAACAAAATATATTATGTTAATAGCAACTTTAACGCCTGAACAAAAAAGCACAAATTTGTACGGCAACGCATTCCAGATAGTACTTTTTGAAATTGAAAGCCGCAATACATTACATTTTTGTACCTCTTATGCCCGCTAAATCAAAGTCCATATACACAGCCGGGATCGTTATCGAGCACACTTTTCACAAAAATCCAAATAGTAAGCAATCAAAATCCTATAAACGTAGGCCAGGGTTAAATTATGAAATATCCAGAATAAAACACGGAGAAGTATACGATATTAAGATCCGAAAGCCATTACTTAATCATCCTGTAACTGACACACAGAGTGGCTGCCGCTTCCAATTTCAAAAATGGAATGGAATCTAAAATGCGTTGGCAACTTGGCGTTCAAATTTGAGCCATTTTGTTTAGGTGGTCAGGTTGTTATTAACATAAAATATTTTGTTGTTTATGCGTTTCGTTATGCACTGCTCATTTAGCGGTCGAACTTAACAATTTAACTCATTGGAAGATAAGACCTTAAATAGATTCGTACATTTAAAAAAAATCTACCATACGAGTATTTGCTAGCTTCGTTTAGTGACTTTTTTTGTCTTTACATTGGATCAGGTCAATGTTACTGGTTTTATTTTTGTTGATACCACGGATCCCTTTAATAGTTTTTCAAGTTGTTTTAGAGTCTGCTTGGCCTTTTCTCAGAAGTTCTTCATCGTATTAATTTTTTACATTTTGCAAGATATTGTTATAGATGTTTCTGTCTTCTTTATGAGTAGGAGTAGATTATTACTGAATTTTCTTTCCTTTAAATGAAACAAATCTCTGCGACGGATACATTTTAAAAGCCGGGGCGTTATCCAGGGCTTGGTAATTATCTTCAAGGAGCGTGAATTATGTATAGTTTTATGCTTTTCAATTTTGTGACTTAACTCGTTAACGGCCATAACGTCCGTATGCTTATAAAATGCATCACATGATGTTTCTTCAATATCCTAGTTGAGTCCTTCATAACTAATTGTGATATGCTGGTTATCAGTTTTAGCGTAATTTTTCCGTGTCTTTGCGATTCCACATATTACTGTGTCATGGTCAGTTAAGCCACTAGTGCATACAATAACATTAGTATAACGGTTGGATTTGACAAGACAATGATCTATACAGTTTTGTTCGTGTGTAGGAAAGAAATGGCCTGAAGTAAAGCCATGGAGAGCACATGTTTCTAAATATTTTTTAGCATGTGGGTTTACTGTGCCATGTTTGATATCGATGTTGATGTCACCTACGATGACGTCAGACTTGCCTGTGCACATTTGAAGGATTCTATCTAGAGAGTTATTGAAATTGGTAAAATTACAGTTTTTTTGAAAGATGGAGATCTGTTGATCGCTGCAATAGTTACTTCTTTTCCATGCTAGCATCTATCATTGGTGGTTCCATAACAGTGGCTTGTAAGCTAGTCTTGCATAAAGCAATCACGCCATCATTTTTATTGTAGTAGTGTTTTGAGCAATGGTAATCATATTCATTAAGAAAGATATTCGAGGGCTTATTTTGCAAAAAACATTTTGTTAGAAAAATAACATCCGGTTTGAAAGTGAGTCTAGACAAAAATACCATGAAATTTGTGAAGTTTATATCGCAATTTCTTATGTTCTTTGATATTATAGTAAATTTCTTGTTAACGTCTCCTGATTTCTTAAAGCAATCTTCTGGGCTATTAATTAAAATACTATCGATGATTTCAGTATCATCAAATAATGTTCAAAATTATATGCATAGTGTTTGTTCTTACTTACCACTTGCTGAACGGTCAAGGAAAACATCGTGAGAAAACCTAAAAAAGCGTGTATTTGTGAAGTACGGCGATAAGACTCACCACCCATCACGTTGGGACGTAATAATCGTCGGTGAAACGCGGGTGTACAGATATGTTCACTCACGAAGGAACGCCCTTCCACAGTAAATTATCGCTGTGCATTAGTACGAGTAAAGCATGCGCGTACAAGATGTGTTAGTGTGCGTGTAAAGGCTGGCACTACAGACAGCAAAAAGATGCTGATGAAATTATACGATTGCTTTCGTTTATGTAGTTTTTTTTAATTAAATTATATTCATGTTTTTTTAGATTTATGTAGGTATACAATAAAAATATTAGCTTTATGTTAAAATATATCCATTTATTCAGTAAAAAATACTTATTTCTATGTTGAATCATCTGACATGGAATCAAAATCGTCACAATCTGTGGACTCGGAATCTTCCTGTAAATTTACCACGCAAGTAAAATTTGCATCAAAGTATTTCATATAATCTTTTTCGACTTCTTCAACACGACGACAAGTATTTTCCCACATTATGCTGTCTATCATATTGACACGCTCTTCTACTAATTGTTTAATCGAGTTAATATTTTGCTCGACATCTTTGACTGCAACATAGTTTTTTAAGATTCCCCAGACATTTTCAATAGCATTGAGCTCCGGGTGATATGGTGGTTATCTTAAAATATCATGGCCTTTACTCTTTATCACATCATCAATTTTAAATGTGATGAATCTTTCTTTATTTCTCAGCACCAAATCATATAATTCGATGTTTTTCATTTTATCGTCGAAAATTATGTCATTGTCTTGCAACCATTTTTGCAGTTCCGATTTATTTGAGTTTGATGTTGGAATCTTTGAAGCTCGAACGTTATGGTAAGCAGCATTGTCCATTATTATTACCGAGTTTGGTGGAATATTTGGTAACAATTTTTCATTTAACCATTTTTGATAATTATCGTAACACATATTTGAGTGATAATCTCCGGTTTTAGAGTCAGCTTTGTACATTAACAAAGCATTCGGTATAAAACCTGCTTTTGTTCCGGCATGCACAATAATAAACCGACTGCCCTTTGAAAGCTTCTTCATGAATGGTGTGCTATCTTTTTACCCCAAGTCATTCCTCGGACGTGGTCTGTGTGTATATAACTTTCATCTGTGTAGACGATTGGTCTATCTTCAGAACGATATTTTTGCAATAAGCTTAAATACTTTAGACGCAACATTTGAATATCATGTCTTTCTGTCAATGTTTTGCGGTTATTACAGGTTTTACGCCACCTATAACCTATTTTCAACAGCAATCTTCGCAGCGTACTAGTTGATCCATCAAAATTAATCTTTTCCTCTAAAACTTGCTTCAGCTTCCCAATTGTAGGCAACTGTTTAAATTCCATATGAAATGTTTGTATCGTTCGTCGTACGACATCGACTTTTAAACTGTCTATATCGATTTTATTCGCCCTTTTTGTCCGTTTTTTCATCGGAAAAGTGAACTTATAGGTTGTTGTAGGTAAATTCTTTTCTTCTCTGAGTATTCGAGTCACTGTGTGCTCTGAAACTTCTGTTGCTTGAGCAGTACGCCAGCGAGCATCTGTCAAACGCTGTACCCTGAGCTGCCCTGGACCGCTTACCCGTCCCGTTTTTATACCACACGCCGGCTTTTAGTTTAAGAGACGCGATGTTGCTACAACCCTCTCACGCATTGTGGAACGCATTTCAAGGACCCCAGTCTCAGTTTATATCCATTCCTTTCTAACCACGAATGCTTTCTCTCTCCCACTACTTCGTGCGACAATGTCACGAGTTCAATGGTTGAATGACCCTTTCCGCGGAAACTTCTCGCATCGACCAGTTGTGACCTTGGCCCGGAGCGCGGGCGCATGTCGCTCCGCGTCGCGATTATTTATGAACTTTCTTACGCGTTCCATGATGTGTGAGATTTTTGTCTACGTAACAATATTATACAAACCTGATATGATGGAAACATTATAAAATTATGTTAACAGACTTGGATTTACATGGATCTCACAACTTTTTACGGTAGAAGAACTAAGTTGCGAGACTTGTTTTTTTTTACAAGTTTTGTTTTTTAATGGCATTACTTTTATATGTACCAGTTTCTTAAACTACTTAAAAATGATAATAAAAAAACAATATAAAATTATTAGTCTACATAAAAACACAAATCAGTTAAAAAATAATAGAACAGTAGTATCAATCAATATAGTTTTTCCATTTGATATTTTGTATGTTAAGTAGTTTCTTATTATTGATAGAATAGCTTCATACTTACTTCTTACTAACATGATTGCAAATCATATTTAGTTTGTTATTGTATTTTTATTTATTATTATCTTAAATTAACATAACGGCGCAATTCGGGTATCAAATGAAATGGTTTGCCAGACAAAATACGTGACATGACATCTTTCTAAATTCGAGTGGCTGACACTCAGAGATAGCGGACTTAATTTGCTTAACTCTGTTAATTCTCATTATCGCTAAAAATCTATATACATTAGATCTAAGTCCAGACCGTGGCTCAGATTAACCAACCTCATCACATGGTTATCAAATGAAAGAGTTTGCCAAGCAGAATACGTTACGTCATTCTAAAGTCAGACTAGCAGACGATAAGATGGTGGACTAAATTTATTTAACCAACCTCTTGACATGTTTTCAAATAAAAGGTTTTGACATGTAAAATAAACTTGTTCACTGAAAAGCACAAAATTAAATAATTCATAAAAAAGCTTTTATATAAACAGGCTTATATTTAAGCCATGGGCCTAAAACGAATAAAATTTAGATTACTGAAAGTGATTTATTATATTATTTTGAATTTAACTGGTTTACAAAAAGCTTGTCGCGTAAATTATTAGGGACTCCCAAACATCCTACCCCGCGATCACCACCCCTACAAGTGATTTTATTCGGATTTCGTAAACTGAAATCTACCTACCAATTTTCAGATTTTTATTGGTTTTTCCATATTTGTACTGACCTTGCCTTACATACCTTGTATTTAATTATACCTAATAATATACGTCACTTTTATAAGTGCTCTTATTAGGTACATTCCCTAATTCCTTTGAATTCGTATTCAAAGGATTTCTCATCTAATCAATGAGAACAAAGTTAAACTTTTCGGATCATTTGATCCAATTTTATTCGTGTTTTTAGTACATAACGATTTCACCACTAGTAATTTACTATGTCACATTCCCAAAGGTACACCAGGGAATGGGTGAGGGCTATTGGTTGTTGGTCTGACAGCAGCAGCGCTGGGGACAGCAGCAGCAGCAGCAGGGCGGCTCGCACTGCGTCTCCCGCGTCTCCAGGCGGCCCGCGAAGTGCTTCGTGGGTCCAAGCGGGGATACCAACTCCAATTCCAGCTTTGAGCATCGCTTTCCATTCGCGCCCACTTTCGACACCTTAAAGTAGTTGCCAGTATAATATCAACATACCGGGTGTAAATTCAAAGGTATCTCTAAATTTAACCAGCCGGTATTTAGATATTTGTGTCGTCGTATGCAGGCGAAAGCTGCGTTTTCGTGAAAAACCGGATTATGGCGATGGCAGAGTCCCATTATTATAAGTCTCATATTTAAGTGGTAGAGCTAATGCCGGGCTCGACAGTGGAGGTACCACCATCTTACTCGCAAATCCTCCCGGAGTTATTCCGGGGAGAATAAGAGAACAGCTCTCATGCAAATCCACGCGGTACACCATTGCCTGGGACCGATGGAAGGCGGTATATCCATCCGCAATTGCCGGGCCTTATAAAAAACAGACTGGTGACGGGCAGCAGCGTCACTGGTGCAAGGGTTTCGGCACCGCGCTCACCAAACCGCCTGCCCAGCGGCGTGTGTGATGGATGGATGGAGTCCCATTACGAGATAAACGATATTATTTTCTGTCTTTACTAGAAGGGGTCGTCTCGCTCCGCTTCGCTTCGTTCGGCTCCCTTTACTTCGCTCGGCGTCACACCTATTTTCACTTTTTGTTGAGATACTATCGATCTTTAATCTCGCTTTTTTCCGAAAAAGTCCTTAAAATACAAAATGGCAGCGCCTGACAAATAATTTGGCATCCATTGAGTACGAAAGCCAAATTTTTATTATTTGTTATTCTACTATTCTACTATAATAGAGTATGTACTACTATCTGACTAAATTTCAAACTAGTATTTATTACCGTTTTAAGGGTTCCGTACCCGAAGGGTGCCAAACAGGACCCTATTACTTCCTCCGCTGTCAGTCTGTCACATGGGTCTACAGCGTCAACCGTAATAGGTAGCTAGTTGAAATTCAAGTAATAAAGAAATTGAAATCCAATGGGTGACACCATACAAAATATTTGGAAAAATTTGCATTTTCTTAACGTTATTTGTTTCAGTTCCTTCTTGAAGACAGTGATATCTACAAGTTTCAAAGGTAGTCAAATTATTGTACATACTCTAACTAAGGCAAAAAACAAATTTTAATAATACTCGTAAAAATTAGGGTTCTGAACTCAGAGGCTGCCGGATTGTTTGTCAGGCGCTACCTTTTTAGCGCCATTTTTTGTCGGCTTAATATTGCTATGGCATCTATGTATGTGGTTGTCATGTATAAAATGTTTTTGGGTTCGACGAGAATCCGACTCGCACTTGGCCAAATTATTAAGATAAAGCTTGAACTATCTTAATGGCTTATATGAAGACCCCTCTTGGTTTCAATTTATTTTCTTTTATTTGCTGTAATAGAAGCCATATTCTGTGATCTGTTTTTTTTAAGTTATTTGTATCAGCTCTATCATCATAAAGATAGTAATAGAAATGAGCTTCACATTTGATCAAATTGTTGTGCATATTCTAAAGTTAAAAAACAAATAATAAAATTTAGGGTTCCATACTCAGCGGGAGCCGAATTGTTTGTTAGGCGCTACCACTTTAGCGCCACAGATAATATAACTTAGCGCCTTGTTTTGTGTTGCCTTGATGTTGCTACATCATCCATAACGTTGTTGTTTACGATGTTTTTACGGTTCCGTACCCGTACTGCGTGGTAGTACGGAACCTTTTGTGCGCGAGTACGACTCGCACTTGGCCAAATTATTATATTATCGTTTCCGTTGTTTTGACAAGTTTTGTCTTACGTTGTGGCGGCGAGCAACTGAAAATACTAACACTACTTACGAGCTTGTTTAGTCGTTATTTGGCCGAGCGCGGTGCCACATACGTACGATAAAAAAACATATCGGGCGATGACGTCATCAGTGGGGACTCATCGTAACTGAAATGTTTTCTCCACAAATTGTGAACAACAATTCGTTAACAACTTTGTGTCGTAGTGCTACAGTGCTACAGCTATGAAAGTGTATTATCCATATTATATACTAATAATAAAGTAATAAAAAAGTCGTATCTATACATTGAACATTATTACGAAATATTAAACGAAATGCTTTATTAGTTATTACTTAGTATTGTACAAATTTTAGAATTTTTCTGTCTGTTAGCGTATATTATATATGTTCTGTTTTAACTCGAGAACCACTCAATAGATTTGGATGCGGTTTTATTTATTATCTTCGTAGTGATCCTGGTTATTATACATATAGGCTATAGGAGTCTTAATAAAATAAGCGCAACGCCGAAATTTGTCGATACTACTTAAATATTGAAAGGGACTTCCGCGCAAGCGAAGCTGCGGGTAAAGTCTAGTAATGAACGTAGCTTGGCAAGTAGAAGTAAATAACCTTGATCAGGAAGACGTCCTTCCCTGGATGTATCTTACGCTGAGCAGCACCAGGCATAGGAACATTAGTGGGCACTTTACTGCAAAAATACGAACACCTTCCTTCTTTGTTCTCGGCCATTGCTGCCTTCCCTACCACTTAAATATTAAAAGAGACTTCCGCGCAAGCGAAGCTGCGGGTAAAGTCTAGTAATAAACGTAGCTTGGCAAGTAGAAGTAAATAACCTTGAGCAGGAAGACATCCTTCCCTGGATGTATCTTACGCTGAGCAGCACCAGGCATAGGAACATTAGTGGGCACTTTACTGCACAAATACGAACACCTTCCTTCTTTGTTCTCGGCCATTGCTGCCTTCCCTACCACTTAAATATTAAAAGAGACTTCCGCGCAAGCGAAGCTGCGAGTAAAGTCTAGTAATGAACGTAGCTTGGTAAGTAGAAGTAAATAACCTTGAGCAGGAAGACATCCTTCCCTGGATGTATCTTACGCTGAGCAGCACCAGGCATAGGGACACTAGTGGGCACTTTACTGTACAAATACGAACACCTTCCTTTTTTGTTCTCGGCCATTGCTGACTTCCCTACCACTTAAATATTGAAAGAGACTTCCGCGCAAGTGAAGCTGCGGGTAAAGTCTAGTAAAGAACGTAGCTTGGCAAGTAGAAGCAAATAACCTTGAGCAGGAAGACATCCTTCCCTGGATGTATCTTACGCTGAGCAGCACCAGGCATAGGAACATTAGTAGGCACTTTACTGCACAAATACGAACACCTTCCTTTCTTGTTCTCGGCCATTGCTGACTTCCCTATCACTTGCGTGCCTTTGGTTGCCATTCTGGGAACTTAAACTGAAATTTCTTTTTATTTTGAATACTTACTCATAGCATAGATGTATAGTGACAGCTGCATAGTTTTATTTTTCTTGATTGTTTCTTTTTAAACAGGTTTAGGTTAGGTGAAAAGATTAGGTATGAAAAACTTGATCAAATTTACGTAGCACACGTTCCGTGAAAGTAATTTTACTAAAAAGATAGTACCTACTTTTGACGGCAACAATCTTATACAATATTATCGCTTTATATAAATAAATACGATCCCTTGTTTGAAGTTTGCGGCCAGTCTTCTTGAGTTTATCTTCGTACCTACAATTATTAAAACCTATATGTCGTCGGCAGATCGTACAATTGGGCATATCATGATCTGCCCAGGCATATCGTATTTCTGTTAAACCTAGAAGGGTCGCCTTGCTCGACTCCGCTTCGCTCCGGTCGTCGTCGCACCTATTTTTCACTTTTGGTGAAAGATTGTCAGTTTCATACTTTACGATCTGCCGACAACTTATACACCATCATGCAGCCGCAGCAGCAAACATGAGGCAGTGTCAACCTCTGACCTGATTATTGGTTTGGCTCTAACTAGGTTGAACTTTATAACTATTTTAAAACTACTCCTCAAACTGCATACAGCATATACCAAGCGACTTTTTTTAAATTTTACTCTGGTAAGATTTTACGTAAGTATTTTGTAATTTTTTTAAAGATCACGACGGCTTTTCTCTTACGTGCAGAAGAATTGCTACGGCAGATTTCGGGTGATATTAAAAGGGATTTTCTACGGATATGTATTTTTTTTTTACTCGAATAGTATAACAAACATTTCTAACATTGTACCTATTGTTTATATTTGATGAGATTTGATCACTCCACTTTATATTGAATGAATGAATTTATTTATTTCAGGCCAATGACCCATAAAGATTTATATACAATTCTTATTATTACAATAAACACACAAACTGACATAGAGCATTACAAAACAATCAATACATATTGCATGGGAATTATTATACTGTAAACAAAAGTCGAAGGACGAATATTGCGTGTAAAAAAGAATGCCAGAATAGCGGTTCAGAATTTAAATCCGAAAAATCAAACAAAATGACTAAATTCAATGTTTTTGATTTCTTATTTTCTAAACCGCAATTATATAATATCATAGACTAAATAGTACAATATTTAGTCTATGACAATATTCATTTGTTATCCCCTTGCAATGGATAAATCGCCAAGTTTTTAAAATATAGAAGATTTTTAATATCGATATGGTCACTATAAGATGTTGTTAGGTTAGCTAATTATGTAATAACTTAAGACAGAAGGTCCCTTAAGTAGGGACTGAATAAATTAATCGACTTGGATTTGCATGGATCTCACAACTTTTTACGGAAGAAGAACTAAGTTGCGAGACTTGTTTTTTTTACAAGTTTCTTTTTTGATGGCATATAATTTTACTTCTGCCGGAGCACAATGACCCAGTAGTTTTTGGCTATTGGCGCACGAAGTCGTTTTTACATGGCTGGATTTGGGATCAACTAGTTTTTTATTAATGGAAGCCGCGTAGTTATATTCAACAACTGTTTGTGTAGGTGTAGTGTGACTTTTTTCTGATGACTTGCCATCCTTCGCGGTCAACTTTGAACCTGCTATGTTCATAAAAATCTTTGGTTTGCAGCAAGGAGAATTATTCTTTTCTTTAGAAGCTTTTTAAAATTTTTTTGCCTTGCAACAATCTTTTTCTTTTTTTTCTCTTTCTTCTCCTTTTCTTTTAGTATCTTATTATTTGGACAGTTCCTTTCTTTACAGCAAGGTTTGCTTTTTTTAAAGAGGCCACAACAAAGCTTGTCTTTTGTGTAGATTTTTGTCTTGCTAGGGCTTTCATTTCAGACGCTATTACCTTGCTCTACTTTTTTTGTTGAAACTTGTACCCCGGAACTTTGACAATCCTTAACTGACCCTAACTTTTATCATTTACACCTTTGCTATATTTATGTTTTTCATTCCTAACGTGAATGTACTCATTGATGCTGTTGTTATCACTACTGCCCTTTTCTTCTTCGCTACGTCCGACGTTTTCTTTTAACTCTTTAGTGTGATTTTTTGATTTCCGACCAAAAAAGTAAAGGTCGGTGTATCTTTCTGTGTTTTTATTTTGAATGTCCGTAAAATCCGAATTGTTAGAATGTTGATGTCTAAATATGTCGGTGCAAGGAACCTGCATACATTTATCTATGGATGCCGTAGCTTGAGTTAAAAAATTAAAACATATAATTCGGACAAAAATGTTTTTTTCATTACAAACGCGTATGATATTAGTTTTATTTTGAACTAGTATCAATAGCAGGGCTATTCAAGATTGCGAAACAAAAATTAGAATCTTGAAATATGGAATTGTGTAGCTGTGGCACTGAAAAGACTCCTCTAAGATGTCGAATTTTACGAAATTCATAAAAGTATCGATAACTCGAAAACTATCGATTTTTACTGAAGTCATATTTTGATATTCTGGACAGTCATGAGCTGGCCTATCAGTCCCCTAAGGGATAGCTTTGACTTTTATATAATATACTTATATATATTTATTTTTACCTTAATTTTTTTATGTTTGCACATACACACAAACACGCCCTTCCTCACACCTTAAATGTTATACTAGAATACATCCTTACATACACTCCCTCCCTAGTAGTTAATACTGACCCCAAGACTCGGTCGTAGGGCTAGGGACTCACTTTATTTATTTATCACCCCATTCGGTTCATATCACATTTTATATATTCTCTAACACACTTACTCGTACCTTTATACTAACATTTGAATGCATAACTAGGTTGGCTTAAGTTTTAATTTTGTAATAGAAATAATTATTATTATTACTACTGTAAAATTGTAAATTAAGACACGTTTATTTTTGTAAAACTTAGTTAACGAAGAGCGGGGTATCCTGGCACAGGTATTTTCATGTACTTAAAAGGATACCCTACCAAACTATGTAACTACACTTTGTTAGTAAAGAAAATAAACAAATTAGCATTTTCATTTCATTCTTTTATTTTTATATATTTTTGGTTTTATTAAGGGTAACTTGAGAAAATATCCTCTCGCATGAGGCGTTTGATATCGGCACACATAGAATTGCTTGTGCAAAATTTTTCATTTTTTTATATTAAGTACCTATTGCATAATTTGCAACATGCAACTATTTTTGGGATCACGCATTTTTCTGATCGCTCCCCGAAAAGATCCACACTTGAAATTTTACTGTTTTGGTTTCCACCAGATTCTAACAAATCACTTATACCCAACTTATACCTACACTTTTGTCAAATTTCATATGTCCATATTTTGTCGTCAATTTTTTGGTCATTTTTTTTAACTTGACCTTAAAACTTGACTTGTCTTAATTGACACAAATCTTTGTGGATCCAAAAATTTTACCTAAATCACAATAATATTATAAGATGTCTATGACTTAAATATTTATAAAAATTGTTTAGTGGCAAAACTAAATGTTAGATATTTGTGATAAAAGCAATTTTCTATTTGGTCTCCAAAAACAAAAAAGAGTGTTCCCAAATCTGCCAAATCGTGCCACTAAATATTCTCAAATTTCCCTATTCTGCCAAATCCTGCCAATTTTTTAATTCGTCACCATGAGGTAACCATCTGTTACCATTATCGATAGCCAAATCTGCCACAAATGGTCACACTACCGCCACAGAATATTAAGGGTGCGGTTATGACCTCCAACAGAATAATCTACTTTGGCTATCGTTGTAATGTCGGTCACGAAAATAAACCAAATAAACACATTCAACAGACCCCACAGTACTTAGCATGGTTTATCTTAGACTATTTAACACGGGACCTGGCAAAGCGCGACTCTTAGTACTGAAATTATTCTGCCGTTTTCTACGGGAGGGGAGATAAACACGCACAGCACATATTTGCTCATAAACGCACACTCATGCAAAAAATTGAAATGTCACACTAAATCAAAAGCTGCAACACAAACACAAAATAAGCACACAAGCAAACTTACATGAACAAATTGTTCATGTACTTCGGCAGAGGGGAATAAGTGCGCTTGCCTAGTCCTGTGTTATATGGTCTAAGGTGTTTATTGTAGTTTTTGTGGACTCATAACCGCACTCTAAATATATACGAAGAAGAACGGCGCCTTGTCTTTTGAATTTGGTCACGGGGTTACGGTCATTATATCTACAATTGTAGCCTAAAGTTAGCTGTTGTGCAGACTGCATGCAAACTATTACAAATACGTTTTTCTCTACAATTTTTGACATTTTGTTGAACAATCGTGAGTGTTTTGAAGTTATTTGTGGATTCATAACCGGGATCTTTATCATGCTCGGCTCTTTGGATTTGCATTCCAAAACTTAGGCTAACTTCAATTTGAACATGTCAGTGTTCAACACTGAAAACAGCTAGTCTATAAATAGCAAACCATATCGAATGCATATCGAGCTCGATAGCGCTTGATACAGTGCTCTGTCTCACTCTGCTGATCTACTTATAGAGGGACAGATAGTGTACACCTCAGGCGTACACTGAGATTATTTAATATTTACAACCGTAGAAAGAGAATACTTGTGACGTCTTGTCTTTGTTATGCAAATATACAAGACTATTCACCATAACTTGTCCCCTGAAGTCACGTTGGCATCACTGCTTGTCAAAATTTTGCTGTCATGTTGTTTGTCAGTCAGATTTTTCAAAATTATGTATTATTATTGCCAAAGCCTTTGAACAATAGTGCAAAAGAGATTGTGTTGAAGGTACGCCTTTTGTGAAAGAGAAAATGCAAACAATGCACCGTGATTCCTCTCGATCAGGTTCGATCTAGTGTCAGTGCCATGACGGGTTAGTAAAATATGGATACCAACTTTAAACATAAAGCCAATTTTATGAGCAAATAATAATTAGCTATTTACTTACTTTTGCAGCCATATCGGAAAAAAGCGTTCACATTATGTCGCCTGAAAATAATCGTCAAATACGTAAAAAAACGGGAGCTCGACTATTTATAACAAACGTCGTCGAGCTAGAACAAGAAATAAAATACCGTTTTAGTATAGAGATACATGTATAGATAATCATACCATTAGATCATACGTATTGTTTGCAAAATACAAATCAATAAATAATTGATAATTTTTATTTTTCATTCTGTACATTTTATTTTCATTAAAGAGTTGTCTAATTAATATACAAAAAAACGCAGTTAAGTAAATATTATGAATGTGTAGTAGGGTGAATGCTAAATGAGCAATTGGCAACATTATATGCAGTGCTACCATTTCCTAAGCCAGGGGACTTCTTATAGTGAATGGTCTTGTACAAGACTCAAGACCATTCATCATAACTTGCCCCTTGCCATCCATGTTGGCATCACTGCTTGTCAAGCTTTTACTGTCATGTTCTTGTCAGTCATATTTTTCAAAATTATGTATTATTATTGCCAAAGCCGTTGAACAATAGTGCAAAAGAGATTGTGTTGAAGGTACGCCTTTTGTGAAAGAGAAAAGGCAAACAATGCACCGTGATTCCTCTCGATCAGGTTCGATCTCGTGTCACTGCCATGGCGGGTTATTAAAATAGGGATACCAACTTTAAACATAAAGCCAATTTTATGGGCAAATAATAATTAGCTATTCACTTACTTTTGCAGGCATACCTATCGGAAAAAGCGTTCACATTAAGTCGCCTGGAAAAAATCGTAAAAAACGGGAGCTCGACGATTTAGAACAAACGTCGTCGAGCTAGAACAAGAAATAAAAAATACCGTTTTAAGACAGACAGAGATACATGTATACGTATTGTTAGCGAAATACAAATCAATAAATAATTGATAATTTTCGTTTTTTTTCATTCTGTACATTTTATTTTCATTAAAGAGTAGTCTAATTAATATACATATATAAAAAAGCAGTTAAGTAAATATTATGAATATGTAGTAGGGTGAATGCTACGTGAGCCATTGGCAACATTATAAGCAGTGCTACCATTTCCTAAGCTAGGGGACTTCTTAAATGGTCTTTTGTAAATAACAATAGACTATTCCAATCAAATTTATTTATGTTTATGGGTAAGCAGAAAGCATTGGCATTATTTTTACATGGTTAAACTTTTTAAATCATCGAGAAATACCAAGTATTTACAGAGATATTTACAATAAAAATTTGAAGCAAAATTAATGTACAATAAGCAAGACGCACGCCCAAATGGCCGCGTTTCCCACTTGACCGAAATGACGTCACACATCCCGAGTCACCGACATAAATGATCTGTGCTGTGATCGTGTAGCGTTTATTGAAAGTATACTTTGCTACTACGCAGAGCTGCGCAATACTCGAGTATACATTCCGATCACAATTACACGCATCAGTTGCCGAAAGTATACCTTGCTAGTACGCAAAAAACGAGTATATTTTTATTACCGCGTACAAAAATACTGACTGGAAAACATGCTTCGTTAGTATTTATTTATTATATATTATTATTAGTAATAGTCGAGTATGTTTTTCAGGCGCGCGCAGGGCGCGGAGCTGGAAACTATAATCGATGAGTGGCATGCCCGCCATTTTGATAGATTGGTATCCCTTTCTTTTGCACGGAAAAGTAGTTACCTATTCTGTTTTTCTATTGCATCATCCATCATTCAACACGTATAATACGCAAATATATTCGAAAAATATAAGTATGGGAGACTGATGAAATTTGCAAATTATCGTCAAACAAATATCTCAGCATATTAAAATTTTTATAAAATGTCCAAAGATTTTAAAAGATTTTCGATTTTACGTAAATAAATTTCTAATGGAGTCTACTTCGAAAGAAATGTACACTGTCAATATTGATTCAGCATACTGTGATTGTGTCAGCGGTCAGGGTGGAGCATTCTGTAAGCATTTTTGCGCTACCGAAATGAAATACGGAATAATTTTAAAAACATCTCCAAAACTGTCTAAAGAAGATAGAACTTCATGTGCACAATTAGCTTCAAATGACAAACTATATGCCGAGCTTTATCAAAATATGGATGACCTGTTGCACTGCAAAGATACAGAATCACTAAATGAAGAAATGTCAAATATTTCAAATTTTCAACAACGACTAGACCCAAGCTCTTCTATTGGTTCAAGTTTTAGAGCTGCTTTTCAAGAAACCAGTCCAGTAATGTTGGAAAAATATACCGAGTCTATAGCACAGATGGAAAACTAATTTCAAAAATTAACTAATATTTTTAGGTCGCATCCTCAATTCAATAGAGATTCACCTTTTACACATATTCAAGTCATGATAATAGGCTAGTATTTGTGTGTAGTGTTGTAATACAAAAACTAACATTAAAATCGCCTTCCCATTTTTATAGCGATATACAACTAAAACTAATTTAAAATCATGCTTAGAATACATTCAAATATTCAAAAGTCTAAGATTAGTCAAATTGATTTTGCTAATGGATACTAGATAGTATAGTTTCTGAACTTCTTTATTACCCGATGAGGTGGAAGCTATACTCGAGTATCGCGCATAAATCGAGTACCTATACCTTCAAGACATATTTTACTTTCGCTCTTGAAAGTATACTGCACTAGTACAGTATGGATGCGTACTGGCACAGTATACTTTCATTAAACGCGACTGTGTACGGACGATCTACAGATTTGATGCTTTATTCCTCGTTAATAGGGTTCCGTAGTCCGACAAGGTACCCTTATAGTTTCGCCATGTCCGTCCGTCTGTCCGCGGCTTAGATCACGAAACTATTAGTACTAGAAAGCTGTAATTTGGTATGGGTATGCATATTAAGCACGTTAATAAAAGGGTTAAAAAAAATCTCGAAAACAAAATATTTTTTGATGGTGTATCCCTTTATGCCTTGTCTCCATTTCACGTAAATTGAGGATGATTTTTTTTCTCTTCTATCCCATAGAAGGGTATCGTTGAATAGGTCGTTCAAAAACAACATGGGTATGTGATAATGATAAATAACCATTTTTAGATTTATGGATCCGTTGGCGAAATATTAAGCTTTGAAGTGCTAATTTTTGTTAGAGTCAAGTGTCCCTCGCTGCCAGCTAAACGGTTGTTTTTGAATATGTGGAAAAATTCACGCAAGTAGTACTTATATATAATGAAGATAAAAGGAAAACTATCACAACCAAGTAGGCTTTACAGGTTTACGAGTAAAGGTCGCGCCAAACTTTTAGTCCCTTCTAAACACGACAAAGTATGGGCCGTTCTTCGGGAGAGCAACTTCCGAGCGGACTAGAAGTTTGGCACGATCTGTATTAGTAGACCAACTTATAATATAGGGTTCCGTGGTGTCCCAGTACAATTAATGTACTGTCCAACTACGGAACCCTACACTGCGCGTGGCCCTACACGCACTTGGCCGGTTTTTGTAGGGGTTTAAATGAAAGACGAGTTTTTTAGAAAGTATTTTAATAAGTTAGCATCTACGAGCTATAGATACTACAAGTCGTAAACTAAAAAAAAAACCGGCCAAGTGCGAGTCGGACTTGCGCACGAAGGGTTCCGTACCATTATCTACAAAAACGGCAAAAAATCATGTCTGTTGTATGGGAGCCCCCCTTAAATATTTGTTTTATTTCAATTCAATTATTTATTTTTAAGTGAATATATAACTAAATATTCTGTAAATATTTCAAGCGTCTACCTGTTGCCGTTATCAAAAACGAGCAAAAAAATTATGTTTGTTGTATCGGAGCCCCCTTTAATATTTATTTTATTCTGTTTTTTAGTATTTGTTTTTATAGCAGCAACAGAAATACATCATCTGTGAAAATTTCAACTGTCTAACTATCATGGTTCATGAGATACAGCCTGGTGACAGACGGACGGATGGACAGCGGAGTCTCAGTAATAGGGTTCCGTTGATTATTACCCTTTGAGTACGGAACCCTAAAAATTACTGAAAATAATACCAAGTACCTCAGTGCGGAAATCAGGAGATTGCAAAAACAAATAGAATTATATTTTAGGTTAAGTACTTTAAAAAAATGAAATATAAAAGTACTATATAAACTTAAACAAACGAAATTAAAGGAGGCGAAGCCGCGGGCAAAAGCTAGTTATAAAATATATTCAAAATTGAAACTAAATATAAATACATAATTAAAAATGTGGATAATACATATAATAATAAAAATAAATTTTACCTTACTTACGCAATGGCTGTATCCAAAAACTATTTATTTCTTTACAGACCGTGACAAAACATCTGTTTTGTTTAATAGCTAGCTTAGGTAGATGCTATGCTGATGTTAGATGCTTATTATATTTCAGTTCGACTTTCCGTTTTAACTAGAAGTGTATAATTACAGTGATAATTTCCATTGGTCTGAAGTTTGCCTTACTTAACTTATCAATCAGAGTTCCTTTGCTCGTCCCACCCAAGTTAGTCTTATAAGCTGCTTTTATGTTACGTAGTATATCTTCTAAATTAAATCCATCATTGCTTTCACAGGGACGATACTTATCATATTCAATTTCACATGTAAAGCTTTGTCTATGTAATATTAATAATGCAGTTTTGGGCACAATATTCTTACGACATTCCTTGCTTATTACCGTCCTAAAATTAAGTACAGATATGTCACTGGGGAAAGTTAACTTAATTAAAGGGAAAAACTTGTAGTAGCAAAGATTTGAATGATTTCTATCCATCACGAAGATGTCAAGATGGTAATTCATGGAATCGCTCAAGTGTAAGGCTGTCACACTTGGTAAGCTGAGCTTTTTCGGCGCATATTGTCCTCCAGGTTCATAGAAACTTTCTAGTAATATGGAATGTTGGTGGCAGGTAGCGCTGCTGTCAGCTAGGCCCTCGCCGGTGCCGCGGCCGTCGTTATACAAGATCCTTCTGTCCAACATTACGATCAGCTGCCCCTCCTGCAGAGCAGACACACCCTGCGCATGATCGGTGAGCAATGACAAGCGATTCATTCGATCCTGTATAAACGTCATGGTCGTCATAGGATACATGTTGGATTCTACTTGTTTTCCAACGTTCAACGTCCGTCGTGTATATTGAAAACCATTGTTGTCCGTGTATAACTCGGGTGCTGCGCCGTTGTTAATATCACTCTGTATGCTTAAAAACAGTTCAAGCTCTCTGTTCTTCGGCGACGCTTCATAATCGACTTTACTTTCTACATAAATGGCCTTTGAAAGCGGACTACCTCTTAGGTTATAAATTCTTACAGTATGTTGCAAAAGACGCCCAAATATCACTGTCACTTCTGTAACTACTGGGCCAGAAACAATAATAAATATTTTGGGAAGTTTCCCAATTTTGTAGGGCAAAAGAATATCATTAATGGGTTTCGTGCGATTCGTGTTGAATAAGAACATGCCTGCATTTTCATCTGAGCTTTTAAAGGCACCGTAATCGATGATAATAGTACGTTCTGTGTTTGTGTCTTTTTGCACTATTCCTTTCAATAAACCGGTATACTCGTCGACTATGAGTCGATGCTTGTAACTCTCAATCTGTATGTCTCCGGAGCCTAGTGGTTGAATATTGAAGACTGAAGGGCTCTTGCCGGCGATCTCGTCGATTACGCAACTCGAACAGAATACTGTAGCAACGCTTTGATAGGCATCGTAAGTCTCTTTTATTTTGTACAATTGCAACGTCATTGAGGGCAAATCAGCTATAAAAATGATCTTGTAAAACCTTCTTGAGATCATTATTTTATTTGAATTGTGCTTCCACACAGGACTCACTTGAATCGGCATAATCTTTTTGTTATGATCAAAAATCATGAGATTTGGGTACATTGTTATTAGTTCCACCACTTCCGTCCTTTCATGACCAAGCGAGTTGAACAAATAAATTGCGTCACCTGGGACAATGCTTCGAAACACTGAGATGAACTCGCCATCTCTGTAAACATATTTTTGTAAGTATACTTCTGATTTCTTTTCTCCCGGTTTTAGGCTCATGAGACTGGCTGAAACTTCTTGTATGTTCCAACAATCTTTTGCGGTACTTAGAATTTGGTTGTAAACGGACTTCATTGCGTTTACAGATATAGTACCACTCAGGACGTTCCGATCTAACAGTCTGGCTACTGTTCTTCTGGCTTTGACTAAGAGATGTATTATTTGAGTGGAATTCACATCTTGAAAGGCGTTTTGGCTGATGGCAAAACTAAATAAGAGTTCTGTAGTTCTGAGAGTAGCTTGTAGTCGTCGCAACAGGATTTTTAGCATAGGTCTCGTAGTGAAAAAGCCGGTCCAGTACGCCGGCTTCCCGCTGGTGATATCAGCGAAGTTCATAAAGTCGCCTTGCATCGTGGGGTACTTCTTGTGTTTCGTAAGGAGCGTGTTGAAATATTCCCTAACGGTTCCGAACTCGACACTGGCTTTGTAAATATTTTTATTCATGTTTATAAAGTCAGCTATTTTCTGGTAATTATCGTACTGGTAATCGAACTCGGATTGTGTATCGTAGCTGAAAGAGTCGCCGATGGGTGCCAATACGATGTTGTGTTGTGAGAGGGTTCCCGTTTTGGAATACTGTTCGAGTAGCAATTCAGCTTTAGCCTTTACATTGTAAGCGTTAATTCCCAGATTTTTGTTGTGTTTAGCGAAGTTGAAGTCTGTCGTGCAAACTGATGCACTTGGTCCACATGCCTTGAATCCATCAGCGTTGAACGGAAGGTAATGAGCTAAGACAGCGTGCTCTGGAAAACGATCAGCACCAATTCTGTTCAGGATATTGTTGAGATTACTGGAGGCAGATTTATTGCTGTCCCAGCTTTGTAACCAAATCAAGTCGCTGTACTGAAATTCAGCTAGATACTTCTCCCACGCATAGTGCACGTTTGTAAAGACGACGTACCAAATCCCTGATACCGCTAGTAGGTAAGGCATAGTTGGGCTGTGGGTGACGCTATTGGTAAGCCAAGCTACCTTAGGGGAATAATTCAGGTTTGTCTTGAGCCATTGGTGACCTGAAAGATAAGAATAATCATTTTTATTTATTTTTTATTAATGATAGCTTAAAATGTGCTTGAAATTATTTGTAAACCTTCGACAAGCTGATGCACTAATCCAAATATGTGAGAGGTAGCCTCATCTGGCTCTACCCATCCACCAGTAGTTATTTCTAAACGACCGCTTTTCACCAAGCGCCGGAAAGCCTGCAATGTACACAACATAATAAATATATGAAATTCATAATAAAAAACCTGCTTTGAAGAATCAGTGTGCATGACTGTACCCACAGATCGACTTTTCTGATTAGTTGTTTTCCACCATTCGCTCAGATGAGAGACTTCGTTCCAACTGAAAGTCATGTTGGTATAATAATTCAATTTCTTCACGATGTTGGAGAGTATGCGGTGCACAGAGTTCTTGTGATACTGGTCGAAGGTTTGTTTCCATATTGTATCGACATGGGATCGGGGCACCATTATCACCTAGAAGCCATTTACACATCAGTTAGAAAAATGAATACAACGAGCAATAGATAAGTATCTATAGGTCGTGCTATAGATAAGTATATATAGGTCGTTGAATGAATAGCAATAAATCTCTACGATGCATGCCGTAAAAACAAACACATACACATCATCTGAACGGCAATTCTGACACATGCGAAAATTTGCGAAGGCAGAAGGCGGGTGATTTTTAAATCTTTACACAAACGTGTCAATATTTAAAACGAGAATTCATAGCATGTTTTAGATGTACCGAAAGCTTTATTTTTGCTTTTATTTAAATTACTAGCTTTTGCCCGCGGTTCCGCACGCGTTGAAGAGATTTTCGTGGAAATAAGGTAAATAAAAGAATATGATTTTTTAAACGACGATATACAACGGTCACCTTGTTTTACCAAAGTGCTAATAAATACCAATCAAATAAGCCCAAACTCAAAGGGTCTGCTGTTGTCCGTTGAGGAGATCCCGTACCCATCTTCCAGTCCCATCATCAGACCCTGGTCACCATGTTTTACCAAAGTACTAATAAAGACCAATCAAATAAGCCCAACCTCAAAGGGTCTGCTGTTGTGCACTGCGCACCAGATGGCTCTTCTAACATGCAATTTTTTTATGCCTTTCGTTAAACGTAATTAGTCGAAACATAAGGTTATATATATTTTAAATAAATTAAAATCATTTATTCCACTGATGCCAGGCCCAAAGTAGGCTGAAATATGTCTTGAAAATATTTAATTTATGAACTTCTTATTGTATATTTAACTCAGTGAAAAGCTTACAAAAGCAAAATATTTATATTTATTTGATATTATGTATTGCAATGGAAAACCAACTAAAATCATAATGTACCTACAATCAGTGTAAACTGTTCTTACAGCGATGAGCCACTGTTTTTAAGCGCCAGGGTACTTCTCTTGTGTAAAAGGATAAATATAATGTTAGCTTAATTGTTTTTTTTCAAAAAAAAAATTTATTTTGAGCCTAATATAAAAAGCGAAAAGTGTTTTTACCAGTTACGGTGGCGAAATTTTCATATGTTTCACTTAAACTCTCATTGCACTGCTCTATTTTGTCATAGCGTGATGATACATAGCCTTAAACCTTTTCAAAGAAATGCTTTATCTTTCAGTAAAAACTGCATCAAAATCCATTGAGTGGTTCCCAAGTTATAAGCGAACAAACAGACAGACAGGCAGACAGACAGACGTTGCATTTTATATGTATAGACACGAACAGACAGACAGACAGACGTTGTATTTTATATGTATAGAGAAGAAGATAATCCATAAAAGTATGTATACCTATATTATTAGATAAAATAATTAAAATCATAAGGGGTCCGACTTGGTAGAATTATCATTACACGACATATATCAAGCGATAAGCAAAGAGATATGAAAAAAAGCGTCTGAAAAATGTTGCTCCTATTATATTGGTGTGTAAGAAAACTTAAGACTGACAGAGCCAAAGAACCAAATTCATAAATCAGAAAAACTTTTCTTTTTGTGATATCGCAAGATTCTCACTTCATGTAAAAGCAAAACAAATTAGGGTTGATTTTGAAATATTATTATGGGATTTAAAACATAAATGTTATTTAATTTTCAATTTATCTACCTCCACGAGGGTCAACTTTGATTACAATTACTTACATTACATTAACAGATTTACTAGATTTTTCAAGAACACAAGTTTTATTAATTTATCAAACTCACTTTTAAAGGCGGCCACTTTGCAGTTCTCATCAGAGTTTCGTACCGAGTGTCGAATATATGATCCCAATAAGTTTTCCTTGATGACCAAATACCCTGAAATTTTAGTAATCATGATTTGATTTTACAAAATCTTTCAACACATTTTGTTGTTTAATAAATCTTTCATACGTACAAAAGTACATAGAGCTCGGGCCAGGCGTGCGTGACACTAGTTATTACCTGTACAGCATCCCACTTCCTCTTCTATGCTCAAGGAATGCGCATTTGCAACGCCATCTGTGACTAACTTCAGACCCCTTTCTGTGCTGGCTCGTACCGTAGAACATTTTTTTATTATTAGTCTACTTACCTCTGTTTCCAAATCCGAAAATTTCTCTTGTGTATCTATATCAGTTATAACTTCTTCTAATGTTGAACAAGAGCAGGTACTTCTTGAGACGTTGTAGCTGTACGCTGGTGAAGATTTCAATTTAGCTTCGGATACTTCTTCTAACAGAAAATCTGGACCATCGTCCATATTCATATCAGCTTGCACATTTTTTAAATCTGTTTGCGGAAATGCCCCTTTGGCATATTGTACATTTTTACTGTAAATCGATTTTATGACATTTACATCTTCATCAGTTTTTATCTTATTTTCCGGTATGATAATCGTCTTGTCGATAATATTTGCTGTTTGATCGATGTTTTGTAATATATTTTCAGTATTTTCATTTACAATCTCCGTTTTCTTTTCTTTGATCACTTGTTTGACACTATTCTGTTGATTATTAATTTTTAAATCACTAGGGTAGTGCTCTTCAATAGCTGTTATACTTGAATTACTGAGATCAGTAAATACAAGGCTGTCACTGACATGTTCCACGGGTGTTTTCTCGTTGTCAAAACCAAAATTTACGTTGATAGTGTGAGCTACTTTTGGTCTTTTGGAATCTCCTTTCACGACAGTTGATATTCTGGGTCGTTTATTATGATTGTGATGATAAACTTTGTTCGAGAGAGAGTCTTGAGAGTAGATTGACAACACCTGATTGGATTGTTTCTTGACACCCTGCGAAGGTACTGACATGTTGTTCCAAAAGAGATCTGACCCACCACCCTGGCTGAAAGGTCTTTGCACCATTTTGAATTGATCTCGAACAATCTTTCGTAGCGCTGCAACATGTACAAATCGATTTAATTGCCTATATACTCGTATATTAATTATTTAACTTCCACAAAATGAACTAAGCCGTTTTATCATTTCCATTTATGGGCATTCATTATAGTTAGGGGACGTATCGCAATTCTTACTTTTTTCATAGCTTTTGCAATCATATACCAACAATAACACAAGAATGAATGTCCCAAACAAGTGGAGATGAATGCCCATTGTCTCAGACTGAGCATCCTTGTAGTTCAGTCTTCGTGTGGGTGGGATGTTTACAAAAATCATTGTCATTACAGAATTGTATACAAGTATTGTGCAAAAAAACTCGGGCGAGTTTAATTCATTCACAAAGACTGGGTTCTGTTATGTTATGAGTTCATGGCGTTTGAACTTACAATTTTTAAAACTAGGAACTTTTAGTATGTACTAGGGGGGATCAAAAAGTAGTGAGAACGACATAATATACTCCTACGTACGTAAAAAAAAAAGTACTGGCAGGCATAGCTCAGTAATTTGTAATATTAATAAGGAAAAAAATCTTCGATTCTCTTTTGTTTTTTATTCTGAATGTAGTCATTTGTTTGCCTCGTGTCGGAACGTAATCTCGAAAATGGAGAAAAACAAAGTACGAGCCGTTATTACATACCTCTGTTTAAAAAAGTTCACAACGCAAGAGATTCACTGCGATTTGGAGGCAACATTAGGAGAGTCTGCTCCGCCGTATTCTACTGTCGCAAGGTGCGAGCTTCTCAATTTCGAGTAGGGCGAACGAGCACGGAAGACGAACATCGTTGCGGCCGTCCATCGACGTCAGTCACCCAAGAAAATGTTGTGAAAGTCGAGAAAATTGTATTGAGCGATCAAAGATTTACCATCCGGTACTTGGTTCAAGAAACAGGCATTTCACATGGAAGTATTCAATCCCTTTTTAAAACAATCTTTGAACATGAGAAGAGTCTCCGCAAGATGGGTGCCGAGAATGTTAACCGACAGTCAGAAACGAAATCGACTTGACATTTCGAAGACATTGTTGGACAAGTTTCAAGAAGATTCAGATATTTTTATCTCGTTTCTTAACAATGGACGAAACATGGGTCCATCATTTTGATCCC